>OY288278.1:90118387-90734337 GCA_958450335.1 Hibiscus tridactylites | reverse complement strand
TTGGTGTGTGCCTTGATGATAGAACCAGCAGCATGCATGTGAATTTTACACATCTAATAGATAAAATGTTTTAGGATATAAATGGTAACAAAAACAAATATAATCAATTAATATGCTAACTAATCGTCTACTGCTAGCCTATTTGAGATGGTGAAAAATAATTTTTGGGGTTTTGAATTAATTTTCTGGGGTTTAGTTTTATAACTTTTGGGGAAGATGGTGAAAAATAAAATTTTGAAAGTTTGGGGGTTAAATTAGAAATTAATTTTTTTAAGTAACGGAGACTAACGGCCAAGGGACCAAAACAGAAACAATTCTAAACGTAAGTGATCAGAATAATCGTTTTTGAATTTTGGTGACCAAAATAGAACACACCCTAAATGAAAGGGACCACTGGTGAAGATTACCCATACTTTTTTTATACTCCTCGATATGCAACTTTCATCAAACGAAGAACAGGAATTACATTAGGGCTAGCAAAACCCAAATTACCCGACCCGATTACCCGATTACTCGAACATAAATAATTAGGTATTTATCTAGAATTCTTTTATGTTATGGCAGAGGGTGAGAAGGGAAATCTGAAGTTAGGGTTCGTGAAAGAGATGAATTGGGGCTCAGGCAATCGAAAGGGGATTAAAGGCTGGGGGCTGAACGACAACGTTTCAGTTAGTAAGGGAGCTACTCCAAACGACAGCGTTCAGGGCAATGTTGAGTTGGTTGCTGATATAGGGCCTACATCAGCTGAAAGCCCAGAGAATGAAGGCAGCCCGCACGTGATGAAATGAGCTGGAATCAGTTAGAGAGGAATTCGCTTATGTTGACACCTGTCCTTAAATAATACAGTGTCTGATATTATTTACTGTAGGGAATGTACTAAAATTGATTATTGTTGAATTAATGAAAACAGTTATCCTCTCTCTATTCTGACAATTCTCTCCTGAAACCTACTCTATTCTTCTTCTTCTTTTGCAAATCACAGTCGAGCTGTGACAAATTGGTATCGAGAGCCTTAACCGATCCCTCCTCGCAAACCTGGGAAAGCCAAAGAAAAACCAACAAATGACAGAAAGTTCAGACCTTGCTTTGATGCACAAACAAATGGGAGAAATCCAGGATCAGTTAAAGAAACTGGATGATGAAAACATTACCCCTAAATGGTGGAACAAGCAAAAGAATGAATGGGAAGGGAGATTCAGTGCCTTAGAAAGCAGAATGAGTACCACACAAGGATACACTGAGAAAATCTTCAACATCCTATCTGCTAAAACTGAAGGAATGAGCCCTGGGAGCACGGGAGCCTCCACACCTGAGTCATCCATGAAACAGGACACTGGTAAGAAACCTATTCCAGTTACTGTTATTGATGAGAACGCAAGGTATACTTATAAGTATGGTGAACCTGGAATATTGAACCAAAAAACCTCACAACCCACAAACAACCCTCAGATCACACTGAACTTAAACAAACAAAAAATGGGAGAAGAAAGAAAAGAGGAAACCTACATGTTTGAAAGAAATACTCAACCAAACCAGTCCACAGGATTTAAAGGAGTAACCTTTAGACCTAAACTAGAGTTGCAAGTGTTTGATGGAACTAACTCTAGAAGTTGGATAAAAAAATGTGAGAAGTATTTTACCTTGCTTGAGATACCTGAAGAGCAGATGCTAGATGTGGCCTCTATGCACTTTGTGGGCAGGGCTGAAGCTTGGTTTGATAGCTATGTCACTCAGAAACATCAGTTTACTTGGAGAGAATTCACAGTTGACCTTTGTCATAGGTTTTGTGACAAGACCTACATAGATATTGTAGAGGAGTTTAGTAAATTGATCCAAAGAACCACAGTGGAAGAATACCAAGCGAAGTTTGATGAACTAGTGCCCTACATGGTCCAACACAATCCATCCTTAAGTGAGCAATACTTCTTGTCTAGTTTCATTAGTGGCCTCAAGGAGGAAATTAGACACAGAGTAAAAATACATCTACCTCCTACACTGGCAGAAGCCTACAGACAAGCCAGACTCTATGAACTCTCACTAGAGTTTGAAAAACAAAAAACCAAACCCTCCTACAAATATTCAAGCTACACCAGTCCATTGACCCCTCAAAAAAACCCCTCTCGTCCCTATTTCACAACAAAAACCATTCCAACCAAACCAAAAACAAGCATTGATCGACTATCGAAAGCTAAACAATCTTTGTTTCAAATGTGGGGACAAGTTCTCTCCGGGCCATCAGTGCAAACAAAAACAACTTAATTCTATGGAAGAAGAGGACAATCCTGTAGAAGAGGAAATTGAAGCTGAACCTGACAATGATTTGACAGAGGACAAAGTTGCAGATAATGGTTTGAAAATTTCTATTAATGCTCTTACTGGGAGTGTAGGTCACAGTACCCTCAGAATTCAAGGCACAATTAAAGGCAAACCCTTAAGTATTTTAATTGACAGTGGTAGCACACATAATTTTGTCAATCCTGGTTAGGCAAAGGAGGGTCTCGAAGTCATTCCTACTGCTCCTCTGGTTATTACTGTTGCTAATGGTGAGAAATTATACAGTCAGGCTAAATCTAAGCAGCTCAGTTGGAAGATGCAGGGTCATCAGTTTCAGCATGATTTCAGGGTCCTAGTAATGGGAGGCAGTGATATGGTTTTAGGAGTTGACTGGATGAAACATTATAGCCCTATCAGTCTTGATTTCAATCAAATGACATTAAACTTCCTACAAGGAGATGAATTGATTGTCCTAAAGGGTACCACTACAAGGCCATCTATCAAACTGATCTCGGGTGAAAAACTTCAGAAAATGACTGGGAAAGATGCAAATCTTATGGGAGAGCTTTACCTACTTAACATTGAAAGTGAAGAACAAGTACAACATTCTGCCATTACAGCAGTTTTAGAATCCTTTGAAGATGTTTTTCAAGCCCCACAAGGAATGCCACCTGAAAGAGCACATGATCATGCAATCACTTTAAAGCCTGATTCTCAACCAGTGAACCTCAGACCCTACAGAATTCCTTATCACCAGAAAGTAGAAGTGGAAAAACAGATTGAAGAGATGCTAGCTTCTTCTATAATCAAAACCATCAAGAGTCCATTTGCTAGCCCTTGTGTGCTAGTCAAGAAAAAAGATGGTTCTTGGCGCCTATGTGTGGATTACAGGCAATTAAACTCCCTCACTGTTAAAAACAAGTTTCCAATACCTGTAGTGGAAGACTTGTTAGATGAACTACATGGTGCAGCATATTTTTCTAAGATTGACCTTAGATCAGGTTATTGGCAGATCAGGGTTAAAGCTGAAGACACCTACAAGACTGCTTTTAGAACTCACTTAGGGCATTATGAATTTAAAGTCATGCCATTTGGCTTGGCCAATGCCCCTGCCACCTTTCAATCCCTGATGAACACTGTGTTCCAACCCTACTTGAGGAAATTTGTTCTAGTATTCTTTGATGATATACTAGTTTACAGCAAGACATTGCCTGATCAATGTGAGCATTTGAGACTAGTTCTACAACTTCTCAGAAACCATCAACTTTATGCCAAGAAATCTAAATGTTTCTTTGGCCAAGATCAAGTTGAATACTTGAGTCACATTATCTCCTCTAAAGGAGTTGCAACTGACTACTCAAAGGTAGAAGCTATGAGCCAATGGCCTCTCCCTAGAACTCTAAAAGCTCTTAGAGGATTCCCAGGACTTACTGGCTACTACAGAAGATTTATAAGGAATTATGGCAGCATTAGCAAGCCATTAACAGACATGCTCAAGAAGAACAATTTCATCTGGACTCCAGCAGCTGAAGCAGCTTTTAATGAACTTAAATCTGCTATGTGCAAAGCACCAGTTTTGGCCTTGCCTGACTTCTCTAAGAACTTTTGTTTAGAAACTGATGCCAGCTCAAGAGGTATTGGGGCTGTCCTTTCACAAGATGGGAGACCTATTGCTTTCCTCAGCAAGGCTCTAGGTCCTAAACACAGAGACACCTCTGTCTATGAAAGAGAGTACTTAGCCATTTTGTTGGCAGTGACCAAGTGGAGACATTATTTTGAAGGTGGCTCCTTCATCATCAAAATTGACCATGAAGCTCTTAAGCATCTGCTTGAACAGAATCTGACAACTTCTATCCAAAAGAAGGGGCTTACTAAGTTACTTGGCTTAGACTATGTCATTCACTACAGGAAAAGGAAGCATAATGTGGTTGCTGATGCCTTATCTAGACAAGACTCAGAATTTTTTCAGATGACTGCCACTACAATTATCCCTGCTTGGGTTACTGAAATTGAAAACAGCTATCACCTAGATGATTTTGCCCAGAAGAAAATTACTGAAGTTACTATCTCTGTTGTTCCGGATCAGAAGTGGACTTATTCAAAAGGCATCTTGAGATACAATAAAAGAGTTTATGTGGGTCAGAATGGTGATCTAAGACAACAGCTTCTATTTCAACTTCATGACTCTCCTCTAGGAGGACATTCTGGCATCCAAGGTACTTATCAAAGACTCAAGCCCTATTTTTATTGGCTGGGAATGAAAAAAATGGTCCAGGATTATGTGAAGCAGTGTGATACTTGCCAATGAACTAAAGACGAGCGTGTCCCTAAGCCTGGCCTCCTGCAGCCTTTACCCATCCCTACACAAGCATTGCAAGTGATTACCATTAATTTTGTTGAAGGCCTTCCTAATTCTTCTAAGTTTAATGCCATTCTGGTCATTGTGGATAAATACACAAAGTATGGTCACTTCCTTCCTCTTGCACATCCCTTTACCGCAACTGAGGTGGCAAATTTATACCTAGACAACATCTACAAACTACATGGCAGCCCAAAACTTGCTATTTCTGACAGGGATAAAATTTTACTACCATCTTTTGGAAAGAATTATTGAAGAAGCTGGGAACTAATCCATTGTTTAGCACTGCTTACCACCCAGAGACCGATGGTCAGAGTGAGCGGCTCAACCAGTGTTTAGAACAGTATCTGCGTGGCTTTTGTTTTTTGAAACCTAAGGCTTGGTCAAAATTTTTGTCCCAAGCAGAGTGGTGGTATAACACCAACTTCCACACTGCATTAGGCCTCACTCCATTCGAAGCTTTGTATGGATACAAGCCACAGGAAATGGAGTGGATGACTGACTCCCCAGTCCAAGGGGTCACGGAAATGTTAGCATCTAGAGCTATTACAGCAAAACATTTACAGGACAATCTACTTAAAGCTCAAGCACGGATGAAACAGAATGCAGACAAGAAGCGTACAGAACGAGTTTATTCAGTGGGTGAAGAAGTGTACCTGAAACTTCAGCCTTACAGACAATCTTCAGTTGCCCTCAGAAAGCATTTGAAATTAACGGCACGGTTCTACGGGCCCTACAAAATCGTCAAAAGAATCGGCGAAGTTGCCTATCAGTTACAACTCCCACCATCAGCAAAAATCCACCCCATTTTCCACATAAGTCTGCTGAAGAAGAAAATTGGGAACAAAGTCATTACCTCACCTGAGCTCCCGGATGTCAACGAGGATGGCCAACCAAAGGTGTATCCCCTGAAAATTCTGGACAAACGCATGGTGAAAAGAAACAACTGTGCAGTGACTCAACTGTTAGTGCAATGGGTGAATTTGGGAGCTGAAAACGCCACCTGGGAGGATTTCACGGTGTTGCAAGCCCAATTTCCGGACTTTGATCCTTGGGGACAATGATCAATTGAAGAGGGAAGTATTGTTATGGCAGAGGGTGAGAAGGGAAATTTGAAGTTAGGGTTCGTGAAAGAGATGAATTGGGGCTCAGGCAATCGAAAGGGGATTAAAGGCTGGGGGCTGAACGACAACGTTTCAGTTAGTAAGGGAGCTACTCCAAACGACAGCGTTCAGGGCAATGTTGAGTTGGTTGCTGATATAGGGCCTACATCAGCTGAAAGCCCAGAGAATGAAGGCAGCCCGCACGTGATGAAATGAGCTGGAATCAGTTAGAGAGGAATTCGCTTATGTTGACACCTGTCCTTAAATAATACAGTGTCTGATAGTATTTACTGTAGGGAATGTACTGAAATTGATTATTGTTGAATTAATGAAAACAGTTATCCTCTCTCTATTCTGACAATTCTCTCCTGAAACCTACTCTATTCTTCTTCTTCTTTTGCAAATCACAGTCGAGCTGTGACATTTTACCTGAATCGGGTACCCGGCCCATCATTTTCCGGGTCAAGCCCGGGTCAAAAAATATGATTTTTTCGGGTACCCGGTTACTCCCGGGTATCCAGTTCTTATTTAGAACTATATTTTGTTTTTTACCTGAATCGGGTACACATCCTATTACTTAATGTTTTTACTTTAGAACTATATTTAAATCCCTAAATTCATTCTATATTTGTTTTATATGCTTTCATGTTTTAAATTTTTCAAAAAAAAAATATTAATTTGTGAATATGTAAGATTCGATGTAAAACAAACAACAAGGTTTCTCTATTGCATTTATGCATTAGTAGGTTTCTTTAAAAAAATATGAGATTTGAAAAAAAATCACGATCGAGATTAATATTTTTAAAGTCTTCTTATGGTTATAAACTTCAAATCATTAATATTTTTTGTTTGGATCGTGTGTTATAAACTTTTAAAGTTTTTTTTTTTAATTTTAAAATAAAAAATGAGAACTGGATACCCGATACTCGGGTTTAACAGGTACCCGATTATCGGGTACCCAGTATTTACTGGTCGGGACACGAGCCGGCAAATTTAATACCCGAAGGTCCGAGTACCCAGTTTTTCGAGTACCCGAATTTGAACACCCCTACTAGCAACTTCAGTGGTGAGTCGAATAAGGTCAGTCGATGAAGAACGAAAATCCGATTGGCTTATGAGAGTCCTAGAAGTTTGAGGCTCTCTATGTCTCATGAACCGGTACGAAAAAGAATATGTTCAGGAGATTCGATGCAAGCTTCGCATTTATCGCATGTAGTCGAGAAACTGTGATGTCGTCTAAAATGATTTTCAGTTTATGCTACAGGCTCTCCAAATGAAGTGTTTAATATTCGGAATAACTGATATACGCATTCAATCTCATAAATCCCTGTACAATAAGATTTTAGAATTTCGAGTTTAAGTTGAAATTAAAAAATAGGAAATGCAGAGATTTTTATAGAAAAAAAAAAGAAGTTCTAAACGTGTGCAATAGGAGTGACCACACAAGGGACCAAGAAAAAAGAGGCCCAAAATGAGTTAAGTAAAATGCGTACAAGAGAAAAGCAAAAGAGTTATAGACTAATGTTAAAACACATGGGGAAAATAAAATATTGTACTTCATAGATTTTGAGTCATGTTATACTCATTTTTTTATTCAAAAGTCAACATTCAACGCACACACACCAAGTCAACAAACATTTATTTTTTAAAAATTGAGGTATATATATATAAAGTAGTATTTTTTCCCCTTTTGGGTTAGCTCTGGTAACAACAGTACCACACCAGCAACCAGAATAAAAGAAGGGTAATCTTCACCAGTGGTCCCTTTCGTTTAGGGTGTGTTCTATTTTGGTCATCAGAATTCAAAAAAGATTATTCTGGTCACTTACGTTTAGAATCGTTTCTATTTTGGTCCCTTGGCCGTTAGTCTCCGTTAATTAAAAAAATTAGTTTCTAATTTAACCCCCAAACTTTCAAAATTTTATTTTTCACCATCTTCCCCAAAAATTATAAAACTAAAACCCAAATAATTAAATCAATGACTATAACCCAACACTACAACCCATTTCCCCAAGATTAAAAGCCTCAGCTTCCACATTTTCATGAATAAAATATGTCATATTTTCATGTACTTTGATGACTTTATCAACCATATTTCTCATGAAAATATGGCATTAACGAATGCTTCTACATCAAACGGTTGAAGACCTTCAACCGTATAACATTGTTAGGTCCATTAATACATCTCTTTTGGTAACTTCTTATCAATCACCGTATAACATTGTTGAATTAAACCGGTGCATTTTTTTTCTGTTTCTTAGAGATTTTATTCATTTGAGATCGATGTGGCAACACGCCAAGCTTCTAGATGTATATTGTTATAAGAACTCGGTCGAAAGAGTATTTGTTCTCCAGCAAGTTGGGATTAAACAGGTGGATCAGATGCCTTGGAAAAAACTTCAGCACTATGATGATGCAATTTTCTGGTCTGTACACTAATTTCCTCTCCTAGTTTTTAAGCATTTTGATATTGTCTTCACCCATGAACAAAAATGTAAGACTAGTTTATTTCCCGTTTGAGTACATTATTTTTTACAAGAATTACAAAGTAACACCATTTTTTCTTGATTATCGGCACATGATTATGGCATAAATATTTATCTGGAAATACCAACACAAGAAAATAGAAGTCTTACAGGAATTCCATTACCAGAAGAGCCACAGATGTGACCATTTTGGAAACTTCATAGCTTGGCAATGGGTGTGTTATAGATGGTAGCACTGCTACTATACAACAGTTTCTCAATTTTCCTTATTCTGAATTCGACCTCGATTACAATTAAACTTCTTTCACTTTTATTCACAGATCCATTGACAATCAGCTTCGCCTGCAGGACGGGAACATACCGCCTCATTCTCTGCATTAAGAAATTTGAATGATCAAAAAATTTCTAACTTGAGGTATAAATGCAATCCTCTCCTCGAGCCATTCGGGAATCGAACATAGTGTTGTTTGGGGATACTAGTTTTTAATCTTTCAAGCATAATCAAATAATCACAAATGTGATCTTTCTCTCTCCATCTTTGGCAAGATAAGCAGCTCGAAACAATGGTTTAACTGCAGTCCTAGTCATCCATGACAGACTTGTTGTGGTAAAAATTGTTATATGCTATCCATTCAGTCATCAGCTTTAAATTTTCAACCAACAATTCCGGCATGAAAGTTTGGGTTATAGCCATCGAAAAGGTAGTAAGATTTTAATCTTGGGGATATATTCGAAAGTTTGGGGAATGAGTTGTAGTGTTGGGTTATAGCCATCTGCAATAGAAGCTGAGGCTTTTAATCTTGGGGAAATGTGTTGTAGTGTTGGGTTATAGCCATTGATTTAATTATTTGGGTTTTAGTTTTATAATTTTTGGGGAAGATGGTGAAAAATAAAATTTTGAAAGTTTGGGGGTTAAATTAGAAACTAATTTTTTTAATTAACGGAGACTAACGGCCAAGGGACCAAAATAGAAACGATTCTAAACGTAAGTGACCAGAATAATCTTTTTTGAATTCTGGTGACCAAAATAGAACACACCCTAAACGAAAGGGACCACTGGTGAAGATTACCCATAAAAGAAAGGGGCTGCAAACAAAATAAAACGAGCATGAGAAAGAATTCAACAGACCAGCTCATTAAGAAGTAACAAGTTGCAATGATGAAGAAAATGAAACCGAAACCGAAACCGAAACCAACTAAACTAATGTCCATTCTAGATTCTAGAACTAGGACATCTTCCTACTTTCAGATTTTCCTGCTTGTTACCTATTCATCTACAAGACTGACCCAGAGGAGAGGTTCCAACCATATTTACAACTTAGTACATCAAACTTGACTTCCTACACAGAATTTGGCAATCACATACAAGCTGGAACTCAACCTTACCTCTGTCTCTTTCATCTGCTTTTCAGCACTTGCCAAACAATACATGCTGGAAACTGCAAACACATATTAACTCTACCTTGTGTTCCTTCTCGGCCTTACATCTGTTCACCTAACGGTATGGGGTTCAATTTCTTTCAGCTTAAGGACAAAGCCGTATGAACTCATCTCCGAAAACTTCAAATGTATTAAGATTTTATCTTTGAGACCATAGATAAATAAAATAAATTAGGCACTATTAACCAAAAGATGGTAAAGTATTTATAAAAATACGTACAGCCATGACACAAACTTACTTTCAGAACGAATGTCAATAGATAGTTGAGCTGGAAAAGAATTAAAGGCATGAAAACCCTCACTTCCTTGAACTGATGTCTCCTGCATGCTACATAAATGCATTCACTTAACTATCTCAATTCTCAAACTCCCACCTGAGTAAAATAAGCATTGACCCTAGTATATCTGCTACGCTGCAACCGCTTCTGATTAATGCTTAGACTATAGACTTTAAAATCATCAATGGAAGAGCTGTATCCTATAAACATATATGACAACAGGAAAAGTAAACATAGGTATGTATTTAGCATAGAACAAAATCAAACCGGTACATCAAGACTTCTTAAACCAAGTATGACTAGAGAATTATGTGAAGACAAGAAAACTGACCTTCGGTATATATTTGGCACAGAACGAATTCATCAAGATATCAGCAACAAAGAATGCTTAAAATTTGTCATCGGGCACAAATCCCATTCGCACCATTTCATCATGAAACCGAAATGCCTCCTTTAAGTTGTCCTGGGTAACATATCCATTTATGAGTGATGTGTATGTAGACCTATCAGGATCTATGCCTTTCTCTATCATCTTCCTTAATACCATTTCGGCTTCTTGCAATCTACCCTCTCTACAAAACCCATTGAGGATTACATTGTATGTAATAACATCCGGCAAAAGACCTTGATTCTCCATCTTGTTAATCCAGACAAAAGCTCTGTCCATATTCTCTTCTTTGACAAATCCATTAATAATGGTGTTGTATGTGATGCTATCTGGAACAATTCCTTCTGAAGTCATTTTCGATATAAACTCACCAGCACTTGATGTATCACCTGATCGACAATAGCCCTTTATGATACTATTGCAAATCACAAGAGTGGGCTTAATACCCTTGCCTACCATTTCATCCCACAAGCCGAATGCCTCCGAAACATGACCTTTGCTGCAAAACGCATTTATCAAAATTCCATAAGAAATGTGGTTAGGAAGAATCTTTCTAGAAATCATACCAGCCCAGAGCTTCCTGGCTTTCTCAATTTCACCTACCTTGCAAAACCCATCAATTAAGGTGTTGTATGTCACAATGTCAGGCTTAATATTCCTTTGGGTCATTGCATCAAACAAGTTTAGAGCTTTATTCATATTTCCATCCTTACAATGCCCGTGAATGAGCGTTGTGAAAGTACAAAAATCAGGAAAAACACCCCTTTCTGTCATCTCATGCAATAGATTGTCTGCTTCAGTGAGCATCTTATCCTTGCACAGCCCATTCAAAATGGTATTATAAGTAACAACATCCATATAGCATCCCTTCTCTAGCATTTCATCCCTGATCTTCAAAGCCTCTGACATGAGACCATTTCTGCAGTACCCATTTATAAGAATAGTATAAATTACATTATCCGGAACCAAGCCAGTTCTCTTCATATTTTTAAAATACACTAATGCCTTATCAAGATGTCCAATTCTACAAACTACCCCAATAAGCGAACTAAAGCTGACCAAATCCGGAACAACACCTCGATGCAACATTTCATTGAAAGTGTCTTCAGCTTCTGATATATTATTTTTCCTACAACTCTCCACAAGCAATGTATTATAGGTAGTAGTATCAGGACTCAACCCTATATGTAGCATCTCATCTAAAACTTGTTTTGCTCTTTCAAAATTCCCCGTCTTACACAACCCGTACATGATCGAATTATAGGTAAAAAGACCTGGTTTCAACCCTTGATCTGGCATCAAGTTCATTAACTCAAAAGCTTCCTCCAAATGCCCTTCACGGCAATAAGCATTAATGATTGTATTGTATGTCACAATATCAGAATAGATTCCCTTCTCTTTCATTTCGGATAAAAATGATTTAACACTACTGATCTTGTTGTCTTTACACAAAGCATTAACCATAATGTTTAATGTATAAACATTTAACTCGACCCGAGCTCTAACAACTTCACGATACACTTGCCAAGCCAAATCAACCCATCCGATCTTCACTAACCCACCAAGAAGACTATTACAAGCATTAATAGAAACACAAAAACCTTTTCTTCTCAAAACCATAAAAGCCTCTGATCCTTCTCTTAACTTCCTAGCTTGCACAAAACTCCTGATTAACAAATCAAAAATTGAATCATTTGACCCGAAATTTCCACATATTGAAACCAAAGACTCCACAATTTCAACACGTGAAACACCACTTTTCCTAACCATCCTAAGAACCAAGGCCTGTGCATCGGATAACCTTCTACATCTCACAAGAACATGAATCATTGCGCTTAAGGACATCGAAGAATGCTTAAAGTTTGAGCCTTTAAGCACAATAAAATCGACAAATCTTTGACCCAACTGCAAATTCTCACGGCAGTGTGAAAGAACCTCAACAACAATCAACGGGTTTATTTGAAATTGATAATTACGCAAAGAGTTGGTATTACCTTGCTTTAAGCTGAACAGAATCTTCTCCACAATGAACGAATCCGGTGCCCCATTTGATGGGGTTTCTAGCGTTTGAAAATATCTAAGAAATTTGTGGGGACGTAGAGTTTTGAGAGGGAGACGTAAACGCGACATGAGTGATTTCACATAGGTTTCAAACTTTCTGTATCAATTTTGAAAGTTGAAGAATTTAACTCAGTAATATAGAGAGGGAAGAAAATTGAAGAATTTAAACTTACAAGTGAAATTAGGGATTAAAACCTCTGATCTTAACTCCGCGAAAGGCTTAATACCCAAATAGGTGCCTAAAGTCTAGAGGTGGTCAAAAATACCCGACCCGATTGACCCGACCTGAAAACTCGACGACCCGAACCTAAAATGTTGGGTAATTCCTGAAATAAAATTACTCGATCGGGCCGAGTACCCGACCCGACAAATTTACCGGGACACGGGCCGGAAGTTTCCTCTTACCGGGTACCCGACCCGACCCGATAAAAATTAATATATATTTTTTTATATTTAAAATTATATATTTTATTTTATGTTTCTTAATATTTTCACTCTAAAATTAAATTTAAATCCCTACATTTTTCTATGTTTGTATTATATTATTTTAAGTTTAATTTTTTTTAAATATTTTTGTGTTTAACATGTGGTTTTTTTTAATTTTAGAATTAAAAAAATAGGAACCGGGTACCCAGTACCCGATTACCCGGGTACCTGAATTTTACGGGTACCCGAATATAATGGGTCGGGACACGGGCCGCCTAATGAGGTACCCGGATGAACCGGGTACCCGACAATTCCCACCCCTAGCCTAAACTATGCTTGTGGATCATTTTTTGTGCCTAAACTATTTTTAGCTCTAAATAGATGCCTAAAATTTCAATTTTGGTCATTTTAAGTGTCTAACCGTTAATAAAAAATAGTTAGCTAATTAAATTGTGACAAGTGGCATGTTTTTAATTTTTAATTTCTTTTAATTAATTTTAAAATAAAATTCAAAATTCAATTTTCTAAAAAAAATTAACAATTTTAAATCTTTACAGAACAGTCCCAAATCCCTAACCTAAAACCTCAAATCTCTAAATTACCGTCGTTGTCGCCGTTTACTACCTCACCGGAGCCCACCACTACCGCCGTCGGACCACCACGACCGTTTCCCCCAGCCACCTATCGCCGATAACCGACGGTAGGTGTACCGACGATTACCGACGATTTTCTTTCGCGATTTTAGCTTCTTTCGACGTTAGGAAGCCGACTGGCACACCTACCACCGTTTATTGGCGATGGGTGGTTTGGGGAAACGATCTTGGTAGTCCAGCGGCGGATATGGGGGCGGCGGCAAAGCCATTGGTGGCGGGTTTGGCCGGGGAAGTTAGGGATTTCGAATTTAGGGCCATTTTGTGAGTTTTGAGAAATTTATGGTTTTTTTAAAAATTAAATTAAAAATAAATAAAATAATTTTTTTAATAAAAATAACGGTAGTTAACGGTTAGGCACCTAAAATTACAAAAATTAAAACTTTAGACACCTATTTAGAACTAAAAATAATTTAAGCACCAAAAGTGATCTACAAGCATAGTTTGGGCAACTATTTGGGTATTAAGCGTCCGCGAAAAAAGAGAAGTTAAGTATTTATTTAATCAAGTTAGCTTTATATATATATATATATATATATATATATAATATTTTGGGTAAATTTCACAAATAGTCACTGAATTTTGTTAAATTGTTTAGTTTGGTAACCACGCTTTCAATTGCTTTAATTTCAGCATTAAACTTTTAATTTTGTTATAAATGGGCAGTGAGCCATAACAACGGTTAAAAAGGTGAAGTTATAGTTAAGAAAATGTGTATAATAATAAATTTAGTCTTTCAAATTTACATATTTAAACAATTTAATCATAATTAATAAATTTAACCCTTATTATTTACGCATTCATCTAATTAAATCATATTTTTAATTAAAAAATTAATAATTCTATTAAAATTATTTTGAAACCACTTCCCATTATTATTAAATTAAAAAATATGACCAAGTGTTGAGAGGCTTTGAGAGCTTTGCCTCTGTATCAACGAACATACTTTGACGCTTGCAGTCCCAATAACTTATGTGATTTTGATGAATCAGTGTCTTCATTTATGTTTCATACTGGAAAAAAATAAGTTTAAGATTTAAGGTTAGAGTTTAAGATTATAATCTATGATTATAGTTTATAAAATTAAGAGTATGATATATTTTTTAAAATTTAAAATTAAAGTTTAAAATTTAACTTTTTTTTAGTGTTAGAAATCCTAACCTTCAATATATCATGGATTGCCCAAAATTCAGCCATCAACAAGGAACAAGTCCCTAAGCTTTTAGCGAAGCCAAACAACCATTCGTCTTGTTAACTTTAGGTGATGGCACGTTGGGGGAAATTTATAAACCGAAATCTAATTTCGACCTGAAATTTATATACTAAAATTCGACCTTGACCTGACCTATTAAGAAAAATTTAGTTATAGGAACTTAATTGTAAAAAAATAATTTTAGAAATTTAGTTGTAAAAAATTATGTTTAGAGACTAAATTGTAAATAAAAATTTAATTTTAAGGACCTAATTATATATATATATATATATATATATATAATGGTGGGGTATTATTATAAGGATTAATATCCTATACACTGGCGGTGGAAACTGAAAGTTTCCACAAGCGTCTAGTTTTAGGGTATGGGGAGTTAGTTTAGGGTATAGGGTTTAGGGGTTTAGGTGTAGGGATTTAGAATTTAGGGATAGTTGTTTCAATTTAAGGTTTAGTGTTATAATTTAGGGTTTATAGGTTAGGGTTTAGTTTTAGGGTAATATGGTGAGGATTTAGGTTTTAACCTATAAACCTTAAATTATAACCCTAAACCTTAAATTGAAACAACTATTCTTAAATTCTAACCCCCTACACCTAAACCCCTAAACTCTATACCCTAAACTAACTCCCTATACTCTAAAACTAAGGCACTTGTGGAAACTTTTTTAGTTTCCACCGCCTGTGTATAAAATATTTATCCTTATTATAAATATTCCTAAAAAAATATAAGGGAAAAGTACATTATTGCTCCTATGTCAGGTTGGGTCAGATTTTTTTCACCCTAAACCCGAACCTGACCAACCTCACCCTTAAGAAAAATATGACCCGACCTGAACCTGAATTTTTAATAAAAAAATCTTACACGGTCGAGTCGGCTCGAGTCGAATAAAATGTCCATCCCTACTGTCGTTTTGAATATTGTTTGTGAGCTAAATTACACTCATGACCATTGAACTATTGTTCATTCTGTTTTGATCATCGATATTTCAATTTCTTCAACCATACCATTTAACTATTTAAATGATATCAATAAGCCACTAACCGTTAAAAATCGAAGGAGATTTGATGTGACAGTTGAATAAAGTTGTATAATTACTTATACATTCTATTAATTTAGTCATAGTCTTAATTTAATTCAATAATTTTAACCATCCAATCAGATCATAACACATGTCACCCAATTGTTGGTCCAAATTTTATTTTATTTTTAATAAATGTATTTTCCTCCAACCAGGTAGGGATGTTAATTGGGGCGGGACAAGTGCGAATGTGGTCTTCCCACATTCATCCTCGTCAAGAAATTTAGTCTTCATCCCCGCTTTACGACCCACTGCGAGTACAAGATTTAAAATCATCCCCTCCCCGCGACCCACAAGAGAAGAATAATCCCCGTCTCACTACCCATATGAGTCATAAGGCTCATCTAATCCTCGCTATATCCGCCAGTGATCTAATTTATATAATATATTTACAAGTAACAGTTCAATAAATATAAACATTTTTATGAAAATATATGAAATATCTTTCTTATGGACTCCCACTACACATGCTATATTATTTTAATTGTCACAATTTTAAAAATAACAATAAGTAGTTGCGATCTTCTAAATGGGTGAAAATTGAGAAATTGTGACTTTTGTGAGTGTTGTCTCCCCCACCGCCCATGAAATTTGTACTCATCTTCGTCTAATCGGGTGCGAAGTGAGATGATTTTTTTTCCAAATATGATATTGTATAGATTCGAATATGAGTGGGCTAGAAAAACATTGCATATGCTTAACCACTAAACACCATTAATTGGTTTAAGTTTGACTATATATTTTTATACTGCTTTGTTTCTAAGAGCATGTATCTACTATTTTACAACTTTGGTTATAGCGAATTTACGATTTCTGGATTCTCATCCATTTAAAGGGTTGTGATAACTTTATTATTATTGTTAAAATGATGATAGTTGAAATAATGTAATATTTTTGGCGTGAGCCCGTAAGAAATATATTTCATACTTGTTTTCATAAAAAATAAATTTATGAAAAATTATTGACGATGATGAATGTAGGAAACACCCTACGCACTTGTTTCAATTGGCATCTCTACCTGGTTGGAGGAAAATAAATTTATTGAAAAAAAATAAAACCTGGACCAATAATATAGTGACATGTGTCGTGATTGCATGAATAAATTTATTGAATTAAATTAAATTTAAGACTAAATTAATAGAATGCATAAATAATGAAGGTCAATTGTATAATTATACTTTGTTTAATTGTCACGTCAATATTTTCTCCTTAATTATTAACCCTTTGTGATTTAATTAATATTATTTAAATAGTTACGTGATATGATGATAAAATTGAACGGTTGATGGTTAAAATAGAACCGAAACTGTAGCTCAGTGGTCATTATGTACTTTAACTACAAATAATTTAAAAGCCATAATGCCAAAAAATACTCCCAACGTTTAACCGAATATTAATTTTTTTTTTATTTTTTGAAAGCAATTTAACCATCAACATTTTATTTTGGGTTAAAATACCCCATATGTGAATGAAAACTGTTATTCAACTGGCGATAAACAACTTGAAATTACTTGACAGAATAATACAGAAGAAATAACATTTTACATTTTATACATTTCTTTAAAATTATTTTTTAATTGATGTGTTTGTAAAGTTAATGTATTTGCCTATACGGCACTGCTACGTGGCGTACACTGCTATATAACTTTATCGCATCATTTCAAATTATTTATAGTTGATTGACTAACGATTTTTATTCGTAAAAAAATTATTTGGACCCAAAATAAAACGTTAAAAATTAAATTACTCTAAACAAAGAAAAATAAAGGTCAAAATAATGGTACAATCGAATATTATGAGTATTTTTTTTTAACATTATGCCAATTCGAAACGACAGCACCTCCGGTTTTAGCAACAAAATTGACTCCAGATTTTGTTTCCATGTAAAAGAAAATATCTACCAAATTGTTTTTCAATCTGCGAAAAAAGATTAAATAAATACTTAACTTCTTTCTCTCTCTCTTCTTTGCGGAATCTCCGATCTGTAGACCTTCATCGATAGGAGATTTAAGATCAGAGGTTTTAATCCCTAATTTCACTTGTAAGTTTAAATTCTTCATTTTTCTTCCCTCTGAGTTAAATTGGATCTATTTCAGTTTCATTTCTGCTTTAGGTAAAAAGAGTTTCGACTTTTCGTCGCTGTTATACATTAGAGCTAAACGACGATGAAGAACTCTGAAAGGCTCGCCAATTTGGCTTTAGCAGGTTTTCCTCTTTTTTTTTGATCTATTCTTGATCTTTTTTAGTTTATTATATACATTTTGGTTTGTTTTTGAACGAGATTTTATCTTTCGATTTTATGGTTCATTTTGTTGAATTTAGTTGAGTAGAAGCAGAGAGAATTAGTTATTTTTGGTGCAAACAAAAAGAAGAGAAATGATCGGAAAGAAGTGGGCTGGGGTGAAATTTGACTTTCTTATGGGTTATACCTGAAAAGTTTTAAAAAATTGGATTTGAATTTCATTTGCTATATGAATTGAAAGAATTAAATGCATACATTTTAACACAATTAGTTCAGTATGCTCTATATTTGAAAAGTATGAATTTTGACAAATTCATAAGTTCCTTAGGAATTTCCAATTCACTACCAAATGGCATCCAACAAATCCATGGTTTTGAGAAATAATTAGGAATGTTGCATTTGTACCCTTTTTTATACTTATTACTGAATTTACACTATTTTTGAAATCCAAATCCAGATTTTGAAATCCGAGTTCCCAAATGCTACACAAAGGAGTTACCTTTCATTTACACTTTTTAGAAAAAAAAAGGTTAAATAATTGAACACGCTCCTAAGTTATTACACTTTTCTCAAGTAAGCCCCTCATTCTTGTATGTACCCAAGAAAAAAAATCCATCTTTTGGTTTGTACTCAAATAAGTCTTCATGTCAAATGAAAGATTGATTTATGTTACGACTTATTTAGGTTATTAGTTTTAGATCGAGGCTTTAGTTGGGTACTAATTAAAGGTCAATGGCTTGTTTGGGTGTAAATCAAATGTGAAGAACTTATTTGGGTGCCCTAAAGTATAGCGGCATACCTAGGTAAAGACATAAGTGATAAAAGTTTAAGGGATTTAAAAAAAAGTTATTTTAGCCTTTGAAAAAAAGGAATATAAATAAGTTTTAGGCTCGTTTTGGTTGTTGCTTTGGACATAACAACTAATATTTTGAAGAATTTAGAAGTAATAGGTGCATGGGTTTATATTTGTATATTTTATATAAATACGATTTTGTTCCCTAATTTCCTTTTCTTTTTAGATTCATCAACCAAAAGTATTTATCATAATCAATGATCAAATGTATGCACTTTGCCTCGCATACGGCATATCCCGCTTTATTAAGTCCAAACGCATTATTATTGTATCCTCAAAAATATTTGAGTTCTTACAAGTTACGTCATGAATCTTTCTCAATGTAATGGTGAAAAAGATAGATATTATGTCTTGTGGTTGATTCTTTTATAGAATGAATGTAACATAAGTCACTCTCAGATATGAGATCTCTATGGCGGCACATGCATATTGTATTTCCATTGTTCAAGAGGCTTGACCCTTTTTAACGTAGCATTCATGATTTGCTAAATGCAGGGTTGACAATGGCACCGCTTGTTGTGAAGGTAGAACCCAACTTGAATGTTGTTTTGACTGCATGTCTAGCAGTATACGTGGGTTGCTATAGGTCTGTCAAGTCAACTCCACCAACGGTGAGTAAATTGACTTTGGTGCTTTCTTGTTTTGTCTTTAAGGACCTTGATCAGAATTATCTAACAATGTCATGTCTATCATACAGGAGACAATGTCTAATGAACATGCTATGCGTTTTCCATTCGTCGGGAGTGCAATGCTGTTATCACTGTTCTTACTGTTCAAGTTCTTATCAAAAGACTTGGTTAATGCAGTATTGACAGGCTACTTCTTTGTCCTTGGAATCATTGCTCTCTCGTATGCATTTTTCATATGGGTTTGCTACTATTGATTTCCTTTTACAAAACCAGCGCACCTGATGCCATTATCTCATTTATTCTTTCCGCCATCATTCTCAGGGCAACAATACTTCCTGCCATAAAGCGTTTCTTGCCAAAGCATTGGAATGAAGACCTTATCATTTGGCACTTTCCATTCTTCCGCTGTACGCCCTTCTTTTGTTATTCTTGAAGTATAGTTTAAGTTTTATCTATAAGAGGATTTGATTAGTTTTTTAATGGGATTAACCTTTTTCTTCTCAAAGTTAACTATGTTATAACTATTGCTTCAACCTTTTGTTTGGCTTTTTGGAAGATTCTGAGTTTACTTGTATTCTTGTGTGTTCCTTCCTCATTCAATGTGTTATACCCTCCATCACATACCCTTTGGAAACACTGATACCGCCTATTCCTCTGTCGTGTATATCCACTGGAAGCACTGTTCTTGCCCACGACTAGCCTTTCGGATGCATGTCTCTGGAGACACTTTTCCTTCCCACAGCTAGTCTTCTGGATGCATGCCTCCACGTAGCATATCCTTCAGCTTACACTTATATGTACTCTCTACTCACCCACTTGCCTAACAAGAGATGGGACAATGACTGCCAAAACCAAACCCAACCCAAACTACTTATTCACTTCACTATCAGACAAGTGGGGTAGATCTCATGATGGCCCTAAGCTACCTACATCAGTCTCATCAGCACGCAACCCTCTGATTCACCTATTAGTGGCTGTCACATGGCATCTAGGAACAGTGCCATGAGGAGTATAAAAGAGGGTTTGACCCTCCTGCTATAGGGGGTTCTCCATCCTTCTGAGACCCCTCTCTCCTATCTCCTCAACTCTTGAACACCCAACTCAATGGCTCTACATCCACATCAACCGGGGTGAACCACCACCTCCTATCCAGACCATCAACATAGCGCTTTTTGTCATTTATCATTTTTTTCTTGAAATTACTTTGGATTAGTTTCTTGTGTGGGGAAGTTATGTGGAGATTGGAGGAACTCTTTTTCCCCATCTGTTGAAGGATACTAGCCTGTGTGCATTGAAGTTTTCTGTTTTTCTTATAATTTGGTAGTTTCTTCAAAGATTTTGCTCAACTTTCTTTCAAGTATTTGCTCTTAGAATTTCATAAATCCAAAATGGAGTAAATTCTGTGATTCTCATGATACCTGTTAGTACGGTACGTTCCTTTGGCAATTTAATCATTCTGGTTCATGTACTATAGAAAGTCGCCCGGTTTGCACACTGAAATAGTTTGAATGCAGAATCCTGTTGATGATTTGAGTTTTAGGTCTTAATTTCCTGCTGGAGTGATATAGCCTTTTCCTGTTTGAAGTTGAGTACATCTTTATTTAGTTGTGTCCATACTCCATCATTGACTCCTTAGAGTTCTTATTTGATCTAGTTAACATTACCTTGCTTGCATTATGCAGAATGATATTTTTCCTTACACCTTTCTTAAACAGCTTTTGAGATTGAGTTCACAAGATCTCAGATCATAGCTGCAATCCCTGGAACTTTTTTCTGTGCATGGTATGCTTCGCAGAAGCATTGGCTGGCTAATAACATTCTGGGTCTTGCTTTCTGCATTCAGGTATGGCTGAAATCCTATTTGGTGCTTTGCATCTACTACTTTTCTTCGATTTTGCAATAAGACCTAGACTAATCAATCTTATCGGGCATATTCTAGTCAGTATTCTAGCTTGTAATATGGAAGTTTCTATGTCTGTCAATCTTTTGGTTAGGGTTTACTTAACCGGTTCAATAATAGTTAAAATATTATTTTCCTTTATCTTTTAAGAATTTTATGAAGGTGCATATTTATTTGCTCTGTAGTTTGAAGGTTTCAATTGTTGGTTTTTGTAGGGAATTGAAATGCTTTCTCTTGGATCTTTTAAGACTGGTGCCATTCTATTGGTAAGAAGTGAATTAGTGATTTTTGTGTGTTATTCCCTGTTACTGAGGCAAGTTAATGCCTAATATGATTTTTCTTTAATGTAGCAATGTTTTGCATGTGTGTAGCTTATCAGGGTATGCATCAAACAACTTTATCATAGTCGCTTATTGTTAAGCTGATCAATCATGATATGAATCAAATGACTTTACTATAGTTGCTTATTCTTAAGATTTTGATCCCACTCCCAGTTTCCTTTCTTTGCAATCTGCTTTGACATGACTTGAACTGGTCCTTGTGGCTTCTATCCGACATTTTCCTCTGTTTTCTAAGGTTATTATTTAGCCAAAATTTGAAGCTATGTTTTCTCTTGGCTGATTGGACAAATTACTTTTTTGTTAGTCTGCTGTCTAACCTTAATTTTGCCTCCTCATTTTCAATTATGTTTTCTTTCCTCTGAATTTCCCCCCATCTATATACATTGCAGGCTGGGCTTTTTGTATATGATATTTTCTGGGTCTTCTTCACTCCTGTTATGGTTAGCGTTGCGAAGTCTTTTGACGCTCCTATAAAGGTCAGCCCTCGCCCCCCCCCCCCCCCCCCTCCCCCCCCCCCCCCCCTCCTTTCCATTTGAAATACTTAGCCTGGTTAGTTCTTGTTTCGATTTTTCATGTATTATTAAATCTGCTACCATGGTAATCTTTTTGCTTTGATACTTTCCTGCAGCTTTTGTTCCCTACAGCTGATTCTGCCCGACCATTTTCCATGCTTGGACTCGGTGACATTGTCATTCCTGGTATGTTTGAAATCCATTTTAGTTGGTAGGTCTAATGCATGCTTCTGTTTTGATATAAGCATTTATAGGGTTCTTGTTTTATTATGTAGTCATTCTAACTAAAAGAAGTATTCTATAATTTTGAATTTGACTAAGCCCCAATTAAATTTTTAATGATAAAACTGATAATTTTATTTATATTGTATTAAAATTATACATGTAATAGTATGTATCTTTTTAATATTTTATTATTATGTTTTGAATAGTGAAATCAGTAATTTGAGTAGGCCTGCCCCCAGCCCAATGGCTTGGGTAAGAGAGGCTACGGTTTGGCCTGGCCTATGAGCACCTCTACTTGTCGTACTAATAATATCTGTTCAAGGGCCGGACCACTCTCCCAAGTCTGAAGGCCTACCCGAAATTTGGGAGGGTTTAGGCAAAAATATTAGGCTTGAAAAATAGGATTAGACAAAAAAATTATTCCCCTTAAAAATATGGACCGGACATCAACATTTAAGGCTGGAGCCCAGTCTGTCACATTCTCTATGTTTATAGTTTATTTTTTTATAATATATTATATATAATTTTAAAAAAATTAAATTTATAATAATATATAATTTTATAATGAATAATTAAAAATATATTAATTTGTTCACATATTAAAGAGTAAAAATAAATTTAATAAAATAAAAAACATATAAAATTATTTAAATATTAAATTAAAAATAAAATAAAATAAATATAATTTTTAAAAATTATAAGTACGGGCTTGGGTTAGTCATTTATAAATACTGGCAGGTTTGGACAAAAATTTAAGGTCCATGTTTCAGGCCAGACCGGGCTTAGACAAGCATGAAGTGTGTTGATTTAATGCAGAAACCTGACCCATGAACACCTCTGGTGCTAATGCACTTTGTCGCTAGACTATGAACTTATTTACTGCTGTAGCACAATGCCTTGTGTTTGATAAATGTTTATTCAAAGTTTTATCTTTTAACCAATGGCATTGTCATGATGTCATCGTTGTTGCCAAGATAGGCAACAAATATTCCTGGCCAGCAATAGTCTCAGTTGCTGGTGTTTTCCTAATGCCATTTGTTCTCAAATGAAATATGAACATTTGCTTTAGGGGTATGTTTTTAAGTTATTAATATACACACTATTATGGAGATAAATTTACATTTACTTGGTTCTGGAAGAAATGTCTTCTTTTAATTTCCATTTTTGTTATTGTTATTCCTTTGACAAGTTACTTCTCGTACAGTTAGATATCAATAACTTTTTTGTTTTTATATATTGGTTTATTTCTCCCTTGTAGGTATTTTTGTAGCACTAGCATTAAGATTTGATGTGTCTAGGGGGAAGGCGAGCCAATATTTTAAGAGCACATTTGTGGGGTACACGGTGGGCTTGGTCCTTACAATTGTTGTCATGAACTGGTTTCAAGCTGCTCAGGTAAACTGTTTACTGTTTTATCTAATACTCCCTCTGTCCCACTAAAACTGTCACATGTTGACTTTTTTTGGGTCAAACTTTTTCAACTTTGACCTCTTATAATTTAAAATTTATTAATGATAAAAATATGAAAAAATATATTTTAAAAACCTTGAATCAACTAATTTTTAAATATATTTTTTATATTTTTTAATTAATTAAAATATTTAAATAAATTATAGTCAAAGTTGAAAAAATTTGACCGGAAAAATGTCAACATGTGACAGTTTTACTGGGACGGAGGGAGTATTGTTAATGCACATGAGCTTCATCCTGTAGATATGCACTCAATCTCTATCATGACAATTTTCTATGCTTCTTTTGCTTACAGCCTGCACTTTTGTATATTGTACCGTCTGTTATCGGATTCTTGGCTGTTCACTGTATATGGAATGGAGAAGTTAAACCGGTTTGCTCCTAACCCTTGTTTTATTCTCCGTGGCAATATGTTCTTGACTTGGACTTTTTAATTCGATTTGTTTTCAAATTGCCATTTTGCTCATCAAAAGTTTAGGGGGTTGAGGGTTCAGTTGTGTCCAAGTTTAGGGGGGGGGGGGGGGATGAAACTTTTAACTTGTGTTGTATATTCGGATCATGATTTGGTTAATATTATGTAATGTCGAGTGCAGTTATTGGAGTTCGACGAATCAAAGACGGAGGTTGCAACGCAAGAAGGTAGCGACGACAAATCTAGCAAGAAGGTGGAATGAGTTAAAATGGGAGCAGAGAGTGAAACCATTTATAGCTTGAGAAGGAAAATAGTGGTTTACATTAAAAGCTCAATCTCTTGGCTAGCTTACTCTGCAGCAAAAACCGTTGTAACAGATTTTGGAATTAAGCAAGGAATAATATTTAGCCTATCAAGGAAAGATTATTTTCTTTTTTACACAATTTTGATTTAGAACTATAAATATATTCTTTCTTTTTCATGAATAACGTACTCAAATGGGTTTTTACCTTAGTTTTGGGTTGGAAAAAAAGTTATTTTCACTATTTTTTTTAAAAAAACTGAGATTAAAGAAGTTTGAGGAGTTCAAAATTACATATTTAAATTAATTGAGGTTCAGAGATAATGAAATTGTTGTATTCAAGAGGGTGTTTTTACGCTTGTTAATTTTAGTTTACACAAGCTTTTTAATGGTTAGTATACGGGTTTTGGTTTTAGGGTTTAGAATTTAAGGTTAGTGTTTAAGTTTTAAAAATTAGTGTTTAGAATTAGTAATTTAAGATTTAAATTTTATAGTGTAAATATACAAGTTTATGTAAAAAAGTTACACGACATATGTATTAGAATTTAACCTTAATTTTAATTATAAAATTAAAAGTTATTCAATGGATTTAATAGATGAATTCAAATTAAATTGAATCTGGATTTGGGATAAAATATTTCAAAATTTAGATTGGTTTTATTTTAAATTATTATTATTTATTTTACTAGTGTGATTATATGTAATATTCGTTTATATTTTTTCTTTATATAGATTTTCGAATTCGAGTTTTCTATGAACATTATCTTCTTCTCTAGTGGAACTACTTGTTAAGTTCGATTCGATTTTAAATTATTTAATATTTACTTCAAAAAAAATGGTTCAATATATTAAAACATAGTTGTATAATTTCTAAAATCGATAGAATCGAAGTTTTTAAAAACAAGCATATGAGGGAACATATCCGATGGAAAAGATTTCAGCAAAATTGGTTGCGAAACATGATTTCTGGTTGGAGGATTTGAGCTACTACCTAACTCTATTATTGCAACTTTAATTTATGGATTTTAAAGAAACAAACAGAGAATATTGTGATGTAATTTTTGATGTTTGCTGCTTATTCACTCGCTGTGATTATGATTTTATTTGATTTTTCTGGGAACTGGGTTTTCAATTTCAGTTAAAACAAAAATCCCCCATCTCTTCATTGAAACGTAAATCTAAAGTAACAATTAAACAAGTTCAAAAGTATACACGCTTCTACAATTGAAAACCCAGATTTTGCTTTTCCAAAAAATGGTGCTTTCTTTTCTATGGTCGAATCAACGTTGAAGGAAAACAAAGGAGAACCAATGGGAGGTAAATGCTTTCGTTTCTCAATCTCAGATCAACTATTTGAGTTATGGGTTTTTAGTTTTCTGTTCATATTTTGCTTCCAGTTTTGAGATTTTTTGGTTGTTCAAAAGTTTTCTATCTTTAATTCTGGGTTTACTGTAATATAATGTTAAGATAGTTGCATGCAAAGAGAATTTTTTTTGACCAATAAGCGTGGCATTTGGTTGTTGGGAAAATGTAGGAAGAATTATAAAGTTCTTTTTTTTATTAAAAAAACTGTCTTCTTTGCTTGGAAAATTTTTCAATCATTTAATGTTGTTTTTGGTACATTAGAGAGATATCCAAACTGAAGGAGGGAAGATCCTCGCCTTTGACCCGAATCATTGTGAAGGGCAGTAACTACTTTTAAGTCAAGCTTAAATTGTGGCGATTTAGTGTTGTTATATCACTTGAAAATATACAAAAAATTGTATTTGAGCCATGAATATTCTGGCCCCTGTAATGGTTGCATGCTTTCGTTCGAATGATCTTATAGCTGCGGATCAAAATTACCATTCTGTAATGGACCTTGGAATATTTTTGAACTGGTAGGGATGTATCAGTGTATAGCATTTGCTTGAATCGTGTTGTCGGTGTTGCGGATCATCTGTATAAGCTGATACCTTTTGTTCCTCCCACAGTTGTATGTTCATCATAAATATCCTCTGATTGTTATTATTAAGCGTAGCAGCGAAGTAAACCGTCCTTTTTTACTTTCATACTTAATGTTACCGTATGTAATGCATTTTGTTTCTGATCATCTGTGATCGTTTTAGATTCAGGTGAACTGCAGACTGAAGAAGATAAAGTTTCTCTGGATGTAAATAAGAAACGAATGGTCAAAACACCAGCCCAGGTTATGGCTCTGGAGAACTTCTATAAAGGTAATAATTCTTGTCTTCTCGTCGTATTGAAATGTTTTTTGTTTTCTGTTTCAAAAAGATTTTTTGTTCTTTTCCAGAGGACAGATTTCCTTCAGATGAACTGAAAGAGAAACTGGCTGTTCAAATAGGTTTGACACAAAAGCAGATATCTAGTTGGTTTTGTCATAGAAGGTTAAAAGACAAAAGGAGAGATGACTGCTATGCTAATGTGCAACATGATCATTCTAGTGGTGTTATCCAGGATCGTGGTAGTGGGCTCAGGCAAGATTCTAGTGGCAGTATTAAGCAGGGGGACTACCGGTATATTGATCCGAGGGAGGTAGAAAGTCGAAGGATTTTTAGCCAAAGGTTTCCAGCCACTGACCTCACATACGAGTGTAGAGGTCACCAAAATCCATATGATGTTCAGATGGAGGATACAGCTTCTGAAAGTAGTTTGTCTTCACATGATCAACTTTTTCCTGAAAGTGGGAATCCTTATGACATGCGAAATTCAGCTAAACTTGCACAAAATGGATCAATTGTGCACACAAATCTGAGTTCTAACAGCATGGGTTATAAGCCATCTGGATATTTGAAGGTTAAGGGTGTGAGTGAGAATCCTGTCATTGCTGCTGTTAAGAAGCTGCTGGGGAGGCATTATCGAGAAGATGGTCCAGTACTTAGTATTCAATTTGATCCACTTCCTCCTGGTGCATTTGAGTTCCCAAGTATCCATACAGTCAATGGTAAGTTAAATAACCAGATCTGTTTGATATATTTACAATTTTCGTAAAATCATGAAACAATTAAGGCAGACAGTTTGACTTGATTTTGTTTCTTTTATTGCTTAGTTTGTATGCTAAATAAACTATTAGCTTCTGCCTTTAGGCTTTTACTGATACATCGTAATTTCAAAAGCAAAAGCAAAAGACAAATCTTTCTAGTGTTGCAGAGAGAGAGAGAGAGAGAGAGAGGCATAAGCTCCATGGCATTGGAGCATGATCATGTTTCTTCTTCTATTTTATCTTTTATCTGTGTCCATGTGTATATTTCCACTTCTTTCTTTAAGCCTTTCCATTTCCTTCATTTAATGTTTACTTACTTGTTTCATGTAACTTTTGTACTGGTTGTTTCTTATTGCTAAGTAGCTAATTTCCTTTTTGGTTTTCATCCCCCGTTGTCTTTTGTTTCCATTTTTAATTTCTCTTCTCTGATCTCTCTATCTCCCATTGTTTTGTTTAAAGTCTTATGTACCCCTTCCATTTCCCCCCTTAAATTGGTTTCTCTTTCTTTTCTGCCATGAATTTCTCCTTTTGATTTCAAAACATCTTTCTTTTTGTTTTATTGTCTGTTTTACAAGTTATTTAATTACAGGAGTTAACATGCAGAGGGGGTGATATTTCAATGGCTTTTTGTTGGAATGTGGCTGCATAGCTGCTGGAATGACACTAAGTTTGTAATTCTTTTTGAACTAAGTTCGTTTGTGTTGTTGACTTAGCTTGGAACTATATGACAGTTTCTTTAGATTTGATTGTAATTGTTATGATCAGATTATTCTTGTGAACTTAGACTAACTTCTAAATCTTGTAGTAGGTGAAAGTTGGTGTACTTTTTGACTTTATATTTGATGTCTTAATGAAAAAAATCAGTGAATGCTTTTTGCTTCCAGCCAAGCTTCTTCATTTTCTCTTGTTTTTCAGTTTTTGCTTCTGTTTTTTGTATTTGCTGGTTTTCCAAAACCAACACTTTTGCATTGCCTGTCTGTAGAAAAAGGTGTAAGCCCTGCAGTGAAGTTTATGATTCAGTCGGAAAGGCATACGCATGTGAGGTGTATGTTTGACATCTTGCTGCAATTTTCAAAGGCTTAACTTGTGGCACCCCTCATTATTCATTTCAAATGCATTTAAAAATACTGTTGATAAACATAGCTACCACAAATAAAGTCTGAGAAAGTATTATTGTAATGAAAATTGCTTTTGGTAGTATGGCATTTGTTGTGGTCTTCAGGTCTGGGATTGAGTCACGGCACAAGTGGTACACAAATCAAATTCAAAGAAAGGGTCTTTGCACTTTTGAAAAACACATTCATAAAGTGAAAGATGATATCCAGTTTGTTAAATATGCGTTTGAATAACATATTCATAACTAATGTCAAAATAGCTGTTGTCTGCATGTGTGAGGCTATTTGCCTCCTTACCTCTAGACCTGTTGTTCCGGTTCTATCAGCAGATGCCCTATACTTTGACAATGTATCTTCAACCTCGAAATATTTGGACTCATGTATTTCTTTTATTTATCGTGCGGGCAGAACTGATCAATGCTAGAGATTCCCAACAGGACTGTTGTCCAGATACCTCTGGAGTGATGAAGCATCCTAAGCCTAAGATTGTAAGTGGATTCTTGATGCATTTTTCAAAGTTTTTATATTATCTTTTAATTATATGACCCTGTTAACTAGTGTCCAAAATAAATGAGTTAGTTTGTACCAGTGCGATCATTATATGAACTAACTCTGATGTTAACCTATCTTTTTCCTAAGGTGCCATTTTGCAATCTTGTTGAGAGGAACTAAATTCAGGGTATTGTCTTTGATAATGGGGATTTGCTGTAAGTATTATAGCATGGACCATGCTGCTAGTATTTACAGGGGTTAAGGCAGAGAAGAAGTGCTACAATTTATTTAGTTCTAAGCAACTTTCTCTGCTCCCATTATATATTGTTGTAAAATTGAGGAGAAATTATCCTAAAATTACTTTCGATGTTAGAGAAATTCGCTATGCTTGTCAAGAAATCTTTCAGATCCATATGCATATGGATCATTTAGTTGAACAGTAATATAATGAATTTTGGTTCTACTTTTGACATTACAGCTTGAAAGCTTTGGTTGTCCAATTTTAACTTCATAGCGCTTAATGGAAGCATTAATTGTACTTTGTACTCGGATACACTGAAGTCACACTACTTCAATTAGAAGTTATTTTGACATTAGTTATAATGGAAAATCATATTTAACAAACTGGATAGCATCTTTCTTTTTATGAATATGTTATTCAGAAGTGTGTGTTTTTTAACATTTTTATGATGCATCCTTTTCTGTTTGCTTCCACTGTAGATTAATGAAGAACATTATACCATGTTGAGTTCTCAGGATTCATACATGAAGGGTGCAAACTTTAACACTGTGCATGGGTCTGAAAGACAGGACTGGAAATCTCATCATGAACCAAAACATAAGCCTTCTTTTTCTTGTTCGAACACTTTTCCCAGGCAGGACTCTCGTTTAGATATCTACAAAGTTTATGCTGACAAACCTGCTGTCAATGATTGCAAACGGAGTAGGATGAGCTCTAAGCTTGCTATTGGAAGGATGGTGTCGGATTCTTTTTCTAACTATCCTGTCCCCTATGGTGAGAAAATTACTAATGAACACGAAAGTCCTGGATCAAATGCTGATACTCGTACCTACATATCCCCAAAAATTGAAAACCTGCCTAAAACTTCAAATTTGATAAGTGCGTGCAGTGATTCCTTGGGCACTGAGAGAGGGCCATTTGTGAGGACTGCAAAGGTGTCACTATTGACTTTATAGTTTTCGCGTACACGCTTTGTCATTTACCAGTTCCCATGATGAATGTTTTCGCTTCAAATTCTTTTGTGTTGATTATGTGCAGGTGGAGAACGTCGGTGCAGAGTGGAAGCTGAGAAAGGATTACCTTGTCAGAGTAAAAGTTGATGCAACAAATGAATTGAGAGTAAGTTCAAGCTTTAGTTGGCTTGTGGTCAAGTATGCATATCATATACTTATTTTTTGCATCTTTTCATTGGCACATGCACATACCAATGTGCTTTTGCTTTTGTCTCTATTGCGATCTTTGCATTCGCATGTCCATTCACTGGCATTTATTTTTAAGTGAACTCATGTATGTTCCTCCTCTTTATTGTGTTATCTTTTTCCGTATGCTTGCGGCTATGTGTTGTGCATGGTCATTCTTGTTTTTGCTCTTTCTTTTGATGGTGCTTTGCTTTGTTTATTACTTTATGGGATTAACTTTACAAATTATCGATTAATAACACAAGCATTTTGGTTGTTGAGGATAAGCAAGCAAGTTCCATAACAGCTTTATATGTGGTTCTAAACATTTCAAACTACAGCTTTAGCCCCGAAATAAACTACCGGGGGTTAATATTTATACTTCACAATAACAGGCTTACTATATGAAATATAAGGTCGATGCACTTGACGTGTTTCACTTAGCTTCTGCGTATCTCTAGTATTATCCGTTTTGTTAAATGAGCAGTAGTTACATAGTAACTGTTATCCTTCCGCAAAACCGATGTCTGTGCATTTGATAACTTCTTTCGCAAAACCATCCCATAAGTATCATAAACTTGGAATGCCTAGATTTTTCGGATTTTTTCTCTCTCTCATTTTGAACATAACTGGCTAGCTCGGGTTCTTCCATATATCTCAATAAATCATAGGTTTTCGGGGTGAAGGGTAGTATGACATTCATTTTGTTGAAGTGAATGCATGGCAAGGCATGATTCTGAATCGCGGTTTCAAAATCTTTTTATTGCGTCTCTAGATCTTCCATGGATGTACCATGTAGCTTGAGTGAGGATGAGACTGCAGAAACTAGTTTATCCTCTCGGATTGACTATGCTTGCGGTTGAAGGATTGTGCTTTATTGAAGAGGCTTAAGGGGTTGTCACGATGCAACGAGACCCGACCTGTATAACGTTCATATAAATGCTTTTGTACAGATGTAAAAAGATCGCGTGACCGGAAAACTACTGCCGGGAAGAACATACGTGACAGTATTTTGCTCATTGTATTATGTCTCTAAATAGTATAAAGATATGTATAAACTCTTTTTGGTTCTGTAGTTGATTAATAAAGTGTGCAGGTTCTGTAGGTATATGAATACGAATTAATAGTCTCGTGCTCAATCTCACGAATGTTGTGGCGAACAAAGAGAAATCGAGTTGGAGATGCTACCAAAATTTAAACATGTATAAATTATATAAAAAAACACACACTTCGAATTCCTTGATTAAACATTTACAAGCCATATTTGTAACCAATTAAACTTTAGGGACGAATTTGTAAAATTTCAAAATTTTAAAGATTGATTTGTAATTTCATAAAAGTTAAGGATTTCATAAAATTTCCTTCATATAACCTTTTATATTTGTTCTACGAAATTGATGTAATTTACATCTCAAATCTTCACTCAAACAAGGTACTAATTGAGCTTCAAGTCACAAATGTATAATTTAGTGATTAAAATGAAATAAAGTCAAAACTGGACCAAAAGCTTCGAAACTCTTGGTGTAGTTTCAAAACGTACAACTCTAAGTAATCTAAATTTTTTGAAACCCTGCTCAAAGTTTCTATACATATGGTTAAGTTTGTTAAGATATTAATTTTGATATAACTTAAATTAAAAATATTTTTAAATTTGTTCGTAATTTTATAAAAATAATTCAAAGTCTAATTAACTTGAAAAATAGGTTAAATAGGTTTTACAAAGTAATTTTGACTTAACCAAATATTTCTAAAGTGTTTTTAGTTAAAAATAAACATTCGGTGTCGATACTCAAAAAATTGTATCAGTACACCTTTGCTCTATACCGATACGCCCTTTAATTCTTTTAATTTTTTTTTCCAAATGAGCAAGTGACCACACCGGCATAGGTTTGGCCGTATCGATACGTTAGGCATCGTATCAATACGCAAGTATTGTGTACTGTACTCTTTGTTAAAAATGCACAACAATTCTTTTTATTTAAAGCATGTATCGATATTGAAAGTTGCGTACCGAGTCTCATTGTATCAAAAGTACATTTAATGTTGTAATAAATTCTAACGGCTCTAAACTAACCCCAAAGATCATAAACGGACACAAATTCATTAAAGGGCTTAAAATCCTCTTCAAACATCTATGGATTGGAACGATAACAAACATCCTTGCCAACATTTAATGTTAGAGAAATCAATTTTGTGCTTGTAAAGTTTATTTTTTTTTTCTCATTAGAATACACTTGAGAGCTTAATTGTTATATTTGCTCAAGTGTTAGAATTTGAGTGGGGGCTTAAATTTGCAAACACATTTGCATATAGAGGTTTTTTTTCTTTGCTAATTTGTGTTTCAAAGCTTTGAGGCATTTGTAAAGTAATCTCATTTGGCCTAAAAGAAAAGACAAATTTAGTGAATTTGTGAAATATTCTTAGTGGGGAAGCTAAGGTAGTAAAGGTAGATTTAGTTGAAAAGTCGAATCGCTATAAATTGTTGTGTCTAAAATTTTAATTTCTTATTACTTCCACCACATTTGTTTAAAGGTCAATTCATCCCCTTTCAGCGTATTCGGTTGACGTATTTAAACTCAACAATTAATATCAGAGTCACGTCTCTTCATTAGACATCCTAGAGTTGATGTTCGAAGTCTTTCATCTATCAGCATCAACCTGTTCAATGTCACAATCTATGTTCAAGCCTTCACACTTCAATGGTGCCAACTATTCTAATTGAAAAACAGGATGGTGATCTTCATGCAATCAATTGACTACAAATTTTTAAAAATCATTGAAGATGGACCACGTGAAAATTTCACCACATATCCCCACTTAGGGGTGATAACGAGCCGAGCCTGGCCTCGGCTCGGAAACAGTGTAATTGGATTCGGCTCAAGCTCGAGGCTCGCCGAGCTCGAAATTTTAGGCTCGAGCTCGTCAAGCTCGGCTCGGGCTCGTCAGGCTCGGCTCGAAATGAAAAATTTTGCTATAGTTTTTTTTTATATAAAATATTCGTTAAAATCCCTTTCATAACCAACACTAAAACGAAATTCAATGACCGGAAAGGGGGAAAATGCCAAAAATCAGATTAATCCAAATAATCAATAGATATTCTTATAATACAAACACATAATTAAAGAAAATACAAAAATCAAATAACAACCAACTAATGAAAGAAATTACAAACACATAATTTATTTTAGTGCATATGTAGATTCCGAGCCTGTTCACGAGCTTTTCGAGCCGAGCATGGATAGGCTCAGCTCGGCTTGTTAAGGTTTCGAGCCGAGCCCGAGTCGAGCTCACTCAAATCGAGCTTTGACCAAACTTTGACCGAGCCGAACCCGAGTAGCTCGCGAGCCGATCAGGCTCATTATCACCCCTATCCCCACTCCCCATGAACGTGGAAATTTGTTGTGAAACGTCTTTAGAAGACCATGAAGAATGTTGGGAAACGTGAAAATTTGTTGTGGCTACTTGCTACCATTAAATTATTGTGGGACTGCCTAATGGCTTTCTAAACCACATATTCATTATCCCCGGCCACACCCCACAGGGATATGGTAGATGTACCAAACCTTCGTGGCCTGTTTTTAGCCATAAATTAATTAAAGGCTAAACTACTCAAATGATCACTTCATTATGGGGTTGGTGTTGATATGATCACCATATTTTTAATTGCGTCATTATGACCACTTAACTATTTAAATCGTACCAATTAAGTCAGGGGCGGAACTAGAAATTTATAAAGGGGGACGAAAATGAAATTTAAAAAAAACTAAAAATTTATGAAGGGGACCAAAGTGAAATTAAAAATTTTGAGGGGGGCCAAACTAAAATTTTGTAAATTTTAAAAGGATTATAGAGATAATTTTACCTTTTTTCTAAAAAATTCTATCTTATACTTAATGGAAAAAAAATTGGCCTTAACCCCCCATGTTTCGCCCCTGGATCAAGTCATTTACCGTTAAAACCTAACGGAGAGGGTGACATGACAGTTAACGTAAATGCGTTTGATCCTCTCTATTTATACATTTTATTAATTTGGTCTCAACTTTAATTTAATAAAATTAATTAATTATTTAATTAGGTGGTGACACATTTTAACTATATATTTAATCTAATAATTTCACCACGTGTCACCTGACTGGAGGAAGCGTATCACCACCTTATTGGAGGACTTTAACTATATATTTGATCTAATAATTTCACCATATGTCACCTGATTGGAGAAAAAAAATAAAATCAAAAAATGTTTGGCTCTGGTGGTGGGGTTCGAACCCTGGCAAAAAATTATAAAAATGTTGTGGCTTTACCACTAAGCCAAACACACTTTTTTTATTTATTTAAGGTACATAATATAATTTATGTCTTAATATGTTGTTAATGCCAAGAAAAATGAAATAAATATGGATTAAGGAGAGTCGAACATTATACACTTAGAATGCATAAAAACATTTAAATCAATTAAATAAACCTATTAATTAAATTAAAATTGAAACACTTTTATTTTTAAACTAAATTTAATATATTTTTCTTTCAACAATTATCTTTATAATTTCTCATATATATAATCATTAAATTATTTTTCTAACTTAATTAATAATTTTATTTTATTAATTTTTAATTAATTTATTATATATGCGAAATTATATTAAAATTCAAAATTTTAATATTATATTAAAAATTTATTTAACGAATATAAACTCATGAACATAAATCAAATGAATTGATATAATTTTATTTTTTGATTTTTTAATATAATACATATAATAATTTAATTAAATATTTTTAATAAACATTAAAATTAATAATTAAGTTAAAAAATCAATTCAACCATTATACATGTGAAATTATAAAAATAAACATGAAAATATATTAAATTTAGTTTAAAAATACAAAAAATCTTAAAACTAGTTTATTTTAAAACATGCATTAACAATAATTTAAATATATATATATATAATATTATCAACTTTAATTTAATTAATAGATTTATTTCAATGATTTAAATGTTTTTATGCATCTTAAGTATATAATGTTTGAGTCTCCTTAATCTATATTTATTTTATTTTTTTTGGCATTAACATCATATTAAAACATATTTTATATTTTATACTTAATATCACAAAAGTATAGTTGGCCCAGTGATAAAACCAAAATATTCATATCATTTTTGCCCATGTTTAACCCTCGCTAAAGCCAAACATTCGTTGGATTTTATTAAATTATAATTAGGTGGCAACGCAAAGCCTTCTAATAAGGTGGTGACACGTATTAAATAATTAATTTATTTTATTAAATTATAATTAGGACTAAATTGATAGGATGTGTAAATAGCATGATTAAATGTGTAATTATACAAATTTATTTTAATTGTCATGTCACTCTTTCCGTTAGATTTTAATGGCTGATGGCTTTATTGTTACCATTTAAATAGTTAAATGGTCATAATGATACAATTGAAAGTATGGTGTTCATATCGACACTAACCTTATAATTAAGTTGTCACTTGAGTAGTTTACCATTATTAAATTAAGGCTGGCAGAATAAAGCTAACCAAAAGGGTAGATGTACTATTCTGTCCAAAAAAAAAAGGTAGATGTACCAAATTTCACGTTTCCAACCATTTTTATGATATTTTATGATAAAAAAAACTGAAGATACATAAATTGATGATTTAATTAATTATGTTAAAATAATATTTTTGACCAATAAAATTTTAAAAGGGTAATCTTCACTCGTGACTCTTTTTGTTCGATGTTTGTTCTATTTTGGTCACCCGGATTCAAAAAAGATCATTCTTGCCACTTACGTTTTGAATTGTGTATATTTTGGTCATTGGCCGTTAACCTCCTTTAATTAAAAAAATTAATTTCTTATTTAACTCCTAAACTTTTAAAATTTTAATTTTTACCATCTTCTCCGAAAACTTAAAAATCTTATTTTTCCGCCCATCACCCGATCTCAACCATCTTTCCACCACCATGGGTCCGCCACTTTCCGCACCAAAGCAAACCAAGTTAATTAACTATTGAGAAACTAGTTCTTATAAGTTCACAAGGCAGTAATTTTCCTGCATTGCTTTTGCTTGTCTTTTTCTACATGGATTTGGCAATATCTACTTCTGTCATGTTTACTTAAATTATTTGTCTATTGCTTTGATGGTCCTTAAAGGTTAATCAATTAACCTTTTGATGCTAAGCATAATACACTAATTCGGTTCTTTTTATTTTAAATTGTTGAACATTGCACAGCACTATATAATGCGGCTTCGCTCTGCTAATTATTGGTTACAATATTTTATTTTTTGCTAGTCTACACTTTGTTTGGTGCCCTTTAACACAAGCTCAATAATTGCACATTTATATAGTAAAACCAAATACGAAAAGTTTAACGTTTTGGGGTGGAGGGGAGTGGCGGACTCATGACGGTGAAAAGAGGATAGTGATCGGGTAGTGGGTGGAGAAATAAAATTTTCAAGTTTTGTGAAAAGTTGGTGAAAAATAAAGTTTTAAAAGTTTAGGAGTTAAATTATAAATTATTTTTTTATTAACGGATGTTAACAGTCAAGAGACCAAAATAGACACGATTCAAAACGTAAGTGACAAGAATGATCTTTTTCTGAATTCGAGTGACCAAAACAGAACAAACTCCAAACAAAAGGATTGAATAATAAGTATTGAAAACAATTGAGCCCATAATAATAACGCTTGACGAACACTGCTGAACAACACTAACGTTGAACACCATTAAATTGATTAATAAAGATTAAAAATAATAAGGACTCAATATATAATTATAAATTTTATTTTAAATAAAATTTTAATTAAATTATTATATATATAATATTTTTTTAATTTTTTCTAAAAATAATTGGATCAAATACCAACCTTAGTCAATTTAAAAAATAAAAATACTAACCACTAAACCCTAAATAGTAAAATATAAACCATGAACCATAAACTCTAAATCCTAAACCATAAACCCTAAATTCAAACAACAACTTTAGGGTTTACGTTTTACAATTCAGGGTCTAAAGTTTCGGGTTTTGAGTTTATAGTTTACAATTTAGGGTTTAGACTTTCGGGTTTTGGATTTTTTATTTTTTACTTTAATTAAGGTTGATATTTGATCCAATTATTTTTAGGAAAAAATTAAAATATATAATATATATGAAAAATAATTTAATTGAAATTTTATTTTAAATAATTTATAATTATATGTTTAGTCATTGATATTTTTAATCTTTATTAATCAATTTAATGGTGTTCATCGATAGTAATTTTATTTTAAATAAAATTTTAATTAAATTATTTTCCATATATATAATATTTTTTTAATAATTAGATCATTTACCAACTTTGGTCAATTTTCAAATTAGAGGGGGCGTGGCCCCCACATGTCCCATTATCTTCCGCCACGAGGCTGGCAAGTGGCAATAAATGGGGTCCTGCGTGCTTTGGTCTGGAATCTGGATGGTGGAGTTTGTGGTCACTTTCCATGTGTTTTGCTCTTCAGATCGCATTGTTTGCGTGTTGGTAGATACATACTTTCCATTCCCTTTCAATAAGGTCACTGACGTCAACCACCGTTAAAAAAGCTGACGTGGCATGTTAAATTTAAGGTTAAAATACATTATTAATTACTGAACTTTTCAGAGGCTTTTAATATGGTCACTGAACTTTTAAAACTTTCATTACTATCATTCAACTTTTAAATCGCTTTCATTACCGTTAAAAAAACTGATGTGACACGTTAAGTTTAAAAATAAACGTTTTCCCATCATATTTTTTCTCCCCTCTTATTTTCTTTCATCCAAACATGTCTCTTTTTTCCATATGAATTAAATTGTAATTTTTTTGTGAAGGTCGTTACTTCTCTAGTAACACATCAAGGAAAATATTAATGTATCTAGACATGCATGCGACATGTGTGAGAACAAGAAAACTATTGGGAGACATCCAATGATGGAATGATAAAGAAATAACTAAAATTTTGCTCATAAAAATCCTCTTTATGCTTCAGGCCCGACATTTACTGAGTCATGCACTGGATAATGAGGAGTTCAAAGGAAAACATTAATGTATCTAAAAGATAGACATGTTTGGATGGAAGAAAATAAGAGGAGAGAAAAAATATGATGGGAAAACGTTTATTTTTAAACTTATCGTGTCATATCAACTTTTTTAACGGTAATGAAAGCGAATTAAAAGTTGAGTGATGGTAATAAAAGTTTTAAAAGTTCGGTGACCATATTGAAAGCCTCTTAAAAGTTTAGTGACTAATGGTATATTTTAACCTTAAATTTAACATGCCACGTCAGCTTTTTTAACAGTGGTTGACGGCAGTGACCTTATTGAAAGCGAATTAAAAGTTAGGTGACTGTAATGAAAGTTTTAAAAGTTCGGTGACCTTAATGAAAGCGCCCTAATAGTTCGGTGACTACCAGTGTAGTTTACCCTTAAAATTAAAGAGATTTTTAACGAGACGCACCGTAAACGCTGTATAATTTTTCCCTAATAAAATTATATGGTTGTTGATATATATATATATATATATATATATATATGTGTATGTATGTATGAACAAATGCTACTTTCTTAATCACCTTAAGACTATTAAAAATGTTAATATTTATGATTATTTTTATCCATGAATTAAAAACATAAATATAAAAGAAGAGTGAATAAAATATATCAAATACTATTGAACTTTAGGCTGTGTATCATCCATATGACTTAACTTTAATTTGTTTTAATTATAACATTAAACTTTGGTTTAGACTTTAATTATAGGTAAAATGGCAAAAGATGATTCCAACGTTTGCATGTTTTGTCATTTGACCCCATATTCTTTTTTTTGTCTAAATATGTCCCCAATGTTTGCTTGTTTTGTCATTTAACCCCCTATTCTTTCTTTTGGTCCAAATATGCCCCAACGTTTCATTCGTAGCTAAATATGCCCCTGTTGGATGTAAACTGTCAATCAACTGACGGTCAACAGCTTATAAAAAAGTTTGACGTGGCATTAGCAAATCTTAATAATAATACACCATGGGCCTTAAAGAATCCAAAATTACATCGTTCTGACCACATCATCATATTGACATAACTATCGCCCACGTCATCATGTCTTTTCCGAGTTAACGGTCCAATAATATAGTTGAAGCCAAAATCAAAGTTTAACGTTATAATTGAATAATTGAAAGTTTTGTGGTATAAACAATGCATCGTCCAAAGTTTAGTGGTATATAACGTAGTCTACTCTATAAAATAATACCATATATATCATTAGATTTGTAGAAATATAATAATAATAATAATAATAATAATAATAATAATAATAATAATAATAATAATAATAATAATAATAATAATAATAATAGAATTAAACCTAAATGATATATTCTGAAGTTTAAGTTTTTTATTTTATAGTTAGAACATGTATATTAAATGAAATAAGATTATGTTTAAATATATTATGGGTTCTTGTAACGTTTAAAATTTAAAATTTAGTCTCTATATTTTTTATAAAAGAAAAACTGATTCCATGTTCTGTTCTTTATTTGAAGATATTAGTCTCTCCTAACTTATGTTCAATTTTTCTGTTAATTGCTAACTTGAAAACTATAAAAAGGTAAAATAATTTTTAGTTCTTCGCATTTATAATTTTAATTAACTTGATCCTAAATCTTTAAAAATAAAAAATTATCATTAATATAATTTTTCAATCATCTATGTTTATATCTTTTTAAGGGTAAAATTAATAAAAAAATTGTAAATATAAAAAACTAAAAAAACATTTTTTTTTGTAGTTGTATGATCAACATTTAACAGTAAAATTCAATATAAGTTAGAGAATGAGAAAGATTTTGAAATAAAAATAGCATGAAGACTTAACCTCATAAAAATAAGGCTTAATACACATTTCCCCCTAAATTTTACATATTTTCTTAACTTGATCCCTAAACTATATTTTTGCCCCTTAAACTTTTCGACGTTACCCATATAACCCTACAAACTAATGCCGTTAAAAAATTTGTTTTGACCAGTCAGAACGCACCACGCCATTTTCTTTATTTATTTTTAAATTTTAAAATAAAATAAATATATTAAAATATTTATTAATTTAATTATATCTCCCAAAATACACGTTCCTCTTCTCCCCAATTTTTCCTAAACCAACTGTAATCTCCTGAACAACTTCCTCCAAACAGTTTGAATGCCATTGTTGAATCTGATTCTTTGATGAAGAAGAACTCACAAATGATTCCATTGAGAAATGTCAACAAACACCAAACAAATGCCAAACCAAAACTCTAATTTTTTCAATGATTTACTGAGAAAATGCATGAAAAAAAAAACACATACAAAACTTGACCAACAGAGGAAAAGGAGCTGTTTTGTTAAGAGGAAAGTGATACAGCTTTGGGTTTTGCCTTGATAATGTGTTTAAGCTATGCCAGATCCAATCCAAACAAGAAAGAGGAAAGAAAATGATGATAAAAATTTCTAGTTTTTTTTTTCATTGTTTAATTGAACAATATTAAACAAGAAGGGGCGTAAATTGGTTGGGGAAGAAAAAAGGTGAAGAAGAAGGGAAACGGGAGGTTGGAGAAATGGGTTTATTACATTTTTTATTAATGTAATATTATATTTATGATATTTTATTTTAAACTTTTTTATATATTAAACCAAAAAATAATAATAAGGTGACGTGGCGCGTTCTGGTTGGCTAAGACAAATTTTTTTAACGGTGTTAATTTTTTAGGGAAAACGGATAACGTCAAAAATGTTAGGGGGCAAAAGTGATCAAAATGAACTTTAGGGGGTAATTTGTAAAAATATGTAAAGTTTATGAGGAAAAAATGCATTAAGCCAAAAAAAAATCTATGAACTAAAATTTTAAAACAATACATGTACCTTCAACGTATTTAAACTATTAAGATTGCAGGCTTAATAAAAAAATTGGGTTAACTCTAATTCTCTTTTGAAATTCTACATGAATTTTGAAATACTTTTTTTTAATCTAAACAAGTAAATCCATTATTAGAATTTTGAAATACTAGAAATAGAATAAGTGAAAATTTGCGGACAGTCTCCTGTTTTATTCATTTCATTGTTATCTTTTTCTTTCAATACAATTACATATAATAAAAAATTTTATTATATCACAACAAATTTTATTAAAAAACACATTATTTAAATGAAGTGCCAAACTTGTGGGCGAGAATAAATAGATCCATTTATCTATGATCGAATTATATTTGTTCAATACGTTGTTGTCAATATGATTGTAAATTTTGAAAGAGATGTTTAGGGTTGTAAACGAACCGAACGTTCAACGAATCGTTCGTGAATCGTTCGGCGGGAAGTTTGTTTATGTTCGTTTATTTATTAAACGGACGAACATGAACAATATTTTTTGTTCATTTAATTAAATAAATGAACACGAACAAAGGGCTTGTTCGTTCATTTATGTTCGTGAACGTTCGGTAATTCGTTTGTTTATGTTCGTTTACGTTCGTTCGTTTATGTTTGTGAACGTTCGATAATCTGTTTGTTTATGTTCGTTTATGTTCATTTAAATTTATTCACATATGTCTAGGGGTGTTCATTATTCGGTTAAACCGAACTAACCGACCGAACCAAAACAAAATTGGTTAATCTATTAGATAATTTTAGGTTTCGGCTAATGATTAAGAGTTTTTTCAAATTTCAATTATCAATTAATTTGGTTTAAAATAGGTTAATTAACTGAATTAATCAAGCTAACCAAAAATATTAAATATTTAACAAATTATATATGTTCGTTTATGTTCGTTTACCATTTAAACGAACGAACATGAACAAGTTACATTCCTCAATGAACGAACACGAACAAGAAATTTTGTGTTCGTGTTCGTTCATTTATTCGGTTAAAATTAAACGAACGAACATGAACACACCCTCGTTTGTGTTCGTTCGATTTATTTAGAAGCCTATAAATGTTGAGAGTTGAGAAAATAATAAAAAATAGAAAAAAAGATAATTTTTAAAAGTTCTCATTAAGTCTCTTAAAATTACAGAAATTTTAGTTAAACGCTAGATTTTTGAAAAATTAAATTTAATTCTTTAAAAATTTTAGTTTATAGTTCTATTTTTTTAGTTTTAAGTTCACATCTTTAAATTATTTCACCAAATTTCGTCAATAATTATCGAAATCAGATCGAATCAAAAACCGGTTTAACAAGTAATATAGAGCTAGGTGGACTACGAACATGTAAAAATTGACCAGACCGCCCCGCCCGCCCCCCCCCCCCCCCCCCCCCTAATTTGGGTTCCTAGCCGAATTTGGAAAAATAAAAGTCCAAAATTTATATCCAACTCAAATAAATTAAATAAAACAAAGGTTATTCAAATACTAAACTCACCCTAAAATTGTTAATGTTTAAAATTTTTAATTAGTTCTATAATATATAAGGATGTTTATGACATTATTATTAGTTTTGAATAATTCCTACCTAGAGAATTGAGAGAAAATTGTTTTTAATGGATAATTAACCCACAATCTAGGGATGGGCAAAACTCGAATTGACTTGAAAAAAGTAGAATTATTCGACTCGACACGAAAAAAATTGACTCGTTTTAACTCGACTCGTAATTTCATAAACTCGACTCGAAAAAATTTCAAATCAAGTTTGAGTTATGAAATTGAAATTTGAATAACTCGAAATTTTTATTAATTAGTTGATCAGTTTTCAAATTTGAGTCGAGTCTGTCAATTTTGTCTGATATGTTATGTATAATATTGTATATCACATGTGAAAATATGAAGATATATATATATATATATATATATATATATATATATATATAAAGTCATTAAAATTGGAATCAATATGTATTATAACATTATAAATAATTACAATTAAATTTGTACAAAAACTCGACTCGATTCGAAAAAAATTAAATAAATTTTGAATCATAAAATAAGATTTGTAAACTCGAATAATTCAAAAAAATTTTGACTTCACTTGATCGAATGCCCATATAGGAGGAGATGTGTCGACTCAGAACTTTTAACCACGTGTTCTAGAAATTGTTGACATGACATTATTATTATTTTAAATGTGTCTATATATTTTTTAAAAATGTCCATATTTTCAATAGGTATAGAGTGCGGTTAAAATAAGGCCGGCTCAACTTAAATTTTTACTCAATTTGTAAGAATTCAAGTTCCAAATTAAATTCACCCAAGGTAGAATAGAACCTAAAATGTTACTTAATTTGTAAGAATTTCGGATGCAGCCTAAAATATTTTAAATAATGTAAGAATTTCAGTTCCAACATAAAATATTACCTAGTTGTTAAGAATTTCAGTTACAAACCTAAAGTATTACTTAGTTAGAACCGAAATTTTTACCTAGTTAAACCTAAAATATTACCGAATTAATAAGAAATTAGGTTGGAACTTAAACCACCGATTTTTAACCGGGCCCTCTTAATTCACCTAATTCTCACAAAACACTTTGACAATTCATTCTCAAGCCATTCTTTAAAATATGTGTTAAAAAAAACACTATCCTTCTTTAAAATTTAAACTTTTAACTCTAAAAATTAAATTTTAAATTTTACAATTTAATCCTAATTAAAATCTTAAATTTTTAATTCTAAACTCTAAATCCTAAACCTCTAAATCTTAAACAAAACTCATAACCCCTAAATTAAATACGGTTTTCTCCTAAATTCATATTCTTTTCCATTAAAACAGTAACATTTTTCAATAAATTCATTTCGTTTTAATAAGCTGTCTTTAAAAAAAATAAACGTTTTTAAGCCTTTTAGTATTAAATGTAAAAATTAAAATAGATTTGAAACGACCCAAAAATCGATTAAAGGGTATAATTATTAACTGAACCTAACATTCATATCAGAAGAAAAATTAATGATATCATTAAAATCCTATTCCAAGCTTATTCAATTCATGAGGGATATGGAAATATACTAGTTTTAGTATATTTTGGTGGAATATTTTGTCCAAGTTTCTTTGCAGCCCGTGGAAAATGGAAGCTAGGAAAGAGTTAGCAAAATAATTGCTATTAGCTAGGAAATATAAATATTCGGAGAGTATTTGGTTCGATTCGATTCGACTCGACTTGATTTTAGACTAACTCTATGTCCCTAGTTCACTCCTTTCCTATGTTTTATTCCTTGGATTCCTTTTTGAACTTATTCGTGCATGCTAACCAAAACGATGGGCGGGTAGGCGAAGCTGAAATCACGTGCTTTAACCTAACTTTCCATTCAATTCATTATGAAATTGTTGTGTATAAATTTGAAAGCCAAGCTTTTGTTCACGGTGTGCCAATCCACTTAGTTTCACTTCATGTTTTGGTATTTTCAGTATTTCACCATGCCATCACTCGACACATTCTTCCTTCGAGATTTCGTAGCTGCGGCTTTTCTCTTCTTCGTCACACGTTATTTCATCCGTTCGCTGCTCGGAAAAACGAACCGAACACTTCCTCCAGGTCCGAAAGGCTGGCCTGTTGTTGGGGCGCTTCCACTCTTAGGTTCCATGCCCCATGTCACACTAGCCAAATTAGCCAAAAAATATGGACCTGTAATGTACCTCAAAATGGGCACATGCAACATGGTGGTGGCGTCAACCCCGGACGCCGCTCGAGCTTTCCTTAAGACCCTCGACTTGAATTTCTCTAATCGACCACCGAATGCCGGTGCCACTCACTTAGCTTACAACTCTCAAGATATGGTGTTTGCCGAGTATGGTCCGAGGTGGAAATTGCTTCGTAAACTAAGCAATCTCCACATGCTTGGTGGTAAAGCCCTTGAGAATTGGTCACATGTCCGGGCAGTTGAGCTAGGCCACATGGTTCGAGCCATGTACGAATCTAGCCAAAAGGGAGAGGCGGTTGTGGTGCCGGAGATGTTAACATACGCAATGGCCAACATGATCGGGCAAGTGATACTAAGCCGACGAGTTTTCGCGACCAAAGGGTCGGAGTCGAACGAGTTCAAGGACATGGTGGTGGAGCTCATGACATCTGCTGGAATCTTCAACATTGGTGACTTTATTCCTTCCATTGCATGGATGGATTTACAAGGGATCGAAGGTGAGATGAAGAAATTACACAAAAGATGGGATGTTCTGTTGACAAAGATGATGGAAGAGCACGCCGAAACGGCTCGTGAACGCAAGGGAAAGCCCGATTTTCTCGATATACTTATGGCTAACCGAGAGAACTCTGATGGGGAAAAGCTTAGTTTGGTTAATGTCAAGGCCCTTCTTTTGGTAAGTCATGCTCTGCAGGGTATAGTTTTCTTTATTTTTGTTATTAATTTTGTTTCCATTTTTTTTGGCCTCGGTAGAATCTATTCACAGCTGGGACAGACACATCCTCCAGCATAATCGAATGGGCGTTGGCTGAAATGATGAACAATCCTAAAATCCTGAAGAAAGCTCACGAGGAGATGGACAAAGTGGTGGGCAGAAGCCGAAGGCTCGAAGAATCCGACATTCCGAAACTTCCCTATCTTCAAGCCATTTGCAAAGAAACATTTCGTAAACATCCATCTACTCCCTTGAACTTGCCTCGAGTTTCGACACAAGCTTGCGAGATCAATGGCTACTATATCCCCAAGAACACTAGGCTCAGTGTCAACATTTGGGCCATCGGTCGAGACGATGACGTGTGGGACAATCCACTAGATTTCAACCCTGAGAGGTTCATGACTGGGAAAAACGCCAAAATCGATCCACGAGGGAACGATTTCGAGCTGATTCCGTTCGGTGCCGGGCGAAGAATCTGCGCCGGAACCAGGATGGGGATCGTGCTAGTTGAGTACATATTAGGCACATTGGTCCACTCGTTCGACTGGTTGGTTCCTCCGGGGACAGGGGAATTAAACATGGACGAGGCCTTCGGCCTTGCTCTGCAAAAGGCCGTGCCTCTTTCTGCCTGCCTTCGCGCCCGCCTCGCGCCAACTGCGTATGTTTCCGAAGCCTAGTCCTTCCAGATCAATGCTCCTTTTTGCTACTTGTTCGGCTCATGTTATATGACTATGAAGCTTTATTATGAACTTGGAAAACCTTGCTTCTCTTTGTATTGCATTTTATTACAATAACAACCCTACTTTTGCCTTATGTTCATGTATGAAATTCATGTCCGACAAATGAATATTATGGTAATGATCCATGAAACACATGAAAATCTTTTAAAATTTCAAACATGGATTCGTAAATATTCTAAACTCACACCCAAATCCGAGTAACATATTTGATGCTATGACTAGGGACCCGACTGAAACCTGCTCGAGTCAGAACTTGATTTGACCCGAGAATTTGATGACCCTAACTCGATCTGTAACCGACTGTTGTTGACCTGAACCCGAATTTGACATGTTACGGTAGTAACCGAACTTGATCTGCATCCGACTGAAAACGACCTGAACCCGAATTGGACTTGTTACTGTGGACCTAAAACCCGTCATGCGTCCGACTGAAACGAACCTGAACCCGAAGCCGACATGCCAGATAACCGAATTTACCCGACTGAATTGATCTGATATCCGATTTTACCCGACCTGAAATGGACCTGACCTGTTTTGAACCCGACCTGTTTTAAACCCGACATGTTATTGACATGAACTGATAAAATACAAGAAGTTTGTTTGTAATAATATTAGCTCTCAGATCTTATAGCAAAGACATAGTTTATCTCACATAAAATACTTTATTCCGATACAAAGGATGAAATCAAGATTGAACATTTGGTGGAGCTAAAATATTGAATTTCAAAGTTACAAGTACTTAATAAGTATTCAAACTCAAAATTTAGGGATAAGATATAGTTTATCTAATAATTATACTTATAGAGACCTAAATTGTTATTAGATTAAAAACATTGATGACACATGTGAGTTGTGACATGTTCATCCTTCTTTTAGTTCAACCATGTTTAATTAAATCTAAAAAAAGTTATACCAAAAGTTAGCACTAAAAAAACAAACTAAAACTTAAAAAATCTAAACCCTAAGCATCTAATTAAGGAAATGCCTAAAAAGTGATTAACCCTTAAATAACAAATTAGGCGGCATCTCTCTTTTCAATTAAGAAAAAACCCTATCAATATTTCCCTCAATTTAGCGGCATCCCTCCCCTCTCCATCAATCTTCTCCCCAATTTTTTTTGATAAAAAAATTTCCCCCAATTTTGCTGCGCAAACTTTCCCCTATTAATTTAAAAAAAATTCCTCCTAAATTAAAAATTGAACTATTTTTAATTTAATAATTATAATTAAAATTTTAATAAAATAAATTTTTTAATAAAATAAATTTTTAATTTAATGATCATAATTAATAAAATGATTTAAATTTTAAATAATTTATTTTTAATTCATCCATCACAAGTTATTAATTTAATAAAACTTTTAAATTATTAACGCTACAAATAATTTATATTAAATGAGTTAGTACTAAGTATATTGAATTATTTAATAAAATTTAAAATTTAGTAGCGTGAAATGAATATTTAAATACAATCTTTATATATATATATATTAAATTGATTATATATATATATATATATATATATATATATATATATATATATATATATATATATATATATATATATATATAACAGAAAGATTATTTAACGCTTTAAATTGATTTAAAAAATTAACAGTTAATATTTTATATTTATCAACACTTTAAATTCATCAAATCATAAACCTTAAATCCTAAACCCTAAACTCTAACCTTAAACCCTAAACTCTAAACCATAATGTATATAAGTATCTATGTATCTATCAATGTATGAACCATAAACTCTAAACCCTAAACCCTAAACCCTAATGTATGTGAGTATGTATGTATGTATGTATGTATATACCTATCAATGTTTGAACCCTAAACCCTTAATGAAGTTTTCCCTAAACCCTAATGTATACAAGTATGTATGTATGTAGCTATCAATGTATGAGCCCTAAACCCTTAATGAGTTTTACCCTAAACCCTAATGTATGTATGTAAGTATGTATGTATAATGTACCTATAAATGTATGAACATTAAACCCATATTCATTTTTTTTAATCCGTCCAATGTTTTATAATTTTAATTTGATATTTTCATCATTCTAGACCCTAAAATTTTATTTTTATTCCAAATTGACCCATATTTATTTTTTAATTTGTTCAATGTTTTATTATTTTAATTTAATATTTTTTTCATTCTAGTCCCTTATATATATTTTTTAATTCATCATGTTTTATAATTTTAATTTGAAATTTTGTTCATTCTAGACCCTAAAACTTTATTTTTATTCTAAATTGACCTCTACTTATTGTTTTTTAATTACTCTAATTTTTATACTTTTAATTTGATATTTTTGTTCATTATAGTCCCCAAAACTCTATTTTTATTTTAAATTGACTCATTTTCCTTGTTTTCTTTTAAATTTATCTAATGTTTTATAAATTTAATTTGATATTTTTGTTTATTATAATCCGTGAAAGTTTATTTTTAATCTAAATTGACTCATTTTCAATCCAAATTGACCCATTTTCATTATTTTTTAATTACTCCATTGTTTTATAATTTTAATTTGATATGACTTTAAATAATTAACTCAAAATCAATGATGATTGACGAAAGCCAACCTAAAGTCCATCGACTACTTATACGGTTGTACCGAACTCAAACTTAATATGAATTCCAATCCTGAAAATACCATGACCTGAAATACCCGACCTCAAATGCACCCGACCTGAAATTGACCCAACCTGAAACAGACCCGACCTGAAATGGACCTGACCTGAAGTGTATCCCAACTCGAATTAACTTGTCAATTATCTGCTTCAGACCCGACCCGTTTTGACTCGACCTGAAATGGACCCACCTGAAATAGACATGCAGCCGACCCGAGTATAGTCAAAAAAGAAAAATGACCTGAAATAATTTGTATCCGATTTTACCCGACCTGACAATACCCGACCTAAAACCCGTCCGATTACCTATTTTTAGGTCCTAACTATGACCGCATTGGTTTAATGAGGCATAACAGTTTTGGTCCCTATCAATAATTCAATTTATTTTTTTAAATAAAACTTTTGACTTTAACCTTTAAAAAAATTATAATTATATTTCGACCCCACTCCAGAACTTTTAAGAGAATCTCCTAGAAAAGGACAAAAGTCCAAACCAAGTGCTGTCCATTAAGTTAAATGTGATCAGTTTGTCCTTTGAGCTCATAGTCTCATACAAAGGGGATTACCTCTTTTTATCAAAATATGCTATTTTTCTATGATTTTTAAATATCAAATACATTTTTATACTAATTAAAATTACCATTAACTTCCAAAAGTGGCTTCATTCCTACTTTTGATAGCAGAGAATTAGGTAATCACTGCTGTTTGAACTGATGCTATTAATTCTTTTATGTAAACTACAAGAATTATCATTCAATACTGAGAGGTTCTAATGTGAGGTGTGACCGTTAATACATTTTTATATAATTCACCAATAATCTTCGCTACCTATACATTTTATCATTTTGTTTTTAATTCTAGTTTATTTTGATAAATTTAATCCACCGATCAAATGGTAGCATATGTCATCATCTGATTGAATATTTTTTTAAATATATTTAATTTATTTTCATATTATTCTAAGAGAGAGAGACAAACACCTTTGTCAATAGGCTAATAGATTGTGAAGACAAATCGCAAGGTGATAAGTTGAGAGGTGATCGATTAAAGAGTGAACATGTTAATTGTAAGTCTAGTAATAACCATTTAATGGATATAAAGATGATGTAAAAGTTTGGCAGAAAAAGTTTTAAGACTCAAGATAGTGATAAAGATCGTGAGCGTGTACGTTACAAGGTGCGCAAGGGAGAGCATAAATGTTATCGTGATAAAAAAATGTGACTGCAACCGTAATTATAACCATAATTGTAATTATAATTCTCAATGCAATTGATACCAAGAATGTGATCGTCGTTACAGTGATCGAGATAAGGGTAGAGATTGTGACTATGATGAGTTACATGACAAATGAAGGAGTGCTAGATACGAATATAATAAAGGAAAGAAATGTGTTGGAGTATGCTCAAAGACCAATCATGAGATGATTGTAAAAGACATACTTATTTTATCTTGTTTATTAATAAAGCTATTATTATTATTTCAATCTTATTATGTGCATCTATAAATAAACTGAATTATTATAAAGTCCTTAGAATAATATAGTTATTCTTGAATGTCCTTAGTCGAGAATTATTGTGGGCGTGGACAACAATAATATATTAAGACTAATATGTAGTTGATTGATAACAAAGTGTTGTTATTGACATATAGATATCAAAATCAATACATGAGTATGTGTTAGAGAACGACATACTGGACTGACCCGCTATGAGCATGTTTCTTGGATTATTATGTGACAGTCACAACATTGCTCATGGTGATAACTAAGTGTATGATCCTCAGACTTGAGATCATCATTATTTCAATATCGAGAGTGACATATTTTGATGCAATCAAACGTGTGTTGTAACAGACTACACTATAAAGATTGATATTAGATATGTCACACTCTATATAGCGAAATATGGTTGATCAAGATAGGATTTGTCCCTCCTACATAATATGAGTAATATCGTAGGTCACTTGATTGAGTGAGACTAGAAAATGCATGGTCATGCTCGAATAAATTGATATGAGATATCATAGTTATTCGTTTATCATAGTCTACTCAAGATATCAAGAAATATCAGATGGGCTATACAAGTGTGACTAATCCATGACTTGCGTTCGATCTAGATATGAGGACAAAATGATGTAATACATAAAGGAAGTTAATCACGGAAAAAAGTAAAGTCGAACCACAACTTCATGTAACTTATGTAGCAATGATGTATTGCTAGATGTCACTCATTGTTTGTAATAATAGAATTGTTCTAGATATTACTACTAACGTTACATGAACCTACAAGGGTCACACCCTATGATTGAAACGAACAAATATCGACTAGATAGCATGTGTACAAACTTGTTGTACACTTAATAATTATTAAAGACGAAATTATTATAATTATTGTAATTATAGATAATCTCGTTTATATATTTTTTAATAATTAGATAATTATTGTAATTATCAAACACTATTAAAATATATATCCCTAAAGAAACCTAATTAAAGTAGAATAAGATTCTACTTATTTAATTATATTTGATTAAATATATTGTAAATTTAATGAATGATATATAAATGCATAATGTCTAGCAGCCAAATTATGCTTTTTCGAAAAATCTCTCTAACAGTTAGAAGAGAAAATATTGTTCGTTTCGTTTGGGTGGACTGCGTAGAGGTCGGAGCGCTATTGTGAAGATTCGGATTTGATTTGGTTTATCCTAACACCCTAAGGATATTAAGATACCAGATTTATTAAGGTAATATTTCATCCTTACACACCCCAAATTTGTCCCTTGTACATGGATAACTGGCGGAATTCGCCAGATAATTTTTCGCTGTACTAAGGGGTTTACCAGCGTTTTCCAACAAAACGATCTCCTGATAATTAAGATGATGATAATGACGAAAATTTTAAAAGTATCAAATTGCATCATTTTGACGTAAAAATCTTGGCATGAAGAAGAAATGTTTAAATTAAGGGGAGTGTTGAATATTATAATTTAAATATAATATTTTATGAATAAGTGTAACTTTTTATCAACCTTTATAATGATTGTATGTGGCTACTCATCAATGCCTATGCATGACCATGTATTATAAAAAGGGTAATCTTCACCATGGTCCCTTTCGTTTAGGGTGTATTTTATTTTGGTCACTGGAATTTAAAAAAGATTATTCTGGTCACTTACGTTTAAAATCGTTTCTATTTTGGTCCCTTAGCCGTTAGTCTCCGTTACTTTAAAAAATTAGTTTCTAATTTAACCCCCAAACTTTCAAAATTGTATTTTTCACCATCTTCCCCAAAAATTATAAAACTAAAACCCCATAAAATTAAATCAATGACTACAACCCACCACTACAACACATTCCCCCAAGATTAAAAGCGTCAACTTCCACTACAAGAGCTTTGACAACGATGCTCATATTTGGTCTGAAATTAGCTTCGTATTGCACACACAATGCAGCAACAACAACCATCTGCAATCAGAACGATAAAATGCTTCTTATAAATTAGGGTTTTCTCGATTTCCACTTATTTGTTTCTCATTATTAGTTCTCGATGTGCTCCCTTCTCAATGTTGCTAGTTTTCTTATTGTCATCAACTCGTGGTTGTAGACATCAGGACGAGGAATTGGATGAGCTTAGTGCAAGTGTTCAGAGAATTGGAGGTGTCGGGCTTACTATACATGAAGAACTTATTGCACAGGTGAGTAGTTACCAGTAATCTCTCCAGTTAAAATATACGTGAATGGATTGCTACTGTAGTCAGTATATACCATCTGATATCCGCATAGGTTCAATGTTATCCATTCGACGTGCTAATTTGAATGCCTTAGTGCTTCAGGAGAAGATATTAGATGAGTTGGGTACCGAAATGGACAGTACGAAAAACCGACTGAATTTTGTTCAGGTAATTATAATCCACAATCTGCAATCAGAAATATTAAATATTTGGTCTTGTGTTCTTATTTCTCCAAAACCTTACTTGAATATGCGGCCCTTTAAATGTGTTGCTCGTCTATTCTTTCGTTTTTTTCAATGCAGAAAAAATGGCTATAGTTATGAAGAAAGCTGGCGGTAAGGGCCAAATAATGATAATACTATTTTTGCTAGTTTTGTTCATCATTCTATTCATTTTGGTCTTCTTCACTTAAAATACGAGAGCTCCCATCAACACATATGCAAGATACGAGAGCTCCCATCAACACAGTTGATCTATTTTTACTAGTTTTGTTCATCATTCTATTCATTTTGGTGTTATACACGATGCTTAATTTTATGCAGGGAACCATTAGATGCAAACTCATAGCAAGATACGAGAGCTCCCATCAACACGGTAACCAAGCAATTGAACAAAGTTTTCATTCTTCAACCTTGATACGATGGAAACCTGAAAATCCATTTATCAATGGATATAAATATGGAAACCTTGATATAAATATGCAATGTTGTGTTATAGCCATTTGTAATGGAAGTTGACGCTTTTAATCTTGGGGGAATGGGTTGTAGTGGTGGGTTATAGCCATTGATTTAATTTTATGAGCTTTTAGTTTTATAATTTTTGGGGAAGATGGTGAAAAATAAAATTTTGAAAGTTAGGGGTTAAATTAGAAACTAATTTTTTAAAGTAACGGAGACTAACGGCCAAGGGACCAAAATAGAAACGATTTTAAACGTAAGTGACCAGAATAATCTTTTTTGAATTCTGGTGACCAAAATAAAACACACCCTAAACGAAAGAGACCACCGGTGAATATTACCTTTATAAAAAAGTGTAATGAATATTTTGACTATTCTAATAGTCGCTTACAATCCATATATAAAGGATCGTAAGTAATAAAGCAAAACAATTGTATTCTAAGTGCATTAATATATTTTCTTTGGGGTGGGGTTAGTTTACAGCGAAAGATGAGTCGAGTGAGTTGGAGTATGGTGTGTCGACCTCGTCATCTTGGAGGTTTGGGGTGGCATATTTAGAGGTTCGAAATATGGCTTTGTTGGCGAAATGGTCGTGGAGGTATGCTAAGGATGAATCCTCTTTGTGGCGAGCTATTATTGTGTCGAAATATGGTGAGGCAGCTCAGTGGTGGCGTTTTAATTCCACTTTCAGGGGCTCGATGTCAGTGATTTGGAAGCAGATAGTTCAGACGGTTAGCTCAGCGAGCGTCCAAAAGTATATGGGCGAGTCTCAGTTTGTTTGGAAGGTCGGTTCGGGTTCGCAGGTGCTGTTTTGGTTTGATGCATGGTGTGTTGAGCAGCCGTTGAAGGATATTTATCCTAGATTGTTTTCGATTGCGGTCAATCGCCTAGCCTTGGTTGTTGACCTTGCCGTTGAGGGTAGTCTCCAGCATGATCGATGGAAGGGTTTTTTCCGTCGTAGCTTGCGATCATTTGAGGTTCGGAAACTGCAGGAACTTTGTTCTTTGGTGTGTCAGGTGAGTTTGCGGCAAGGGGTATTGGATATGCTAGTTTGGACACCGGATAAGCATGAGATCTTTTCAGTCAAAGAATTGTCTCGTTTGCTTATGATTGATAAAGTGGGTGAGAGTGATTTTGGTGATTGTTTTGCGTGGAAGGTCCTGGTCCCTCCTAAGGTCCAGGCATTTTTGTGGTTTACTTGGCTACGCCGATTGCCTACTTTTGAGTTTCTGCGGATGCGTGAAATTGTGTTGGGTGAGCAACATGGTTTATGTAGGTGGTGTCGAGAGAGGGAGGAGGACATCAATCACTTATTTTATCTCTGCCCGTTTGCCCAAAGTTTGTGGGATTGATTCCGACGATGGTGGGAGGTATCGTTGCCGTTGCCGAAGGCTTTTTCGGATTTACTCATCCCGGATATGCACTGCTCTTTCAAGGGAACGCTAAAGAAGAAGTGGGTGTCGAGCATTGCTGCACTGTTATGGTCCTTGTGGCTTGCGCGTAATGAGTTCGTTTTTAATGACAAGTTTATACCGGCTTTTGAGATTGGTTTCTTGGTGAAATTGCGTTCTTTTTATTGGGTGAAGACTCTCAAAAAGGGGTTGTCCGTGAGCGAGTCTCTATAGTGGGAATGTCCGAGCTTGTTCAGAGAAGGGGTAGGACTACATGTTAGCCGTTTGGGAGTATGTTGGGAGCCTCCTCTCGGGGACACGTTAAAGTTTTCGGTAGATGGTTCCGCTCGAGGGAAGCCGGGGCCTGCAGGTTTCGGGGGGTGTTGCGAGATGCACAGGGTCGCATCCTTGCGCTTTTCTCGAGCCCGCTTGGTTCTCTTGACTCTAATGTTGCGGAGATACGAGCGATAGCCTTTGCATTGGAATTTTATGTTGCGTCTAAATGGGCTGCTCGTCCACTTATTATTGAGTCGGATTCCAAAGTTGCTATTGGTTGGGTGCTGCAGATGGAACGTCGACCTTGGCGTTTGTGGGAAATCTTTAGTTTGATCGACCATGCTTGCTTTACGTTGGGATCTGTTTGCTTTTCGCACATTTTTCGGGAGTCGAATGGGCCAGCTGATGCGCTAGCGAAGGAAGGGGTTTCTTGAGTCTCTTTGTTTCAGGCCTCGGTTTGATGGTGCTGTAAGGGGTGTTGTTTTTTGGTGCGTTTTTTAGTCAACATGTCGTACTCTTTTCCTCCGTTAGGCTTAGGGAGGTTTTTGATGAGGCGCATGTGCGACTCGCAATGTATATTTTTTATAATAATATACTTCGTTTTGCTGATAAAAAAAAATATATTTTTTCTTCTCTCTACAAAATTATGTTCTTATACTTCCATATCTCCAACATTGATGTGATTAATTAAGTAATTAATATGATTCGGAGACAACTCATTTAACCGATTTTAATGAGATATTTCCTGGACATATTTGACAAGTTTATAAATAGAGGTTTTTCCCTAATTTCAACTCACTCTCAATAATTATGTTTTTCTTAAAAACTCGTTCAAAGTTTAGCTCTCAACGAAGCTCTTTCTAAGTGTTCAAAAAAAGCAATATCACTAAAATTCACTTTAAGTTTTATTTTTATTATTTTCTAGTTAGTACTAGCGGTTTTGTTTTGCAATAGTAATTATTCTATTAACACCCTAGACTTAAACTATAAACTCTAAATCTCACAATATTTGTATATTAATTTTTTTTCTTCTTATAATGGAGTTTTGAGTTAGCCATCAGCTTGAAAAAAAATTACTATGATTTAAAATATTTATCATTTTATAACTAAAATTAAAAAATATATATTTTATTTTTCAAACAATAATTAAAGTAAAATCAAGCCAAATTTAAATTATTCTTCTATCTCAGGCTTGATCCTATTCAAATCAAACCTATCAGGTCTAAGATATGTACAACAGATTTCTCAGATAGTAGAATCAATGCAGCATCTGACTGACCTACCAGAACTAACATACACCACATAATCCTCGAGTCATCCACTACTTAACGGATCTAACACTTAATCCCACCCTTAAGTCATGCATGAATAATACAGTATCCTTGGTCATCATAACTACGGACGGACGTAGAATTTTATATTTTAATGCGAATTTTTATACTTGTTAAAATTATATGAGAATTTGATGTTCTAACTGTGTGAGATTAAACTGTCCCCTAACATTTGTCGATCTATCTCTAATCACACGAACATATCACGCCGCTTCTTGGGGTTGGGATCAGGGTTTCCTTTTCTCATCATCGTCACAAATTCATCGTAGTTGATCCTTCCATCCTGCAAAAATTATTGTGTTGAATATTAATCTAAATTTCTTAAGGCAAGGTCGTTTGAACATTCAATATAATTTGCTTACATTGTCGGCGTCAACTTCAGAAATGATTTCCTTTATGTCTCGGTCATCATGCATTTCATATTCACGTAGAGCTTGATCCAGTTCTTCAGTCGTTATATACCTGAAAGTAGCCAGTAAGCTTGATGTTACTTAATTAACTTCTTAATTTTGAGTTTTCTGAAAGGGTAAACTATGTAAATCATCATTGAACTTTACTATAAAACTTATTTTGGTCATTAAAGTTTCAAAACGTTCAATTTACTCGCTGAAGTTTAGACATTGAACGTTTTTTGTCACTCATCTGTTAATTTTTTGATGATATTATTTACCGGAGTATGAAGGAACTTCTCCAAGATTCAAACGGTGAAGAACTTAATCAGCACGAGAGAAGCAACATACTGAGAAACGAGTTTCATCCGACGACAGATGAGGGAGATTGACAAGAGAAAAACCAGAAGGTTTTTGGTCGTTTCGTGAACTTCGAAGCACTTTTTGGTAAAATGAAGTTGAATTCATACTTAGGGGGCCTAGACGAAGTGACTGGTGAAATTTAAGACTGAACGACCATCATCTATGCATGTTGGGGGTTTAAGTGTGACAGAAAAACGTTCAATTTCTAAACTTTAGTGAATAAAAATGTTCAATGTCTAAACTTTAGTGACCAGAAACGTTCAATGTCTAAACTTCAGTAAGTAAATTGAACGTTTTGAAACTTCAGCGACCAAAATAGGTTTAAGAGTTTGCAAGAGAAAAATGAAATGAAAAAAGTACTCTAAAAAAGTTTGCAGGAGAAAAATGAAATGGAGTTGGTTAGATTACCCGCTATTATCTTTATCAAAGTGTTGGAAGGCATGGTAGAGATGATCTTCTCTATCCACTCGGTTCATATGCATCGTGGCCGTGATGAACTCATCGTAGTCTATGGTTCCATTTCCATCTGCATCAGCCTATGCGCGCGCACACATATATATATTCGAAATAAGTTTATAATCATTGACCTAATAGAAAGACTAAATTAATATTGATGTTTGGAGAAAGACATACGGCCTCCATTAGTTGTTGAACTTCATATTCAGACAATTTGGTTCCTTGCTTCGCCAGGCCTTGCTTCAATTCTTCGAGTGTGATCGTCCCGCTGTTATCGGTATCCATGCCTTTGAACATCTCTTTCAATCCCATGATTTCTTCCTCGGACAAACACCCCGCAATCACCCGCAAAGCAACTTTCTTGAACTGGTTCATTGCCTTGAACTGTTTCAGCCTGTTCAGCACTGCATTGTCAAGAAGCGTATCTGGTGCTTCACCGTCCTCTTTGATCCATGGATGACCTGTTCGTTAATGTTCGTTCGCTATCAGATAACATGCATTACAACTTTCAAATCAGAGTATCCACCAGGCACCACTACCGATAGCAGTGACTAATCTGTGGCCTCGTATGGATAAGGCCCGAGGTGACCACACCACGCCTAAAACCACAAAACATTGAGCCATATGTATACTTACTTAGAACCTGGCTTGTGGTTAACCTCTTCTTGGGATCCGAATTTAGCATCCTCTTTACAACATCCTTTGCTTGGCTTGAAATTTTAGGCCATGGGTCACAATTGAAATCCATGTGCCCTCGTAAAATTGCATTGAATATCCCATTCTCGGATTCTAGTAAGGAAAAAAATTATCTTAGGTTAAACTTTATATTCGATTAACTCGTAACACCAATTTAATCAAAAAACTATATTAGTAAAAACAAATGGTTACTAACCTGCGTAGAAAGGAGGAGTACCGGATAGAAGAATATACAATATAACTCCAATACTCCATATATCAGCTTCTGGTCCATATTTCCTTTTCAAAACTTCGGGTGCAATATAATAAGCACTTCCAACAATGTCTTTAAATTCTTCGCCTGTTCAGATTTTGAGTATTAGTCGGTTTAATCTAAACTAAATTGATCGAACTGATCAGATTTTGATCAGTTCGATCTGATATATTCAATTTTGAAAATCTATGATGATTTGAAATTATGTAACATTAAACCTGGCTTGTAAAACGCAGAAAGACCAAAATCTGTGGCCTTGAGTGGTGAATCTTCTTCCTTGCTCAACAACAAGAAATTCTCAGGCTTGAGATCCCTATGAATGACCCCCATAGAATGGCAAGTGTGCACAATCTGAACAATTGTTCTAAGCAAAGAAGCCGCGGCTCGCTCGGTGTAATGCCCTTTCGCGATGATCCGATCGAATAGCTCGCCTCCGGCACATAACTCCATTACCAAATGAACCGAATGCTTATCTTCGTATGCTCCTTTGAGCTCCACAATGCTAGGTTGGCCCGTTAAATGGTGCATGATTTGTACTTCCCTTTTAACATCCTCGATATCCTCTTTGTTAGCCAGTTTTCTCTTGGCTATCGTCTTGCAAGCGAATCGTTCCCCGGTTGTCTTGTTTGTACACAAACGTGTGACCCCGAACTGACCCCTGCCTAATTCTTTTCCTATGTTGTAGGTTGATTTAATGTCTTCCATCGGCCGGCCTAAGACGGTCCCGAGGGCGGAAGGCATGGATGTCGAGATGGAGGCAACTGCTCCTGATGGTGAACATTGTTGTGCATCTCCCTTTACGTCGTCGTTAGCTTCGTCATCGGAATCGGAGCTGCCACGACAGCAACAACTCCCCATTGTTCAAGGGAGTTGGAGAGGCGGAATGATGGCCTTAAAGCAGGCGGAGAAATTTCGGAAAATTAATCTGATTGGGAGAAAAAAAAAGATAATTGGCAAGAAAGAGTGAGAAAAAAGATTGTGGAAAGGATAGTGTTGGAGAAATGTTGGATTTTGGTGTAGAAATTGGAGAAGATTGATAGTGAGGGATTTTAGGACAATTATGTTGGGTTGTGCTTTAAAATATTGGAGGATGCAAATGCATGTGTTATTGTTTGAGACACAAAGGTATAGAGGATTTTTCGGACAAAGATTGTGTAACAGCTTTTGTGTCTACTTCCATTAATGGCTAGAAAATGAAGATGAAAGCTACTGAGTTTCAGTTGCTTTGTGCTGTTTGTTGTAACCAGTTTTGTAATAACTATGAAACAAGTTTCCAGGGTTTTCATTTTCATTTCATGGAAAACATGAATCACAATCCCAACAAAATCAGTTTGGTTGATGAACAAAAAGAAGAAAGAAAAAAACATCGGCACATACACTTTACAGACAATTCATACGCTTTAGAAAAATCAGATACACAAAATTCGAAAGTCCAAATTTCATAATTCAAACATAGGATGTTTAAATTAGTGGTTATTTAAAGTTTAAGGTTAAATTAAAAATTGACGTCTTTTACTGATGTGTCACATAATCAAACCAACGATGCTTCAATGACCAAAATATTATAAACGATAACTTAAGTGAGCAAAAGGTTATAAAATGAAAACTATTTTTTTTTAATTTGGTGAACAAAAGTAAACATTTATAAAACAAAAATGGTCGTTGCAATAGTTACCTTATAAAAAAACCTAATAAATTTTGGAGAAATTTACGTAATTTATCATTGAACTTCAGTCTCAAACCTATTTTGGTCGCTAAAGTTTCGAAACGTTCAATTTACTCAATGAGTTTAGACATTGACTGCTTTTTTTTTTACTTTTTTGTTAATTTTTTAAGAAGTCCATTTACAAGCAAACAGAGGAACCTCTCCAAGACCCAAACGGTGAAAAACTTGATTGAAACGAGAGAAGCAATATAATAAAAAATAAGGTTCTATCTAACGACGGGTGACGAAGATTGACAAGAGAAAAGTTAAAAAGTTTTTACCCAATTCATGGACTTTAGAGCACTTTTCGACGATATAAAAATCGAATTTGGACTCAGGTGTGCGACACAAAGTGACTGGTGAAATTTAGTACCGAACGATCACCATCTATGGTGTACGTCCGACGACGGTGAATGATGAAATACCAAAAAATATTCAATATCTAAATTTCAATGAGTAAATTGAACGTTTTGAGACTTTAATAATCAAAGTTAGTTTAGAAATTAAAATTCAGTGATAATTTACATAAATTACCCTAAAATTTGACTTTCACTACAAATTGGGAAGGAATTGATGGTGATTGGCAACTGTTCTGATTATAATTGACTGGTGGTTATTTATTTAAAATTTTGTTTTAATTATTCAACCCTAGTAATCAAAATCGATCATGGCTGTGACGATCAAGCGAGCGGCCCTCATCGTTGCGACTCTCGGCGTCTTATCTTTCATCTTCGGAGTCGTCGCCGAAAACAAGAAGGTAATCTGTATTTGCCCTCAACCTTAATCAGTCTAATCCCCTGCTGTTTGTTTTAGGGTTTAATGATCTGCTACATTTTATGAATGAATTCAATTTGGTTTAAAATCACAGCCTGCAGCAGGAACTCCAATTTCTGGGAAAGATGTGGTTATTTGCAAGTATCCGTCGGATCCGTCGGTGGTTCTGGGCTACATGTCGGTTGCGTTTCTGATACTGTCGACTTCTGCTGGCTATTGGTCTCTGTTTTACCCTTACAAAGGAAAATCTGTTCCGCACTCTGTTCTCTTCCAAAACACTAGTTTCTTCGTCTTCTTCAACATCGCCTTGTAAGCCTTCTTCCTTAATCTGCACCTCGCACCCCTGAAAATTTTAAATTTTTGCGTAGTTTATGTATTTTATTTGTGTCTTCTATTGAAGATTCGCACTACTAAATTTCTAATATAGCACCCTGACCTGATCCTATCCTTATTAAAACTTACTAGTATTCACACCGTTGTTGTTAAGATGTACTTGCCTACAAGTTTTGGTCGATTGTGGCAGGTTTACTGGTGGCTTAGCAGCTACTCTGCTTCTGTGGCCGACGATCACGGAGCAGCTTCACCTGACTCGCAATGTTCATCACAATCTGGCCACAGAATGCCCTACTGCGAAGACAGGACTGCTTGGTGGTGGTGCGTTTGTATCCCTGGATTCAGCCCTATTCTGGTTAGTTGCCCTTATGTTGGCTGATAATGCGCGGGAGGATCACTTCGATGAAGTTGAAAAGGACAGTAAAGTCGAGCATTCTCGGGCCGAATACCCTGTCATAGGGGGTGCTGTCTGATGTAGTTCATGGCTCATGTTCCATCTTCAACTGCCAAATATGTCTCAGCAAACTTTTAGCTCAATGTCTATGGTTTATTCCTCGTTAAAACAATAATGTATTTGGTTCAGACTTGGCTTCCTTTTCAAGGAAATTTATCTACTAGTAGTATTTGTTCATCATCTCCAAGTTACGAAATTTTCTCATCGTCAGTACTCTTTTTCTCATTGTGCCGATTAAGGCTCCGTTCAGGAATGATTTTAGAACAGGATTTTAGGTGAAAAGTGTTTCGTAAAATGTAAATGCAACTAATAAACACAACAACAGCAACCATAATTATTGATCAAGCCAAAAATATGGAGTAATTCCATTACAGAATCTGCAGATGTGGACTGTTGAACTGTCATTCACCAAGGAACTACATAATAAATAAGAAAGGGAACAATGGGAAAACTTTACCAACAAAACATATGGCAATAATTGGAGCAATGGACACGTTAGAGAATCTCAGTAAGTCGGAACTGATGGATCGACCTTGGTTGCATACGCATGAATTCCGCCGGATACATTGAACACTTCCCTAAATCCCTGATCCCAAAAAAAAACAATGTCAATTCGTCAATAATGAGCCCGCAAACATTGAACAAAAAGAAACCTCGGAAAATCTCCGACAATATATCAGAAACAACAGTAATGGCCGAAAATCAAATGCATGATGAATTTGTGGTCAAGGAAAACATCAACAAAACTGGTCTCAACTTGAAAAGTTCACATCTTAGAACGAAGCAGCAGAGACTAACTCGATGGTTCACAGATCTAATCTGGTCAAAAATTCAATGTTATACTGCAAACCAAGCCGTGTCTGATGCCAAGGACAATGTAAGATTTCAATGGAATATCATAAATTAAGGCACAGCACAAGAGCGGCTAGCAGATCATTGGTTTATATAAACATGAAGGGTGGAGGAATATGATTCATAATGAGACCCCTGAAACTGAATGTGAACCCCAAATAAGCACATGCAAGAAACTGTGAAGATAAACAAGTAAAACAGAGAATGGAATGATCATAAAATTAACCTGAGTCTGTAACCACTTGGCAACCTGCAACGATCGCCTGCCATGGTGACACTGTATAATTCATTTTAACACCGATTAAAATGGAACATTGGAGGGTACAAAGAGAAATAGGCATAAAAAGCAAGAGACTGTTGAATACTAAATGCTAGAAAGTACTTGTAATTAAACATGGTCAAAACTTAAAAAAATCATAAAAAAATAATAAAAAAACACTTAACTGAATTTGCATGAATTGGGAGTAAGGAGAGTGAAAACTAAGTGATGGAAAGCAAAGGAAATCAGGAACCTCTCCCTCCTTGGGGAAAATATTTTTATTAAGGGAAGATTAGAATTCCTTACTTTCCCTCTTTGCCTCTTATAAGTTACAAGAAATATTTTGTTTTTTCAAGGGATACAATTGAAAAAAAAATTGATATTTATAATAAATCATTCACTTCCTTTTCACCATTTGACCAAACAACAGTTACTAAAAATTCTTTTTCTTTCCTTTTCTTTATTAATTTTAACAGTCCAAATTACAAACAAGAGATACATATATTCTTTCCTTTCGTTACTTTAATGAGATACCGTAATAGATATCAATTATTAATCTCCCCAGGGAATATTTGATTAGCTTATTATTAGGATTATTTGATGTCTAATATAATGAACAAAAAAATCTCCTAGCTTTGCAAAAGGCTACATAATTAACCACATCTTCCTGAACCAATAGCATGAGAAAAAGTCCCCTCCCATCAAGAATGTAAGAACCAGAGACACTCCAACAAAAGGCTTTCTAGTAGAATCATACATTCTTTCCTTTCTTAAGTTCTTTTGTTTTTATTAATTCTTTCCCACGATTAATTATCAGATGCCATTCATTTGGTTAGCTAATTGCAGGGGGGAAATGGTTGAAAATCTTGGCATCAACAAGAAAATACTCACCATGACATATGTAGCTTTCATTGGATCAAATTTTCTAGTTATTTCAGGTCCCCAACTTTCAATCTGGCGTAGAGGAAGAACCTGGAATCCTGGCAAAGATGCTTGAGACCTGCCATGTGAAAAACATTGAGACATGATCATCATCCTCTTCAAATGCAAAAACAAAGTGTACCGTGTTAGTATGAAATGTTCCAACTCTATACTGTCTCATGGTGATATAATTTGCTAATTGAACTACAGGTAAAACGTTGTATTGCTTGATTTTGTAATGCTACTAATCGTAAACTTTGGGTAGCTAACCTCAACAACAATTATGTTTTATGAAATGCTATAATAGAATCATGATATCATTAAATAGACTTCAAAAACAATTCCAGTCAAATACTACAATTTTTAAACTGTTCAAGCAATTGCATTTTTCTTGCAGCTTGATTCGTGACCTAACGCTTAAAAGCTTCATAGCCTGCTTCATCAATTAAGAGTTGAAATTCATTTGACCATATCACCTACACTAAGAATTTAGAGTAGTTTTTTTGTTTTTTTTAAGCAATCTGTATTTTCTATAACTTTTATTGCTAGACTAGAGGAAAAAGTTGATCTAGTAACTTTGTTGTGCTTGTGTATCTCATTCATCATTTAAAAATGTAAATTGGGAAAATCCATATAAATTTTTTGTTTTTCCAGTTAATATCACACAAAATAAAATATGCAAGCATACACTTCTTCAGGTTCCCGGACATCTATCAACTGAGCCTCTTCAATGAAACTAGGGTCCTGCAATTTTGCGTGAAACTCCTCTGGTTGAATCTCTTTAAGCAACGACTCTTCCCTAAAGCAAGCTAAATGAGAGTTAGAACCTGCTTAGTTAGCTTCATCAAGCACAGATTTCAATTGTGTAAATGTTCCTAGGATTACCTCTCAGATAGAACTTGTAACAAGTGCCATCCAAAATTAGTTTTGCATTTCACAACTTTTTTTAAAGGTGCACTAAATGCAGCCTCCTCAAATTCTGGCACCTAATATATTTTACCATGAAAAAAAAAAGATCCATCAAACATGTTTTCAATTAAATTTTCAACCCTTTTCTTTTTGTATGCATTATTGTCGTTAACATAAAAAAGCTGACTAAACATATTTCATAAAACTAATAAATAAAATCAAAAAAAAAAAGAATTAAATCCTATGCATCTTAAATTTTCAACAAGGATACTGATTAGACTTTAAAAAAATCAGTATAACAACATGCGATAAAATGCATAAAGAGCCAAAAAAGAAGTATCATGCGGGTGAAACCTAAAAGTAATCAATATATATTCTACTGAAGACTTCTTGGTTTGTAGGTTATGCTTTGACATGCATAAGAAAAATCTGATGCAAAATGTGATATCTAGCATATGGACTGCTAACTATGCCCTCAAATGAATAACACTTCAAGATCTAAAGGAACTTGGAAGCTTATGACAACTGCAAGCAATTGACAAAGTCCAAGAACCATAAATGGGAGAAACGATGTAAAAGTTTATATAATTACATTAGAACTCAAATAATAAACCATTTTCCCCAACAATTGCACAAATAGTCATTATCAGAATGGTTAACTCCAAGTTTTTCTAAATTCCAAACTCAATTTTGTTGACTTTTTGAATCAGTAAAATAAACTTTATGAGACCATCGTGAAATACATGAGCATAAAAGTTTGGTAAAATCTTCAAATTCAAGCACTATATATGTCATGATTCATATAATTCAAAAATCTAAACTACGAATAGAAGTTTGAGCGTTGCTACCACAAATTTAATACTAAAATTTTGGTCCAAACCCTCGAAACAGCCATCCGTTGAAAACAGGGAGTAAGGCTATGTGCATCAAGACCTTGTTAATAGCAGGAGAATTGTTCATTGGGTACAACATTTTTTAGCTTTTAACTTTTCTAATATTTTCCACATATTTGGAGGTTTGTACCTCCATATCCATGCTTAGGGATATACTTCAAGAAAAACAAAGAGTTTAAACAACATAGAAGAGTCTTAATATATGTAAAGTGGAATTAACATACCATTTGTCCCTTTCTTACCCATCCAAGCATTCCTTTGTCTTCCTTGGAGGGACATACTGAGTATTCAGCAGCAAGATCAGCCATATCCTCCCCTTCACCAAACAAATAACAAAAAAGAATAACTAAGTTAAATGACTTGAGACAGTTAAATATCACACAAGCAACATCAAAAGTGATTTTAATAAGATGATGTAATGCAAATGCTAGAAAGTTGAATTAAAAATTAACAAAAACTGAACAAATGACTAAATATAAGACCAGTTCCAATACAATTAATTTATATCATCTATTATTCTGAATTTATATAAAGAAAAGCACTTGTTAAGATTTTAACTTCTTACATTCAAAGTTACCCTAATAAAATCAGCACCAATAGTATTCTCTAAAATCAAAATATTCATCTAATTAAAGTTTGAAAAAGAAAACACCTCCTGCTATTCTCCGTTCAAGCTCCACCAAGAGCTTCTGGTCATCTTCTTTTAGAAGCAAGTGATGTACCAAAATTTCTCTGCTCTCTCCATTACTACTCTCCGTGTTAAATGAAGCTGAAAAGGAAGACAAAAACCAAGTTAGAGAAAAGAAGAAGAAAAAGGAGAGAAAACATGAGTTTTGATCAAAACAACCAACCTGATAGCCTGAGTTGAGGATGACCCGCCATTGGAGAGACTTGCCTGAGAATAAGAGATGAATGATAAGGGCGTGAAGGAGTGATGAGTCTGGAGAAGAAAGAGTGAAAAGCAGAAAAGGTGGAGAATTTGTGAAGAGAAGAGGTGGTGAGGATTGGAATCAAACATTTCCTCAGAGCGACGAAAGTTGTGGAAGATGCCATCGGAGGGAAATGGGTTGCTCTGCCTCTTAACATTGCCATTCTCTTCTTCTTCAAGATTTGCTTCCGACTTGTTCCTGCTTCAGTTTATGTCGGAGGGAAATGGGGTTTAGGGTTTGGGCCGTGGGGATCTGAAATCCACTACCTAAACACACTTGCAGGCAACATTTAGCAATTGGGCTGACATTCATAAGGACTATTACTTAAAAAGGCAAAATTAAATCAACACGAATTATCTAGAAAAACAGCCTATAAAATTTATGTTTAGCGAAAAGTAAATTTTAAACTCGTTTTCAACTGAGTGAGTAGGTAAGAAATAAAAATTTTAATTTACCAAATTTTTTTTACACATAACTTGCTTTTAGCTAACGCGAGTTTGCCTTGCACGAGCTGAAAGGGGGTATTTTTTTACATAATCTTTGATGGGTTGTTTTTTTAGATAATTCTTGTAAAGGGGGATATTCATTTTATTTTGCCATTATTTAAAATATTATTCGAAAAAATTGTCACTGAGTCGTTAATTATTGTTAAATGGGTGGCGTGGTAGTTACGAAAGTTTGTATAATAGCATATTTAACCTTTCATATTTACAAATTTAATCAATTTAGTCCAAATTAAAAAAAATATTAAATTAACCTTCATTATCTACACATTCTTTTAATTTAGTCCTAATTTTAATTTTTAACTCAGTCCACCAGTTAAAGAAAACAAAGCAAGTAGTCATATATTCTTATAATTATAAAATATATTATTGGATAGTATTAATATATTGAATAAAAATATTAAAATATTATAACATAATATTAAAATAAATTATAAAAAATAAAAACAAATAATAGACTAAACTAAACAAAAATAAAATCCAAGAGATTAAACATATCATATGCCTTATTTCATTACAGTGAGACAGCCAAAAGTGTAACATGACGTCCTTTTATTGTTTAAAGATTTTTTAATAGTTTGGAGTGAAATAGATAATTGAATCAAACGTAATGTCTCAAAAAAAAAACATTAGGGAGCAATTTGATAAAAAGAAAAAGTATATTTTAGGGACAAAAAATATTTAAACCTTTTATTTATTTTAACTATATTATTTTTTAAAGTTTATGTCAGCTCGATTGATCAACTAAAAATAGTTAAAAGATTGAATTGGCTTTAAAAGGTCCGTAGAAGTTTGATAAAAAATTAAAATATTTTATCATAATTGATTTAAAATGGCTCGACTTTCTCAATCAAAATCTACACTCACTACCTTAATTTTCCACTACTAATCATTTTCAATTTACTAACTTGATGAACCTTTCAAGCACAAAATTTAACCTTTATACAACTATATCTTTTTCAATGACTAATATAGAATATTTTAATTTTTCTAAGGCTAAACTCTAACTACTTCTATTAATAATGATTGATTTGTGTAAACAAGATATATCTTTCTAGGTTAGTGTTTACAATATATACATGAGAAAAATGAAAGAATGAATTGAAATTTTGTTCTCTTGATCTCGAAGCTTGCATAGATTTAGTGACCTTCAAGTGTTCTTGCGGTGTTTATATAATGTAAAATGAATTTCTAGTTGTTGAGGATGTTAAATAATTATTACGTATGAAGAAATTAACCTTTTATAACTTAAGGGTCGTTCCTTTTTATAGAAGAAAATGATATTTTTTTCAAATATATGATCATGTGGTGAAGGGATAAATATTTTATGATGTTTTATCAGACAAGAATTTTAAAGTAAAAACTCGAATCTAACCCGATTCGATATAAATAATTATTATTTTTTACTATTATTCGATAAAATATGGAGTTAATTGAAAGAAAAAACAAAAATAGAGAAGGGGAATTGTAATAATTATTCTATTTTATTAGACAAAATAGGGAGATAATTGAAAAGATATATATAGAGAGAGATATAAAGAGAGGCATTATAACAATTATATATAAATATTTAAAATACAATTAAACTATTATTTTGGCCTTCGGGTAGGATATTTTTCATCTTAAACCCAGACCCGACCTCATCCTAAAAAAACAGACTTAAACTCAAAATTTTCTTTAAATAAACCCGACCTTATAGGATCAGGTCGGATCAAAATTTGTTGGGTCGAATGATCATCCCTAACTTAATGGTTGAGATCTAAAAATCAAGAGCTTATTGAGTCCAGAAAGGGATCAATCTTTTTGTCTTAAAGCCTGAAGAACATTATTTTTAAGTGCAAAAAGGATTATAGACTTGTTTTTTTTAAAAGTTTGGCTAAATTTTTTTTGAATGCTGGTGTGATTACAAGGTAGTATCTGTAAAATTTAACTAAGTTAAAAAATAATTTTAAACAATTTTTTCAAATTTTGTGGATTTTAAATTAATTTTAAAATAAATTAAGTCCAAAAATATTCGTTATATCAAAATATTTTGATTCAAACTACAACAATTTACATTTTGATATATAATTTTATCTAATATTTAATTTTAATCGAAATGCTGATACAAAATTATAATTTAATTCGACATTTAACATTTCGGCTTATCAAATACTACTGGTCTTTAAACAAAAAAAAACAATAGCAATAAATATATTCATATAACAAGCAAATACAACTAAATTATTTAAGGAAGATGTAAATTTTTTACTCAAAATTTATTTTAATCATATTTCATATTTTAAAAACAATTTAAATTGTAAAATAAAAAAAAACATTATTATTTTTAAAAGAATAAATATTCTATACACATGCGGTGGAAACTAAAAGTTTCCACAAGCGCCTTAGTTTTAGGGTATAAGGAGTTATTTTAGGGTATATGGTTTAGGGGTTTAGGTGTAGAGGTTAACATTTAAGGATAATTGTTTCAATTTAAGGTTTAAGGTTATAATTTAGGGTTTATAGGTTAAAACCTAAATCTTCACCATATTACATCATTACATAAAAACTAAACCCTAACCTATAAACCCTAAATTATAACCTTGAACCTTAAATTGAAACAACTATTCCTACATTTTAAATCCCCACACCTAAACCCCTAAACTATGACCTTAAACTAACTCTTTATACCCTAAAACTAAGTCATTACGGTAGCGGACCGCTATTTGAATCCCTGATAGCGACATAGACCGAGCTCTCCTATGGTTCTTGGCTTTTTCTTCCTTGACATTCTTCAAAGCCGCCATGAATGGATCAAAGTCATCATTCCACAAGCTCCTACGCTGAAACGAGAGTCTCAGGCCACCACTAGACGACCTAGGAGATGATAAAATCGAGCTTTGTTTATGATGATGTTGAAGTCCGGGCGGAGGCTTCAACGGCATCACTTTCCCATCATGAAACAGTTCATCTGCAAACGCCATGGCCGGAAGTGATTCATCCGGTTGGGACTCGGCAGCCTCACGTTCACCAACAATGAAACGACGACTGGTTTCGAACTCGAACTCATCGCCATTGGAGGTCCAGTCTTGATATGCAGACTTGAGAGTTGTTTTAGTGGGACTTGTTGGGACACTAAAGAAACACAAACCTCCCACTTCCGGGCTGCTTCTCCTGGGGCTGGTTGGGGCACTCATATAGAAACTGTCATCTGCCATTTCCATCTTTCAAAACCCTTGGCTGCTGCAGGCTATCAACTTCAAGGCTGCATGTATATATATATACATACATACATACTAGGTCAACACCTTCCAAATTATATTTAGGGGTGGGAAATTAGCATTTGATCGACTCAAAAGATTTTGAGTTAGTCGAGCTGAACAGTCATATTCTATAACTCAAACTTTATTTTAAATTTTTTTTCGAGTTGAGACGATATGAGTTAAGTATTTTTTTAGGGATGGGCACGGGTCGGGTCGGGTTTTTGGCCCACCCGAACTCGACCCGAAACTAATAATCCTAAAACCGAACCCGACCTGATCTCATTCTTTAAAAAACCCGACCAACCCGAAAATAAATATTCTAAACCCGACCCCGATTTGACCCGTCTCGACCTATAGAAAAAAATTTAATTTTAGGCACCTAATTGTACAAAAATAATTTTAAGAGACATAATTATAAAAAATAATAAATTTAAGCACTAAATTGTAAATAAAAAATTAATTTTAAGGACCTAATTATAAAATATATATATATATATAGAAAGGGTACTATTACAAATATCCCTAAAAATTAAGAGAAAATTACACTATTAGTCTTGGGTTGGGTCGAATTTTTTTCACCCAAAAACCCAAACCCGACCTCGTCCTACACAAAAACCCGACCCAATACGAACCCGATTTTTTCATAAAAACACCTGACCCAATCGGGCCCGAGTGAAATGCCCATCCGTATTTTTTCGAATCGGATTGAATCGAATAATTCAATTTTTTCAAATCAAGTTTTGTCCACCCCGATTATACTCGAAAGCCTAAAAGCTAGACATTAGTAAGATACTGAGGAGAGAATCCGGGTTTATGTCCCCTCCATCAATGGCTAAAGATTAGCATTTTGTTTATTGGGAAGATGATATATCATTTTGGTGACGGAATAAATATTGGAAAGGACTGCCTAAGGTTGTTGTTTTGTGAATGATACAAGTATGAAGGACCACATAGTATTTTGTCTTGAAGCATGTACAACAAAGATACCAGTCTTTGTAAGTTGTAAACAATTAGTAAAAGTTGAGAAGTTTTTGTCTTATTTGGATCTGAATCAGGTGTGTAAATGATTGCCAGGAAATCAAACACTTGGGTCACGGAGTTTGATGATGTTTGATACGGGACTCAAATCAATAAACAATACTAAATGATATCAGTCAACCTGAAAACCTGCTCGTGACATGTTCAAAGCAAATTATGAATATAGGTATGATGCTACAATATATATATATATATGGGTTATTATATTATGCACGGGCGATGGAAATAAAAAGTTTTCACAAGCGTCTTGGTTTTAAAGTTTAAGGACTTAATTTAGAGTTTGTGATTTATAAGTTTAGGGTTAAGAGTTTAGAATTTAGATGTGTTATGGTTAAAATTTAGAGTTTATAGGTTAAACCTATATCCTTAACATATTACCATAAACCCTAAATTCTAACTGCAGCCCCTAAACCAAAACTTGTTAACCCTATATTAGGTCCTTAAACCATAACACTAAATTTCTATAAGTGTTTTAGTTTTAGGGTTTGGGGTTTTGAATTAGATGTTTAGAATTTAGGATTTATTGTTAGAATGTAAGGTCTAGATATATAGGGAAAATATTATATGCACTGGCGGTGGAAACAAAAACTTCCTGCAAACACCTTAATTTTAGAATTTAGGGATTGAATTTAGGGTCTGAGGATTGTAGTTAGAATTAAGGTTCCCACCGTCAGTGCATGATATAATTACCCGTATATATTAATCGCAAAAGCATGAATTAGTGAACAAGCATAGGATGTGGAAAATGAATTCATCTTCTTCCTATGGAAAACAAAAACCATTGCCTGAATTCAACGTCCTCCAAGCTCAAGAAGACTTGTTCAACTCTTACTATTTCATGCTATGATCCACCCTTTAATCCATTCAATGTCCTCCTTGGACCTTTGTGCTTTTTACAATTTTGTACTCAATAGTATGTCACATGCTAAAGGTGGTGTGAACAATTATTTTTCCAAGACCAACTCTAATACACAGTCTATGTAGGATTCATGACTCCTCTCTAGACACATGATCCAAAACATCTTACCGGGACCGGTGCGAATTCAACTTGGCTATTGACCCTGACCTCTAACCTGACTCCTCCGGTCGCTCTGCCTAGGGACTTTTTTATGCTTCTCGTCATTCACCAACCTTGGCAAATGGATGTTTTCGGACTGTAGATTTCGAGATAAGCTCATCTTTGGATTGGTACTTTTATTTATGGATCTTCTCATTGACATTGGTTCAATTGGTGATTTTCTCATTGTTGCATGTGGAAATTGGTTCCAAGAAGTTTGCAGTTCAATTCCTCAAGACACTAACAGGCATAAAAACACTCACTTTTCTCATGGAATTGAAACACTTCAGCTATGGCAAATCACAAATGTCATAGAACATTACTGAACAACTCAAAGATAGCCGGAAAGTGCTTTGAAATAGACTAATGGGGCTTTTTGATCAACTGACAAACATAAAATTAAATCCATTGACGCGATGCAACTATTTCCAGCCCCGGGTTGTTACTAAGTGCATACAAAATTTAGGAAGTAGGTAACTATTAAGTGACGAGAGAATTCGGAAGCATTAAACTTGCCTTCTGAAATCGTTTCTTGTTGAATATGAATCTTTTGGTGGCAAGAATGTTGCAAACAAGAAGGTAGTTTAAAGCATTATTCCTCCTCCATGTGCATTAGCTTCCACAATCCAAAAATATATTCAGCACCTCTTGACTCTAGCAGAGTGTGATTTCGAAGATGACTCCTTCAAGGTTTCCAACCACAGACCGTGTCCCGGCTACTTCATTTATCAGCATACCATGTCGGGTAGCTTCCGCAACAACCATCAAATCCATCCTGCATTTAATTCCAACATGATTGCACTTTAAAAAATGTGTTGGATTTGGATAGGAAATAAGAGCACAGTCTGCAACTGGGTGACATGAGAATTGTAAAAAATGACACCATGCTTGCACCAACAATATATCAACCATCTGGCATATTGAAGTATGATAAAGGAAACAATATTCAAGAAAAGGTTTGAACCCCAGTATGTGTGTGTATATAGTATAAATTCTAGTGGACTTTGAATTTCATAAACCATAATTGTTTTGGTCCTTTCAACCAAGACTGAACAGCACCGCAACCTCTAACATGTAGAGGTTAAAAATCTTAAAGATAAGTAGAAATCCTCAACCTTTGCTCCTGCTGGATAGAGTTAACATGTTTATAATATGTTTGATTTCCAAGAACATCCTATTTACAGCACTTAAATATTTACATCTCTTGGGTTAGTTATGAGGATAAGTGGTCGTTTCCATAAAAATATATTAAGTATAATCCTTGGTGAATAAGAGGTTAACCTTTAAACATGGAACTAAATTTAAGAATATTGTTCGGCTATCAATAACAAAACAAGAACCATATATGGTAATGCTTAAAGGGTTATAGGCACTAAGTGTAGCGGGAAACAGAAGTTCAAAGCATTTTTTATGTTATTCTTCCATTGCAAAGATGACAGATTTATTAGAGATATGCTTTAGTAACCACGGGAGGGAGGAAAAGAAACTATAAGACTTACATTTTGGCACGGGATACATATGCTAGTATGAATTTGCAATGTCCACGTCCCCTGTTCTTCAAGAGCTGTTCTACGGTATCAAAAAGCAAAGGAACGCTTGCCTGCTGGAAGCTTGGATAATGTCAAGGGCAATTTTTTACATTTCCAGTTGTCAAGGGCAGCTACTGGAAAATAATGATTGAACCAAGAAAGAGAGGAAATGCTGCTTTTTTACAACTATCAGGTTTGATGGCAGTTCTTCGTGTAATTATAGATAATGGTCCAATCAAGTCCAAGTCAGTACATAACCAAACAGCTTCTAAACTAAAGTCCAATTTTATGCCACAAAACAGAACACACATCTGCTAAGATATACAACATAAAATACAAACTTGACTGCAAATTTAAGTTATAGCAAGAAGAAACAGGTTAAATGGTATGATAATGTTAAAATGGTGTTCAATTAAAAGTAATCAGGATATAGATATCTGCGCCAAGAATCAAATCAAAACCTCCAGGATATCTGTGTAAAATCCTGTTAATTTGATCCGTGTTTCCCCACTCTAGCTTCTCAGCTTCTAGAGCTGCACAAAAGATGTGAAAAGTGAACATTAACTAACCCACAATGAGCATTCTCAATCAATCTTATTTCTCTCACCAGCACAAAAACCAGGATTTTCAGCAGATGCATTCAGCTCTATGTTTCTCCTAAGGATCTGTATGTGATAAGACAATGGAAAAAATTAGAGATAAGTGCTACCAAATATATACCTAGAACTCAATTTAACATTACTAACTTGCCTTCAGCACTTCTTCATTATGATCAGTCAAAAGAATTTGTCGACAAAATCTGCTGCAGAGCATGCCGGTAATGCCTAATATATACCAGATGACAGTAATCATATAATGTAATCAATGTAAAACTGAGGGGCAAAAATATAAGCTGCGCGATGAATTGATGAACGCCATGGAATCCCATAGAACATAACCAAAAAACAAACTTTTAGATAATGAGCTCGTATTGGGACTATAAGCTAGAGTGGCAAAATCCAAACCTTCAAACAAAATGTAGGTACATACACTTGAGCATTGAAAAAAAAAATCATTTTCTGTACTAAATAATAGTTCAGCTATAAAAATCAAAGTTGCAAAACTCTTTTGCTCATAAAGGAGTGACTCAAGAAATTCAATTTTGAGTTTTCGTTAAGTTGACTATTTGTGCACACATAAGACTTCCGAACGCATTCAACCTATTATTTCAAAAAGTGACACAAAAACATAGGAAGATCTCACTAATTAATCAAGAATCATAAAACAACTAAACTCAGAAGGCACATTCAGTAATTGTCTATCAAATTGTTTTAGATGAGTTACCAACAAAAGTATTCATAGGGGAAAAGGCCGCTCAATGAACAAAACTCATTGGTCCCTTTTCTTTTCAACCAAAATATCCACATGACATAAGACGTACATTCCAACTGCACCATGCACATGACATAAGACGTACATTCAAACTACACCATGCACATGAACATAAATGCTCCACATATTAGTAAAGACTGCAAAAGTAAAGGGAATGGAACTAACAGACTACATGGTATCACATTCCATCAATCTCCTCGGGTGCAATATAAAGATGCCCAATTCTAAAGCACCAAAAACACACGGAGTAATTCAAAGGGATAATCAGATATAAGCAAGGATTCAGATTCAGGTTGTTATCTAACTGTCAAATGCAAGGGCTTGAAATTTATGCATTAGTAACTTGCAAATTAAAATGGAAACAGAAAATATGACTCACCTACACCAGATCCTAATTCAATCATGGAACATCCTTGAAGCAACTCAGCATTTTTAGAGAGGAAGTCATTCAAAAGCATTGCACCAGGCCATACCAATTGTCCAGTCAAATCAAAATCGGCTGTAACGCAAAAAGTTAGTATATTATGAATGCAACCCCAAAACAATCAAACAAAATTACGAAATTAAAATAATATTATAACAATGCAATGCTTAGCATGCATACAACAGAGCATGAAAGACCTTTAGGAACAACTACAATGTCCAAATGAATATGCATATAATAGCAATTGTTTTGGTTTTATGTTAAATAGAGATGCAAAATAGAAGATGTGAGGCAGTGCCATAGAATTTCTATAATGTTTTGATCAACTCTGTGTTAAATTCAAAATCTATAATTGCCATTGCTCTATATTCAATCCAGTTTCATGTGCTAGGCAATTAAGACAAAGAATAACAATGGAAACCACTCAACGACCATGTCTACATGTATTTTCAGCCCCTGTAATAAAAAAAAACCACACTTGAATACTTAAAGACAACCTGAAGCAAGTAAGTAGATACTACAGAATGTCAGAATCCCCCCAACAACAAAAACAAAAAAGAAACTTGATGACCCAACACAGGATAAGTTGAGAAACAGAGAAATGGGTTGTGATTAACAAAAAAGGGCTTACTAGAAGCTGATTGAAGACAATATAGCTGGAGAACATGTGCCCCAAATGTGAAAGTGGTTAGCTGGTAACTGCGGATTTGAACATACGACAGAATTAAAAATAAAAAAATAAAAACAACTTTTACAGAGAATGGAGGAAAAGGGTGGCGGAAATACTTGTCATTGATGAAGAAGGATTCGTCCAACCAAACTATATCATCTTCTTCTTCCTCCTCGTGCTTCACCATTTTTCTAACCTTGCACTGGAAAAATAGAAAATCGTGGATTTGTGCCCTCTTGCAGTTTCTGCGTGTCCATGGACCATGGGCCATGGGCCAGGCCTGATGCATTCAGTTCTCTTTCCTTTCTTTTTAAATATCTTTTAAAATTGAACGTCGGAGCAGTCTCCGTGGTAAAAAATGATGTGTTTTATTTTAGTTATTCGAGTTCGAGCATTATGTGTACACGGTGTGTGTACCTTATAAAGGCTAAGAAAAGTGAACAGATAATATCATGTAATCACACTAGCATATTCAAAATAACATATTTTAAAATTATTTTTTTTCGATCATATAATTGTGGTACAATGCTTATACTATCCAGAACTCTCCTCACTCGTAAATAAAAAAATATTAAACGTTTATTATGCTCGATCTCACGTCCTCCTGTATATTGTGCCAACTACAAAACTAATCGAATAATTCATTATGCTTTTGTAACTAGTTATGGTTTGTTTGTTGTTATTTAATGTTGGAATCTGCACTTGTTAACCAATGACTTTTATATTATAAATAATAATAATACATATGTTTAGTGTTTTTTAGAATTATATTTTGATATACAAATTATATAAAAATAATTAAAAACATTTTTTTCTATTTAACACTATAAAATTGTTTAAAATTTAAATTCTAAACTTAATCTCTAAAACCTAAATTCAAAAATCAAGTGTGATGCCTCCCTAAATCTGAGGGTGGTTTGCTTGAGTTGTTGGAATAAGGCTTGTGTTTTGCATTTGTTGGCACATTACAGTTGTCAATTGGAGAATCTTAAAACTTGTAGGGGAGACAACTTGCTTGTTCAGTATAGTTAGAGGTGTTTATTGAGTTGAGCAGCTCAGCAAAATTCGAACTCGATTTGATTAAAATTCGATTAACGCTCGACTTGAGATATTAGCGAGTCAAGTCGAGCAAGGCTCAACTCGACTCGATAAGTTCGTGAGCAACTCGTTATTTTTTTTTATGAAGTTCTTTTATGGCTACCTTAAAAAAATTATGTTCCAAGAAATGTAATTACTGTGTAAAAACTCTAGAAAAATTCAGTGAATTGCTAAATAATTTAGCCTTAAAAATTTGGTTTCAAATTTTTAAAATGTTTTGTATTTCCCGAAAATTAAAATGTTAATTTGAATTAATAATAAATTAAATTATATAATTAGTGCTTTTTATTAAAGTATTTTCTTTTTCTTTTATTATTATGATAAAAAAAAGAGAAAAGTCAAGAAAAAACTCTCAAAAAAAGTGAGCTCTCTCTCTGTCCTGTGTGAGTCCACTATCGGAACCGTCATCCTAACTGGTTTCCCAGGGATAGGGTGCTTTCTGATAGGTGTGTTTTTTCTCTACCGGAGGGTGGTGGTTTGGAGCCACTTTAAGCGCTTCTTTTGGGTTTGCTTTGTGATTTCCTGTTTCTGCTCTAGTCTCCTTGGCCTTTTCCTTGTCTTAACCTAGGCCTTGGAAAAGGAAATTAAGTTTTCGTTTCATACTAGGTTTTTTCAGTTGCTGTTTGTTCCAAAAGTGGCTTTATACCAGGTTTCTACTACTCCGCATTAACTCCTTTTTGTGCTCCTTACTGTCTCCTTACCAACCTACCTCCATCATTTACTCCATATGCCGGGGGGACCTTTTATCAGCATGGGAGTCGTTGATGATAAGTTTCCCACCAACCCTTCTGATCCAAAGTTGCCAAATCAGGAGTTTCTTGATGAAGTAGAGCTAAACGAGGATAACGAAGTTAACTTCTCCCTGAAAAACCTGGCCCTGCTAGGTAAGTTACTGTTACCTACTCCGGTTAAGGCTCTGACCATCGCCGCCATTCTGAAAAAGGCTTGGAAAAGTGATGAACTGGAGTGCCATAGCTTGGGGCGAAACTTCTTTTTGTTTCTTTTCAAGTCTACCGAAGAAAAGCATCGTATCCTAGGATCCAAGCCATGGTCGGTTCAGGATGCGCTGCTGATCCTGAAGGAATGGCAACCGGACAAAGCTCTGGAGGAGGTGGATTTCTCAACGGAGGAATTCTGGGTCCAAATCCACAACCTTCCAATTGGTCTAGCAACCCCAGATAATGTCCGACGTATCGGAAACCTTTTCCCGCTGTACTTTGGGTCCACTCTGGACGGGGAGGTTAAACCGGGATGGCACGAACCTGTTGGAATCCGGGTAGCCGTCAGGGTAGAAGATCCTCTAAAAACGGGGTTTATTCTCAACCGGAAAAGAGACAAGCCTCTGGAGGTGGGGTTCAAATATGAGGGTATACCCAAGTTTTGTTTCAAATGTGGTCGGTTGGGCCACGTCGAGAGGGAATGTAACTGCAACCTTGTGATGAACAAGTTAACCGGAAAATTCGGGCCATGGCTGCGAGCCCCCATCGGAGTAAACCACAGACTGAAGAGTATGGTTTCGCCGGGAAAGTCTTGCTCCGGTCCAATTGGAGAAACAGACAAAAATACGTGGCACACAATCCAACCAATATCTTCACCAAATCTGAAGGACAAAGGAAAGCAGGTTAAGGTTCCTAGGGATGTCCTACCCGGTTTAAGGAAAGTCAACCAAAAGTTTCCACTTTTGGAAACTGTGGGACCCAATGTGGAAAAGGAAAACTCAGGTCTTGACATGGAAGTGGTGCCTGCAGGTTTCAATTTCCTCAACTCTGCCGCAGGGTTTAGCGAAGAAAAGGAGTATGTAGGAGAAGATCTTTCGAAGATTGTCTCTGGAAATACTAAAGCTTCAGGCTCAAATTCTGGTTTTCCTGCGTCAGAAGCTGGAAAAGGAAATAATGGGTCTTGGGGTAACTTGTTGGCCATGGGGATCGACCTGATGGAAGTCACCCCAAATCGAAAGAGGAAACGGGATCCTGAGGAAGAAATACTTTTTGGGCCAACTAAAAGAAGGGAGCTATGGAATCAGGTATCGCAGGCTATTGTCCAAGTTGGATGTCAAAACTGGGTTCTCTCGGATAAGAACCCGGCAGCAGGGGAGGATTTCCTCACGGCAGCTCTCTTTCTCGCCTCGATTTTCACCTCGTCTACCATTATTCAAAGTATAGAACGGAAAAAACGTGGGAAAACTTTTGGCACACGTAGGCTTACCCTTATCAAGAAGGCAGCCCGACGTAAGTTCGCTATGGAGTGTACGAGAGTCATGATCGATGAAGCAGGTTTACTTCAACTTGGGATTGACCCGTTTGGAAAAAACATAACTCGGGTTCCATCAATGTGCATCGACGATGACTTCTTTTTAAATGAAGAAATCCAACTCAGTGACGGGGAGGAGACGATTTCACAAGCTCCTAACATGCATTACGTTAACCCTTTCCGCGAGGATGCTCTACAATCGGATAACTCCAGTGGGAGTTATCCGCGTTCACCATGAATCTCCCCTTTGTCGGAGCCTGTGTTTGGAAGGGACACAGGTTTTGCTGCCGACCGGAACCTTCCCCATGGATCATTAGATCTGAGTTATTCTCGTATGATCCACGGATGAAGTTCTACAAGGTTATGTTTGTTACTGCTTCGGTTATTGTCGGATCCAAGCATGTTGGATTGGGGTGGAAAGTTATGTTTGCCATGCTTCCTTTCAGCCGGACTTCGGTGGCTATTGCCTTGACAAGGACCAACGCATATGCGTCGGAAGCCTGCCTCTGGATAGAGCTCTCAGGCAGTGTCATCGTCCAAAGTCCAGGGAGGCAACAGTGGTTTTCATGGTTTTGTTTCGCCCGGAATCATCCAAGCATGTTTGCTTTGGTTAACATCCTCCCCTGTGTTATCAAGGGTGATGTCCTTTGGGGTTTCCTAACCTCTGTCGGTTTTTTTCTTGTTGTTTCGGTTGACGTTGTTGTGTTTTCTGTTTTGAAGCACCGGGCTCCTTTGTTTTTGTGGAGACAGCTTTCTTTAGAAAGTTGGTTTCTCCTTTTCTGTTTCTGCGCATGTTTTTCCCTGCTCCTCCAGGGTGTGGGCACGGAGGATGCATGGGATTGCCCCGTGTTCTATGGTTGTAAGAATGTTTTCTTTTAGTTAATGAAAGTTTACTTTTGAACAAAAAAAAGAGAAAAGTCTTTAGTTTCCACTCATATAAAAAATATGATTAAAAGTTAAAACTCCGAGATTACTAAAGCATTCTCTCCTTTGTTGTTCATCGAAGATTATTGAGAAGCTAAAAGAGTCTCACACTCGAACATCGACTTCATCTCTAACTCAGTCATGCAGATTTGTTTATTACTCTCCCCATACCTCACATTTTTTCTGAATTTCTATGTTTATATTAAGCACTAATATTATTACTATATTTTACATATATTTAAAAAAATAAAGTAAAATTTTTGATGAGTTTAACGAGCAACAAGTTGAGTTGAGCAACAAGCTTTTTTAACGAGCACAAATCGAGCAAAATTTTATTGAGCTTAACAAGCAACAAGTCGAGTCGAGCAGCGTAATTTTTTAACGAGCACGAGTCGAGCACTATTCAAATCAGGATCGACTCGCTCGATAAACTGTTAGAAAGTAGGCGTTAATCCAAGAATAAATAATAAGATAAATAATATTATTTAAATGAACAATACAAAATTAAGAACAATACAACAATATATAAATCAAACCGATTTGGAACCAAAAGAAACGTGTTGAGGCCTGCACGAACGCAGTTTTCTTAAGACAGATTTTTGGCCACTCCTATGGTGCTCGAGTTCATTGGTCGTCTGTCTCCCAGGATACAACAACATAAGATCAACCACAGTTGCACTACTGTGGAGATCACGAACTGACCCTTGCCTTCGCCTATCACCGAAAACCACTTGTAAAATCCACAGAGTAAAACAATAAAAATTTTCTGTGGTTTTGAGTTGTATAAAACCTGGAAGGTTTACTCCCTATTTATAGGAGTGTCATGAGGGTATAAGTGGAAATTTGACCGAATGGAGTATTCAATATTGAGAATCAATTGATTCTCCTATAAAGCAATTTCCAAAATTATTATCTGAATTAAAGGTAACTTCTAATATTTACCCTTTTAATTTCAAGATAAAAGTTGGCAAATTTATGCTTTTATTTGAGGAAAATTCATTTTAAATTTGGGTCAAAATATCTGCAAGCCCACGAAGGACCAGACCGATTCAGACATTTGCGTTACCCACATCGTGCACGTCTGCACATTTACGAACCAACAATTGGTTCCACATTTTCCTCAACAACATTTGAATCAATTTCTTATTCAAAGCTCCAAAATTATCAAATTTTTCCAACAATCCCCCACATGAATGAAATTGATTTAATCAAAAACATTTTGACTCGATGTGGTGATAGATTCTACGATCGATAGCTGCATAGGATAGGTAGGTGTCCACCCTTGAACCTTCCCTTGTGAAAGTATATTTACTTTACTAGCTGACCAGTAGACGTAATGTCCTTGAACTGTTCCGCCGTTTGTGTAAACGATGATATACTTCACACAACTACCTTTCTGACAAGAGTATTAGTTCTCATGGGTATGTCCATATGGCCGTGGACATCGCCTGGTTCTGCAAGAGTTTGAAAGAACTATGCCCAATAGTCTCATTGAAGCGGCCCCACTTCACTCTCACGTAGGTGACTTATGTTGCTTGACTCACAAAAGCACACAATGGTCATTAAAAGCATTGCTTAGCTTAAACCACTTTGATCACTGTTTACATCATAGGAATGGACTTGGGGATAAGAGCCCCTACAGTGACCGCACAGGTCTATGCAATTAGGTTGTCCCTTTGAACCTAGATCTTGGGATCTCCAGTCAACTAGGTAGGGTTTTCCTTCACATAGCACCTTAAATTTACATGGGCTTTAGTCTCATTCTTTAGATGTTTTCTCAACTTGATCTCAATTTAACCCTTTGGTTAATGGATTCACAACGTTATTCTTTGTTTCAAAAAATCAATGGAGATAATTTCATTTGAGATCAGTTGTCTAACGGTATTATGTCGACAACGCATATGTCTCGACTTACCATTATACACAAAGCTCTATGTCCTACCTATTGTGGGCATTGGCTTTGGTCGTTCAGGAATATCCTTCAAGAAATTTGTAAAGTCATTCGACTTCTTTTCTAGACTTGTCTAGAACTTCAAAATCAAATTCTATTATGGATTTGATTATAACCATTTTTCTTGAGAATTTCCATGACACGGTTCCTCTTCCCAAAGTGAAGACATATCCACTTATGCCTTTGATATCTTGAATATCAGATATCCAATCGCATCGGAGTATCCTTCTAAATAGAAGAATCTCTGGAATAATGCAATTCATAATCTCGAGTATATCTAAGATATCTCAATGCCCTCACAATTGCTTTCTAGTGATTTTCACTTGAATTGCTTGTGAATCTACTTGAACTGCTCACAGTAGAAACAATATCTGGTTTTATTGAATCTACTTGGTCAACACTTTGGTCTTTGTTCTTGGACAAAAGTTGGCATGTATTTATTGGAGTTATGGCTATGCCGGAAACATCCTTGCCAAACTTCTCTTGCTCGCGTAGTGTGACTACGTCAATATGAAACCTTCAAGTCATCGTTTGATTTGGATTTCCAAAATCAAATATGTTAATCACATGTTTTTCATGTCAATCTTGAATTTGACAAGTCTTTGGTACGTTTACCATTTTATTGTTGTTTTCAACAATAAATATGTTATTAACATACAAACATAGAATAAAATATCCAATGTAAGTAGTTTTGATATATACACATTTGTCACACTCGTTTGTCATCATGACATTATCGAACTTATCATGTCTTTACTTTGGTGCTTGTTTAAGTCTATACAAGGACTTCACCAATCTACATATTTTTCTCTCTTAACTTGAAACTACATAACCCTCAGATTGTTCCATGTATATTTCTTCATCAAGATCTTCATTTAGAAAAGTTCTTTTAACATCTATTTGATGTACGTCTAGATTTCGCAAAGCGACAATTGTAAGTATCATACTTATGGAGGTTATCCTTACATGAGAGTATGTATCGAAATAGTTAAGACATTTGGTAACCTTTTATTACCAATCTGGCCTTATACTTATCAATTGTTCCATCTACTTTCATTTTCCGTTTGAAAATTCATTCAAAACTTAGTGGTTTAATTCGCGGAGGAAGATCCACTAATTCCCCACGTATAGTTTTCCACGATGGAATCAATTTCACTCTTAATGGCATCCTTTTATAAGGTGCTTTCAAATGAATGTATAACATCATTATACGTTTGAGTTTCAACCTCTAGCATAAAGTTTAGAAAAATGATCCAAAGTATTTTTCTACCCTTGCTTGTTTACTTCTTTGGCTCTATTTCAAGCTCAAACCCTTGTTGATCATTTGAGTCATCTTTATCGATAATCTCTGAAGTTCGTTTCATTGAACTTTGACCAACTTCCCTAGCTTTACAAGGGAATACATCTTCCATTATCGTATGCTTGTGAATCTCAGGGTTCTTCGATTCATACACAAGAAATCGATATACATTGCTATGTTCTATATAGCCAATAAAAATACAATCCACAATTTTTAGGGATCTATTCTCAGTTGCTTTAGTAATGGGTCATTACTTTTGCAAGACACCCTCACATTTTCAAGTAGTTGTAGGAAGGTTTAATTACCTTTCATAACTTATATGGTGTCTAGTCTCTTTAATTACGGGGAATCTTGTTTAAAAGGTAATTAGCTTATAGAACAGTTTCCCCCACATGTTAGGCGCATTATAGTACCAACGTTACTCATATAGAGCTTCTCCTCATCTTAAACCTTTAATTAAGTTTGGGATTCAACATCATGCTCATAGAGAACAATTTTCACTATAGCTTCATCTTTACATTATTTTTGTGCTATCATCAATGAAGGTAATAAACATATTTCTTCAACCAATATGTTGTCATATCAATTGTTATGGCAACAACATTGCCCTCGTTTGAAAGTTTATAGTCTGAAGACTTGTTCCTTATCTTATGACGATTGAAGCATTTTTCATGAAATTTTGCTTATAGAACACACCGTCCAATTTACGGTTCGAAGTCGTTTTTGACTTCTACTACGTTTGCCATGATAATATTTATCTTAGCAATATTTACCTTAGTAACATTTGAAGGTGGTAACAATATTTACCTTATCCTCTCTAATAATAAAAGGATTGTCCTTCAGATATTTAACTAGGTTTATCATGGTCAATTATGCAACATCTTTTGTTGCCATGTATGAAATTATTTCCAATAAATTTCACTCATTTTTCCATTGTCTCACGTAGACACAATCCAGAACCAAGAATTATGAATCTGTTAAACGTTAGGAATTTAGTCAAAGACTAAAACCAGAAACAGAAACATAATTTCTAACTTTTGTTAGACGACGGAGATTTAGTAAACTAAACCTCAAGCAAAAGTTCACACGATATTAATAGAAAGAACAATAATAAACAATGCACCAGGTAGGTAACTTATGAAAGAGAGGTGGTGCACTAGGCACGCTTAAATACCAAGTCTCTCAAAGAACCAATCCTAGACATGCATTTTTTAAATTTTCTTTCAATCACCGTTTATGGATTTTATTCTTGAAATCATTCCAAGCATGGATGATCAATCAGAATCACTACCTTTGATTCACAACAATTTGGAATCTTCCATTTATGGTCCAACGACCCTCTCGATTCTTAAGCCATTTTTAAACACTGTGCACTTCATAGCATGCATCAGAATAGGCTTTAAAAATTTAATTTTGACATAGAGAATCAAGTTCTTCTATGCTTTGATTCGAGACCTCAGTCAGAATCAGCGCTCTAAATTTGGTAACCAATGTTACTTTCCGAAATAAATTAACCAATTTTTTTCCAAAATAAAATCATACTTGATAATAATTTTGAGTTATTATTTTTTCAAAATAAATTCACCAATTTATTTCAAGGTTGAATCATTCTAGATTCTCACGAAATTAAATCCAACAATTTATTTCCCTTAACAAGTTAGAATCAACACATGATTCTAGTACAGAAAATAAATTTAATAATTTATTTCCTTTTACACAAATTTAATCATATTTGATTCTTACGAAAATAAATTTCATGATTTATTTTTCTTAACAAGTTAGAATCAACGCATGATTCTAGCATAGAAATAAATTTAATGATTTATTTCCTTTTACAAAATTGAATCGTACTTGATTCTTACGGAAATAAATTCAATGATTTATTTTCCTTGCAACGTTAGAATCATACAAGATTCTCTTGAAAATAAATTCAATGATTTATTTCTTTTTCCAAAATTAGAATCAACCCAAGATTCTAACGAAGAAATAGATTCAATGATTTATTTCTCATATATCTTTTGTTAAATATTGGGATTAGTAGCACTAAAACCCAAACCAAAGATATCAAGGCAACAAAATCAAAGTAATTGATCCTTTAATTTTTTTTATTCTTGTTTTGGAAAGATCACGTAAATCCGTTAAAACGGCAGGAATTAATTCCTGAAACGAATTATTTACGAGATTTTTGTTTCCACAACAAATCACGATTTCGCTTGAATATTCTGTTCGTCTCTATAAAATTTTGTCAAAAGAAATTGTTAGTACAAAATAAAATCCACATAATTTCTAAAAATACAAAGGATCACAATTAAGACAAAAATGTGACAAAGTTTAATTTATATACATGCCATATTTAAAATGTCCACATTATAAGGTAACACACACTGAATATTACCATAATATATTCCATGTTTGGAACTTTATAGTTGGCAAGACCTAGATTTACCATAATGATCCATCTCTCATTTGAAGAATATTTTCCTTGAATAAAATATTATAGCAACTTTCACAAGGAAACAAGCACATTAGGAAACAACTCACATAAAAAAACAGTATCCATAAAAGAATTGAATAATCCATGTATAACATAATTTAAAAACATATGTAATTACATATGGTTTTAATATTATCATAAAATACCTTGATATATGGTAATTATTTAGACCAATGAAATGGCGGTGATTGCACCATAAGCTAAGAGTTGGCAGCAACTTAATTTTCTCACCCCATTGATGTAAAATTAGTCGTACTTTAATGTATGTTGTTCGTCTTGGATTAAAACTGAGAATCTGTCTTAAGATTGTTAGAAAGTAGGCGTTAATCCAAGAATAAATAATAAGATAAATAATATTGTTTAAATGAACAATACAAAATTAAGAACAATACAACAATATATAAATCAAACCGATTTGGAACCAAAAGAAACGTGTTGAGGCCTGCACGAACGCAGTTTTCTTAAGACAGATTTTCGGCCACTCCTATGGTGCTCGAGTTCATTGGTCGTCTGTCTCCCAGGATACAACAACATAAGATCAACCACAGTTGCACTACTGTGGAGATCACGAACTGACCCTTGCCTTCGCCTATCACCGAAAACCACTTGTAAAATCCACAGAGTAAAACAATAAAAATTTTCTGTGGTTTTGAGTTGTATAAAACCTTGAAGGTTTACTCCCTATTTATAGGAGTGTCATGAGGGTATAAGTGGAAATTTGACCGAATGGAGCATTCAATATTGAGAATCAATTGATTCTCCTATAAAGCAATTTCCAAAATTATTATCTGAATTAAAGGCAACTTCTAATATTTACCCTTTTAATTCCAAGATAAAATTTGGCAAATTTATGCTTTTATTTGAGGAAAATTCATTTTAAATTTGGGTCAAAATATCTGCAAGCCCACGAAGGACCAGACCGGTTCAGACATTTGCGTTACCCACATCGTGCACGTCTGCACATTTACGAACCAACAATTGGTTTTACATTTTCCTCAACAACATTTGAATCAATTTCTTATTCAAAGCTCCAAAATTATCAAATTTTTCCAACATAAACACCCGTAAATAGAGTGAATGATTGGTCCATTGTTAAGAATATATGGATATGGGATAAGTGTAGAGAGAGGAGAGAAAAAGGTTGTTGTTTTTGACTGAATTAATAATTATAATTGTTAACCCCCAGAAATGATATTGTCTAATATGAGATGGCCTTGTGGCTTGTACAAATGCAAGAGAAAATATCCCCAGAATTGCATTGCCTTGAGGGACCAACCTGGAAAATGACATTTTCAAAGTTCCTTTTTTTTTTTTTAATTTCTCAGTAAAGGGTCTATTAAGTCATTGATGATTGCGTGATTTGTAATTGCATCAATATATTCTTAGGCTTTCTTGGAGGTAAACGTCCGTTCGCCAAAAATTAGAGAATTTAATTGTTATTAAATGTTCGTTTGAGCGTTAAAATAGGTGGATAAAACGCTCGTTGAAAATTAAATCAGTGGTTATTTTGTTTGAGGTTGTTATGGCCAGCAAACGAGCGTTGGAGACAACAACAACAATTATACTTGTGCCAAACATAGATTGTGAAAATCAAAGTTTAGTGAAAGGTTACACCATGAGGATGCAACAAAATAGGGTTTTTTTCTTATTAACTTAATCTCCTTGAATACTTTCAGTTCGCCCAATCATCAGAAACTTCCCATTAAATGAATTTTAAATTGGTGACATATATTACGAACTAAAATCGCTTTGTTTGTTTACGAAATGAAAATTTAAAAAAATTCATTTCTTTCGTTATCCCTTTGTAGTTTTATATGGACTGTGTTCAATGATATCGTGGGTTCATTCATTCACCATTCATATGAAATATGATTTGGTTTGAGGATGAAAATCGTTTTCTCTTAATTATGTTTTTTCAGTGTCTTCACTTTAGAAAAAAATAGATTTAGAGTTTAGAGTTTAAAATTAAGGTTTATTATTATGGTTTAAAAAAATTAAAGATAAAATATATTTTTAGGGTTTAGTATATAAAATTTAAGGTTAATATTTTAAATTTATTTTTATAGTATTTTTTTTTTGTTAAGGAAAGACATAGAAAGAAGCAGGGCAGAGGGTCTTTGTTGTTGGTTTGGTGTGTGAGGGGGAAAGGTCTGCCCATCATTTTCTAACACAAAAATAGTAGGTGTGTATACATTACGAACTAAAATCCAAAATATACTGCTCCATACACGTGGCGTGATTTTAAACGGTGCCTCAGATTTTTATTCTTTAAATTCCGACCAGGCGACCACTCCTCCAGTTTGCGCCACAGCTTCTAGAAGGAAAGCTGGAGCCACACGGTTTAAGCCAGCCGCTGCCCAATTTTGATTGCTGCTTTGTTTTTGCTTTTAAATAAGTTAGATTCTGAGGCTAACAAGTGATCTCATTAAAATTTAGGTTCAAATCAATTTATTTATAAATTGTATGTACATTATCAAAAAAAATTAAGAATGTGTATGAACAAATATTACTTTATAATCATCTTTAGATTATTAAAAAATAATAAGTTAAGATTCGAAATCCAAACATTTATCATTTTTCCGTTGCTGCACATTTTTTTTGTTTTCTTATGTTGACATTTTTACTCAAATGTTTATTTTTATAATATTTATGTTTTTGACGTCCAAATAAAATTAGTTTTTTGAATCTAACAGCATTTGCATAAACATGTCATTCTTGCATGACGAGTTCCATTAGCTTTTATTTTAAAAATTTTCTTTTATAGACATAAGTTATCAGCTCAATTTAAGAAATAAAAGTTAATGCAACCCACCGTATTAGTATGACGAGTTTTATGTGTTTTTATTTTTATGGAATTCTCATGTTAGCCTAGTGAGTTCTTGCAAAGTGTGCTATAATTTTGTTTGGATGTTATAAACGTAAATAATATTAAAAGTGAGATATTTGGGTAAAACAGTATCTTATGTTAAGGAATTGCTTAATTGTCTGATAATAATTAGGGGTGAGCGTTCGATCTAGTCGAGACAAAAAGAAATCGAATTATTCAAGTTGACGTGCCATACTTAATAACTCAAATTTTATTAAAAAAATTTATTCGAGTCGAGTTTTCAAATTCCTATAAAAATTTAATTGTATTATTTATCAAGTTATAGTACTATTTGATTCTAATTTAAACAATTTTCTCTAATCATATAAGATATACATATATATATTTCTTCATATTATTTTTCACATGTATAAATAACATTTGCAATGTTATTTAATAAAAAATAGCATTTAAACTTCTAAAATATATCTATAGTGTTATTTTTAAATAAGAAACTTTTGAGGATAAAGTATTGATGCGAGTATAAAGGAGTCAATGAATTGATATGAAGAAAAACTTTACAAAAAATTACAGTTTAATGATCAAATTGAATAACATACAAAGTTAAAAGCTAAATTGCAAAAAAAATATTTTGTTAAAAATATGAATTAAAGTTACATAGATATTATATAGTGTTAGTGAATCATGTGATTTAATTTTGGTCAAAATAGACTTAAAACGAAGGAGGAATTGAAGAAATGAAAAATCATACAAAATTGAGGGGTTGAAATGAAAAATAGGAAATTTATTTTAAAAAACGAATTGAAGCTAAATATGTATTCTACAGTGGTTTAAGAGCACGTGATTTAAATTTGGTAAAAAGAAATCATACAAAGTGGAGGGATTAAATTGTAAAAAGAAGAAATTTATTTTCAAAAGTATGAATTGAAGCTAAATAGGTATTCTACATTGGTTTAGGAACATGTGCTTCAAATTTGGTCAAAATGGACTTAAAATGAATGAGAAATTGAAGAAAAATGAAATCAATGACTAAATCGTAAAATTGTAAAATTCACCCTTTTGAGTTGGCAAATTTGAAATCAACTCAAACTCGAACTCGAAATTGATTTTTTTTCCGATTTGAGTCAAGTTTTGATCACCCCTAATAATAATAGATAGTTGATAGTATTAAATAAAATTTTCATAATGAATTAGTGAGATAAATCGTTAGTTGCCTTAAACAAAGTTAATATTTTGAATTTCAATGTGTGAGTAGAATCAATTCAAATTAGAAACATGTCTCTCATAATTGGTTACTGTTGTATTCAATATGAACTAATCGATTAATATATTGAATAACAATTATTATATCAAATAATAATAATTTTTCTATACATTTTTTTTTCATCATCAAATTTTCTTATTCAAACACCTTAAAACATTAAAGCTGAAAAATATAAGGGAGGGAAGAAAAGTTGAAGACAAAAATTGGGTTAATGCGAGCTATTCTACTGAAATGAGTTTCATGTGCATCAAATCTCAATCTTATTTTAAATAAATTTAGTTTTAACTTATTAATTAGATTTTATTTTGTCAAATCATTAATTTATTATCGGATGGAACTTCCATAATCTTTTTTTTTTTCGATTCCAAACAATGCATTCAAAATTAGTGACCTCAATTTAAATGTTGAAATGGGTGATCAATCAATCATATTTTTACCAATAAATCTAACAACTCAAACATATAATAGAATGTGCCCCTCAGTACTTGAAAATATCATATCAAATTTTTATATGTTGTAGTTATTTGATTTTTATGAAAAAATATATATAATTAATATACCACGGATGTAATGAAATTTATAGTTAAAATTAATTTGTTATAATAAAAATTTATACAAAATGAGCATAAACACGGTCTAAATAGGTATGACATGAAAATAATATGTATGTATCGACGTGACATGAAAAAGATATATATAACCCCCTCGTCTCGGTCTGGCCGGACGGCCGGTCCGAGTGGGCCACACGGGGAAAACCGAAGCGAAACCCGTTAAGGTCCCACCTCGGTTAGCAACCCTAGAAAAATTTTTTTTATTTATCTTGTCTAAAAGTCCATTTAAGTCCTATGTGATCAAACAACAGAATAAAATACATGAGACAAACATTCGATCCCAAAACAGCAATTAAACAGCCCACTTTTAATCTTTTAAACAGGCTGTTTCGAAACACCCTCGAGGCGTATCGAAACGCCTTGACCAGGTCAACTGTCCCAGAGCCTCTACAAAGGGGCCGTATCGAAACGGTGGTCAACCGTTCCGAAACGCCCTCAACGGTCAACTTCTCGTGGTCAACGAGATTTTGACCGTTTCGAAACCCTTATACCCGTTTCGATACACCTTCATCTCGTGAATTTCTCAAAATTCCAGTAGCTAAAACGTTCTGAAACGCGTATCGGAACAGGGGTTTCAAAGGCCATACCGTATCGGAACGCGTTCCGATACGGGGTCCCTGAAGCCTTACCTATTCCGAAACGACCCAGCTCGTTTCGAAACGCGGGCTGTCTGCAGCCTTTTGAAATTCAGATTTAAGGGTATTTCAACAAGTATGAAGGTCCCATAGGACCCCTAAAGGCACACAAAACCCTCAAACAAGTCTAGAGGCATACATCCTAGATTTAACACACTCAAACACATACAAGCATGGATTTAGACAATCTTTCGTACATAGCAAATTACACATTAAGAGCCTTTCATACAAGCATGCTTGAAGACATTAAAAAGAACCAATAAGCATCATACATTTCAAATAAGTTTACATGCCATTCAAGCAACTTAAGCATCCATAAGCCATCCATCATACAAGCATTTGGCAAGATACATCATACTTACAAATCAAGTCAACCATAGACATACATCAAACTCAAATCAACAATACCTATCCCATTGCTTTACTATTACAATCTTTAAATTTAAACATCATACTTGAGCTAACCGTAAGCAACACTTGGGGGCCTTTCCTTGCCCTTGCCACCCTCAAGCTATTGATCTGCATTGTCGAACAAAAGAGAGCGTAAGCTTAAAAGCTTAGTGAGGGTAAGCTCTTTAAAAACAAACCTCGACAATGCAGGGTCCAAGCACGAGCTACAACCAAGATAAAATGCATGGTCTTACCTCCGATCCACGCGAGCCATAAATATAGATGATGCATGAACATATATTCAATATCATGTCATGCTCAACATGTTTAAATCCACAACATATGAAATCACATATATTACACCATGTTAGCAACACATCCCAAAACACATTGGTTCACAATTAACCACATATTGGCAACATAAACTACAATCTGTATTGTCACCTAGCTATGACTCGAATACGCGGATAACCGTTGGAACTCACATCCAACAACTCAACCATTACCTGACGGTGAGATTACACTCATCACCGTTCACGCGGAGGGGATTCCACTCATCCTCACGCCCCGTCGATGGGATTCCACTCATCACCGACTAATATAAATACAATTTCCGGGCGAACCCGTACTCCTCCTTGGTGACTCAACGCCACCAAGGCCACGCGCGACTTTTGACTCATGTGTACACACTAACATCCTAATGATCGATCATTTGTACCCAAGCATACTAGTGCCAATACTACACATTTCATTACTCTTTCGCAATATTAATTCATAACACTTCCGTGCTTAGCACGTACTCACCATGATCCTCGGATCATGAAACCACCTCATAATATCATTTCACATATCAATACCACATGTACAACATTAACAACCATATCACATTATAGTTTACACATGTGTATAACCATATCATATCTATCATCAACATGCATATAACAATGCATCAAACATGCCTCAACCTACATGTATACAACATATACGTAATCAACACCATCCCAAATTAATACGAGGCATGTACAACCATTAAAAAGTGCAACCAAAGTCTCTAATCAAAGCTTGGGATTAGGCTACCACTCTAATCCCAACTCTAGGTGGGTTTACCAAGCCCATCCTAGGTTCACATGCTTGAACCAAATACTCAAAACCATTTTGAAAATATTTAACCACTCACCTCTACCTCCAAGCTCAAATACAAAGCAACCATGGTCTTCAATTTTCCGGATTTGTTCCCAAGGCTTCACCAACCCAAAACCAAGCTTCTAATCATCTCAACACAAGTAAAACAACCACAAATCAATTCATCAATTAAAGTAGCAACCCGGAACATTAATCAAACACCAAACTCAACATTTTAAACCATGAACAACCCCCAAATTACCAAATTCGAGCAGCCCTTATACACAGCCCAAAACTTGTGATTTCAACACATTTAGCACATTCAAATGCTTCCAAAACAGCCCCCAACTATTACCCTAACACCAACCTTCAATTTCCAACACAAACCACACCAAAATTCCCATTTTCGTACTCCAAACTTACCCAGCAGAAAATTCCATTTTCAAACACTCAAATGACATTTAAATGGTCCCAAATCATCCTCCTAACATACCCTAACCATCAGCCCTCTAATTACACCCTCAAACCCACCAAAAATGGCATTTTTGACAACTCAAAAATGGGTTTAAGAACCCACTTCGGAAATTCATTAAAAATTAACCAAATTAACATATAATGTGCATTTCAACTTCATTAAACAAAACCCCAACTCAATTTAACAAAACAAGATGAAAAACCCATAAAAATCTAAACTTTTAAATTAAACCCTAATTTCCAAAAGTTCATATTTTTGAAATCTAAAACCATAGATAGATAGAGATTAAAGATGAGAGTTTAAATATATGATTACCTTTAAAAATGCCCTTGAATTTGATGGAGAAATTGATGGAATTACAATTTGGGATTTGGGAGGGTTTGTTAGGGTTTCCATGGTGAAGAAAGGAAAATGAGAAAGATGACTACATTTTTTTTTGTTCTCTTTTTACTTTTCAAAAAGGTGGTCTAGCTTTTTAAAACATTTAGGTTAAACTACCGCATTGGTCCCTCCTTTTTATTTTAAAACCCCATTAGCCCAAGTCTAGGTCCAATTGATTAAATTTTAATTTTACCGACTCGAACCACTAACCCGACTAACTCCTAGCCCCAAAACACGAGTGTTATAATATAATTATGTCATAAATATATAAAGTATCAAAATTTACATAAAATAAATTGTAAACATATCAAATTTATATAAATATAACATTTAAAAACGATTATATCACGAAAAGGTAATAAGATTACAAATACATATATAAATAACAGATTTATTTACCACAGTTATCTCAAGTTCAACCATGAACCCAAAGGTATTGATTAGCGAACAAAATTTATGTTTTTTTTTGTGTTTCTTTATATGTCTTGCAAATGATTTTATGTCACGTGTATTAATAATTTTTTCTATTAATAATACATTGGCATATAACTAATATGATACTTTACTCAAATTATCCCAAATATGAATTTGAAGACACTGATTAGTTGTCTTGGCAAACGAGTAGATGTAGCAACCGAGTCATTCGAGTTGGTTCAAAAAATATTTTGTTTAAGTTCGATTATGGTCGGATCGGGTATATGGGCAATATCAAATCAGTTGATTTTCAGGTCGAGTCAATATCGTTGATTTTTCGGGTTAGGTCGATCATATTTAGGTTTGGGTCAATTTCGAATCTATTGATTTTTTAGATCATGTCAATATCATATCGTTTGGTTTACGTTTTTAGTTAATATATTTTAGAGGAGAAAATATGATTTTTAAACCATTAAACTATTACTAAATATGGTTGCTAATTGGTAATATAATACAAAATAAGAATAAAACATACATATTTGAGTAAATTAAATTTGGGTAGCATTTGGTTCGTTTGGTTTACTTTCGATTTTGATTCGGGTCAGATCAGGTACATGTTACTTTTGGTTCAACTAAAATTTTGTCGATTTTTTGTTCAATTTGGTGTTTTTCGGGTTGGGTCAAGATTGGATCATCATATCCGGGTCCATACCAGGTCTTGATTGGGTAAATCGATTCAGTTCTCATGTCTCAGGTTAAGTTTACTAGGTCTACAAAAAAGCAGGTTCAAACAGGCTCAGATCGGGTTGTTTTCAGATTTGGGTTCTCTTGAGCTCATATTTTTTCTCAGAATTGGATCCTTTTATTTTGAATTTGGATCGGTTTAGGTTGGACGAATTTAAAGATATTCAAATAAGGGTAATTATTCCATGCACAAGCGTTTGTGGAAACTTTGTTTACACAAGCGCTTTAGTTCTAAGGTTAGAGATTTGTTTAGTGTTTAAGAGTTAGGGGTTTAGATGTAGTAATTGAATTCATGGGTTGTTGATAGAATTTCAGGTTCATGGTTAAAGTTTAGGGTTTATAGGCTAAAATTTAGATCCCTAATCACAATACCCTAAACCTTAAATTATAACTCTGAACTTTAAATTTTGACGATGAACTATGAATTTTAAATGCACTAAAAACCCTAAACCCTAAACTCTAGATTTTATATCCTTCAAGTAATATTTTAATTCTATAAGTTATAATATCCATGTCATACTCAAGCATAAATTTGAAGAGAACGCAATTTATGCTCGAGCATAAATTGTTCCTCTCTGTTACCATCACATTTAGTTGTTGCATTGCAAGAGAGAATGCAAGTGAATCATTTATATATAACCCTTACACAAAAACTCTAAAATAGTTGAAAATAAAAATCATATAAGTGAATAGGGAATGAAGGGTTTTGGTTTGGTGTCATCATCGACCAAAAAACCGGTTGAAACAATATTAATAGCGAGTGACGACAATGCGGGATAAAGAGAGAAGTCGAGAGAATTTACAAATCAATTTAATATTTTGTCTAAAGTTCAAAGATACAATTAGAAATTGATCATTTTTAGTACTAACGCGTCATATCATTGATGCAACAAGAGCTAACGACACAATAATCAAATTTAACAAATTGACAATGTAAGTGATTGAAACGTAATTTTTTAAAATGCAGTGGTCAAAATAAGATAAAAATAAAAGTGACCTCTACTAGAGTTTAACCAAATTTTAATTACACAAAATATTAACTATATAAATAAATTAAACTACACTTTCATTTTCGTTTTATAAGTGTTTACTTTTGCTCACCAAATTTAAAAAATAACATTTTAATCATTTATGTTATTGTTTTATAACGTTTTAGTCACGTTATTGTTTTTACGTTTTGATCACTAGGACGTTAAATGTCGCTAGTTTGATGATGTGACACACTAGTAAAAGGGGTCACTTTTTATTTTACCCATAAACTTTAGATAAATACTAATTTTACCCTAAACTTTAGATAAAATATCAGTTCAACCCATGAACTTTAAATAAAATTTTAATTTGACCCTTGGATCCGGCCAAAGTCACATGTCACCATCGTGCCGATCTTCGTCACCGACTACCGTTGAACCAAAAAAAATTCAATTCACTCTTTTGGCCTCCTGAACGCAAATACAATGTTTTTATTGTAAAATGCCACGAACTCGACAAATCTATCCTAAAACTCTTCGACTTCCTTTAGAATTAAACCATAATAATAAAATAAAAATAAATAAATATATATCATAATCAAATCACAAGAATATGTATTTATATTATTCTACACAATATACCTTGCCTATGAAATCCCTTCTGCATGTTTTTAATTATTTTCTATATATATTGAAAAGCTGAATCATGCTGGGTAGTGGGTACCGTACCTTACCTCCATATTGATTCGAGGTTTTAATTGCACTACTAGTCAAAACTTCTTTTCCTTGAAATCATAATAATAAATTATAATATGAGCTTAAATTTATTATTATGATTTGATTATGATATAAATTTGATTTTTAAAGGATTATTTTATTATGGTTAGATTATTTTTAAAGGAATATTAATGATAAATTTATTATTATGGATTATTACTAAAGGAAATCGAAAGGCAGGGCGGATCTTAACAAATAACAACTCAGGTTGAGGGGCTTTATTTAATTTTTTTTTTAAATTAGATATTTAAATTAAAATTTTCAAAATTTTTTAGATTTAATGATTTTTTTAAAAAAAACAGGGACTTGATTAGAAATATTCAAAATTTTTGAAATATATAATAATTTTTAAATTTTTTGAAGGATCCAAATTAAAAAATATATAATTTTTCAAGGACTAAAAGTCAATTTCTCATTTTTTGGGGGCAGGGTTCTACGGGCTCTTCAAAGGATCCACCCATGTCGAAAGGGTTCTAAACTAGATTTGTAAAGTTTGAGAAACTTTTCGATGAAACGAACATCATATTTGCGTTCAAGAGGCCAAAAAAGTAATAAATTAATTTTTTTAATTCAACGATTGTCGACGATGGTGACCGACGGAAGGGATGAATCGAAGATTCACTTGTGAGGGGAACAAATTGTTTAACTTTAAAATAAAAAGGGTCTTTAAAAGCACTTAAACTATAAAATTAAGGGAGTTAAAGCTTTTATTTTTGTAATTTTGAAATTCAAGAACTAAAAGAATAACATTTTGATAAACTACAACGACGATCACTCAATTATGAGTAATATTTTGGTAAACCACAAAAGTTCTTGTTAACTTGCCCCCTCAAGTTTACCCATATTAATAACATTTTGTGTAATTTTTTTCTTAAATTCACATTTTTCTAAAATTCTTTGGGGTAAACTACAATGAAAATCATTTGATTATGGGTAATGTTACATTTGGGTCAACCAATCATTAAAAGTTATATTTAAGACACTCAATTAATATTACGGTTACATTTGGGTTCTCGTCATTTAATTGCAAACGGCTATTAATTGTTGATGTTTAACTGGGTCACTCAATTATTAGTAAAGTTACAAACAAGTCACTCAATTATTAGTGAAGTTACAAATAATTCATTCAATTATTAAAACTTACAATCGAGTCACTCTTCTGTTAAAATTCAAATAGACATCAATTTTGTCCTAATCTAAAATAATTGAATAATTTTAACCCTCCATGTTTAAAAAATATATAATTTTTGCAATAATTTATGTAGCAATATTTTTTTATCATAAAACAAACTTGTAGAGAACTTCAGAAATATGTTTTATAGTAAAAACTCAGTAACTTATGTGGTGGTAGTAACTAAAACTTCATTTTTTGAAGAAAAAAATACGTGGTAGAAGTAACTAAAACTCGAAGGTTTCCATAAATAATATTCAATAGATTTCAATGAGTTTAATATAATGTAGATTAATTACATATTTAACATTAAAAATAATATTAAATATATTTACATTTATAAATTTATGTATTAAATTATTTAATGATTTTAAAATAAATTATTCTAGTGTTAACGAGGGTATACAAGTGATTTAAAAGAAAAAATGGCTAAACTGATATATATATATATAGGTTAAATTGATTGAATTATTTTTTTGAAAAGTAATTGGGCCTCATTAAAAACTCTCTCCCTATTAGAGAGGGAAAAGAGTGCCCAATTGATTGAATTATTATTTTGAACTAACACTAAATTAATTTAATATAAAAGTTTTGAGGATTAAAATTATCATTATACTAAATTAAACGATAACATTTAGTGGTTGCTTGCAATTAAACGGTTGAGTAGCCCAAACTAAAATAACCATAATATTAATTAAATGATATAAATGTAACTTTTAATAATTAGGTAATAATTCTGATGTAACTTTATCCATAATTGAGTTACCTAATTTACCTAATCCTTTAAAAGACGGACAGTGTGACGTACATATGCAAGTTACTAGAGAAAATAATTTAATATATTAAGAAGAAAATGACCTAACTCCCAACTGAAAACTGCCTAACTACCGTTTTGTTTCCCTCCCTTCTACTCCAATTTCTACGCAAAATAATTTATTATTTGAATAAACAATATTTATGTAAAATAAACCATTTTCAAAGGAATATGCACACATATATTAAACAGGTAATCTCTCTTAAATATTAGTTATATTTACTCAAAAAATATTAGTTATATGGATTTTAAATAATTATGAATACTTTGTATCTTTCAATATTTTATTATATAATTTCCTTTTTCTTTTTAATTTTTTTTTATAAAATTCAATTGTGAATTTTTAATTGTTTAACTTTGAATTTCATCTCTATACTTTACAAATATTGTAAAGCTGGTTGTTTTACTCTAATTTGTTATTGATCCTCGTAGTTTATGAAAATTGAAAAGTTAATCCAGTTATTTATAAACGTGCGAACTTAAACTACCGAATTTTGTTAATTTCTTGCATATAAATTGGTTAACTATTAGTTTTTGCTAATTTCTTACATATAAGTTGTTTAACTGCTGATTTCTAAGTCAACATTTTGGGTGATATTTAATAATATTTTTCTATTGAACTAATTTTTCAATTTTTGTAAAGCACAAGGATCGAATTTTAACATATTAAAGTGACTAACTTTACAGATTTCATAAAGTAGAGGATGAAAATCCAATAATTAGATAATTTGTAATTATTTGATGCCTATGCAACGTAAGTCGGTGAACTAATTAAAAAATGTTAGTTTAGCAATAACTGGGTTTAAACCTAATTGTTCAAATAAAAATGAATGATTAAGGAGTGTATTTTTTTATGTTTTTATTAATAATAAATTTGTTTCTAATTAACTCTGTTTGTTTTACTTATAATATGAAATTAAATTAGAGATTTATAAGTAACTATAGTTTGATACATCCATTTTATTGTTGATTTTTTTTATAAAACTTGTTAATCATTATTTCAAGTTACATATATGTTTTTTAAAAATTATTAATTTACTTAGTTCCAAACGAGAGCATTAGTTGTAATTATTATTAATCATTACGAACGTTGAACTATATAATTAACTTCAGAACTAAATTAATTGAAACTAGAACTAAAACTAACTAAACACATTGCAATAACATTTATTAATTGTTTTAAGATATAACATAAAATAAATATTAATTATAATAATTTATTAATTTTTACGCATAGCCCTTTGGGTTGTTTATAACAAAAAGCCTATTATTATAGTTATATAGATAAACACTCGTAGTTAGCTACTATTTTATAAGCATATTTAGACTATTTAAAAAAATTACTCGTAGTTTGTACAACAATAATATTATTAATTTTGAACATTTTTTACCTAAGGAGAGAGGAAAGAGATTTTGCTCCTATTGGGTCTTGAACTACAAATTAAAAAAAATATCAACGGAGAGCTTTAACCACGTGCTCTAGAATTTGTTAAACAATAACATTAATTAATTATTTTAAAATTAAGTTTTCTAATATTCCCCAATTGAATTAGCATTACTTGAATCACGATATTAAATTCAATCAAGTAATTTATAATAATAAGATAGATATTGATTCACATCATTTTACTAATTTGTAGCCAATTCAAAATTTGGGCTTTTTTAAAAAAATTAAACTGATTAGCTTCCTCAAAACATGATTAACCAATAATTTATGATTTTTTTTGTAAATTACTGATATTTAATCTATTAACTGACTAATCTTGGTCGAATTACACAAAGATCTAATAAGAATGACTCTCCTAACTTAATTACTTTATTTACCACGTCAAAATTTAAACCAATAATTTTGCTAAAGAAAATCTAGTTTCTTGTCGGTAACAATCCTTTGTGATGTTGAATAGTTTTTTATAATTTCACTTATTTCCTTTCAAAATTAATGTATACATAGTTAATCATTTTTAAATATTTATTTTTACAATAAAACGAACAATTTACCCCTAATAATATTTTATATCAAATTTATAATTAAGTTGGTGTCATGAATTAATCAAATACCAATTCAATTGAATATTTTATTTGATAAATAAACAATTTACCTATAATTATTCATTAATTTTTAATAAAGAAAATATTACCACAAAATCTTATATATATATATATATATTAAGAAAATAAATGTGTGGAATTGATATTTTATAGCAGCACTCGTCCCACCAAAAAATTATTAGATGAGTCTGACTCATTACGTCATTTATAGTTTCATCCAATAAAAAATTTTCATTTTATTTTTAAGTTAAATCTTAAGCTCTTTTCTACATGTGACTAAAGAGTAGATAGTTATTTGAAAGTTAGATTTAAACGAGTGAATATTATTAGATAAACTATGAATAACGTGGTAAACCGGATCTATTTAATAATTTCTCAATGTGGCCCACCAATTTATAACAGCCATAAATAATAGTTTTAAAAAGAAAAGAAATAAATGCTTTATTAAATATAAAAATTGTCCCACCAAACTCAAACAAGAAAACGCATTGTGAACAACACCGTCCTGCACGTTGCGTTACCTGCTCCTCTTCTTCTTCTTCCTCGTCTTTTATTCAACTCTCTCTCTTTTCGGAAAAGAAACCAAAGAAAAAAAAACCTCCGGATTCTTCTAAACTCCCAAATTCTAGGGTTTCGTTTTCTTTTCTCCTTTATTAGAAATCCTAATTCGGTAATTCTCTCCATTCCCCCCTCTTCATTCCTCTTTCTCTTTTCCCTTTTTCTTTGATTTATTCATGAATTTGTTTTCTTTCTCTGCCTGTTTGGTTGCCGAGAAATCCATTAGCTAAAACGGATGAGGAAAATTAATGATAGTTAGAATGTTGTGTTTCCGGTTTTGGTTGGTAGATTTGAGAGACGACTTCAATTATTTTTAGTTTGTAGTTTTTGTTATTGAAAAGAAAAAAAATGACAACAGGATAATGTCAGAGTTTAGAAACAACCTTTTTCTTCCCTTAGAAGTTGAAACATTGGGTTTAGGATTTTGAGAGTTTTGAATTCTGGTGGATTGATGTCTGGTTGTTCTGCTGTTTGGTTGCCTAGAAAATTTAAAGGAATGTGAACTTGGTTATAAGCCTCAATTCAAGTAGGATAGATATTATTTTAAAGGACTAGAAGGGAAGGATGTAAAAGTTCAGAGTTCAATGCAAAATACAACATTTGTTGCTTGCGAATTTGAAATATCCTATCTTGAAAATTTTCTTGTTTCTGAGAGTAAATGCCGGCAGTTTTTACTCCAAGAGACCGGTTATCTAGATTAGAGCTTTTATGTTAGCTTGATATTTATACACAATTTTAGTGATATATCTTTGCCATATAATATGATCTGACCTCAACTTTTTATCTGAACAAACCAAGTGCAATTTGCTAAAAGTGTGATTTATCAGCGTATTTTCTTTTGCTGCTTGAAGGACAATACAAAACCCTGACTTGCTAGCAACTTATGATTCAGTTCAGGAAAAGAAGTTATTTAGTTCACATCTGGGGTCATTACCTGTCCACTTTAAAGAGCTTATTTTTCCTTGAATGAGTCAGTTTGAAGTGCAGATTCGAAATAACTTGGATTATGAATATGAATGTGATTCAGAATGAACATATTTGTCTGGTACTTTGGATGGTAAGATTTGTGCCAGCTACTGCGGAAATAACAACAAATTCGATAGAAGTAGAGGATAATAAAACAAGGGCGAGGTGCTGAAGAAATAGATGACACCGGCCTTTTAGTAGAAACTATGAAATAGATTAGAACAAAGTGGAGAATCAAAGTAAAGCATGGTCGCTTGGTTGAAACTGGCTCAATTGATTTATCTATAGTATCATATTAAGGATATTATCTCTCTTTTCTTGTTGTTGTCTTTTCTCATATAAACTTTTCCAAGGAGTCGGATTCTTGTCTAAATATTTAACCCCATGCCCTATTTCTCATTTCTTTTATTTAAGATAAACTACTGCTTCCTAATTTTTTCTACATGCTACTATATTTGTGCATTTTTGAAGCACTTTGGTAAGACAAAAAAGTTAAAATAAAGCAGTCTCAGTTTTTTTTTTCTGTTCAGCTTGTAATCTTTTGAAAAAATGTTTAGTGTCATAATTCATACCTAGTTTATCTTATAGGAATTTGGAACTCTCTGTTGATTATGATTAGTGGGCTGCAAAATGTTACACTTTAGCTATGCTGTCTGCTCTTAAAGCAGCTTTCTTAGCTTTTGTTGCTACTCCCGATTTAAGTTATTTGTATCATCATTTTATTCAATCAATTCTCCTAACCGTTTTAGATGTCTGTATCCTAAACCATTACAATGGGACAAGTAACATGTCCTCCCCATTGCGCCAACTTTCTTTTAAATAGAATTTATTCTTTACATGTGGCTGCCAAAGGGGTTTAGGTAGTTTCCTCTACCTTCCTGATGATTTGACATAAGTTTAGTGAGATGTGGGAAGTGCTTTGCATTTTCATGTGAATTTTATTTGACTAACACCATGATAGGTATAATGTACATTTTTGCATATGTACTTCTATAGGGTTATCTGCTGAAATATTTTGAAGAATTGCATGTTTAAATAAATCAAATGGTCCTTATTGCTCTGCCATTGATCTTCTCTTCTTGTCAGAAGGCCTTATAACTTTTATAGTGGAGCTCTAATTTATGTTCTGGTTACTTTTCAGTATCTCCTTTTGGGTTTTGTTCACGATGTCAAGTTTGGAGGAGCCACTTGGTTTTGACAAGCTTCCTAGCATGAGTACTATTGATAGGATTCAGAGGTTCTCAGCTGGTGCTTGTCGGCCCAGAGGAGATGATATGGGCATGGGAAACAGATGGATTGATGGGAGGAGTTGCAGCACATCTAATAGCTGCGAGTAAGTCAGATATTGTTATCTTTAGAATCGTTCCCCTAAAAGCGCTCATCTACTCCTTTTTATTCCACAGAAGTTAACAACAAAATTGCATGTATCAGTTATCGATATATTGACTTTATTGATAAATCTGTTTTCCAGTGAGGATCATGAAGAATATACAGGGGAGACATTCCCATGGCGAAGACATGTGAGGGATGTGTCTGAAGGAGAAGCTTTTAACCAAAGGGCTAAAAGCTTAAGCAAGAATAGGGTGAAAAGAGGACATGTTTGTAAATCAAGGAACTGGACAGATCAACAGTATAGCTCCAAGTCCAATGACAGAGGTATATGGGACATAACAAACAAGGTAATAAATAATCTGAATGGAATTGTATACATTTCTTTTTGAAACTTATAGGATTTTACCTAATACTCATTTCCGGGATTTTTAAATGGTTAATAAGTTCTCTCTGTATGCGTGGAATGCATTTTCTTTCTTGTGCTTCATTATTTAATCTTTCTGAAGCTCTCGCTTCATCTAAAATCTTTTTATTAATGTGAAGCAGTTTTTAAAAGGTATACCAAAGTTTGTGAAGATAGTGGAAGTTGGTCCGAGGGATGGATTACAGAATGAGAAGAATATCGTACCTACGTCTGTGAAGGTTGAATTGATTCGGAGATTGGTGTCTTCAGGGTTGCCTGTTGTTGAAGCTACAAGTTTTGTATCTCCTAAATGGGTTCCTCAGGTATCATGATTTGCTTATTTTAGATGGAGATAGTACTTTTCTTTTCTTTTCTGTGGTTTCCATTTCATTTGATATGACTAGATGATTATATTTATACCTATAGAGGATGCATATGATGTTGACATCCTAAAAAAATGTCGGTTGTTTCAATTTGGATGCATTTTTGAGTTGGTTTTCAAAGAAAGTCAATAAAAAATTGGAGTTGACCTTATAACAACGAGCAACGAGGCAGTTGTTTTTGGTATAATTCCAGATTCTCCTTGGCTTCCTGAGAGCGACTAGTGATTCTGCTCATGATTTGTGGTAAATATGCAAATAAAGAACAACTTTATGCATAAAATCTTTGCATGAAGCTCTTAGCTTACTCTCTCGCGCTACAGTTATTCTAGGATTATTGCTGAAATATTGAATGAGGTTGATAACATCTAAGGTGCTTGTTGGCCTGTCAAAATTCTTGTAGTTGGTGATTCTTGATTCCTCAATTCTCGGTGAAGACCCTCTAAAAATGAATGTTTTAAGGCAATAAGTAATTATCCTTTTTGTCTGTGTTGTGCACCTTGTTATTTATTCTTAAGCTGTACCTACTAATGGATGTATATATATCCTGTATGAATATGTGATCCATGCATTTTTTATATTTTAATTCAGAACCTTACATGCTTACAAATTTATTCCCTGGAAAACATTATTGTTGGATGCAAGTGAGATACTTGGCATATCCCTTGCTGATATTTGAGATGGCCTGCATTTGGTTCATTCTTTACCTTTCTATATCTCGTGAAAATGCATATATTTGTATATTTCTTCCATGGAAATCAAGATATGTGCAAATGTATATTTATCAATGAATTTGATTCATTCTTTTACCTTTTTGTATAGTTAGCAGATGCAAAAGATGTAATGAAAGCAGTTTGTGACATAGAGGATGCCAGATTGCCTGTTCTAACTCCTAATTTGAAGGTTGGTAATTTACTTAGAAAGAGTTATCAACCTCATGGTGATGTCACATAAATTTCCTAATCTGCTGTACATATTCGTCTAGGGCTTTGAAGCTGCTGTTGCAGCAGGTGCAAAAGAAGTAGCAGTCTTTGCATCTGCTTCCGAGTCTTTTTCTAAGTCAAACATTAATTGTAGCATTGAAGAAAGCCTAGTGCGTTACCGTGCTGTTTGCCTTGCTGCTAAGCAGCATTCGATTCCAGTACGCGGGTATGTCTTTTATAACCTTATTGTCATTATTCCATGGTTGTTAATAGCTACTATTCCTGTTCCCTGATCAATATCTTCAAGATTTTTTGTCCTGTTCTCAATTTAGTTGAAACTCGAGTGATGATTTACATATATAATTATGCTTATTGGTATCGCTTATTAGCACCAAATAACTCGAAGTCTGGAACGAAGTACCAAATGCTTTGGCAGAAATGCAGATTTATCAGATGTGTATAAAATTATACTTTGGAAAGTTCTTGAGTTGCATATGTAGTTATTCTTAGTATTGATGTCCGCTGTAATGAATCATTAAAAATATAAATTTGCAAATTTTCCGTCTTCAAATCTTTATTTCTTTGCTTATCTTTTCTTATCCATTTCTAGTTGTTTCCAGGAGAAGGCTTGATACTTATCTCAGTATGTTTGGCTAGTCTAGAAGTTTGAGAGTGGATTTTGAATCGTACTTTGTTAATGGATTCTTGGAATTTGTTTTGTAATTAAATATATTTAACTTTCTTTTCCACCATTCTACTTCTGAAAATGTTGTTCAATGACACATCAAATGCAGTATAACTCTAGTTGGAGTATTTTGTTTGTGCTTTGTTCATTTTGGCTGGTACAATGTCCAAATTACACTGTGCTAAAATTTTACAGGTATGTTTCATGTGTGGTTGGATGTCCAGTTGAGGGAGCAATTCCTCCATCCAAAGTGGCCTATGTGGCGAAGGAACTTTACGATATGGGTTGTTTTGAAATTTCCCTTGGTGATACAATTGGAGTTGGTACCCCTGGTAATTCTCTATAGTCTAAATTGTGACCTTTTAGAAACAAAAGTACGTGGTTAAGTAGGAAGTAATCACTTTTTAGCTTTTTTTTGTTACATTTTCTTTCTTTTTACTAATGTTTTCTTCATTTGGATTTTTAGAATTATGCACTACTTTGGTTCATGTGGTGGTAAAAAGAAAAGGAAAAGAGAGTAAAGAACATGAATATTGCAATAAAAACTGAGAAAGCTCTTGCAATATCCCTATTATTCCATTCTAAAATAAATTCGAACAATAGAAGATTTCAAATGACTGTCTCATATTCTTTTTGTCTTACTCTGGATGCATGCATATGTATTTGCTTCCATCCCACGAATGCATGCATATGTATTTGCTTCCATCCCATGAATGCATGCAACACTCAATCACCTTGACATGCATAGATCCATATGTTCAAACATGCATGCCTACACACATCAATCCATCCTTGTCAGCAATGTCCTCGCATACATGCTTTGTAGATATTATGTTAAGATTTCAATTCAACGAAAAAGAAATGTAAAAAGCTAATAGGAGTTGCTGTTTTAATTTGGGATTAGCATCACACTTGAAGAATCGATGGTTACTGTGCAATAAGCATGTAAAATTCTCTGAAAATCTTGTTGTTCTCTTGGATTTATATGAGTCAAACAATGGTCCTTAGGAGTTCTTTGCCATTTCCCTTTGACACAGGTACTGTGGTTCCCATGCTTGAAGCAGCAATGGCCGTTGTTCCTGCTGAAAAGCTTGCTGTCCACTTCCATGACACTTATGGACAATCTCTTTCAAATATTTTAATCTCTCTCCAAGTAAGCCTTTGAAAAACTCAGTCATCAAATCATTACATAACAGTTAGTTCCTTTACAGTATGGAGTAACACAGGGTTCCTTTAAATAGTTACCATCTCACATCAAAACATGCCATCTAATTTTGGACCCGAATCACCTCTGGCAAAGAAATTGGCAGTGCGGTTGGAACTCCTTCCAACCGTGCTGGGGTGGTTCGGTTCTGGCTCATGATTTGCCACTGGTTTTGGACCCAACTGCCACTGACAGTGAGATTGTTGTTTAGTACTGTGGTCTGAACCCTTCCACCTGTGTTGGGTTTTGGCTCTGGACCTAATCCCAAATGAAAGCTTAAATACCTAAGCTGTCAAATTTTCAAGTAATTAGTACCGATGTGAAAATCATTGATTGCGAAGCATTACCAGCTACCTTTTCTTTTCCCCTTAATCTTATGGATGGTTAGATTTTTTGCAAGGTGAGATTGATTATAACATATATGTTATGTTGTATCAACAGATGGGGATTAGTGCAGTGGATTCCTCAGTAGCTGGATTGGGTGGCTGCCCATATGCAAAGGGAGCTTCAGGGAATGTTGCTACTGAAGATGTGGTGTATATGCTTAACGGCCTCGGTGTGAAAACCAACATTGATCTGGCAAAGCTCATGTTGGCCGGTGATTTCATCAGTGAACATCTGGGTCGTCGATCTGGTTCAAAGACCGCTGTTGCACTGTGCCGGGCAACAACTGATGCTTCCAAGATATAAGAATTAAACGCATAGTCATCGTTATAATTATAATTCTATTTCGGTGATGAACTTTAGAGAAAAGGGGAACATGGTTCATTTCGTTGGGGGTGTTCCTTAGTATGTATACGTAGTAAAAAGAATAAACGCGGCTGTATATGTAGTAGTAGTGGTAGTCGTCGTCTTTATTTTTGCAATGGGGAGATACATTATGTTTACATTATGGTTAACAGTTAAAAGTGTAAGGAAAAGCTCCCTATTGCAGGGCATTGGGACTTTTCATTGAATAAAAGATTCATTGTCTCAAAGGGACACACTAGCTCTGAATGCCTCAACCATGTAAAATATTTAGCACAATAAGTCAATAGGAGAAACCTTTACTATCACAATTACTGCAATATCACAGAAACAGATGAAGAAAACAAGAAGATTCGATCCATGCCCGAGATCTCCGAGTGAACCATGTACCGCCTTATGCAGCCAAACCTGTTGTGTTTTTGAGTTGAACATGTCACCCTTTCAAGCACCGGCATCAACCACCATTTCACTCCACAACCTGGTAGTGTGAGAAGTCAGCAAAGACTCGTAAACCCGTATTGCGCATGAGTAGCAATGAACTCCAGCCAAGATGTTTCTTTTTCAGTTGCTTCGTTTCCTGTCTGATACGACTGAACTCGTGCTTTCAGAATCATCTCTCAGTTATCCTCTAAGGATTCTTGGCACTTTGATCACACAAAAGTTAGATATGTTTATACTCCCAATTTACTAATTTAACCATCTCTAGTACTGTTCTTGCTTCCTTAAGCAAATTTCATCAGGCAATAGTTCGTTTTCTTCATCGTGCTTTGGACTTTCACGATTACCATCGAAGAGTCCAGTCGACAATGTGGGAGATAGAGGTGCGTGGCCACCTGCAGTTATTTAAAAAACGTAACATCGTTTTTAACCCGAAGATGGAAATAGACTTGGTTATATAACAGAAAATAAAACTTACACACCTCTGAAAGAAGAACCTCTATCAGAGTCTTTGGTTGAGTTTAACAGAACGGTACCACAAAGCACAGAAATGAAGCCACACAGTTCAGATACGATGCTTCCAGCATCTTGACCGTCCCAATCCTGAAAAATGTTTATAATTTATGCGTTATACACATTCTGGATTCATTATTCACCCGAAGCAGAAGACCTCGGATGAAAATATGCTTCCACAAATTATGGTTCAAAATGGGATATACTGTAGTAATATGTTCTACTAAATTTGGAATAGCTTAAACGTCTCTAATTTCATCTTCAAGCGCAGAAGATGAGTTTTACTACTGTAGTAATCTGTCCGGCTGAGCCTCAGTTTACAGGATAAGACTCACAGAGGGAGGAATGAAGCACCCAAAAACTATGTTTAATTTTTATCTAAGCCGGTTTGCCTAGTCCATCCCTTGCAGCCTATTCACTAAGTCATGAAACCCAGAGTTTAATCTTTCCATAACGTCCAAAACTTCACAAGGCGAAGGTAATAACAGTTTTAGCAAGATGCTATCAGTGGTTGATGAAACAATACCTTGAACATAATGACACTGGCGAGGATTGTAAGCGATGTGAACATGACATAATAAATAGGGGACACAACTGCAGTGTTGAACGTATCAAGTGCCTGAAACAACAGAATATTTTTTTCAGTGCGGTAAGTATTTACTGGAAATTTAAAGAGTCGATGGTGTCAACTCATATCCAAGGCTTATTTGAGCCAGCTTTTGAACCTGAAACATCCTTGCAAATGATGGTTTACTGTTAATATATAGGTTAAAACTTAAAAGAACTGTACTCAACAAGGGAAGGCTGCCATCGCCAAGGAAAATTAAACAACTAGATGTAAGATATCAAAGAAGTTTATCATATAAGAAAAGATTTGTTCTTTTAGAGAAATAACACGAGGGACATTTGCAAAACCAGATATTACCTTTCACTAACTAAACATCCTTAAAGATTATCTCCGCCGTGCATAAAGACGGAAGGCAGAGGAATAAAAATGGTTCTTCTAGAGGTCGATCTTTAACTTCTATAACCTTATCTAAAATGTATGACTTTCGAATGTAGTGGAAAGGATTCTACACGGCTTTACATAACGACTTAAAGAAGATATTTTATCAAAAACACGACAGAAATCTACCTTGTTGAGAAAATTCATTTGAGTAATGACACATGTAACAACAATGAACACAAAGAACCATGTCTCCGGGTAGACTAGTTGGTTTTTCCCCTCAAAGGTTAGTTTTAGTGCAGTTCCAAGGGCTTTAACACTCATCACCTGCAAATATTATGTATTCATAAAGATAAGACAACATATAGATAACTGCTGAGAAAAGAAAATATTATGAATTACACAGTTCCGTTTTTTGAAGAAGATATTATCGAAGCAGATCAGCGTATGAAAAACTCAGAAGCTCACATTTATTTACTATGTACCATCTACAAAAACCTCTTTTGTCATAGAAAATTGCACATCCTGACTCTCGAAAGATCACATCACTGAGGGCTTTAATCATGAAAGAAAGATCAAAGCATTCCAGAAGTGAAAAATTTCAGGGAAATTCAAAATTTTAAGGCTAAAGTATTTCACATCATTTAAAACTTCTAAATTCAACAATTATGATATGTAATCTATTTTAAATTTAGAGAAATCCAAAAGCTTTTAAAATTTTAGTTGAACTCAGCTCACAGTGGACCATGCAAGGAAAAAAAAAACTAATTAATCCTCTAGATGGTAGCAAAAGAGATTTTAAATAATCCATCGTTGAACAACAACATACCGAGAGAGATCCCATCAAGGAGCAAATGCCTGTGAAAACCAACACATTTGTATGCCCACATCTCGGTGCAAAATATAAGATCAAAAGGACGACCAATACGATAACTGAGCCCAGATACAGTAAAAAAGCTGAAATAAGAAGGAAACAGTATCATTCGACTATTTAAAACACATAAAAAGAGATAATAGATAAAATTGATCGACGGTGACAACGAACCTGGTTGTGTAGCCATAATCCATATCTCCTGAACAGAAGTGATAGGGCTCTCTTGTGGTGCATGGATAACAATTACAACTGAACCCGAGATACACATAACGCAGCCTAAAACCCCTAGTTGGTGTAACTTCTCCTTCAACATGAAGTGAGCCAAGACAGCACTGATGCACACAATTCAAAGCACCGGAATTCGAGAGATGAAGAAATTACATGATGCTAGAAGTAGCATATATAGTAGCAGGAGTTATTACCTTACAATAATGCTTATTGCACCTAAAGGAGTAACAAGAATTGCTGGAGCGAACGCATAGGCGACAAAGTTTGCAACCTCTCCAACAATCACTGCATCAAAATATCAAACAACAAAAAGGGTATTCTGCAAAGAATCAGTTACAGACAAAACAATTAGCTGTTTCAAGATATTTTCTACATCATTACCCCTCAATATACGCAAGGGTGTACACATAGGTTTCTAATCATTTTATGAAACCAAAACAAGTATCTAAGGACCTACAACATCGAAGTTTAAGCAGCACAAAGCAATAAAATTCAACAAAGTTTAAGAATTACAAAAAAAATAACAACAGAAACTCATTCACCTTTGACATGAAAATTTTACATAATCAAGCAAAAAGATGGGAACTTTTGATAGCAAGAAAGCAAAAAACAAGATCCCAACATACTTGTGAACATGCCCAACCACCACAAAGGCTCCAAAAGATATGCATATCCACCATAACCTGCAAAACTCAAAGATGAAAGGCATAGATGGAAACCCAGAATTAAAACAAACCCCAAAAAGGGAGAGAGGGGGAGAAGAAGAAGGACCAGCTCGAACACCAGAAACAGCAGCAGCTCTTCTAAGGCCTTTCTTTTTGATGATAAAACTTGCCCCAATAAACAGGCTTGACAACAATGCCAAAATAAACCCCTTTAGATTGTCTTCGTACAAATTCATAATCTTTGTTTTGTTCATTGAAATCCTCCAATCATCTGCCTTTCCTTCTTTGCTTACCCGTTTTGTCTTCTGAGTTGCACTTGCGAGTCGTCAGTTATGACTTGGCGAGCCGAGTTGTGACACTGTGAATTTGCTGTTCTTTTTAATATAAAATTCGGATACTTCACCGTGTAATGCATATACAGCTAATTGTCGTGTCAGTGCTTTCTAGACCGAATTTTTTTGATAATATGTATGTCCGTTTTACGGTTTATGTTCGAGCTGTATGGCTGCCTCTCCCAATAATGTGTGTCAAAGTTTTTAACTTACATCCTCTCCTTAGGGAGTGCAATGTGCCTTACCAATACACTCAAACTTTAATTTAATTTCGAAAAATGTAAATTGTCTATAAAAAATATAGGCTTAATTATTAATTAAATTATCGCATTTGTACTCAAAACTAAATTGGTTTCTAGTTTGAATCTTAAATCAAATGGATTTTTATATGATAAAGTATTACTAATTAAATAAGTTTTATTTTAAAATTATAATAATTCAAATAATTATAAAACACAAATGCCTTAGTTTTAGGGTTTAGTGATTTAGTTTAAGGTATATAGTTTAAGAGTTTAGGTGTAGGGATTTAAAATTTAGGGATAATTGTTTAAATTTGAGGTTTACGGTTATAATTTAAGGTTTATAGGTGAGGGTTTAGTTTATAAGGTAATATGGTGATGATTTAGGTTTTAACCTATAAACCTTAAACCTTAAATTTAAACAATCATCCCTAAATTCTAAACTCATACACCTAAACCCCTAAACTTTATACCTTAAACTAAGTCCTTATACTCTATAACTAAGGCGTTTGTGGAATCTTTCAGTTTCTATCGTGATATTTATCTATTTAAAAAACCTTAAATTTTAATTAGAATAATTATATAATCTGCAGACATAAAATTATTATAAATTCTACTATTGAAGTTTATTTTATGTGAAAGTAAATAATTTTAATAATTTACCCACGTAAATATTAAAAAAGAATACAATATATTTTTATGTAATTGATTTTTTAATAGCGAAAGAGAGATGCAATACGAGGACATCTCATGATGTCGCCAATTCTAATATTATTCTCATCCAAGCACGTTTAATTGTAAAGTTATAATGAAATTTGATGTATTAGTGCTGGTATGATTGCACTTCGTATATAATTCTTTTATTATTGTCTTAAATATTTAAGGTGTAAATTATTTATACATAGCATATGTAAAATTAATTTTACAAAAGTCTGCATATTTACAGTATAACACTCAAATCCTAAATTTCTAATACTAACCTTAAAATCTAAACTTTAATAATATACCTTAAATTTTAATTTTAAATTTTAAACCTATAACCTAAACCTTAACTAAAACCCTAACCCCTAAAACTAAAATATTATGTAAACTTTTCCCCCACATATATATATAATCATTTTTGAAAAATAATATTATTTTAATTACTTTTACTTTAATTTCTTTTCCTATTTTTATTTTTTAACTAAAACGAATTCTTATCGAAACCTAAACCCCTCTTTATTCTTCGTTTACTCTTTGGCTTTCAAACCCTAAAAGGGTTGTTTTCTCGCCGTCGTCATCAGAGCAGCATCTAGAGCCGCGCGAGTTCACCTCTTGTCGTCGGCACGCCGTCAATCCACTCTCCTCAACTTCGACCAATCCTCTCCCTGTAAGTCTCATCAGCTCACCTCCCTTTACACTCTTACGTCACCCTTATCGCCCGCCCATGGATTTTTTTAGATTTTACAGTAACGGGAGAAAACAGGGATAGCGGCCCGTTATTACCGTTATTTACCACTACCCGTTAAATTGCGACCGCAATCCACCGCTACTAGTGTGATTCCGCGTCCCACCGTTGTTTTCGCCGATAACGGTTTCGGCCGGCAGCATTACCGCTAAATAGCGGCCGCTATAGCGGTCGCGGGCCGTTTTTTGAAACTCTGATAATGAGCATCAAACTTTGTATAGAAATTTAAATTTTCTAGGTTAAGTCAGTTAAGCAACCAAACTGATCGAAAGCTAGTTCGGATTTTTTCAAGGTCGGTTTGGTTTTCTTTCTCGATTTTCGAAAGTTGGTTAAGTTGGTTTTCAGAGCTTTTTTAACCAAACCGGTCGAATACTAAGTGTAAAAGCATATCCTCACCTATCCACTCTTCTCTTGCATTTCTAGGGTTTTGAAAGTAATTCTCTTTTTGGTTGTTTAATGGAATTATAGGGTTTTGAAAGTCAAAATGGAAGTAGAAAATGCAAAAGAAGTGAATCTGGAACAGAAGAAGAAGCATAAAGGTAAGCATGATAAGCCAAAGCCATGGGACGAGGACCCGAACATTGATCGTTGGACAGTCGAGAAGTTTGACCCTTCTTGGAACCCGGATGGATTGTTGGAAGTCAGCTCTTTTTCCACCATCTTCCCTCGTTACCGAGGTAATTGACTAGCGTCCTTGCCATTTTTTTTCTAGTTTTATTACCTATTAGAAATTTTACTTATGTTTGGTACCTTTTCTGTGTTCTTTTTAAAAGAAAAATACCTACAAGAAGCTTGGCCAAAGGTTAAATCAGCGTTGAAAGATTATGGTATTGCTGCTGAGCTCAACTTGGTAAGTTCAAATCATGTTTTAATTGACTTAATCTAGTGATCTTTTTGTATTATAGATTTTGGGTCGGTTAAAGTTTTTTTTTGGCCAGCGGGTTGGTTAAAGTTGAGCATTTTGTTTTCGGCAACCCTCTAGATTGTAACAGATTGTTTGGGTGAATTGATTTATTGTTTGTATGTTCCAAAAGTGTGAGTAGAAACAAAGCGGAGTGATATTAGCAGTTACATGTTTACTTGAGTAGTCGAAAGAAAGGAAAGACGTGATTTAGTTAATGTCTTCCACATTTATCTGTCAGTCAAAACGATATGCAACTATCCAAATAAGAAAAGTGGTGCAATTTCCACTATATTAATTATTAGTATTTGTAAAATTGGTTTTAAGTATTTTAGAGCATACTATTTGCACTGCATATTGTCCCGTTCAAGAAAAAAAGACTACTGTTTTTTCTTCATTTCATTTTCATCTCTCTGTATGTTTTTTCTTCTTTTTTACATACAAACATAATCTTCTGTCTTATACCCCGTTGATTGTACCTTAAGAAAGCTGTCAGATTGATGTTAGATATAATCCCATATATATATATATCTGATTGCTTCTTCAAAGATTGAAGGATCATCTTGCTTAAAATACATTGTAAACACTCTATTGCCAAAAGTCTTCTTTTCCTTGTTTCTTCAAATCTTTTACATTGATTACTGACACTATACTATCATTGTTGTAATATTTGCATATGGTTCTTAATCATCTGATGCTATTAATTGCTGATCAGGTTGAAGGGTCTATGACAGTATCTACGACAAGGAAAACTAGGGATCCGTATATTATCATTAAAGCCAGGGATCTCATCAAGCTTCTATCAAGAAGTGTTCCTGCACCTCAGGTAGACTTTTCAACTAACTATGCATGCACTTTTCATCAATCACAAACTAGTTAAATGTTTGTTTATTTCACATGAAATAGGTTTTGATTGGTACTTAAAATCATACATATAGAGGTTATTGTTCATGGTGCAGATTGCTGAGTTCTCAACTTCAATATTTGAGTATAGTTCTTACTGTTTCTTTTAATTTTAGGCCGTCAAAATACTTCATGATGAAATGCAGTGTGACATTATAAAAATTGGAAACTTGGTCCGCAACAAGGTATGATTTTCTGAATTTCCATTATTTATTTGTTTAAAAATTTACCCATTTTACTTGTTGAAATTGGTATAATGGTTGCTATTGGCATGCGAGCAGATGCTTTAGTAGTTAGTTGAAATTTCTGTCGATCTTTATTATTTCTTTCATTTTCACTTGTAGTTGAGCCTTGGCTGATCAATGGATCTTATATCTCTGGAGCACCTGTACTTCAATTTTTTTAGCATACACTCTGAGCATTTTGTAGGGCCTACTATGATGCATTGCATCGACAACATAATTCCCCACAAAATTTGGATTATAAAATCTTAGCGCCTTAATGTCTGTTCTTGAAGCTAGTTATGGACAAATATCTAGTCTGTATTTATACCGTTTTAGTTTTACACGTTCTATATATTTTTATTAAATTTGATGTAAGATCTTTCTCTCTTTTTATTTATTTTTGATGGCTGTCTTGGCAATGCGAATCAGGGTCCTCTCTGTTTTTGATATATGCAAGTATTTTTATGTAGGTATACAAGTGCATATCTATGCCTTCTGTCCACATAGGATCAATTAGGTTATCTTTGATCCAACTACTGTGAATTGTTTGTTAGCGGCACACTGAAACCCGAAACTGCTAATTATATTCCATAGGCTTTATTATCTATGCATGCTGGACTTCTATTTCTCATTCAATCTGCCCTGCTCATGAAAATGCTATAGCATGTTCAAAGTGGAACATTTGTATCTGCTTATATGTTAGCGTGAACTAGTTACCAGTCATTTGTAGTGCATGCTGAAAAGGCGAGTTATTTGAATTGCATCCGTTTTAGTTTTTGTATTTAAATTTGTAAGTTATTTCCTACACCAAGGAGACAGTTTTTGGTTTCTTTTTATATTTGTGTAATTTGGTTAATCTATTCTGTTTTGATAGGTGGCAAAATATTACATTGTTGTATCTAAATTTTTTCATAAAGCTGTCTAAATATTTTGTTTTTACAGGAACGATTCGTTAAAAGAAGGCAGCGCCTTGTGGGGCCAAATTCTTCGACTCTGAAGGTGTGTATGCCTTCTTAATGACGTCTTAACAAGATTCTGAATTAATCCCCTGAAAAAAGGCTATGTTGAGGCACTAATATATACTATTACTATGAAGTGGTGTCTGCAATAAACTCCTGCACTCTATTGTTGTCTTATCCTCCCTTCCATTACTGGATGCAGGCACTTGAAATATTGACTGGCTGCTACATTCTTGTTCAGGTAATTGCTTACCTTTCTTGTTCTTTTTTGGTTTTTGAACTGCATTTTTACTCTATGCTGAAATGGATAACCAGAAACTGAAAATATTGTCATTTCCAACATGATGGAATAGGGAAACACTGTCGCCGCTATGGGTTCATTTAAAGGTTTAAAACAAGTCAGGAGGATTGTGGAGGACTGCATAGAGAACAAAATGCATCCTGTATACCATATCAAGGTGCCAAAAACTTGACTTTGCAATTTCGGTTTTATGGGTGTTGCTTTAAATTTTGTCGTATTAGATGTTGTGTTTTCATATTGTATGAACATTCAGGGGAGAATCTAGGAATTTTATATTGGGGGGCTAAAATGAAATTATCATTTTTTGGGTGGGGGAGCTAAAAATTTTGTGTTGAAATGACAAATTGAATTATTGTTTTCAGATGTGCTAAAATGCAAATTTTCCTTGGAACAAAGATGCTAAAGGGGATTAAATTAAATTAAATTATTAATTATTGAAAGGGACAAAAAGTGCTATTGGACCATTTAACCAAGCAGTGCCAAGGCCCCTGTTTGGCACCCTTGTCTTTGCCCTTCAGTACCAACTATCTCCTGTTTTCCCCGTCTTACCTCATCTTTCTTTTCGCTTCCCTTTCTGTAATCCAGATTCTCATGATGAAGAAAGAACTTGAGAAGGATCCGACACTTAAAGAAGAAAACTGGGACAGGTTTCTTCCGAAGTTCAAGAAGTAAGATATCTCTTCCTTCGCGTGTTTTAACATTTTGATTTATTTTCATGCATTGTTGTGTTAGATGTCCATTTAACCATCTAACAATGTTTCCAGGAAAAATGTTCAAACAAAGAAGGTCAAGAGTAAAGAGAAGAAACCATATACACCATTCCCTCCTCCTCAGCAACCTAGTAAGGTAAGACAGTGGATCGACTCTTGGGGTTTTTCATGGTAACATGATTGCTTTTTGTCTCTCGCATTAGATTAGGCTGGATGTTCCCTCTTTTTTTTACAATAATGTTGTCCACAGCTTTGTTCTCTGGTTTAAGGTTTTATTTTTAGCATGTGTTTGTTTTAGATAGATAATTGTCGTTTTATGTAGTATAATCTTGTTTGGATTAGCTGACTGAATATATTTGCTTTAAGAAGTACAGTGCAAAATCCTAATTTTTGAGCCAAATGATCTAGTGGCTGGTGCTACCTTCACGTTCTTTATAACTATAATTGGTTTCTCTTGTTCAAAAAAAAACTATAATGGGTTTCTATTAAAGGCAAGTGGCGAGAATTCCAAAAGAAATTTTGTAGAAACTTCGGGTTTTGATTTATCTTATTCTGTTTCTAAGTTATTATTTTCTCCTGTGCTCTTCCATTCTGAATAGAAAAGGAAAGTAAGCAATTCTTTCGCTTGGGCATGTTTAACCCTTTTATACGTTCTTCCTTGTATTTGGAGCATTATATCCCTATGTCTGTGTTTGAATATGTCGGATACGGTCTTGGATGTGGGTTGTTCCAGAAAAATAAAGAGTTGATTTGTCGAAAACAAACTTACATTGATACATGGTGGTATGTTCCAGATTGATCAAGAGCTGGAATCTGGAGAATACTTCTTGAGTGAGAAAAAGAAATTAGCAAAGAAGTGGCAAGATAAGCAGGAGAAGCAGGCAGAGAAAACAGCTGAAAACAAAAGAAAAAGAGAAGAAGCATTTGTTCCTCCCAAGGTTCTAATTTTGAAGCCTATAGTGGCTCACACAGACACACACGAACACCGTGTCCAACCATTTTATCACGTATTTATTTGTTTCAACAATAATATAAATTTTCCCGTTGCAGGAAACCACGAAGCAGGATTCTAACAATTCAGAGAACAAGGAAGATGTCGCGTCCCTTGCTAAGTCGTTGAAGGTAATAAGATGCCGTATTTCTTTTCAAAGATACTTTTTACAATCAGGCATAGATCTAAGCACTGGTTCTCACTGCAGAAAAAGGCCAAGGAGTTCGGGAAGCAAAAATCTCTGCAGAATATCAATGCCGAAGAATATATTTCAGCCCCTGCTGCCGAACAACCTTCAAAAAAGAAAAAGAAATCCAAGCATACCTAGTACAGGTAAACTATAAATTTTAGTCTCGAGAAGTTCATGGTATGACAAAATCTGCTAAATATGTAGCGACTTTGCTCGATCCCATGATGCGGATGTGCCATCGTTGAGAAAAAGGCTGATATTGGAACTCGAATACAGCAACTATTTTATGTCGATCATATGGCTAAACATGATATCAGAGTTTTCGGGTTTGAATCATTAAAACTGTTTTCCTATAAGAGTTTGTTTGTAATGCCTTGACACTTTTAGCTTACAATTCGGATTCACATAGGAGCTACGCTCATTGATCATTCGTCAGGTTTTTGGACCAATTGGTGCAATGTGTCGTCTTAAAGTGTTATTATTTAGCTTTTTTTAGAATGTTTTAATTTATATAAAAAATCTAAAATTTTAAAATTTTATAATTATCACATGCAGTTCAGGGATTTAATTAGTTTTTTTTCATATGTTCAAGGGCTTCAAGCACCCGTAAGTGTAAAATGTATATATCTAATTAAATAACATTGGAGATTAGATATATACTTAAGGTAATATAGTCTAGAGATCCACTAATTGGCCTAGTGGCTAAGGAAGTTTATCTTACCCCATTTTGTATGTGTTCAAATCTTGATATAAGAATGTAATATCTCTATATAATAAAAAAAAGGTAATATGGTCTAAAGAATTGTTGTGTAAATCTTAAGAAAAAAAATTAGGCTTAAGAGTACCATAAAATTAAAACTTAAAACTTTTGGAAAAAAATAATAATTAAGCACCTGAATATTTTTTGCATCCAATTATTACCATTTATAATAATCTTTTTATGCGAACTAAACACCACTAAAGTTCAATGTTTGATGAATGTAAGTTTTTACACAAGTATGTCTATTTTAAACTTCACAATATAAAACCTAAACCCCTAATTTAAACTCCTAATACTTAACTTTTAAAATATAAAAACCTAAACTAAACCTCTAAGCCTTAAATTAAACCTACTCATAGAAAATAAAATTTTCTACCGCAAGTAAATGAAATATTTATACTATTAGGATTTCAACTACCAGCAACCGTAGCAACTTTAAGTAATTGAGAGAAGTTAAGAATTCAGTTATTTATACTATTAGGGGGGCGATGGATCTATTTAGGCAAGGTAATCAGGGGTTGGACTCGAATTGTCTTCACTCGGGAGATGTATATTATGGAATTTTATGATTATATTTTTATACGTTTGAATGTATGACGTGCGTATGCTCGCGATTACGATTTAATGCCTGTACAACAACATCGACTTATATATATTTTGTTTTCGTTATATTGATGATGACTCACGTATATTTAGCGCTATGTATATATATTTCGGATTGAAGATATCAGAATGAGTGTTATTCTGAGATTCAGGTACGTTACAAAAATAGAGGTTTGTTTCTGATTATGATTCTAGTTTGGATGATATAATTATTCTGCACATTACTATACTTCGTTTATGATTTATCTTTGTACCGACTTGCTTTATGTATATGTATATTCTTTTTGGTAGTTTTGTATTACTAGGCTTTTCGAATCTCATGCGATTAGTCATCCTCGTAGGTTAGCATGTCTGAGCTTTGTTTGAGATATCGACATCATTCTTGGGAGTTCTAGCGACATTGCTTGTAGAGTACGGTACTTGTGTGTTTAGTGGGCATGTAGGTCAGAACATCGTGTTAGTAATTTTCTAGTCGAGTCAAATTTAATTTAATTGGTTTATATTCTTTAAATCATTTAGAAAACTTTAATTTAATTGGACTTTATTTGAGGGTTGTTCTTATGATTCTAATGTGACATTTCGAGTCGAGTCAAATTGTCCGTATTAGGTTGAGGATGTTACAAGGTTGGACGTGGATCATCATTCATCAATCATCACCATCCTCCCCTTTCGTTTCAAATGAACAAAGAAAACATGAGTAGATTAAAAAATAAAGATTAAAAAGATACTAGAAAACAAATAGATGAGAGGGCCATTCAACTAAAATTCTAATTTGTTTTGAAATATGGTTCATTGTATGTCGATTTTTTTAAAAATTTAATATTTATTTAAAAGTCATTAAAAAATTAATGGTGTGTAAAAGTGTGCAGCCAATGGCAGTACTCAATGGAAACCAGTGAGGGTGACGACACTCCCTAGAATTTTAAAAATTGAAAAAAAAAATATTTGAGATAATACTAAAATTATATCTTAATCCCCTAAAACATATAATTTATATTATTAGCCCCCCAAATTCAGTCATTCTTAAATAACGTTGAGTTCCGCCATTGTATATGATGTTGATGATGTATTGCAGATTTACAGTGTATGTCACCTATTCTAGACTTAACCATTCGAGTACCTACTGAAATTAATTAAATTAAATCATGGTTCTGTCCTTTCCTAAAACTCATTCATAAAAAGTCAAAGAAGGAAAGATGAGATAATGCCGAATCTAGATAAAAATAAATAAATGCAGAAACATGGAAGGTTTATGCTTATTCGTAGCAATTGATTTGGCAGATTCCTTCAAGCTTTTTTAACCAAACGGGTAATGCGTTTCAGCATTTCCAAACGGTCTTGCATGCATAACAAACATGACTTTTGTTTTATTTTTCTTTTCTTCCATCTCTTTATAATATTAGACCATAAATTAACTTTTTTGTAAGATAATTATATAATCGCAATTATAAGTGGTAAATAGTTCGGTATCACTTAAATATGTCTCAAGTTCGAAGCATTCTATATGTAAAAAATCTCCACTGAGAGATTCAACTCATCTACCAAGATTAAGTGTGAGATTTGAGTCGGTCTGGATTAATCGGGATAATGCTCAAAGACAGGAGGCCAACATAAAAATATAAGATCAATAATAAAAAAGTATATCTAGACTTCAATTAAATTAATTACGAAAAAAACGAAACTTAATCCATAACAAAATCTAAATTGAAATTCTACTTAAAATGTTTAGATACTTAAAAACTCAAAATTTAAGTGTAAAATTCTATAAGAATAATAAAAGTTTTAGTGTTCAAAGAGAAAATTGTGTAAGATAATAACATTAAAAAGGAATAAATGATAATTTTGTATGATCTTCTCGCTAATTGAACAAAATTATACTTGGATTGATATAAAAAATATGATAGTTTATTCTTTTTATTTTATGACATATAAGTAATTTTCTAGTCTAAATAAATGTGAATTGATTCATAATCTTAAATTCAGCATTTAAAAGAAAATAAATGAAGATCCAATTCAATCCATTTCTCTATTAAAAAAATAATAATGTCGTCTCAATTATTTTTTTTCTCATAATTTCTACTTATCTCATCTACATTTTATATATTAATAAAGATAATTAAAATATTTAATTCATTTATAATAATAGACCATATAAAAACAAGCAATTCACTAAATAATTTCAATTTTGAGAATAAGTAGGCCTAATGAATTTCCTTTTTCACATAATAATTAATATGGAAATAATAAACTTAATTCAATCTTCATATATCTAAACCAAACATTTGGTGGCAAATTTGTGATAAGAAAACAGGAGCTGAAGAAATCTTAAAGGAAAGTAGCCCATAAATAAATATAGAAAATAACCACAAAACTTTATTTATAATTTGTAATACATAGACTTCACATAACTCGGATCCTCATTCTATCACTCATCAACTCGACTGAGTTCCTCAAGCGTGTGGTGGAACAACATAGCCTGAAACAAACACAATAACACAATACCTTGGTCAAAACAAAAAATGAAATAATCTTAGAAAAAAAAAACTATATATATAAACATATTTCAAGGGTTTAAATTGCAGCTACAACAGTGCTTTTAGTTACAATCTTTTATCACGGTTGCAAACATAACATATGTTATTACTTACTTCCACATTTCATTCCGGGTTGAATAGTCAAGCCACATGATCTACCAACAAACACAACTTTTTCCATACTGACAAGCTTCTCGACTTCTGGTGTAACCAAGTTGCAGATGCATGGAACATCCAGACCTTTCACCACATCACAGCAATCCTTGGACGGAGGGATCTCCGGCCCCGGAATTTTAACGTATTGCGAGCAGTGCGAGACCAGACTGGGAATACTGGTCACGCACTGAGCTGCTGAAACTCCGCAAAGAGTTCCAACAATTAACAAAGCAGTCAGGCTCAAGAAATGAAAGCTTGATGAAGCCATTTTTTTTTTTGCTTTTACTGCTTTCTGGATCTAAGAAAACTTTGCTGGTTTTGGGTTTAGTTTGGTTTGAGACACACGTATATATATTGAGATTTGAGAGGAAAACTATGGTAATTTCTTCTTAAATGGTTAATATTGATTTTGACATAAATGATTTCCATAAAAGAGTGGTCATTTATAACTTTTTGTTTCTTTTTCGTGGATGGGGTCAATATAATTTGTTGTATTTTTTTTTGTTGTTGAAAATTTGTATTCCATATTTGAATTAGAGTAATATTTTGTTACACATGCGTGCATATTTACATTTACGACTTAAATTTTAAATTCATAATAGTAAATTATAAAAAAATAAACTCTATATCTTAAATTTTAAACATCACCCTAAAAAATATTAGTAAACTAAAATTTGTACAACTCGTGTATCACAGTTTTAAAATCTTTATAATGAGGGAGATTATTTCCTGCATCTATAATTTTTTTTCACACACAAATATTTAATGTTGTCATGTGTCTTATTTAAAGTATCTTAATTTTTAGACTTTAAATTAAAATTTTATTATAAAAAAAGGTTTAATTCACTTTTTACCCCCTAAACTATACCATTTTTCTTATTTTGGTACCTAATTTTTTTCGGGACGAAATATCCCCTAATGTTTTCGACGTTACCCATTTCACCCAAAAAAAAACTAATAGTGTTAAAAAAATCATCATGATCAATTAGAACGTGACAGGTCATTTTCTTTCCTCATTTTTAAATTTTAAAATAAAATAAAATAAAATAAATATATTAAATATTTATTAATCTAAATATATATTTTTTAAAATACTAAAATACCCCGCTGTCTTCTTCCCCAAATCCGAAGCTTTCTTGATGTTAGGCAGACATGGGCACCTTTGATAACACCACTGTAGAAGATCGGGAACTGAGACTTACCGCCTTTACGAACGCCGATTGGGTATTTCCTAAAATACTCGGCGATGTTGTATTTTGAGAAATATAATTAAATTAATTTATATTTTGTTTTATTTTAATTTAATTTCTTTTTAAAAAAATTACCTAACACGTTCTGATTAGTCATGACAAACTTTTTAACGGTGTTAGTTTTTTTTTGGATGAAATTGATTTATTTATGAATTTGCCCCCTTCAAACATTTATAGTTTTACCCCCAACCCCAAATTCTAGCTAGGTCCCTGACAATATACCGATCAAAATATAAAAGCCAGTTTACAAAACACCATTAAATTCAATTATAACATTATACTCTTCATATATCTATTCAAAAAATTCCCCTTTCAGTATATATTAACGGTTTGGTGATTTTTTTCCCTCTTCGAACACATGGTTCAACATTGTTAATTTATTACAAATTCGACGTGGATGGTGTGAATATGAAATACGAAAATTTTGATTTGAGACATATTTCCAAAGTGGTTTTTGGATGACAAAAATCAAATTTTGTAAAGAGTCATCTCATGTGACCAAATGTTGTTCAAATGCTACTTTAATCCACAATAGGCATTGATTGCCTATTGATATTCATTGTTATGAAAGTTGTAATTATGTCAACAAGGTTTGTGTTTTCGAGTTTAAACAAATAAATCTATCGAAAACCAACTCATTGTATTTGTATTTGAGGGCAAGTTGTAGAATTTGATGTTCTTCTATTTATATATGTGTGTAAAACTCTTGACCTCTTTGTGCATGCTTGTTCTAATGCAATTTGGAATTCTATTCGAACGAGTTGAGGTGACTAAAATGCAAATAAACAAAAGAACAGTCAAAACTTATAGTTTTGGGCTCGTGTATCGATACCATAGTATTTTTAACCTTATATCGATTTGGGACTAACCCTAGACCTATAAATATCGCTTTAAACATTAAATTAGGTCTTTAAACCTCTCATTAACCTTAAATTCGCCGCTCTCGCTCTCTCTGAAAATCCAATTTTCTTTTGTTTCAACTCATTCTTGAAAAAAAAAATTCAAGTGCTTCAAATGAATTTCTCAATCTCCTAATAGATTCTTACCAAACCTATTTGGTTAAGGATTGTTTATAAACTTGGAAAGAAGATTTCTAATCCTCTGCGTACCTAAAATCACCTGAAATGAGAGAAATTCGAACAATCGAGGTAAGTCATTGATTTTAGAATGATATATTTATTTAATGTGTTGTTAATGATCCAAACTTTTGGATAAAGATTAGGGAGATCAAATTGGTTTTCAGTATTGGGCATTAGAGAAATTGGGTAGAGAATTGGTTTATATCACTTTATAACTTTCAATATTTCATTATGTTAGGTGTAGATTTTTGCTTAGGATTGTTGAAAGGTGCAATAGATAATGCATAAAAAACAAAAATACTAAAGGAAAAAAAATCAAAAGATGTGCTTAATTTAAAGAATAATCAAATAAAAGATTAATCATAGAAAATATGTTTAAACCTTAAATTCTCAAACTCCTAGTTACAAGCACACTTCTTACATATATAAAAGTATTCTCCCTATAAGCGTCTCTCAATGAATAATTAATGTAATCTACTAAAATAACTTACAAAGCTCACAAAACGCATTTCGATTCGATCAGGGCCGTCTCTGGGCAAAGGTAAAAGAGACGTTCGTCGGAGTTTAATTTTTTTTCTATAATGTTTGATATTATGGTTCATTTGGGGTTTATTTTTAAGTTTTAATTTTTTCAATATTTGTTACTAGAGACATAATTATTTTCAATACTTTTAATACTTGTTATTCCCAGTTTTTTTCAGCCCATGTTATTATGGGCTCATTTTCTCTTCAGTATTTGTTATTAGAGCTCTACTCTTAGAATTTAATTATTTTTAATATTTGTTATTAGTGATCCAATTTTTTCAATACTTGTTATTAGACCCCAATTTTTTCAATACTTACTACTAGTACTTTAATTTTTTATAATAGTTTTTTATTAGGGGTTCATTTTTTTCAACATTTGCTGTTAAAGGCCTAATTTTCCTGATAATTGTTATTGTAGACATACTATTCAAATTTATTTTTTCAATACATGCTATTATAGACCATTTTCTTCATAATACTTAAGGCCAAAAAATTTCAATACTTGTTATTAGGGGCTCAATTTTTTACAAGATTTGTTATTAGAGTGTACCTTAAAATTTAATTTTTTAATATTTATTATTAAGGGTCCAATTTTTCCCAATACTTATTAGGGGCTTGATTTTTCAATATTATTATTAGAGACATATTAAAATTTAATTTTCCTTCCAGTATTTGTTATTAGAAACTCAATTTTCTTCTAATACTTGTTATTAGGAGGTATACTTTTAAAATTAAACTTTTTTCGTACTTATTATTAAGTATCTAATTTTAGATACCCGCAAAACCAAAATCTCATGAACATGCATGATTTCGAAATAATTATTTATTAAACAAATTGGGTGTAGAGAAATATTTCACCCAATATATAATCTTAACAAGACAATCTATATAGGAGAGCTCCAAGGCTTCTTATGGTGTCCCTTATTGACATCTATGGAACTAGGGATGGAGCTAAGCTTGAGTGTCTCCTCTTCTTCGTTATCTTTCTTTTAGATAGCATCAACTTTCTTATTTTATGGACAGTTTTTCGTTAGGTGCTTTCTTCCGCAAGTGTAACATTTGAAAGGCTTAATGTTCCTTTCTCAAGGCTTGCGAATCTTCTCATTTGGTAGCCTCTAACGCAACTTACACCTTGTCTGGAAGACGCCTCCCAAAAATTGAATATGTGTGTTTTTTAGAATTTATTTATTTATATTATTTTACCATTTTTAAGTAGATTGACCTTTTGATTTTATTTCAGCCGAAATCAATTGCAATCTCCCTTGGAAATCAAAAGAGATAGACTCGAGCAAAGTTGGTGTTTTAAACCCGGTTCGTGAAAGTTGTAAGTCTATTATCCATTTATATTTTGAGCTGCCATCACAGTTTTTAGAGAGTTATCTCGGTTGTTCAACTTCTAATACATCTCGTCGATAAATCACTCAACTACGTTTTTGATTTTCCCCTCAAGGGAGTTCTTCTTTTTTGAAGTGTGGTTGCGCTTCATCTTAAGCCTCCTTGACTTTATAGAATTTTTAAGTTTAGACCCTCTTGTCCAATGATAAAATGGTGTCATTGGAACTTGCTTGCTTCTTCTCGACATTGCGGATTGTGAGTCCTTTGGGTGCTAAGACCTCGCTAGTGTTTTGTGGTTTCATTTTTTCTTATCAAATAAGTTTAGATATCACTTATTATGTTCGTAAAATCTTACTATCTAGGACGTGCGACCTTATACACTCTTAAATGTTGTAGCGACTAAGTAAGCTTTAAACGATCAAAGCAAGAGTGCTTAGATTCTTGCACAAGCAAAAGAAGAAGAAAAATGAAATGCTCACAAAAGAAAGCAAGAGTGTTTGAGTGAATGTTCTATGTATTCCTCAAAACTGAAGTGAAGAAATGAGGAACTTCATAAATGAGGTGGGGGTAGGCCTCTATTTATTTGTGAAGCCCCCTACATTTAACGATTAAATTTAAATTATATCGACGATCAAGATTAAATTTTATCTACAAAATCCCCTTATCTAAAGAAATTTAGATCAATTAAAAGATTATACTGAATATGGAAATAAACCAAGGGAATATGCTTGACTAAGTTGTTTACTTGCCATATATGTTGTACAAGGCTCTTCATCTCCAATGGAAGTGCCGGCTCCATTGGGTTGTGAAAGGCCCATGATCGTGCAAAGAGCTTCCTGAGCAACCTGGTTTGCAATGGACTCGACCTTTGGTCCGTGACAAATAACATAAGATTTTGTTTTGTTTTTTTAATCATCTAAAGGTTTAGGAGTAGGCTAGGGGTACTTATCGAGCGAGCTGATCGCGAGTTAGGCAGTGTTCGACTCGAATCGTTAAGCTCGTTAAAATTGTGCTCAACTCGGGCTTGTTAAAAAAATTTGTTGCTCGTTAAGCTCGACTCGCTGCTCGTTAAACTCACTAAAAAATTTATCTTATTTTTAAGTAAAATTTAACAATACTATATAGGGCTTAATATTAACATATATTAACAAATTTAACCAAAAAAACATCAAAAGAGTGTATAAAGCACTTTCAAAGTCTAAATTCCAAACTAACAATCCACAAATACACCAAACTAGCATATTAAAACTAAAGTAACAATCCACAAACTCATCAAACTACCATATTAAAACTAAAACAACAATCCACAAATATTTTAAAAAATTAACGAGCTGCTCGCAAGCTTATCGAGTCGAGTTAGGCTTTACTCAACTCAACTCGTTAAGACCTCGAGTTGAGTTCGAGTCGAATCAACTCGAGTCCAGCGTTTACCGAATTTTGACCGAGTCGAGTTCAAGCAGCTCACGAGCTGCTCAACTCGTTAAGCACCCCTAGAGCGGGCATTGGTTTCAAATTAGAAACCAAAATTAATTTTGGACCAAGTTTTGCAGAGACCCAATATGGGACGATTCTCTTAATCTTGTTTTTTTCATTCACAATGTCAAATTCAAACATTTAACCTTGCTTAAAAAAACTAGTATCTCATCCCACTAAACCAACATGAAAGCTCATCCCTATAAAATAGTTCATTAACCACAATATAAAAAATAAAAAATTATATGATACAATTATTCTTTTATCCTAAAAAATGTAAAACCCATTATCGGCCCTAAATTATTCTTTTATCCTAAAAAATTAAATAGTTGAGTTTCACAACTGGGAGATATTGCTTGCATTCTGGTTGTCACAATGTTGTAGCATAATAATCCTCAACTTTTGCAGCACACACAATAGTTAAGAACAACTTCCAGCAGCTCAAATAAACATTTGTTTTATATTTCTATTGGAAATGAATCATTCCAATGCACTGTTGAAAAATCTCCAATGATTGCAACATCAGAGAATTTACATGCAACTCTAACCCCTACCACTTAATCTCAGTCTTGTTGCACCAATTAAATGTTAAGACTGAAAATCTACCCTAAGTTTTGCTCCATCATCTAACAATTCAACAGATATGCTAACTTATCTGGATGCAAACTCGGGAGAGGCTCCATCTGCAACCGTCTTTCAAATGATTGTTGCGAAACTCCAGATCATCCAGGTACTCATTCTACTAACCTTGCAACATGACTTTTTCATTAAATGTTGATGTTAGTGTATATGGTTTCAATTCAATGTTAAAAGTTTGTCATGCATCTATACTCTGCTTCGAAATTAAGTAAAGCAGTCCCAAGTAACTATTTTTTCCTTATGCAAGCACAACCTTAAGTTCGAAATTAAGTACCAACACCATTTGGCAATTCAGCCAATTGAGAGTCATCAACTCTTTTGGCCACCATATAGGGACAGAGAGGAGGGGTCGTCTTACGGCAGACATGACACCTGAATCCAATAATCTTGCTTTTGTTCTCTGAATTAAGCCCATAAGCATCTCCATGAAACCATTCTGCATCAATTAATTGAAAGGAATATTACGAAACAATATAAACAAAGAAATTTTCAAATATCAGCATGGAGTGTTTTTAATAACAGGCCTACAATTTGAAATGATATAGAAAAAAACTGAAAATTAATTACCTTCACAAATTTCACATGCAATATAGGTTGAATTAGATGCATTTCCCGATTCACTACAAAGAAGGCATCTGGGTGGGTCAGGGGTGACAGTCATATGATCAGGAGCAAAAACCATTTTTCTTTGAAATTGCATCACCCGTTCATCGTCTGGCTTACTAGACAACCGAAGACCATTAATCCAGTAACTATGGTAAGCCATTGACCTCTTCTTCTGCCAAGAAATTTCCTTTATCTTCTTAGGAGCTTTCTTCTTTGATTTCTTTTTGCCTTTCTTGCACCTAGCAGGCTTTTTCTTTTGCAAAGAAACTAATTTTATTTTCCTAGGTGAACGGCGCAGTGGCACAGCAGCTGCAACCTTTTTATCCTTCCGCAAACGCAGTGACGTTCGTACTGCCAGTGACTTTTCATTAGCCCTTTTACCTTTTTGTGGCTGTTTCTTTGCACTTTTTGCGCTCGTCTTCTGCCCCTTTGTGCCACCCTTTCCTCTTTTCATGACATTACCCCCTTTTTTTGCATTGACATTCGACTTGCCATCAAGGCAGCGATGGCATGTATATGTGCACTCAGCAATGATAGCTCCAGCGGATTTTCTAACATGCCTCTTGTGAAAAAATCCTGAAATTATATCAAACTAATCAGAAATGTGAAATGTATGTAAAGAAAAGCACGTATGAGCGGAAGCTCATAAAAGCAATGACATCAAGCATGCTGAGCATCACTTTGTAAAACAAATCAAGCATTTAAGAACAAGCCAAATACACTTTAATATAGAAGAGCACCACTTACCCTTACAATACTGACAGCAGACAGCTTCCCTGCCAATTTGATAAAAAAATCATTGTTAACTAAAAGAAAACAGTTAAGCAATAACAACTCATTAAGTATTAGGCCATAAACTATGAAAATGGGTATCCTTGAACATCTATTCAAGCCAAAAACTAATCTCTAGTTCTGATCAAAAACTTATCCCTGAACTTTGAAATTTCGGATCATTTCTCTATGAAGGGTTTATTACTTATTAGTGCTTGAATAAGAATTGAGTAGACCAGATAATTCTCCATCCCAAATATAGCAAGTGTCATTATCTCATAAAAGAATAATTATTTATGAACACCAGCAAAAAAATGTTAAAATATCAATTTTGTAATCATGCTCTAGCCTCTAGTATCTAACAAAATATGGACTGACATCATATTTGAGACGGGGGATCTTAGAAACAAAAGTTCAAATACCATGAAACTAAAACTATAAGAAATGATAAAGCATTTAAAAGTAATAGAATCATTGTTTCTACCTGATGACGACATCTTTGTTACAGTGCCCACATTGATGATACTCTGACCTTTCAGCTTTAGAGAAGAGATAGGGAAAACCCTTGATTTTTGATGACTTCTTTGCCACCCTATTGATCTCAGAAGATTTTTCAGAAATCATCTTATTAGACATCCGGGCAATTTTTCTCTCTTCGAAACTTTTCACAAGATGCAAGGGCACATAAGATTCATTCAACCAATATTTCTTTCTTTCACTTGACGATTCTTCAACAACAGTCCCATATCTTTTGACAATGTCAGGGATGATTCTCCTCTTCCCAAAATCAAGAAGATACTTCACCACATCTCCCTCTATGGATTTTCGGCGCACAACACATTTCTTGAACAGTCTAATTGATTTCTTAAAGTCCTTATCTAATGTAGCGAGAGCATGTGTGTTTTCAATGTCATCCCACTTAATGTTTGAATCAAGTTCTCTTACCTGAAAATATAACGAAAAATAAGCCAGTATTCAAAAGAATGGTTGGTTCGTGAAAACTTTGATAACCATATTAAAAACATGTAACCGAAAATGCAATAATCAAGGCAACCAACCAAACATTTAAGGTCAATGATGTAACCGTAGTTGGCCAAAGTTAAATAAAGAAACAATACCACAGACTTTAGAACTAAATAGCATTGCTTTGCATACATATCTAACATGTGCAAGATAAGTTGGAAATACACAAGCCAGCATCTAAAGTTGAATCCTATCGGACCCCCCAGGGAAAAAACCAAACTTTCTCGAACTGCCAGAGCTTTCAAGCCAGTTAATTCTGGCTTCTTGTCAAACTCGTCATCTTCCTTTTAGGGTGCATTTGGCATGATGAACGCCATTCACATACTTCAGATTTTAGCGGGTGGCAAGTAGGTTCCCACATTTGGTAAGGTATATTCCTGGGGATGTAGCATTCCCATGGGCATCACATTATCAAAAATAATATGGGGAAGTTAAAAAAGAAGAAGCAAATTCTTCGTACAAAATTGCCTCGGGACTGTTCCTCTCTTCAGCCCAGCCACCTCCATATTTTCACCTCTCAACGGCCTCAAAAACCAATTACTACATCTACTGCATTTTTCATCTTTGCAGAAAACACCACCAGTAACACCATTTATATTCCGTATTCTTTCCACTTCACTTGATGAACTATTCCTTTCTTTAACATACATGTAAAATGGAACGTCAACCACCATTCTCTTCACCTAAAACCTTAGTTTTAGAAGTCGCAAAAGGTCCCTGGAGCCTAGGCACGCGCCTTTCGTAGGCGAGAGGCACTTTTTGTGCTAAAAACTTATAAATCAATTCTAGAGTATATCTTGCACTCAAAACAACATGATAATCATATTACAAATGAAAACTTCAAAATTATTAAAAGTGAATATTTTAAAATATTAATAAATTTATATTATTTGAATATATAATTTTAGTATTTTTTGAATTAGTAAATGTTTAGCGGAGGTTCTGCTGTGCGGCACCTTATGGTATGGCTAAATTAAGGCGGCCTCCAACCTAAATTCTTACCAACTTGGTAAGAATTTAAGTTATAACATAAATTCTTACCTAAAGCAAAATCCAACCTGAAATCTAATTCAAATGGTAAGAATTTCGGTTATAACCTAAAATGTTGTGGACAGCGTAAGAATTTCGGTTCCAACATAAATTCTTACTCGGTAAAAATTTTGGTTCTACCTAAATCATTACCCAGTCCAACCTAAATTGTTACCAAAATGGTAAGAATATATGTTGGCCATTTTTAGCCGCATCCTAAGGGTGCGGCACCTTAGCTTCTCCCAATATTTAGAACTAAATATTATTTTATTATATTAATTTACATCAAAATCAGTATTAAAATTAAACTTCTCAGTCTTGATTGAGTGTTCGAATCACGAAATTCATAATATGGATGTTTTTATAAAAGTAAATAAAAATAATATTGACAAAATCCTAAAAACCCTAGTTTTTTTAACAAAGAGCTGACAATTCATTAAATAAAGCAAGGAAGAAGCAGTGGGTTAGCGAACCAAGCCATCAAACCGTGCATTAAAATGTTTTCTTAGGCCCCACAGACACAATGCTCGAGAGCCATCAGCCACGATAGAGAAATAAATTAAAACCAAAGGAAGAAGATAAGCCGTCCGTCCTTCCTTTCTCTTCTGGTTTATGAAACCAGTAAAAAATCTCTCCTTTCTAGCTTCAGAAGTCGGTGCATCCTTCCCACAGACCCAAAAATGAGCTGCTGCAAAAGCTTCCCTTCTTCTTCAACTCACCATTTCTATTTCTCCAAAGCCCATCCTTCCCAAATCCTTCAACTTCCCTCCATTTTCTTCATTTCCTCTTCCAACCCAAAGCCCAACCTCTTTCCACATCCATTCATGGCTGCCTTGAACCTCGCTGTGACTGTGGCAGAATCCAGGGTGCCAGAAGGCGCCAAAAGCATCATGCCTCATGACTTCAAAAAGCGTGTAACTCACTGCGCCTGGGTGGGCTTCTCATCCCTCGCTGCGCCTATGCCTATGGAGGTGTTTTTTTCCGGTACCCACAAGCGCCCTACTACGCCTTAAGCACGCCTAGACGCGCTTTTTAAAACTAAGCCTAAAACAACCGAAAATCATCTAATTCCAAATAAAAGTTAATTGCATCTGTTACCAAAAATAAAGAGCCAAAGTTCCACCCTTCCCAAAAGTGATTTTAACATGGCTATGATGAAAACAGGCAAAGAATCCCAAGAAATTCCCCTTCTACCAAAGTTCTCTCTTAATACCTTTTTTGTCTTTTAAAGAAAAATCAAGTAAGAAAACTAAACGAAAAAGAATTAAAACATCTTTTCTTCATAACAGGGAAAAATAATAAATCTTTAATGCATTATTATATGATAAATTAATTTTTGTTTACATATTACCCGTTCGAATTTTCCAAAGTTAAAACATTTTTTTCATTATAGACTCGTGGGTGTTTATATAGTTATATATTTTTCCCCACGTAGCCTCATGAGAAAGAAATCAACATTTGAATAAAAAAATTATTCAAGCCACAGGATAGTAAGCCTAGAATCAGTCCAGCTACATGGGAAAATTGCGAAATTATAGGAAAACTGCATGAAGATGGAAGTCAATAGGCTACATTTCTTTACAATTCAATCAACATACACAGCGGGAAGATGGGCATAAATATTTTCCCTCCACTTTTGCAGTTACAATTTATTACAAATAAGACATGAGGGCCGTTAGGAATCATACCTGGAAAGCAAGTTGTTCTACATTAGTTGATGAGTCAACAGCAGCTCGCCATGCAACAGATTTGCTTCTCTTTGAAAAATCTGAACTCTCTGGATAGAGTATGTCTGGTATCTTTTTGCCTCCACCTGCAGAAATTAAACTTTAGAGAAATTCAGAATCATTGTTCTTTTTTTTTTAACAATACCAACCAGAAAACTTAGAACAAAAGGAAAAATGCAGACCTTGCCTAGCAGCCTTCGAAACCAAAGAGCGGGGTAAAACCTTCCAGTTGAACAATTGACGAGAAACCCCACCACCTCTCCACCAACAAATACTTGGTCCTGCAGCAGGATTCGAAGTTCTTGCAACCCCATGCTTGGCAGATCCACGATTTGAAGCAATCACAAAATGAGAAGCTGAACCCATAGCGACGGCAGAATCCACATGTTTCATCCAGTCTGTTGAAAGGGCAAGATGATGCAGGTTTGCCTCTAACTGTACACCAATAATGAAACTGATAATGTCAGAAACAATAAAGAATAAGCCGTAAGTAGTATAACCTATATCTTTGACCAGTGTTATATGGTTGAAGTGGTTATAGTTGATAGATAACCAGTACCTGGCTCAACTTATTCAAAGAGCTGAGGTGGGTAAAACTAACATAACCAAAATAAACCCATCTAACCTTCTAAAAAAACTTGAGTGAACCAGGTAAGAATGCACGAAAGAACTCAAAGGTTCTAATAAAGTCCAAAATTATTTGAACCTGCAAATATTTGCTTTGACATGATATTGTTAAAAAGTGTGGAAACCCAAATGTCCAGCCAAACCTAACCCAACCTACTTCACCGCTAATATGATAATGATCTTAATGGAAAACTGTCCACAGAAGTGGAAAAGACAATGAACCTGACCCAACCATTGCTACCACTAAATTAACAAATTTCATTTCGCAGCAATCAGCATTATATGGGTGTGTATTAGTGTGAAAAATTGAAAGAGATAGTACTGGACTTAGCAGTAACTATAAAGCAGAAACTTCTAGACTTTGCAGAAAATACTTACCGTTAGCAATAAATGTTTAACAGATGCAATACTAGATGACATGAGAATGCTTTTATGCCAGATCTTCATGTATTGTGGATTCAGCCATGGACCCGAAAGAAGCCCATTCAAACGATTTTCGATGGAAAATATATGATATATGACATCAATAACATGGCCCTTTTTATTCCACCTTGACTGAAGGTCAACCATCTCAGTTTTTGAAACTTCTGGAACACGACCCAAAGTAATTTTAAACAAGCAATCTGTATCATCCACAGGATATCTACAGGGGAAGCACCACCCACAATTTTCTTTACGAGCATCTACGTATAGATTATGAATATCCGGCCAATGAAACCTGTTGGATTTCTTCAAAATAATCTTCATCTGCATCGCAATTATCCCCTCAATTGATTCGAGGGAATCATCATTTTTCTTTTCTGATGGCTTACGCATTAACTCTTCTACAACTAATGAGGCAGTTTGGGCAAAACTATAGCGATTCATGTAGCCATTCCCAGGCTGCAATTCTGATGCAACATCTCTTTTTGCATTTATGACACATGGAGTTTGCTGAGATGCTAACTTGCTTTTACTTTCTTGCTTGGCATCCAAATCATTAGATGCTAGAGAACTGTCTTCAAGAGTTGAACATTTTTCCAGAATCTCAAATTGGTTTGAGACCTCAACAGATCCCTGTTTCTGAAAGTTAGGAAAGACTGAACCCATTTGCATTGTTTCAGCTGACCCTTCAGAACTCGTATATGGAATTTCTGTTCCAGCCACCAAATCCAACATGTTGGACGACCCTGCAACCTCAATATCACGATGCCCAGAATTTTCAGCAACTTCCTTCTCTTCTGGTTTTCCACCAGCAGCAGCCTCATTCTTTATAGTACATATTTCTGCAGAAGAAACAGTTGGCAGGGATGAGCTAACAGTAGGAATTTGCCACTTTCTACATGTCTCTGAACAAGAAGAATTCAGAGACTCAAAGTTATTACTAGCACCATTTGAGCCAACAGCTACATCCCACTGCTTGCAAATCACTTTTAGTATGTCACTATATTGGCATGAAGATTTTAGCACATCAAGTACAAGATTGAGGTCATATCTATGGTAGTAATTTGATGGGTATTCAGCACCAAGTGAATCTAACCTGCAATATCAACAATACAATGTCAGTAACAGCAGAAGCAACAACAAATTGAAAGTCATTAACCCTGACATAAGTAATCCTTTGTGCCCATATTTTGTTAGATGAAGGAAATGTGTGTATCCTGTTTAAGAAATGGAATCTGGGATAAACAAATATTGGGAAAATAAATGACAATACATTCAGAAATGGACACAAACACAGGCAGAAACCAAATCATTTGGAGTAATAGACCAAAGCGACTCAAATTATATCATGATGCAATAAAATACTCCTCCATTGAATTAGTTTATTAGAAAGATGTATAATTCATCATGGATAACACAAAATGCTAACAACTTGTAACTGATTTTTGGACATGTTCAAAAGAATATTAAATCTAGTATTTGTTGTTCATAAATTATTTTACTGTAACAAGTCACAAACTCTTGAAGTTGCCTTCTTCTGGTTTTGTAATTCATAAAAGTTTTAAACCTAGGATTAGAAGCAAGGTTTTCCTGCTTATCTTCAGCAACCTTTCTTGTGTACATATGTGTGTGTGCGCACACGCGCATGTATTATAAGCAATGTCATTATATTTTAAACAGAAATATGTAACAAAAATTTTGGGTGAAAAACTGTGCAACAATATCATTCACACAGAATGATGATCTAAAATAGAAACATGCTAACCATCAATCAGAAGATTTTATATTGAAATCAGAAATTCCCAAAAACAACATAATCATGTCAAATAAAATGACTCTTCAATATATCAAAGCAACACAAAGGTCATAAATGGAGAGGATGGCTGTTAAAGGCTGTGTCTATGATGTCACCATATCACATACCATAACTAACTAGACCCTTGGCTTGAATGGATAATGACATGAAGATTCTATGGTTGAAGGATATATAAATTATAAATAATAACAACTCCAAAAGCCATTTCCTTCTTCACACAGTAGGGTTAATAATAGCTACTAACTGCTAAAACAATTTCTGACAATTAATAAGAATTTGGAGAGAAATGGTAGGTCAAAAAATGAAAGACAACAAGGGATTATGGTCACTCTTCATCAATAAGCCAGGGTAGAACTTCCAAATCATAATACAGACATGCATTAATGACTAATCAACAAAGGCCGTACTAGAAATCATTATTAAATAACCTGGGTAAAACAAACTTACACTAACAAGTAACCAGAGCTGTTATAATATAACCGACCATGAGGATCAATGCCCAAAAGCTCTGCTCCTCTAAGCGATTTACGAGGTTTCACCCAAGGCTTCTCTCTTTCAATTGCACATTCAGGGCAGTACCAGTCACCTTCTGGCAAAAGAGCATTCACAACACCTACGCACTTTGAATGGTAAGCAGCAGGACAGCCATCACAGCATATTAAACTCCCATCCATTTTACAAAGGCAGCAATCATCACTATTCCAGTCGGTAGTGTCATCAATTATATCCTCACGTAAGACAGATCCTCCTGCTTCCATAGCAGCTTTTCTTTTCTTGCAAACCCCGTTGTTCATATTTCGATCAAAATCCATGTCAGTCTCAGATGCCAAACACCTTCTATTAATCTCAGATCTTACAGCTTCCACCTCAATCAAATCATCACACAAACACCTAAGAATCTCAACCTTAACAGGTGCAGGTAGTTTATAATAGTCACTTCTGAATAGTTTGAAACAAGTAAGATCAAAACCATAATCCGATCCCGAACCATGAATGAGCAGATACTCGACCAAGAACATGGGCCATGTAATGGAGTCCAAGAAACCCCAATTAAGACTCCTACATTGTATGATCAACAAGAAATATTAAACAATGACAACTGGAAAATAGAAACAATGTTGAAAAGCCAAGGGCAAGAGATGGAAAAGAAATGGAAAGAACAAAAATACCTTAAACATTCAGAAGCAGATTCAGAACCTTCATTAGAAAGGTACTCCAAATGCTTTTTCAGAATTTGCAAAATGGAAACATGAATACAATCAAATAGTGAGCTGGGAGACAGGCACTTCATTGCAGCCACAAAATCCTCCAACTCAAAGGGACTTAAAAATAATAGGGTACTAAATGACCGCAAACATGTATAAATAGAAAAAATATCAAGTACAGAAATCCCATCTAAATTCAAATTCTTAGAAGATGGTGGTAGTTTCAGTCTTGGAGGAAGAACAACGGGCTCTTCAGACACTCTACGATCTGACCTAATTGGTTTCTCTTCTGTTACTGCACTAACTGAAGGAGATGTTGCCAAACCGGAAACAGCACATGTTGCAGGTGGTGGTGAGCTTGAAACATGATTTCTAGAAGACCCTCTACGAGAACTTCTTCTTAAGACCCTTTCTGTTGAAGAATCCAAGTCATTTCCAACCTTCATTCTCTTTCTCCGACCACTAGCTTTCTTTGACGCACTACCGATATCAACTTGGCACCCATCAATTACAGCAGTACCAGGCTCAGGGACACCCTCTAACCCAACTCCATCACAACCATCAGACTTGACGACATTCAGATCCACAACAGCACCCTTCTCAAGGATTCCTTCAACAGACCCAAAAACTGAATAATCTTTCTTCAATTCCTTGTTAGAAACACCCTCTGCAATATCATTTTGCTCCATTACATGTGCTTCTTTAAGTATCTCAGCACAAGTGATAGATTCTCTCGCGTCCACTTGCCATCCACAGTCAACATCAATAGCATCTTTGTCAACCTCCTCATCAACCCCTAAATTCAAATCAAAACCACATTCCTTCCCAGGGGTTTGGCAATTAAGATTGATATTATCATCCAAATTGCAACTTGCGTCCAAATTCAAATCAATACATCCTCTCTTCTTCACATTCCCTCCCTCACCACAAGAAATTCCAGTATGATTTAAATAGTTATTACTACAAGAAGTATCATTAAGATTCAAATCAAACCCAGAAGAATTCAAATCAAACCCATTTTTCATTTCAATATCCCCATTCCTATTTAAATTCAAATCCGCCGTACATCCAATTCCCTTCCCATCTAGTGTTTCACTCAAATTCCCATCAATATCCTCACTTTCCTTCAAATTCCCAGTAAACCCTTCGTTCAGATCAACATTTGCATCCAAATTCAAACTTGTATTAATATCTAGGGTTTCATTATTTGCATTACCTGGACAAACACGAACTTTCCTCTCAACACGCCGTCGTTTCCTGGGCCTTCCAACCCTCGGCTTCTCACGGACAACCTCAAGCTCAGGGTCGGATCTCGGGTCAAAGGTCGGGTTAGAAGCATCAGCCATGACAAAAGAAGCGACTTGATGAAAATCGAGTTCCTCCGAATGGCCGTCCTCGTAAAGGATCTTGAAAAACCCAGATGAGGAATCAAATGAATCAACAGTTCCCGAGTGAATACCACTTCCTTTGAACTCTTTCTTCACGCATTTGCCCACAAACTCCATTCTCCCATTTTTGCTTCTTTTCCTTCAGTTTCTTCCCCCGGTTTTTGGTATTCGAGCAAACCAAAATACTTATGAAGACTAAAATGGAGGGGAAACCCAGATGGGAAATGTTGACAACAGTATAAGATTCGAAAGGGTTTTAGAGAAACAGAAAAGAAGAAGAAGAAGAACGAATTATGGGTTGTTTTTAACAGGGAGAAAAGATTTGAATTCAAGGGCTCAATTTCAAAGGCTAAGACTTTGGGTTTCTTCGTTTGTAGAATATATTAGGAGGAAACGAAGAAATGGAGTCTCTTTCGATTCAATTGAAGAGACAGAGAGAGAAAAAGTGGTGAAATTGGGACGAAAAGAGGGATGTTAGGTGTGAGCGAATCAGATGTGGGGGAAGAAAGCGGCACAATGTGAAATCCTTTTTAATTAATAAAATATGATTTTTGTTGCAAATTTTGTTTCTTCCGTTACAATTTGAACTCATAATTTATTGACTGGTCAAAAGAGGTGGGTACTATAGGAGCATGGATGGTAAAATTATCCGGTCTCGACCTGATAGGGGCGGGTTTGTTTAAAATATCGAATTTGGATTAAGTTGTGTTATGTTAGCTCAATTTTTATTAAATTTTAAGTCAATTCTGAGTTTAGAGTGTAAATTTTCCTACCCGATTTGACTCGATTTATTTATAACATGTTTTTATATATTATATTTAATATTTTTATTAATTTTTTCGAGACGGGTCGAGTTTAGTACGTTTTTTAAAACGTCAAGATCGATTGTCGAATTGGGGTCGAATTGTACTTTTATGATGTTGAGTCGAATCAAGAATAAAATATATTAAATTTGAGTCAGATCGAATCGAAGTATAAATTTAAAGTTTCGAGTCGAGGTTAAACTGTCAAAAACCTGTCTAGTTACCATCCTATAAATAGAAGTGAGAAAGAAAACTATTCAAAATAAATTTTCTCACATATGATAATTATAATGTAAGTGAAATAAAATATTTGAAAAAAAAATTGATACACATTTACACGTGCCTTTTAGGGGTTAAAGTTTTAGTTTAGAGTTTAAAGATTGAGGTTTAAGTTGTAGGGTTTAGAATTTAAGGTTATCGTTTAGAATTTAGGCATATAGATTATGGTTTAGGGTTTAATTTTGTAGAGTTAGGATTAGAAATTTAGGATTTAAATTTTATAGTATAACTATGGATGCTTGTGTAAAATTAATTTTACACAATCTATGAATCAAAATTTTACCTAAAATATTTTAGATTGAAAATTTAATTTAAATTTTTAGTTAACAATGATGATAAGTATAGTATAAAATTTATGGTTTTATTGCATTTCTCTTAAATTCTTAACTAGATTTTTTTTTGTCGGAATTGTCCTATACATTAATTCATTACCCAAATCGTTTTAAACCGTTAAATTTCGTTAAAAAATTGATAGCAAATAAAATTGTGGCACGTGACATTTCGATCAGTTTCTGACTTTGATAAAAAGATAACTAACATGTCTTAACTAACATGTCAATTGTCCTAAACATTAATTCATTACACAAATCATTTTAAACCGTTAAATTTCGTTAAAAATTTGATAACAAATAAAATTGTGACACGTGACATTTCGATCAGTTTCTGACTTTGATAAAAAGATAACTAACATGTCAAGTGTCTTCAGTTTTGTTTATTCATTTCCGTCTTTATAAATTTTATTAATTCTAAATTAACATTTACTTTATAATTTAATTTTTTATTTATAATATAATATTTTTTATTTTTTAATAAATTAATATCATCTAATAAAATGACGCGTGTAATCATCTTATTAGTAGAAAAGTGAGGCAAGAAGGATCAAATCTAGGCCTCTTGGGAGCAGTCCAAGGTCTAACCACTGAACACAGCAATAAATATTTATGTTAAACTATAGTTAATCAATTATATTTTATTTATAAAACTATATTATTATAACATTAATTATAAAACATTATAAAAATACATTAGTTACAAATTAATGTAATTAATAATTTCCATAAAATTAATATATTTTAATTGATGTTATAAATATATTCTTACAATTTATGTTATATTTTTATAAAATTAATATATTATTTGGATATAGTGCATAAAAGAACAGAAAATATGTCATGTTGCTATTTATATATAAAAAAAACAATGAAAAATCATATATTCTTAAACTTTCTCATGCAACAATTCAAGATATCAAGATTATGCAAACCAAAACTCCATATTTCATGAATAATTCATAGGATCTTTCAACTAATATGCTTATTTTTCCTTGAAAATGCTCCTTTGTTAAACCCTTATTGATCCCACATTGATGGAGGTTGTTATAATCACCTTTTTAATCTAATACATTAATTTAAGTAACCGAATGAATACTAACATGTAACCAAACCAGTATATTTAAAAAAAATAACCAAACCAGTAAATGATGAAAAACAATGAACTGGAGCTTGACCTACAAAATAATACCCACAAAATTCGGAGACTGTTTTGAATATGGTAGACGTCAACTAGCAAATCCAAGGTAATAAGATTCCACAACTAAAACTGAACAACTAGCTTAACAATGGAATCAAAACCAGGGAGGACGAACATGCGAACACCGTCATCATTGAGCTTCAGAAGATTTCATTAATTTACTTCATCTTGCATGTTAAATGCAATTTCATCGCAGTTTAAGTCCGCCAATGAGATGTAAATCGAGTGTTATAGCAAGACTACAACAAGACAAGCTGCTGAGATTAGGAATTGAACCTTGGACACCGGAAGCTTTGTACTCCCTCTGGAACTTATAGGACCGAATGCTGCAGGGGGCAAAGCCCTTCCACCCGTGCTCGAATTAGAACTGTTTCAAGGGGAAAAAATCATGCTCCTAACTGAAAACACTGTTAATACAAATCACACAGTAAAAGATTTGAAACCTCACCTTCCTGTAAATATACAGGTCCCATAACCTGCACAAGTTATCCACAAATACAATAATTAGCCATTCGAATTGATTAAGCTGGATATCGAAGCAAAAAGTCAAAAATAAGGGAAGAATACATAACAATTACATAATAAGATAGCAATGGAACACTTGATAGAAAACGATCATGGTCTATGTTACTTGGGCTCAGGTGTGAGTGTAGGATGTGTCTAAATGGGTGTGTTCAATATTTTCCAAAATTTTCCATGTATTTGGAGGGTTCTTGGAAGATGATATTCCTATACTCATGTTCCAAAATATGCCGGACACCAGAATGTTAAGAAAAATGAAAGTCGGAGCAACATATATCTTTCATAGAGAAAAATACTCAAAAGACAATCAGCACACGAGAAACATGTAGATAACTATTCGCTGACACATGCATACAGTTCTAACTATGATTTCCCCTACATCGTAATATATCTATCAAATGAAACAAAATGAATATCGGGTAGGATAACGCACAGGCAATGTACATCCATGGATCTGAAATTAGTCTTGATAAAACTGTTAACATGCCAATTGCAACAAAAGCAAATGGCCGATGTCCACAAGCAAATCAGCTTACTTGGTAGAATGTTAAGCTGCAATCTATGACACTGTCCCATAAAACAATAAAAGAAAAACAGTAGAACAGGAAATTCTTGCTCTAAAGCATGCTCTCTTTTTTTCCATTAAGGATGCAAAGTATTATTTTGATCAACTTTAGAATCTCGGTAGTCTATACTGTCTAGTAAAGGAAAGATAGTACAACGTAATGATAAGAACAAACTCGAGAAAAAAGCCATGTAGACAATGATTGTAATTTTTAACAAACTGCAGTTGTTTGTTTATATCAGCAATCCCTCTATTAATAAAATCTAGAAAGCTAAAACCTGTCACAACATCTACTGAAAGTTTGTCTGAACATTAAAAAGCTAAATAAAAGAAAGCCATCTGGCCTAAAGATACAAGGATTAAGAAAAAGAGGGGACGGTGGAGTAAGTGATAAAGAAATCCAGTGAGATCACAACAACAACAAAAAACCAATAAAACAAGTGGTGTTATCCCATATTAGCTAATATTAGGTTCTATTATCGCGTTAGATCCAAGTTGAACTAAACCAGCTATTGCCATTGGTTTTAGGGTGAATGGCCAACCTCGGGATTTCTAGAATTTTCTCAATAATCTTGTAGGAGACAAAACGCATATATATTGTTCGCCATACTTGTCAATGGATTACAATTAGAAATGCTAACAAGAAGATCTACAATTTAACAACTAGAAATATAGTTCATACAATCACCCACCACTATACTGAATCCTTCTTTTTTAATAGAAATATCAAGATAATGAAAATTTCGCTTCGTAGCTCCAAAAAAGTATGCTTCTTTCCTTAAAAAGGTTCCTATACAAAAGCTTAGATTGGACGGGAAACTATTAAGAAACCATCAACTTCTGTTTGAAGAAAACCCAGATTTTGAAATTGCATCACATAAGCCTGCTAGAGAAAATTTCTTACTGGACCGAAACTTAAACTTCTACTTAAGTATTTTAAAAATAAATATTGCAGATAAAATTAATAAGATCAACATGGTGAGAAAACTTATGCAAACTTACTTGGATCATTATTAGTGGTTGTGGCTGTTCCATCAAAATCACATGTCCCACCAACAGTATGCATTTTTTGATAATAATCATTGTAAGCATAAGATGCATGGTTCTTGATGTTATTCGGGAGATAGCACGGCTGCCCTGATTGTATAGCACTGCAATTGGCCTTGCCCTGCCCACATGCCCAGTTAAGCCCATCCCGTAACTTATCTTCACTAGCATCATCTTTTGCCACACAGAAAACTGTAGTAGAATTTCCAGTGATCTGACTCGAACCACTTAAACTCAGAGGAAAAACAGCACTTCCATTCGTATACAGGAACCCCCAGTTCTTCTCAGAGACAGGCCCCGGTCTCTTGTCTTCATTAAACAATTCATAAATGTATGTGTTGATAGGAATAGTTGGTTGACTAGGTGGGCCTGAATTATTGAAAACTCGCCTGATCAAATTATTAATGAAGGTCTCAGCGTTTTCCACAGTGGCATCAGGTTCATTGGATCCACCTTGCCAAGGCCACCCTGTTTCTGTGACAACGATAGGGATAGCAGAAAAATTGAGAGCATCCATAGAATAATAGGTTGCATCAACCATTGCATCAAACATACTGTTATAGTGGAACAAAGTGTTCGGGTCAACAATTTGTTTGACAGAGGGGAGAGGTTTGAAAAGAGCATAATCAATCGGAAAAATGCCATTTCCATCAGTGTAACCATAATACGGATAGGCATTTAACATGTAATAGGAGTTGGTGTTCTTCAAAAACTGAAGAAGCTGGTATACTGTAGAGTTCCATGAGGAATTAAAGGTAGCAGTAGATGGGGGAAAAGGCTTGGGGATGATGTCCATGGATTGTGGGGTTGAAACTTTGACCTGGAAATTGAGATCAGAAGCTACAAGAGCCCTGTGCAGGTTATTCATAGCTGTAACTAACACTGGGGCAGCATGAGGGATTGAGGAAAGAACCTCGCTGCCAACAGCAATGGCTGTAATGTTGGTGGAAGGCACGTAAGCCGCAACATTTTTGTTGATCCATGCTGCTGCTGTTGATGCAGATTCTCCAATTCCTAGGACTTCCTCATTTGTCACACCAACGGTAACTTCAATCCCACTACCAGCAAGGGCTTTCAGCATGTGAGAGTCAGCATCATAAAGCCGTATATGAGTAATTTGATGGGCTTTGACAATAGCAACCACGTCTGAAGCTGATGGCATGCTGGAAACATCAGTACCTATGTTTACCCCAACAAATGCACCTATGATGAAGAATCTCGTCAGAAAAAAATCTACAAGAAACATTATTACAAGCACCTACTAGTTCATAAACCAAGAAAAGCTCAAAATAAGTTGAGGACAAAATAATAAAAGCAAATAAAAAAGGAGCACGAGAAAGAAGGAAAAGAAAAAAAACACTTAGTTCTCAATGGTCTCTAGATCTTCGAGGGCATGTCTGAAAGGTTACTTTTAAATACTTGGGCAAGAAAATTGAAACATAAACCAATTTAAAGTACTTATTACCAGGAACCACGATTATGGTTCCAATTTACAACAACTTTCAGCAGCAGTATTTGAACCATGAGAAGTATAAACAGTAGTTACGAATAGGATAAGTAAAATCAGAGAAGAATCTCGTTAACAAGAAACATCAATTATAATGATTATCATTTTTACAGCTGATTCTTCAACCTGCAAGATTCAACATTCCAAACAGGAACTGACCAAAAAAAGAAACCCAAGATAATTTTGCTAAATTACCTAGCACATTGGAAAACATGCCAATTAGAACCAGAAGCATGCTTCCAAGACATCTTTCAAGACTCATCTGGTCGTGCAGTTTGTTCTCAGATTCACTTAGATGCTAAATGTTCTGCAAACAAAAGCAGAGTCAGATAGTTTAATTCAGCTAATGCTGAAAATTTATGGGGGGAAAAGACAAAATAAACAGCTCATAAAATCCCTAGAAACTCTAACTGCATAGTAAAACTCTGTTCAAAATAATGGCCTCAGGCTTCAAAAACTAAAACAGAAAGTGTGCTAATTTGGAGCAAGTTTAATGCTAACTTAGTAGGTTAGGCAAAGTAAAATTCCCTATTCATCTACATGAGGATGATGTTACACATGCTAACCAGGTAGATGACACCAAATTCATCTACACGAGGATAATGTTGCATGCGACCTTTTAAAGCAGATTAGAACGAATCAACATTCGTGTATTACTGGACAGAAAAGGCGGATGTGGACCTCTTTTGACTCCTTACAAGTAAATGGTTAAACTACTTGATGGATCACTATCATATAGGCTGAAGAGCAAATTAGTCCCTTTGCAGTAAAAGTTAGCAATTACTCTCTCTACATTTAACTTTGAAGATAAGAGCTAAAATTTTAAACACCAGTAAACTTGAACCTCAAAAAGTGCTAACTTGAAGTGTTTTAAAGTGACGTGGCCAGAAAAAAAAAAAACAAAGTTCAATGCTTGTTAAAACACAATAATGGCTTCAAGCACCACAAGACATCATATTTTTACAGTTTTACAGAAATGTGCAAGGTCTATATTGTTCACTTTTACAGCAGAGAGATTAGTTTGCTTCTAAGCTTATAGCACAAGACTCACTCGACAGTTTAACCCAAATAAATAAACATGGCATTGCATAACATTCATCAAATGAATTAACTCTTCGTTGAAGAAACGGTTGACACTATGTCAAGCAGAAACTCAGTAGCAGCAAGATTTATTGTGTCCAAAGCTGTTTAAAACCTGGTGTTCTTGTAATTTTGCACAAAAAGGATAGTACTTTAAAGGGACGGAAGCAGGATTTTATGTAGGGGGTGCGAACTATTATGAAGCTATATTAGAAATGCAGGGGGTGCGAAATTAGATTGTCAATAGAAAATACAAATCACTTAAATCAGAGAAACTAATGAAAATACAAAGAACCTGATAAATATCTCTAATTCAAAGCACATTAATGAAAATACAGCAGTGCAGGAAAACTCCAACCCCAGATGGCAAAAATCACATTTTTAAAACTACCCAGAAGCAAGCTGCAAGTTTTAATGAAAAAACAAGGTAACCAAGATGAGGAAATCAAGAGAAGTACCTGATCCAGGTTGCCAAGGTGCAGGAAAAGGGATTCTGCAAGAGAAAAACAAAACCCCACAGTAACTTTCTGTACAAAACTAATAATCCAGTGCTTCAATCAGAAGAACTACAAGAATTTCAAAAGCCCCACAGTAACCTCCTGTACATAAATGTGGAAGCCAGAAGAACAGCCGGGAAAGAGAACACAGTTGAAGAGCTTCACTAAATAAAATCACTGCTTCAGATTAAATTAAAGGAGCGGTATTATTAGAGTTAAAAAGACTAGTCGGTGTGTTGTTTATTTTTTTAGGGTAAACTACACCTTAATCACTGGACTTTAGATGTTTTTCGTTTTGGTCACCTGATTAGAAGAGTTTCAATTGTAGCGTTGAATTTTCGGAATTCATATTTTAGTCATTGAGATATTAAATTAGATATAGTTGGCTGACATGAATTTTTTTTGCTAATGGTGCTGATGTGGAAGGTGTAAAAAATATGTTTATCTTTTTTAAATACGTCATTTTTTCTATTCATTTTCTTCATCTAAATTAAGATTTTTATTTTATTTTCAATCGCCATCAAAAAATCTTCTTTCTCAGAAAATTCATATGGTGAGAACTGAGAAGTATTACTTTGAGAAGAAGGATTATATATCGTGAAGCTAGTCTTATCATATAACCATCAACGAAGATCAGGTCATTCGAAAATTAAAATTTTATACGAATTTTTTTGTCAATTTTAAATATTTTTCGAGTCAAATTAATTCATGAAAAAGAAATAACAAAGATACAAATATTTTTTATTAATTTTATTGTGAATAACAACTGAAATAGGTGACGATCATCGAAGAAAATTAAAAAAATTTTATAAAAAAATGGTTATGATAATTGCATGTCATAATGGCACTAAAAAGTATAACAGCACAATGAACAAAAAAAAGGCAATTTTAAAAAGTTTAGTGTTATAATTGATTTTTTAGTTTAGTGATTAAAATAAAAATGAAATCAAAGTTTGTTGACTAATTATGTTATTTTTAAAATTCTAAGTATCACCTCTAAAAGATAAAATATTATATGCGGTGAGTACCATGGCTAGTTGTCTTAAATAATAACTTTGTAGTAACATAATAAAGAAGACAGCTACCATATTATTACATCGTTTGTATTTAGAAAATTATTCGATACATATTTTGTCGAGTATTTTTATTTTAAGAATTATAAATTTAGAGGCTAAGAATTTAATTTGTAACGTTTAGAATATAGTGTTTGTGGTTTAAGTTTAAAATTTAGTTAGCAGTTTTTTATATGCAAACTTGTCTATCTACTCTATTTAAAATATATATATAAATCCCTAACTTAAACCATAAAATTTGAACTATAAACTCTAATCATAAACTTTAAATTTGAAACCATACAGCTCATTCCCTTGTGTCCTGGTGGCAAAGGTAGATGTTTATCATCCCTTGGGACCCGGGTTCGAGCACCAGATATGCCATGCTGTGTGTGCCGTCTTAGAAAAGACTAAGAAAGTTGAACAGATGCTACCCTTGCATCGCACCAGCATATTCAAAAAAAAAAATTGAAACCATACAAACTAACTCCTAAATACTAAAGCCTTTGACCTTAAGACGGACTACACAATAAGTGTATTTAATAATTTTTCATTAATAAATTACTAATTAATTTTAAAAATTATTAAAATAAATATAATTATCATATTTTCTAAATAATCGTCGTGGTTCATTTTGAATCTGTGGAATTATACACCTTCCGACCATTAAACATTCAAAAGCCTAAAGTAATTATAGTGAACGACGGAGTTAAGATTAAATATTGAAGAATATAAATTTATTTAGTCTTTAAATTTAAAAATTGTTATTTAATTAATATTGAAACTAAAAAGACCTTAGATTATACTAAAATAATTTGGGGGACAAGAGCTCCTCCCAAACTATAAATAGCTTTGTTGTGTTAAAAAGCTAATTTGAGAAGGGGTAGTCATAAACTTCGAATATATTTCGTAAAGTGGACATAAAATGGGAATACAATTTCAAATTAATAGGAGTGCAACTGCAGTAATTTCAAAGCCTCAAAGATAAGTCCACGTGACCGTACTCCTCCTCAACGTTCCCCGTTCTGTATTCCATGGAAACGTACTTCATGTCATGACTTCCTCCGTAGCTCATTTCTCCATCGAATTCGAACCTACCGGTTCGACCTCGTTGTTCAGACGGAGCCGTCGGTGACTGTAGACGTCGACCATGGCTGGAACTACTTATAACTGAGCTTAGCTCTCTGCTTTTCCTGGCAAGAGTCCGTTCTAGTCTGTGTGCATTTTGGTGCCCTCCTAGTGCTTGTGAACTATAGAACTTCCTGCTGCAATAGTTACACGAGAAAACTCGGGGTTCGGATGGACTGCGGGGCGATGACGGATCGAGAACAAGCTCTAGGTTGAGTTGACTGTTGGGTAGGCTTAAACCAAGAGATGTGTTAGGCTGATACTCCATTGTGTAGGAGAGGAAATTGCAGGTTCTCAAGCTATGATAAACGGAATTAATTCGACCAATTTAATTTTATGATCGAAACAACGGCAACGATGATCGATGTTAGGTAGGCGAGAGATCAAAAGAAGGAAGAGAATGGAAGAGCTTATAGGCAATGGAAGATGGTGCAAATAAAGGGTATGGAGAGCATTATATTATGAGGTGCGCAAAGGTTCACTGTTCCTGCAACCACAAATAGTACTAAAAAAAGAGACAGACAGTTATGTGCAAAGATCTGTGGGGAATCGAAGGGTTGTCGCCTCCATTCATGGCAATATTCTAATCCTTTGTCTGTCAAGCAAATGAATTTCAGGGCAGTTTAATTAAAATAATCATATATATTTTTAAAAGTTAAAGTTTGTGATTCGAATTCGAAGCATGTAGCGCAAGCTAGTACATGACTAATTTTTGTCCATTAGACTTTAGTTCAAAGTAATTTAAACTCGTTTGGGTTGATTTCTTATTACGAAAGTTAACTTTATAATCAAGTTATTAGCCTATAATTAAATATGGATAAATATTCTATACACAGACGGTGGAAACTGAAAGTTTCCACAAGCGCTTTAGTTTTAGGGCATAGTGAGTTAGTTTAGGGTATAGGGTTTATGGGTTTAAGTGTAGGGAGTTGGAATTTAGAGATAGTTGTTTTAATTTAAGGTTTATGGTTATAATTTAGGGTTTATAGCTTAAAACTTAAATTCTCATCATATTACCCTAAAAGCTAAACACTGGCCTATAAACCTTAAATTATAACCCTAAACCTTAAATTGAAACAACTATCCTTAAATTCTAAACCCCTACACCTAAACTCATAAATCTTATATCCTAAACTAACTCCATATACCCTAAAACTAAGGCACTTGTGGAAACTTTTAGTTTTCACCGCCAGTATATAAGATATTAATCCATTAAATATTGCAGTTTAAGTTTTTTTAAAGGTAACAAAAAATCTTAACGCTGTAACTTAAATTTTCCGACTCCGCCCTTTTCGTTAATAGGATTGTTATAAACAAGATAAACTGCCTCGAATACACTAAACATGCAACATGATAATTAACAGCCAGAATGACATTTTGTCCAAACATTATCATAATTTGCAATGAACAAGCGTACAAGATTAGACATGTTCCTCCACATATAGAACATGTTTTAGTGTTCCTCTCACATCAGTTCTTACCCGAATCATCAAAATCTCTGTCTAATTCTAATCAGTCTTTTACATAACTTAAACTGAGACGAGCACATGGGGTATGGATTTCCACTGTGTTGTCTCAAACAGGTAAGGTTTTAAAATAAAGGTCCTAATAAAAAAAAACACTGTCTAGAATTATTTTATGAACACATTATATGTTAGACCATGATTGTGGGATCATAATCTAGCAGGTCGGCTATGATTGCGCTGAGCTTTGTCCCTTCATCAAAGACACAAACCAAACCAAACCCTCACTAGTCCGAGTGTTAGCAACAGTAGCACTTCTTAAAATTTTTGAATTATTATATGGTTTATTATCCTATACACTGATTCACAAGCATTTTAGATTTAAGATTTAGAGTCTTAATTTAAGGGGTAAGGTTTAGAGGTTTAGGTGTAAGGCTTTAGAATTTAGAGCTTAGGGTCATAATTTAGGGTTTATAAGTTAGGATAAATATCCTATACACTGGCGGTGGAAATTGAAAGTTTCCACAAGCGTCTTAGTTTAGGGTATATGGTTTAGGGTTTTAGGTGTAGGGGTTTAGAATTTAGGGATAGTTGTTTAAATTTAAGGTTTAGGGTTATAATTTAGGATTTAGTTTTTAGGGTAATATGGCCAGGATTTAGGTTTTAACCTATAAACCCTAAATTATAACCCTAAACTTTGAATTTAAACAACTATCCCTAAATTCTAAACCCCTACACCTAAACCCCTAAACTCTATACCCTAAAGTAAATCATTATACCTTAAAACTAAAGCACTTGTGGAAACTTTTAGTTTCCACCGCATGTGTATAGAATATTTATCCTATAAGTTAAACCCTAAATCCTAATCATATTACTCTAAAAGCAAAACCCCTAACCTCTAAACCATGGATTATAACCCAAACCCTAAATTCTAATCAATATCCCTAAATTCTAAACACCTACACATGAACCCCTAAACCTTACACCATAAACTAAGACTCTAAACCCTAAATCTAATGCGCTTGTAAAAACTTTCAGTTTTTACCCCCAATATATAAAATATAAATCCTTATTATATATTTTAATTTTTTTGTATTCTATATTTATTATCTAAATCTACACTCCATGAAATTTTCATATTCTCATACACTTATATTTATATATATATAAAGTTTATATCTCTAACATAAAATTTTACCTCTGTCCATATTTCTTACCAATATCGTTAGTCACCTAGTCATGAAGATTCCCAAGCTCTACGAACATTAATTCCCTTGTAGAAAACATACCATTATCGATTATTATGAAATGAATATTTAATCAGCAGCCAAATATTTTGGTGTAGTAATGACTGTTCCTGGTACTTTCCCTTGGTCAGTTAATTGGACCTGACTTGCTTTTTTTATATAGGATTTAATTAAGATAATGGCATTATTATATTTACTCAATAATTAGTAGACCACGGATCATTTGACAGTTTGATAAGAAAAGGGAGGATTCGTGGATGGACCAAAGTGTGCTGAAGAAAATATAGGTGTTTAAAAATATTTTATTCGAATTATCTGATTTGTCGATCTAATTAAAAATTATTGAATATTTGTGATGAAAATACTCGAATTTTCAAGTTGTGTATCCGACATGTGGTTTCTTTTTGGTAGATGGGCCGGTTCAAAACTGATTTTTTTATAGTCGGGTACTCAACCTGGTTATTTTAGTATATATATTTTAATTATAAATTCTATTTTTATTTTAGGTTCCTTACTATTTTTATTCTAAAACTAAATTTAAATCCTTAAATTTTTTTGTGCTTGTATTATGTATTTTTAAGTTTTAAAAATTTAAAAAATATTTATATTAACATGTCAATATGAGATTCGGAAGAAAAATCACAACCGAGATTAATATTTTTAATATCTTATTTTGTTGATAAACTTTAATATATATATATATCCAAATATTTCTCTCTTAAAACTAACTTCAAATCACTAATTTTTGTGTTTGAATTATGTATTATAAAAATTTAAGTTTTATGTGTGTCCCGTGTCATTTTTAACAAAAAAAAAATGGATTTGAAGTTCGAGTACATATAAGTGAACCGGGTAACCGATTTTGCGGGTACCTGGTTCTTATGGGCTGGATCACGAGTCGAGTTTTTAGGTACCCGAAAATTCGAGTACCGAGATATGAACACCCCTGGGAGGGAGCAGTCGCACCTCCTAAAAGTTTTAATTTTTTTCTATAGTTCAGATATTCCCTTTGTGTTTTCTATTGATGATCTAATTTCGCACCCGTAAAATTTTATAATTTCGCACTCCTTACGTTTCTAACAATGGCGGACCTTGACATTATAGTTTGAGGGGCCTAATTAAATTTTTTAAAATTTTAGTGGTCTATCCAAAATTTCCAAAACTTTCGAATGATTTAATAATAAATTCATTTTTAAATGTGAGGGTCTAATTATTTTTCTTAATTTTTGGAAAGTTTCATGAAACTTTTTAACAATTTAAGGGGGAAATTAAAAATATAAAAAGCTTTTAGAACTTTATTAGAATTTTAATAAATTTTGAGGAGGCCTAACTAAATTTTCAAAAATATTTTAAGAGTATAATACAAATTTTTTTCGAAATTTTTGGGAGCCAAAGCCCCTCCGACTTTGTGACCCTTCGCCTCTTATTTCCAATAATTCGCACCTCATTATATAAAATTACGTGCCTGTGCCTGAAAGAATTGAGTTTATATCAGTATCCTTGCATTGATTAATCCGAAGAAAACAAACAGAATAGGGTTTGCTCATTTGAAGCAAAAACTTGCAGCCAAGGAGAAAGAAAGAGAGGGAGACACTGGGGAAAATGCGAGGTTTTAGGTTAGAGTAGTAGGGATGGAAATTTTATCCGGACCCGACAGGTTCCTACACGGCCCGATCAGGTCAAATTTTTTAATAAAAAAATTGAGTTCGGTTCGGGTTGGGTCGGTTTTTATCATGATATATTCGGTTCGGGTCAGGTTCGGGGTTAGGGTAGAAAATATTCGACCCGACCCAGGACTAATAGTGTAATTTTTCTTAAAATTTTAAGGATATTTATAATAATACCCCTCTTTATATATATATATTTATAATTAAGTCCTTAAAATTGAATTTTATTTATAATTTAGTCCTTTAAATTATAATTTTTACAATTAAGTCCCTTAAAATTATTTTTTACAATTAAGTCCCTAAGATTAATTTATTTTATATAGGCCGGGTCGGGTCAGATTTAGTATATTTACTTTTGAGTTGGGTCGGGTCGAATTTTTTTAAAAATATATTCGAGTCAGATGCAGGTTTAGAGTGTTTATTTTCGGTTCAGATCCAGGTGGGGTAAAAACGCGATCTTACACGACCCGTGCCCATCCCTATAGAGCAGTGATGAAACAAAAAGGAGGGGAGCCCCTGGTTTTGCCTGCACACAAGTATGTGTGTGTAAGATTAATGAGAATTGATAATGTGTAGAAACTGAGATAGAAATGACCATGGCGGACATGTTTGACTTTTGTCGGGTTAATTCAATGAACCTTAAAATATTTGGGATCACCAATTCCAAATATCAATCTTGTAATTTAACCCATCGCGCGAAAACAAAGTTAATTAAAAAAATTTAATTCGTAAATTGTAGTAAATTTATCTTTTGATCAACATTAATCGTTACAGTATTAACGTGACAATTAACGATGCTAATATAATAATCTATTATGCTCCCGGTTTCGTGTTGGTCTCTTTAGTTGATTCAGGTAGACACTTTTGTAGTAGTCTCGATTTGTATTTGATTCCTTGGTCGACAAATAAAACCGTCGATACTCAAGCTTCCGTAGGTCTTGATTGTAATGGCCTGTTTTGGGCTACGATTATCTAAAATAAATCTTAAAACAGTCCACTCTTAAAAAATAATTAAAATAGAGGCGTATTTAAGTGGTACCAGTAGATTCAATTTAACTAAGTTGATACATTGTTAATACAAAATATAAGAAGACATAGAATTTCGTATGTTCAAGCACTTAAAATTCTCTCATTTACGGGTGGGGATGAGTCTGGATAGAGGTGAGAATTGAGTTGTTTGTATTGAGTTGGTTTGGGTCTAGACATTTTCCGATTAGGGTCGGATTTGATTTGGTTTATGTTTAGTTCGAGTCTACGATAACTCGGGTAGATTTCGATTTTGAGTCGGGCAATTAGGTTTTAGGTCAAGTCAATATCGGATCGGTTAGTTTCGGGTCAAGTCAATATCGGATCGGCCAGTTTCGAGTCAAGTTAATATCATATCAATTGGTTTTCATGTAGGGTCAATATCGGATCAGTCGATTTTCAAAGTAGAGTTAATAATTAGATCTTTAGGTCAATTCGGGTTGAGTTGAATATGAGTCCAATTGACGTAGAATTATTCATATATTCTTGTAAAAAAATGCGCCTTCTGTTAGATTAGATATGAAGATGGTCTTAAAAGACATGATATTGAACCATTAAATAATTACCAATGATGCGGTTAACTAGTAGTGTAATTTAAAAACAAAACATGTACCATTTTACTATTATCACATTGCTAAAAAATAGATAATAGTAAAAATAAATTATTAATTCACTTCAACTCAATTGTAGGGTTAAGATCAGATTGATGTTATGTCCAAATCAGATTTAAAAGAAAATCAAATTTAAGTTGCTTTTAGTTCAAGTTGTATTCCATTCGAATTGTTTTTAATTTGGGTTGCTTTCGGTCCAGATTCATATTGTCCAACTAAAATTCAGGTCTATTTCAATTTGTTTTAAGTTTTAAATCAAGTTTACTCATTATGTCCAGGTTTATATCGTGCCTTGTATTATGTAAATTAATTCGATTAATCAAATTTGGAATTAATCAAGTTCGGATCAAATTTATCAGGTCTGTAGGTTAAAAGAAACATGTAAGGGTCTTGAGTCTTGACTCCGTAAAATGGAAAAATATACTTAAGTCGTTTAATAATGGTAAAGTTTTAATTAAGTTAATATTAAGGTCAATTTGCTTTCCGCCCTTCTCTAAATGATAAAATTTCAATTTAATCCCTTAGAAAATTATAAAGTCGTTTATTAATACAATAATAGAATTACATTTAATTCTTTATAAAAATATAATTAAAATTTGGAACAAAGGTTGTTACAAGAAAAAACCAAGAATAAAAGAGGAAGAATGATTCTATTGATCTTGGATCAATAAATCAATTTTCCCATTGGGACATCGAATTTTTTGAGCCATGTATTCAGGGTGAATGGCATTTTTTGTTGTTGCTTTAATCACTGATATTTAATCTATTGACTAATTAATACATACCGGGTACTACATAGGCTCATTATGAGCGTAACTCTCCTAACCTAAAATTTTTTTCTATTCACAACGTCAGAATGCGAACCTCTAACATTGTTTAAGTTATCTAATACCCATCCCTTGGTCCAGTGAATGCCACTTTCTTTAGATTCGAGATAGGGTATTACCCCCCCCCCCCCCAACCAAAAAAAAGTTGGGGGTATGTAGGGATTGCAAACGGGCGGGGCGGGTACGGATACCCCCTCCTCCATCCCCATACCCACTTAAAATTTTCATATCTACCACCTACCCACCACCCACGACGAGTATAATTTTTAAATCTACATCCGCCTACTACCAATTAAATTTATATTTATCTCCGTCTTAATTGGGACGAGTACATTACGAAATTTACGAAATTGTACTCGTCTATCATCTCTAAGGGGTATGCCATGCTCTTGCAATTGCGAATCCACCTAATTACCAAAACATGACTAAATTCAACTGGGTACTGTAGCCTTGGCCAAGAAAATTTGTGTACCCAACGTTAGGCCTAAATCCACCTCACCAACATTTTGTTCCTTATTTGACTCTCTCTCTCTCTCACACACACGTGTGTTTAGTACATTGTTTTGCCTTTCATGACTGTGGGTAATTTATGAAAAGAACTATAGATAATTTTGCACCACATACTTTTAAAATTATATAATATTTTTTCATCCGGATAAATAAAAGAATACATTGAGATTCAATAATATTGATAATTTTTATACAATACTTAAATTATTTATGCCTCATAAATCGGAGGATAATACATATTTAAATGATATTTAAATTTACGGACTCTTAAATGATGTAATAATATACCATGTAATTTTTTAACAATAAATCAAATTTCATCAAAATAAATAAAGGTATAACAAAACACACTCAATACACGAAGAGAAATTTAACGACTATATTCACCAAATCTTATACAAAAAGAAGAGATAAAACATGAAAACTCAAAAATTGAGTAAAAAAAATCAAAACTTTTTTTTGATTATGTCATTCATCACCCGTAGAAATTTGTCAAACAAATCTCCGTCTCTATCTAGGTAGACGCCTAAGTAATGATGTAGAAGACGTAATAAAAACAAATCAATTTAATTAGACGCTTAATTAGTGACATAATTGACGTAATCGATAAAATCAATCTTCCAAACTATTACACTAATAATTTTAAAAACATTCTCAATCTACTACAAACGTACATTTTAATGATCGCTATACAAATGCTAAATTACCACAAAATTACACGTGAACAATACTATTGTAGATAATTATTGCATCTAAGTGTAATCTATATGGTTATTGATGGTTTATATATGGACAGAAATGGTCTTCTTGCGATTCTTAAGAAATCAGTGGGCAAACAATATAGAATAAAGCACTAAATCTAGATTTGTATCGGGCAATGATTCAAAGTAGTGGATTATTCCTAAAAGTCTCTAGTGGGTTTGAATTTAACAGTTTGATATCTTTTTGGTGAATCTACTTATGTCTCCACACTTAAAATTAGGTTTAGGGTTTAAGATTTTAGGTTAGGGGTTATAGTTAAGGTTTATGGAATTTTAAGGTATGGTATATTTTTTAGGGTATAAAATGTAGGGTTTAGGATTTAAAATTTAGAGTTAGGATTTAAAATTTAATTTTGTTATATTTTTTTAGTGTTTGGGCATAAGTAGAGACACCGAAAAGTGGCAGGGGATTTTTATCCTACATTAATCTCCATACGTTCCCAAAATCACACCAAGTGCACAATATCCATGCCTTTTCATGCCCTGCTCCTCAATATACTCAAGCCCCATCACGTTCTTACAACCTTAAAAGGATGGAAAGTCAGGTTGTTAGTTTTAGGGGTAAGCGTTCGATCGAGTCGAGTAAAAACATTTCGAATTTTTCAAGTTAATGCATCATATTTTACGACTTAAAATTTTTTTTCTTTTCGATTTGAGTTGAGTTTATGAGATTCGAGTCGAGTTTTCGAGTTCTTATATAAATTTAATTGTAATTATTTATCATGTTATAGTACATATTGATTATAATCTAAACGACTTTCTCTAACCATATAAGATATGTGCGCGCGCACATATATATTTCTTCATATGTGGCATATATTTGATGACTCGACTTGAACTTAAAAACCAATCTACTAATTCTATTTTACAATTCAAACTTTATTTGAATTTTTTTCGAGTCGAGTTTATAAAATTTTAAGTCGTATCAAAACGAGTCAAATTTTTTCGCCTCGAGTCGAATTTTGTTCACCCTAGTTAGTCCAAGTAGCACGATACTCGCGACTAGTCCCCTGCGTTGAATCCAAGGAAACGTATTGAATCCCGCATTCATAAAGTAACGAACTCCCTAACATCACAAATTAACAATGAAGCCTTCATTACAAGGGAAACGACTCATCCTCTCATCTCTCACCTTCATCTTCTTCCTCTCTGCATTAGCTTCCATCAACGACTTCAGATTCGTCGGCTTCTCGAGATTCGGAAGCCGCGATTTTTCCAATGTCGTCCCTCCCGGTCCATCCCACAACACTTCTTCGCAAATCTCCCTCGAATCGAATTCCTCGACCGATGACCTTCGGATTCTAATCGGGATCCTGACGCTTCCCGATCAATACCATCGCCGTCACTTCCTTCGTCTCGTATACGGTACGCAGTCTCCGGTGGGGGCGCAAGTGGATGTGAAGTTCGTATTCTGCAACCTCACAAAGGAAGACCAGAAAGTGTTGGTTGCACTCGAGATAATGCGGTACAATGATATTATAATCCTCAATTGCAAGGAGAACATGAACAAGGGCAAGACATACACTTTCTTTTCTAGCTTACCGGAGATATTCGACTCCTCGGACCGACCGTACCCTCCGTACCATTACGCGATGAAAGGAGACGACGATATGTACTTGAGGTTGGGGAACTTGGTGGAGTCATTAAGGCCATTGCCAAGGGAAGACTTGTACTACGGCTATGTGATCCCATGCCCCAGCATGGACCCTTATGTTCATTACATGTCTGGCATGGGGTATTTGGTGTCTTGGGACATTGCCGAGTGGGTTAGAGATTCGGACATTCCTAAGAACCATTTGGAAGGGCCGGAGGACAAGGTGTTCGGAGAGTGGCTCCGAGACGGGCGTAGGGCTAAAAACAGGTTCAATGCGAAGTGGTCGATGTACAATTATCCGGAACCGCCGACGAGGTGTACGCACGAGCTCTGGCCGGACACCATCGCCGTGCATTTGTTGAAGGATCAGGAGAAGTGGATTCACACCTTGAAGTATTTCAATGTTACCAGAAATTTGAAACCATCCAAATTATATCACATACCCTAGTTACCTACACATAAGTTTTGATTATTGTTTATTCATTCTTCCTGTTTAAAGTAAGAAAAATCAAGCTTTGGTTAGACTGATGTCGTTTATGTCAAATTAAAGGGTAAATGTATATTTTTGATACTTCAACTTAGAGACGGGCACGGGTTGGGTCGGATTTTTGGCCCACCCGAACCGACCCAAAAATAAATGCTCTATACTCGCATCCGACCCGTCCCGACCTATAGAAAAAAATATTTTTTAGGGACCTAACTATAAAAAAATAATTTTAAGGGACTTAATTGTAAAAATTATAAATTTAAGGACTAAATTGTAAATAAAAATTTAATTTTAAGAACCTAATTATAAAAAATAAATATTAAGAGGGACTATTTTAATAAATATTCCTAAAAAATTAGGGGGAAATTACATAATTAATCCCAAGTCGGGTATAATATTTTTCACCTAATCCCAAACTCGACCTAACCCAACCTTAATAAAAACTCGACTTGAACCCGACCCGATCGGGTCAGATTTTTTTTAATGAAAATATGATCGGGTCGGGTAAAATGCCCATCCCTACTTCAATTTAGGGATGGCAACGGGGCGGGGCGGGGCGGGTTTTTGGCCGCCCCGAACCCGCCCCGACCTATAAGATACTATACCCGACCCCGCCCCGCCCCGAATTAAAATATTAATTTACCCGCCCCGACCCGCCCCGATACAATAACCCTTAAACCCGACCCCGCCCCGACCCGCCCCGAAAAATTAAAAAAAAATTAATCTTCGTCGACGGTAAATGTTAGATTCGATCAATCTTTCACCACAATCACAAATTATGATTTCAAAGGACTTCAAACTTATATAAGAAAATAAAATAAAACTAATTTTAAATTATCACGTGTTAAACTACATATTTAAAAGAATAAACTTGAATCATTGACCGTTAGAATCGAATATATTAAAACTTGAACAACATCTAAACAAATTTTACAAAATGTACGAACCAAAACAAAAACAAAAAACAACTTTAAAACACATAAAAATGTTTAAATATAATGATATTTTTTATAAATATAATAAAAATATATATAAAAATATAAAAATATACCGGGGCGGGGCGGGGCGGAGAATTTCTATCAAATACCCGAACCCGCCCCGCCCCGACTTCAAGCTTTTCTCGCCCCGCCCCGCCCCGCCCCGATCCCCGAAATTTTAGTAAAAATACCCGGCCGGGTCGGGTCAGGGCACCTCGGGTCGGGTCGGGGCCGGGTATTTTTGCCATCCCTACTTCAATTTGATACCTAAATATTTTTTTATCCAATTAAGCCCTTAAACTTGGTCTTAATGTTCAATTTGGTACATATAGGACAGAGCCATGGATAATGATCAAGGGGCAAGATATAACTAACCATAGAATTGAGCTTTGGTCAAATTAAAGGGTAAATGTATATTTTGATACTTCAACTTGATACCTAAATGTTTTTTTTGTCCAATTAGGCCCTTAAACTTGGTCTTAATGTCCAATTTAGTACATATAGGACAGAACCATGGATAAAGATCAAGGGGCAAGATATAACTAACCATAGAATTGAGCTTCGGTCAAATTAAAGGGTAAATGTATATTTTGATACTTCAATTTGATTTCACGGTTTAAATGGATATCTAAGCACTCCTTTTGTTCAATTAGATACCTTAATTTGGCCTCAATTTTTATCCAACTAATTACATAAGTTGACTTATAGTTCAACTTTTTTTTTTCTTCGTAATGTTAGGTTCTATTTTGTCAAAAAAATAGTTGAGTGACTAAAATAGAAACAAGATAATAGATAGGATACCAAATAGGTAGTTTACCCCTTTTATATACTAGTATTACTCTCACAGTACGGTGACAAAGCATGTGTCACAGGCCTATAAACATGTTAACCTGGGAAGGCCAATCAATACTTTCTAAGAACTGACCTAAAACCCTGGCCGTCTATTGGGAGCTGAGAGTCTGCACACTTTTGACCTTTGGGCTTCCAAATTACTTTCTTCACAGCAATTCAAGAAACTAATAGCTTCCTCTGAACCGCTGTTGGCGGCAGCCGCTGCTCGGTTTCATCGTCGATCATCTCCTCTCAATCTTCGTTGTAAGCTCTTTTTTCCTTTCCGATTATTGAAGTTGTTGTTTTAATTATACGGTGATGAAGTTTTGAACTGAATCTAGGTGAGAATGTTAATCGAAATCTTATCTTCTTACGATGTGATTTTTGCATCTTTTATTCGTATAAGCCGTGGTCTCTCTTCGGTTTCTTTGGAACTTTTCGATCTCTCGCTTTCATTATTTGTTTTTGGAGCATTTCCGCGCTAAATGAACGATACAAACATGTTCGGACTTTCACGGATGTAAAGCATGTTCGGTTTTTCTTAACACAACATGTGAAATGAATTTCGAATTAGGAAATGTTTATTATCTTCTCATTTGCATTTGCTCTGTGATTTATTCAACCATTTTTCTTTTCCCCTTAAGTAGAAGGTTTCCTGTGCTGAAGTGATGATGTTAATGGTGTTTACAGGCTTTGGTTGATTGTCCTTCTATCAAGATGGTTGGGCCAGCACCATTTGTAGATATGGGCAAAAGAGCCAAAGGTATGGGTTGCATTAACCTTTACTTGCCCTGTATTGTATGTTTAGATATTGTTTTATTATGCTTGCACTTGTTATGGTCTTACTATAAATTGCTGTTTATTGGCAACTCAAACCGACAAGCAGCTTTTCAGAGGCATGGTGAGGGTTGGGTAGAGGAATTGGAAAGATTGTTGCAGTTAGATTTTTCAAAAACACTTAATAAACCAAAGAAAATTCCTATATTTATGTGATAGAATATAGATAACCAAAACAAGTAGTTAGTAATATACTAGTACATTTATTACCAGGACTTTTCTCGCTATTTGTAACTTTTAATGAGTATTAATCAGCACCTACTGCAGTTGTTTTGTTAGCCTGTCATGTTACAAAACAGGGACTTAAACCTGCTTTTATTTGCTTTTAGCTCTCATAGATTCTAATCATTTCTAATTATGTTTATGCAGACCTCCTGACAAAAGATTACAACTTTGACCAGAAGTTTACTCTTTCAATGCTGAGCTCCACTGGAATGGTAGTGTTTTCCCCATAGAGCTTTGACCCTTTTTATTGAGCTTCTTGATTGTAATATTTGGACATAGCTTGATTAATGTACTTGAAACCTTAAATTCTGCTTTGCCATAATTTTATATGCCATTGACGCTATGGTGTGAGAATAGTTTGTTAAATATTAGTTCCTTTCTCTTAAGCAATCTTCTGCAGCAAATTACTGGCAGGAATTGCGGGTGCACTGCTATCTTTGAGATGTAGGAAAAAACTACTTACTATCAGCAAGAATTTCATGTACATTGAATAGTCTGTTGAGTGATGTTACTTTTCGCTCCCATATCAGCTGAATTAGTCATATATCTCTTCCTTGTATTACATATCTAACCTTCATTTTCCTTTTAGTACTTACCAGTGTTAAAAGGCTGGACTGGACTGGCTGGTTAGACTGGCCAACTGGGAACCAGTGGTCTGTCCAGTCTGGCACGCATAAGAAATCTGAGCCTTTAGTGAACTAGTAGAAAATCAGTTTAACTGGTAAAGAATTAGCAAAAACAGGATTATACCGCAGACCATACCACTAAACCAAATGCACATTTTGTTATCTAATTACCTTATTTAATTCTTATCTTTCATCAAAATGTTATACCTAATATTTAATATTTAATATATTATTTAATTTAACAATCCTGTTGAACCGGTGACTCTGAAGGCTCATCAGTTTGAGATCTGGTCCCTTTTTCTATACATTGGTATTCATTTCCATCACATATTTGACAGATACAGGTATGGTTTTCTGCCTCCTAATGGTAGGATAAAGTTTAGAAAAAAATGTGTTGGACATATTTATTAAGCTTAGAATAAAACAAAGCTGAAGAACCAAGGAGGGCAGGAGACATGGGTGGTCGAGAGAGTTAAATTGTGAGGCCTAAAGAAACTAAATACCTATTTATTTTATTGATTGTATTTTATAAATAGCCTAAGAGCACTTGAAAATGGCCAAAAATATTTACTTCCAAGATTTTGATTTGTTATTCACTTTTACCATCAATAGATTTGAACACTTTGTCAAAAAATGTACTGCTGATAACTTCCCTTAAAAATGAAAAGAGCTCTTATCAAAAAATTTTAAATACTATATTGAACTGTATTCCAATTTGATTTTTTTTGTCATCTAATGTAGTTCTTAAAATGTTCACAGGGACTTACAGCCACAGGGCTCAAGAAGGACCAAAATTTTTTTGGAGACATAAATACTGTGTATAAGAGTGGACGCACTACTGTGGATATGAAAGTTGATACCTATTCTAATGTACAGAAGTTTTCTCCTTTCCAATTATTTTGTTTGTGACTTATCCATATTTGTGATTCAGTTTGCTGTATCACCTGCTTGTAGTTGGTGGTTGTTAAACCCTGATTATGTAATCCCCAATAACTTTGTCCCCTTTGCTCTTTTTTTTATTTGCTTTTCTGCAGGTGTCCACAAAAGTGACTGTCAATGATGCTTGGCCATGTTCCAAAGCTGCTATAAGTTTCAGGATACCTGATCACAAGTCTGGCAAGGTCAGTGCATGAATGTTAACAGTATACATCATTACATTGTAAAATGACAGTCTTAATTTCACATAGTAACAAAGGTATTCCCCATATTATTATTATTATTATTATTATTATTAATTTTCTGGCCATGCACTTTTCATGTGGTGGGGATTGTGTTAATGCCGACTGTTGGTCACTCCTATTCTACTGCTTACTACATATTTACCAAGGCTGTAGTTGATATGGTTGTTGTTTTATTAAGCCTTCTTTTCATGCATGGTATCTCGTTCTACTTTCTGGGTATCATTTTATCTGAAAAAATGTTAATTTTTTAAAGTAAATCTGTTTGGTGGAAAATTATGCTCCAATTCTCTTGTTTACTCGAAAGATCATTGACAGTTACTTTTGTAGGAAATCATATTATCAAACACTTCAACCAACTGATTAAAGGCAGTAAACTAACAATTTCTTGAAGTGTTGGTAATATAATTTTATGTTTGAGAAACTGAATCTGACTCTACATGCTTCATATCTCAGCTGGATGTCCAATATCTTCATCCTCATGCTGCCGTTGATTCTAGCATTGGCCTGAATCCAACTCCCCTATTGGAGCTTTCAGCAACAATTGGCAGCAACGAGCTTTATTTGGGTGGTGAAGTTGGATTTGATACAGCTTCTGCTTCTTTTACCAAGTACACTGCTGGGATAAACTTGAACAAGCCAGATTTCTCTGCTGCTCTTTTGCTGTAAGTATTTCAAGATCATCTACGTTAGGAGATATTTATTTCTTTTAGGTGTACGTCTAGCTGTATCTTTTTTATGCCAATACCTTCAGGCTTCAGTTGTATTGGCAAGTGCTGCATCATTAGCAGTTTATAACATCTTGTTAGCATTTTGGAAAATCTTAAGTGGGATTAAGATGATCCTAAATGTTGTTTGCACGTATTATGGTCGTCCTAGCCGATAATAAAGGTCTAAGGTAAGCCTCAAATACTTTAGATTTGAGCAGTTTAGCGATAGTCATTGGGCTTTCAAAAATTATTCTTGATCTCTAAACTTCGATTTCTACCAACCGGCTCTACAAACCTTATATGTAATCAAATGCAGTACTTTCACCTTATGTTTCAGTAAAGACTGACAGTTAATTTGTTCGTCACATAATTCTTTTTGGAGAAATTTTGTTTCTTGGCTGAATCTGAAATGGCCCACCCTTCTTTTAGTTTCTGCTCAATTTGGTCAAATTAAATGTGATTAAGTCTGCTAGCTAAGTTGTGTGACCTGTATAGATTTGGGGGTGGTAGAGAGAAAATTAAGGGGGAGCAGTTAGTGAAGGGTCTGCTGGAGTTGGGGACATTGATTAGTAAGAAAGAAAAAGGGTGATCCTATTTCCAATATGTTTTGTCTTCTTAAAATCAAATGTCAACTATCACGAGTTTGCGCATAGGATCCACATGTAAGTAACTGGCGCTAATTTTCATTGAAGAATAGCGAGGAAAAAATAGGAAAGGAAAGAATATCCTACTATTCATTGGCATTGAGTTGAATGCCGACGTGCCTGTCATATCAGCACTGTGTTTTCCTTTGTAATGCCAGAATGACGCCATTCCTTGCATTCTGAAAATTTCAGTGACCTTATATTTATAAATTGAAGCTTAATGATTCAGATGGAACTTTGAAACTTAGTGAGTACCGGAACCCCCTTTTAGATGCTTTTGAAGTAGATCTTTCGTGTTATTATTTTATTTTCTGCATCATGGAGAAAGTTTAAGAACACCATTTCCTTTGCCTTTGGTGAACGTTGTGCCAGTAAGAATGATGAAAAGCGTTTGTCACTGTAGGTTAAATTCGGATGATGTGTTAGCCGACGTCATAAGGCTTATCTTATTAGTTGTCAACATTTATTCTCATTTTCTTGTTATTTTATGTTCTTTTTCCCTCTGTCACGAAATCCTAGCTTTAAATGTTTGAATGCATATATTCTCTATTTAGGACTGACAAAGGACAGGCATTGAAGGCATCATATGTCCATTCTGTCAACCCCTTCACATCTGTTGCTGCTGAAATGGCTCATAGATTTTCCACCTATGAAAACACTTTCACCATTGGAAGTGCTCATGCCGTGGATCCTTTCACCGTTGTAAAAACAAGGTTCTCCGACAATGGGAAGGTTGCAATGCTGTGCCAACGTGAATGGAGGCCCAAGTCGCTCGTAACTTTTTCGGCGGAGTATGATTCGAAGGCCACGAATGCATCCCCTAAGATGGGGCTTGCCCTTGCTCTCAAGCCTTGACCGTGAAGGTGTCGTTTTGGATTTTTTCCCATATTTTAAATTTTGGTATGGTTTTTCCCGGGACCCTAGTGGGAGTTGTCAGATTATTTTGTATCGAAAGATGATAAAAGCGAGCAAATTGTTCGGATAAGGTGTTGATGAATGTTTTCGCATCCCCAAATTTTATAATGATAACAGCAAAGCAGTTTTTCTTGCTGAATGCTTATAATTTCCAAGTTGTATGATAGGGTATGCTTCCCCTTGATCATGTGTAGCGTTTCTTCATCTTCATCTTCATCTGTGAACAATGGCTTCGCCTTTGCTGTACGGACTACGGAGGAGTATCGATCAACTTATACGGCAACTTCAGTCTCCACAGTCGCTGCAGTTGAAACATCAGTTTTAACAGATTTCTATGACAGTCGATTGTTGTTTTGGTTAATTGACTTTTTGACTTAATAATGATCTGTTTTATGATAAACTTGATGTTCCGAGTGAGATAATGCAGCAAATTTCATATTTTTATCATTTAAAAAACTAGGTTGATTTGACAAGTGTTTATATCCAAGTGAGAGTTCTTCTAGATGAGATGTAATAACCCAATTTCCCTCCTGAAAACCCTAAATTTTCAAATCCCTAATTTGAGTCAATCTTACCGTTTGGGAAATTTCATATTCTCAAAACCTAATTTGTAAGGACTAAATTGAATTTTTGTCAATGGTTGTGGTTAACTTCGTTGGATTTCTACAACTCTAGGGACCCGTCCACAATTATCTTTTTTTCTTTTGACCTAGGGTATTAAACCGTTTTATTCGGTTTGGTTTCAGTTCGAGTATTTTGGGTGTAATATCATTAAGTTTATATTCGGTTCGGTTTTAGTTCGGTTTATGGTAATTGGAGTCATATCAGATCGGTTAGTATCGAGTCAGTTGATTTCGGTTGGGGTCAATTTCAGGTCAATGGGAGATTGGTAGGTTTTAATCGAGTTTTTAGGTCGAGTCAGCTTTTTACACGCTATATATGGCTTTATAAACCCAATATTTTTGGTTTTTTGGTGAGTTGTGCGGTTGTTCATATCTCATCTTTCTTTATATTTTTTAATATTTTTTTTATTTCGGGTTATTTTCAGTTGGAGTTTATTTAAATCAGTTGAAAATCAGTTCGGTTCCATTTCAATTCAACTAAATTCGGGTCAATTTCAGTTCGGTTCAATTCAGTTTATTTCGAGTTTTAAATCAAATTTCGAGTCATTATGTTCTCGATTCGGGTCTTAAATTTCAGGTCAAATTTGCCGGGTCTATTCCATTGCTTCCTTGCTCAACTGCTCAAACTCTCTCTTTTCTCCTTTCAAATTTTTTTCGCCACTCTCTCCGTTGAAGCTTCGTTTGTGCTCGTTCCATCGTCCGTTTGTTAACTCGAGACCACCTTTGAACTCCCCAATAACAAACCCTTGTAACTTCATTTTGTTTGTCGTTCGAGCAATCTGAAAATAGAACTTCCCAGGCTTCATTCTTTCCGTCACGTAGGTTCTGACTCAAAATTTTTTTAAATAAAGTTCGAGTTATAAAATAGAGCTGGTCAACTCGACTAATTAATTTTTTAAGTTCGACTCGACGGTTGCAGGTACCATGATTTTAGATGGTGCCACTTTCACCATATAACGGTCGTTGTTGCGGTTACATACTGCTATTTAAATCCTTGTCCCAACAAGTATTGAAAACAAAAATTAAATTTTAAGGGTAGATCCATAATAACAAGTATTGAAAAAATGAGTTCCTAATAATAAGTATTGAACTTTTTTAATTTTTAAGAGTATGCTCATACTAACAAAAATTGGTGAAAAATTTGGGCCTCTAATAACAAGTATTGAAAAACAATTAAATTTTAAGAGTAGACTCTTAATAATAAATATTAAAATAAATATTAAAAAATAGCCCTATATTAACGAGTATTAAAAAAGTGAACTTCTAATAACAAATATTAAAAAATTAGACCATTAATAAAAAATATAATTCAAAAAATAAACATTACAAACCTTCCGTGAGCAGTGGGCCTAGGGCAGACGCCCATATTGCCTTGGCCCAAGGTCGGCCCTAGAGCTAGCATAAAGGGTTATTCATCTCCTCGAGGAGATTCACCTTTAGTCTAGGTTGCACTGATACGAATATGAGTACGGAAACTAACAATTTTTAAAATTACATAATACGGATACGACAAAGGATAAAATAATTTTTAAATGCTAAAAATGTAAAAATAAAAACTCATAAAAAATCATGTGAGCATGACATCACACATACTTACATACGTATAATTGAATCATGTGAACAAGAGAAAGTCAAAAAGAAAAAAAAAATCCGAAAAAGAGTGAAAGAATAGAAGAAAAAAAATACTTACAGGTACTCAAGTTGTACTCAATATTTTTTATATAAAAATATATCAAATACGTGGCATGACTTTAGACTGAAGCATCCGTACTTCATACCCTCTAGTTGACCAAAAAAGGATGGTCCAGATCCATTGGGCACGAAGACTGGTATTCCTTATGCTTTAGATGAAAATACTCTTCGTCAGAAACGGTGATTGTCACACAGAAGTTGATGGGAATCAAACATTTTGTTCGTGGATTGTCTTCATATAAGAGATTCAAATAACGGTCGGCCATTATAATAGCATCCGTTATATAACGTTAACGGTACCGTTTAGAATTGTTATTACAAAAAATAACAGTGCTTAATTATAATAATATACCTATTATTATTTATAACTGTGATTAAACACCACGATGGAAAATACAATCATAACTGCAATTTAAATTCTTACTTCTTACATATTGTACCAGGAGAGAAGTAGGTGGTGTCCTTTTATTCCCATGAATGCTTTCGTGAATATGGAAATAGCAATATCCCAAGAATGTCAGAGATAAAAGGACACATGCTTCACAATAATGTGCAAAATTAAACTGTGTTATTCTTAACTATCAAAGTTCCTCATTGTTTTGAGGTCATTTTTGTCCATTACTTAACATCAAAGATCTTTTCTGTCCATTTACTGGCTACAAAGATATCAAAGTCATTACTTTTTTTTTTGGTGTTTTTAGTTTTTTTTTATGTCTAACACCCCCCCAAAAAATAATCTTAATCTTAAATTTTAAACTCTAAATTCTAAATTTTAACAAATACAATCTACACTCTTGCACCTTAAATTCTTATCATAAATCTTACTTAAACTTTAACCCTAAATTCAACTTTTTAGTGTTAGGAATAAATAAGGGAATAAAAAAACAGAAGATTCTATTCATAAGATCACTGTTTAATCTTTTCTTTTGATTCAGGTTTCAGCTATTGCTAGAGCTTCTTGACCTTAGAGATGTAAAATCGGTTATTCGGTCGGATTTTAAGTCGAGTCAGATCAGATTCGAGTTAGGTTAGGTCAAGTCAATAGTTCGATTCGAGTCGGTCGGATTTGGGTTGACTCGAATTCAGGTGAACATTGGGTTGATCCCAACTCAAACTCGGTTCGGATCACTTTCAGGTCGGGTCAATAGGGTTCAGGTCCAAGCGGTTCATTATTAGGTTAATTTGGGCTCAAATAGACTTCGGGTCAAGTCGTTCCGGATATCAGGTCAAGTTCAGGTCTGGTCACGTCGATTTCAAATAAAATACAAGTCAAATTAATTCAGTTTTAGATGGACTTCGAGTCGGGTCACTTCATATATCGGTCATTCCATGACAGATAACATGTAGTAATAAGACATTCTCACTTTAGGTCAGGTTATCTGATGAAATGGTGGTTCCCCTTCAATGGCAAAAAACTTGTAGTAATAAGGCACCCCATTTTTTTATATTTGTTTGGTAGTGCCTAAAACACAGACTTTTCGGTATGTCATTAATTTTAGTATTTATCTCGTTTAAACACACTTAATTACAGAATTTATGGTATTACTATACAATTATTTATCCCATTCAAGTATTTTAATACAAATGTGAATGATGGTAGGAGGGAGTAAAGACTCAACTCGAAAAAATTAAAAAATTTACTCGACTCAAATTTTATAAATTAGACTTGATTTGACTCAAATTTTATAAATTTAGATCTAACTAAAAATAAATTTTAAATAAAATCCGAATTATAAAATAAAATTCGAATAACTCGAAAATTTGAATGTGCATCATTTTTACTATTTAATACTATATTAACTTTATATTTTATTTAATTTATTCTGACTGTAATTTTTTGCAAATGGTTTTCCATTAATTCTTTCACTCGTTTATACTTTCATGAATATTTTTTTTCTCTCAAAAACCCGTCTTTATAAAAATAGTAGTATAAATATATTTTTTCTTCTCTCACTTTAATTTGAAATAATTTATTAACTTAATGTAATAATATTTCAAATTAAAATAATAATTAATTTGATAGGATTTTTATATATTGAGTATTTATTGAATTATTTCGAATTATGACCAATTTGACAGAATGAGTAAATTTTAGAGACTAATATTATTATACTATGTCAATTCACAGTTTCTATTATGTTAACGGTCAAACTTAACAGTGGGGTACCAAAAAGAAACCTAACGTTATATATTATTTTACCAAAAATAATAGATAATGACCAAAACAAAAACATATGAATATGTGAAGTTCTAAATAGGGAATTTATCCTTTTTATTGGTAGGTCAAAGGACCTATGAGGCATATATATAAACATCTTTAAGAGGTTTAGACTTTTATTTGGACAATATTTTAGGAGTGTTTGGTTTTAGTGGGCATTATTATTTCACCGTCCCTTTAAAATTCTATTAACTCCTGCAACATGAATGTGATTCTGAACGGCCATTTTGAATTCTAACACACAAAACGAGCTGATGGAGACCAGACGACTGAGATAGAAAACAAAACAAAGAGAATTTGCTTCTTTGCTTTGCTTACTGCTGGTGAGCTTTACTTCAGTTGCAGTGACTTAAGAACGTAAATGATACGGTGAGTCAGACTTATCTAATAATTTTTTGAAGATTCACCTTTAAATTTTTCGAAACATATGAAGATTCACCTTTAAAAAAATGACATGAAAAAATATTATTCGATAGGATCATAAATGATACGGTGAGTCAGACTTATCTAATAATTTTTTGAAAAAGAGGGTTTGCATCTTGACATTAATGCTGCATGCTGCCATTAAATCATGCAAAGCATCACATTTAAAATGGATTTTTTTCGTTGTCTTGACTAATTCGGACCAACCTACGCCGCACACCTGATTTTGGTAAATTTTATGCATACACAAAGCCTCGAACTCGAAATCTGCTTAAACGATAATAAGCTATTTACCACTTGGACCAACTCTCGTTGGTAAAAGGATTCTCTTTTAATAAAAATACAATGCCACTTTAAGAACGTTGTCGCTGCTCCAAGTCCAAACCCAAACCCAATCGACAGATACAAAGTTATCTAATCAGGGGACAAACACATGATTTTATGTAAATGGTGCAAACTATTAGGAAGCTATATTAGAAATGTAGGAATTGCGAAATTACAAAATTTATAATACAAAGGAAACATTTAAACTATAGGAGAATTTAAAATTTTTAGGAGGTGCGACTGCCCCCTCCAACACCCCTCGGTAAGAGTGGACATTCGATCGAGTCGAGTCAAGTCAAAGAATTTCGAGTTAGTTGAGTTGAACAGTCATATTTTATAACTCAAACTTTATTTGAATTTTTTTCGAGTGGAGTTTATAAAATTTGAATCGTGTCAAGTTGAGTTGTTTGAGTTTCTGTTCAAATTTAATTGTAAACATTTATAATGCTATGATACTAATTAATTCTAATTTAAACGGTTTTATTTAACCATATACAATACACACACACATATATATATATATATATATATATATATATATATATATATATATATTCTATTGTTAATCTTCACATATTCTGAGATTAACTCCTTACTTTCCCCCAAAAGAACGTGTAAAACTTAGAGAGTTTTACACTATGCCGCTGGATCTATCTCATATATATATATATCAAGCAGAATTAAGAGACTCAACTCAAACGTGAAAACCAATCTACTAATTACTAAAAATTTCGAGTTATTCAAAATTTCATTTTGAATTTTCTTCAAACTTTAATTGAATTTTTTTAGGTCGAGTCGAGACAAGTTTAATATTTTCAGTTCAAATCGGGTCAAATTTTTCAATTTTCTCGAGTCAAATTTTACACAATTCTACCCTCAGTCCATCCCTGTACAAGTGATGGGAACCTCAGCCAATATTGATTCGACACTCATTTTCATTTACTTCGTCCCCCCCCCCCCCCCCCCCAAAAAAAAAAAAAATGTAATATTTATGTAACATCCATGACATATATAGGGGTGGCTCAAAGTGCTGATCAGTTTTCCTGCAAAAGAGACTGGAATCAATAAGACAGTAAATTGATTAAGGTGGTCCTAATTTCCTATCTCATCTTTTAATCTAGCTCTTCTGAAACAATATCAAGTCCTTGTCCTTTCGTCTGAGTCTGTGCAAGAGATTAAATGTAAACTCTATGCACAAGAAATTAAAAAAAATGGATTCGAATGGGATAGAAATAAAATATCCAAGAGAACAAATGATGTATGAGTCTACCCAGAGAGGCGAAGTCAGAATTTCAAATATAATAGAATACTAAAAAAACATCACCAATAAGATTTGATCTATTGATTTTAATTAAAACAAACCTAATTTCTTTTATAAACTCCACCATTAAGACTAGAATTGTTTTATGATATTAAAATAAGTAAAATAAATTAAAATTTAAAATTATGCATGTGACAAATTAAAAAACAAAACATATCTTAGGGGTGGACCGCAGGGGCTAGTCCCTTACCTGCCCCTTGTTGCTTCGCCTATGCTTCTATGTGTTTATTGTGGTGAATATATATTATATATAGTCTATATTTACTTACATTGTGTAAAACTTAATTATTTTTATATTTTTATTGGACCGTTGAATGAGAATAATAAATAGCTAAGATTATTTTTTTATCTATTTTTTTCTGTAATAATCTTCACATTTTCTACCGTAATCTCAACTATCAATTTACCTTCAACCAACAATCTCAACAAAATGTAAAATTTTTAAGTTTTACATAGTATAAGAGAATCCTATCTCTCTCTATATATGAGAGTGTAAAATTAGAGGTGATAAAACAGACCTGAATCTAAAAGCTCTATCGATTTGAGTCCGTAATAATGAACTCAAGAAAATTTTGAGTTCAAGAAAGCTTGAGTTTAAAAAAAATACAAACTCGAGAAAAACCAAGCTCGAAAAAATCTGACTTCTCCTAAAATTTAAGCCCTAATTTTTTTATTAAAAAATTAGAGACCCGCCAGAGTCCGAAAACTTAATAATCTGATTTCCTGACATAAATCTTATGACTATCAATACCTAGAAAATCCGAATGTATAACTAAACATTACTAATAAAAAATATAAATGAATAAATAACAAATGTTTAATGTATGAAAATATATTTATAAATATTATATAATTATATTTATTGTACCTTCGTTAAACGTCTCCGAAAAATCAATGTCGTCTCCATGTTACGCTTCAAGTAACATGGAGTCTGAAGCTCCTCCCTCGCCGCAACAATTAGTGCGGTGAGCGTAGAGATTTTTTCGACCAAGAGAATCAGTCGCGATAGTTTTTTTGTTCCTGACAACCCCTCATCTCCCATGATGGCATTTTCGCTGTCACCAACCTCTACGAGTAGCAGTGTCGACAATGACAAGGAAGGAAACAACAACAAAAATCAACAATATCTCATCACCAACAGTCGAAGGCAACACCAGAGGATCGACAGGACGATATTGCCTCGTTCGAGCACCGACAACAAGTGGCTGCTCTACAAAAGCGCGAGGCCACAAAGCATCAACCACGCCTCACCCCATAGAGACCGTGAGCTTCCCTCACCATTGTGGGATGTTATCACGGTGGAGCACCCCCGCGCAAAAAAGCTCTGAGGATTCTCCCGCGAAAGCACCGATGTAAAGCGTCCAAAGAGGATGCAAGAAGACGCAATTTCAGGCCAGGCATAGAGCACACCCCAGAGAACGCTCTCAAAAGACAAGAACGGACCCCGAAAAAAGCTAAAAAGCAACAATGAAGATAGCATGCTTAAGAAGCATTTCCGACCGAAGATTCCTTTGTAACTAGTGTTCACCATTAGGGTGAATCCATCTGAATACCTTCGGAGTAAATGTGCTCCAAGAGCAAATGTAAAAAAAAAACGAGTGAATTATAGAGTAACCTCCGCCCTCTAGCTGCCTTTGTGTGCAAGACTAAATAAAGGGCGGATGATCCCCCCACAAATGAAATAAGAGTCAAATTTAAAAAATAATAATTTTTTTACAAATATCCCTCCAACAAATAATCGCCGCTACAAACGCACACTCCTCCAAACCTTCACATGTATTGGGGAAATCTCATACTATTCAAACACTCAAAAAACTTGGTACAATCCTAAGAAAAAATTTGAAGATTATCTCCAAAAATGTGACATCTCCGAGCATTTATCTGATTCTACAAAGAAAGTAAAAATGGCTCTGCCCCAATTTATGAGTGATTCTACAAAAGTAAAAAGGTAATCTAAACGGACCGCTTCGATCCCTGTGTGCTTCAAACGTGGCTTCAACTTGTCCATGTTTGTCTCTTCAAGTTACATCTGAATTCCTACTTTCGACTGATTCTACATAGATAGAGGATACTTCAGTCTCATCAATGCTCAGAGCATCTCGATTATACAAGGACGAAGAGGACTATAAATCCCATGTCAACCAAAACATCTGAATTCTATAGATATATGATTGCCTCCCAAAGGAGATTCCTTTGTCCCATCGATGCGCAAAACATCGCGATTCTACAAGGACGCAAAAGCCAATATCTCATGGCAACAAAAGCATGTGAGCTCTGAGGTTCTTCTCGTGTTCTCGAGGCTCTTGGCTGCCCCGTTTAGCAAGATGCATCCTTCAAATGAGAAGATGTTTCGTGGATTTACTGGAGATGATGAGCTCAAACATTCGTTGTTGAGGCTTATGTTATTTATTCACGCTCCTTGCCCCAATTGTTAATGCCTAGATGAACAGACACAAAACATGAGAGGTAGAAAGGAGGACCAAGGTGGTTGGTGAGGTTTGAGGCAGTTCACCCCTGCTAACTTGAGAGGAGAGTCGCGGTCAATACGGTGGTCGGAGTAAAAGGACTAAATGAGAGAGAAGAGAGGTATTATTCCTTTGGTTGTGTATGTACTTCTCTCTTTAGTGGCATGTGTATTTATAACCTCAAGTACTGTAGTCAGTAAGATGGTGACCTGTTTAGCGACAACTATATATAGACAGCAAATTTACGCCCAACTTCTAAACTTTAACATTAAATTCTAAATCATAAACCCTACACCATATACCTTAAAAATACACCCGAACTTAAGTTCCCTAAACCCTAACTTAAAACTCTAAACTCTAAACCCTAAACTTAATTTTAAACGTGGGGCATAAATAGGGCCACCAAGGCAGAGATTTTCCATCCCAGCTATTTTACGTTTTACTTGTATATATACCCCAAGCCAAGCCAGGCATTCTCTTCCCATCTACAAGTTTTCGAGATTCAATAGTTTCTCCCTCTACATCCACAAAGCACAGAGAATGAAAGAGTATTGGACTTCTTTGGCTTCACTACTTGGGGTTTTGGCCTTCTGCCAAACCCTCCTGCAACTCGTTTTCCCACCCCAACTCCGCTTCCTCTCTCTCAAATTCCTCCACCGTATCTTCCATCTCTTCTCTTCCTACTGTTACTTCGACATCACCGAGATCGACGGCGTCAACACCAACGAACTCTACAACGCCGTCCAACTCTATCTCAGTTCCTTCGTTTCCATCAACGCCACCCGCTTGACCCTCACCCGTGCTCTCAACTCAACCGCCATTACATTCGCTCTCTCCAACAACGACTCCATCGCCGACACCTTCGCCGGCGTCACCCTGCTCTGGGAACACGTCGTTATTCAAAGGCAACCCCAGACGTTTACTTGGCGACCATTGCCCGACGAGAAACGAGGGTTCACTCTCCGGATGAAGAAGAAAGACAAGCCCTTGATTCTCCATTCCTACCTGGATTACATAATGGAAAAATCCAACGAAATCCGGAGGAACAATCAAGACCGGCTTCTGTACACGAATTCCCGCGGCGGGTCTTTGGATTCCCGGGGACATCCATGGGAATCCGTCCCGTTTAAGCATCCGAGCACGTTCGACACATTGGCCATGCATCCGGTGAAGAAGCAAGAGATCATGCGTGATCTCAAGGATTTCGCCGATGGTCAGTCGTTTTACCACAAGACCGGGAGAGCCTGGAAAAGAGGCTACTTGCTGTACGGTCCACCGGGGACAGGGAAATCCAGTATGATCGCGGCCATGGCGAATTACTTAAGCTATGATATCTACGATCTCGAACTTACTGAAGTCCATAACAATTCTGAACTGAGGAAGCTGCTGATGAAAACAAGTTCGAAATCGATCATCGTGATTGAAGACATTGATTGTTCGGTTAATTTAACTAACAGGAAGAAGAAGAAGAACAAAAGCAGCTACTGTGATCCTGAAGATGGCGGGAACTCCATTACTCTTTCGGGGCTGTTGAATTTCACCGACGGGTTATGGTCTTGCTGTGGCAGTGAAAGGATCTTTGTGTTCACGACAAACCACATTGAGAAACTCGACCCTGCATTGCTCAGGAGTGGGAGGATGGACATGCATATTTATATGAGCTACTGTTCTTATCCTGCGTTGAAGATACTGTTGAACAACTATTTGGGGTACGAGGAAAGTGATTCGGAGTTGGACTGTGATGTTTGGAAGGAACTGGCGAAAGTAGTTGACATGGTCGAGATGACCCCTGCTGATATCAGTGAGATTCTGATCAAGAACCGGAGCGACAAGCGAAAGGCCGTCGATGAATTGTTGGAGACGATGAAAATGAAGGTGGAGGGGAACTTGAAAGGTGGGAGTTTGAGAGAGAAAATCTCAGATGAAGAGCAAGAGAAAAGGGCTTTGGAGAGACCTAAAGAAGGGTATGACCCAGAGATTTAAATTACAATTATGACTGATAATCGTATTTTGTAGCGATTGCGGAAATAACAATGTTTATGTGATCATTGTGAATTATTATTTTTTCTAATAATAATTTCAAACAATACTACTACCGTTATTACGATAATGAACCGCTATTTGAATCTTTGGTCTGAACTGAGTTTGAACAATCATGCAAGGAAGGAGAGAATGTGGAGAAGATGAAATGATAATCCCCAAACTTATTGGTTTTATTTTTCTTCAAGAGAAAGAAGGTGTTGTTCTGTGGAGTTTTAGCTCAATTTGGTACATCATCCGAGTAGTTTAATAATGAAATCAATATTCAACCTGAAACCAAGAGTAGGATTATGGGCATATGTGGGACTTTATTTTCTTGTGTTCTTTTATGCAAATGAATAGAAATCATCGTTCTCTTTTTTTTTCACCCCGGTTTAATATTTTAAAAAATAAATTTATAGTTTAAGGTGTAGAATTTAATTTTTACTTAAAGGTCTAAAATTTAAGATTTAGGGTGAAAGTCTAAAATTTAAAATTTTAATGTTAGGACATACATAAAAACACAAAAAAGAAACAAATTTGTTTCTTCATAAATACGCAAAATCATCTTGATGAATGGCATGCAGGTAGCCCTTCAATCAAACACTACACCTTGATGGTATGTTTTTTTTTACCATACTTGTAGGTGGGTTTTTTTTTACAGAACTTGTTGGTATTTGTATACAAGAAAAATGCATTGATGGAAATCGTCTGTCTTTTATCATGTCACTTTTTATGTTCCAACTTTTAAATAGTGAGTTTAGGGTTTAAAGTTAAAGGTTGTGGTTAGAATTTAAGAGTAGGGTGTATTTTTTAGGGTGTAGAGTTTAGGGTTTAAGACGTAAAAATTAAAGTTAAAATTTAAAATTTAATTTTTAAGTGAATTTTAGTGTGAGGCATAAAAGAGGCATGACTAAGAGTAGATGATTTTTACCCAAAAATGCATATAACATAAAGGAACTGTTCATAGTTTGGGAAGTATGGCCATGATTAGTTAGTCAGACATTCATATATTCAAAGCTACAAAATGAACTCACTATTCGTGTTTGATGTGAAATCTCGAGGGTGTTATAGAGTCAATGAATCATAATATCAAAGTTTTTTTTTTCATACTTCACATTGATAATAAACAAAAAAAAAATAATTTACGTTTACTCTTTTTAATCATCCGTATCTGATTTACTAGTCGATTAATTCAAATATTGTTTACATTATAGAATAATCATTCTAACTCAGCTTTCTCTATCCACAATTTTAATACTCAGATTCATAACTTTACTTAAAGGACCTAATGTTTCTTCACACTAAACCAATGTCTTTTGATTGATATTTAGAGGCTTCTTTTTTCAAATTTGCCATGGTTGTAGAGGACAAATATAGGTATGTCCCGTCTTGTTTCATCAGGAATCAACTGGGACGGGAATTGGAAAAGTTTTCATGGCACTGCTCGAGTTGATCCACGAAATTATCTGAACATACAACTTGGTACTTTGTCTTGGTTTGGAAGCTTACCTGCTTAAAACTGACGTGGGAAATGGATAGGTATAACTTGGGCAAAACACATGGTGAAAGAAAGAAGGACCAGATTTTGTGTTGGGAAAAAGCAGGATCTTGAGTGACAAAAGGCTAACAATAGAAAGTCTTGTCTGATAATGAGCATAAGTTGACCATGTGCTTGTAGTTAAATTCGAGAGTGAGTTGTAAAGGGCAATGGCGTTTTGGGAGGTCAAGCCCCTAATCCTATAGATTTCGACTGTTGGATAGTGTCACAATCTATTTTGTTGTCCTGTGAAATAATCATGTCCTCTACTCATAGGTAGGGTAACCTTGTTTATCAAACATGGACGGATTGAAATCTTCGACCTTTTTCGGTGTCTTTATTTATGCTCTCATACTTAAAATTAGGTTTATAGTTTAGGGTTTTAGGATAGGGGTTATGATTAGGGTTTACGGAATTTAGGGTATGATGTATTTTTAGGGTATATGGTATAGAGTTTAGAATTTAAAATTTAGGGTTAGGGCTTGAAATTTAATTTTGGTGTGTTTTTTAGTGTTGGGGCATAAGTAGGGCACCGAAAAGGGGCAGAAGATTTTTATCCAACATGGACAGTGTAACTTGCTCCACCAAGGAACAAACTTGGATAATTGTTTGGGAAAAGTTTAAAAAATTAAATTATTTTTAAAGGTTTGATTAATTGAATTAGTCTCTCTGGTCTCTATTAAGTTAGGAGTGTGTATTATTCAGTTTTGATCAAATTGAACTTTTTCGGTTAATTTTAGATAGGATCGTTTTACGGTTAAGAGTTTTTTTATTCTTCTAACTTTGGTTATTGGTTAATTCGGTTCGAAATGGGTCGGTTAATTTTAGATATGATCGTTTTGCGTGCAATGAATCAATGATCAGTTTGTAATAGTTCGATAAGTTTAATGATTGTTTTGTAACTCTTGAAGTTAGTGACTAAAAAGATCATTTTAGCATAGTTTAGTGATGATTAGTATAATTTAACTAAAATTTTATAACAATTTTCGATTAATTAGAAAACTGACCGAATTAACCAAACAGTTTAGTGATGATTAGTATAGTTTAGTGTAGCTTGCTGATTGATTAGATTGGAAAATAGACATACAAAGGCTAATCTGGTAATAGTACTGAAGCCAAAATAAATTACATTTTAAGGCTCAAAACTCACCCAAATTTGATACATTAGTCTCTAAACAAATCCTTCAGCTTATGAAAGTTATTATAGGCCGTATTCTACCATTCTTATTCATTATCAACACCAATTACCGAGTTTTGATCATCAAACATGGTTTCTTCTTTAAAAACACCCAAACAAGCACACAAAGCATTACATTTAGGATATCCATAAAGCATTAGATGTTGGAAGTGTACTAACCTAACGCCTAAGCATTAGAAATAAACCTTCTTGCATTCAACCCTCAAGCCTTCTCATTAAGCTTGATCTTTGGAGGGCTCTCTAACTTCTTTCACTAAACAAAAAATTATAAAACGAATTACAACTTTGTAGACCAAAAGTCCAACTTCATGCGGATTAATTAGAAGATTACCATGTCCAGATCAAAAAAATTTACAATCCACAAGCTTAACACCTTTCGGTGTTAAATAAATCATCTACTCTTCAGAAAAAGGTTTCTGACAGGTGAGTAAATTTTTGGACAAGTACCGATATTTACAAAATAAGTTTTGGTACTTATTAAAAAAAATACCAAAAAATCAACCTAAAATGTTATAAAAAAATCCAACATTTTAAGTTTTAGGACAAATATCAAAATTTATTGTCTTTTAGCCTCGCCCTACACATGTTGTATGTTAGACTCGCCATGTTGATCACTACCATTCCGATGGTCGACCACCCTTGCATTCAAGAGAATTAGGGTGCTAAATTTCAGTGGGAGTTTTGGACATATGCGAGATGAGCGACTGTACAGAGCTCAAAAATACAGGGCTTCAAATGAGTTGAATTAAATGTTTATACGGAAAAATAAAATATTTTAGTTTAATAAATTAAAAGGAAAAAAATTACTTTAAAGAGGGCACATAATATATTTTTTACTAAAATAAAAATATCTTTTAGAAAACCTTATATATTTTTAAGATTATAAATTAGAAAGTTTCGTTTTAATAAACTGCACAGAAACCGTAAGTCTTTGAAGCGCTCCTGCTAAATTTTAGATAGTGATTGATATCGACGTTCGGTGGTAGAGTGTGGTGACTGATAACATGAGACTTCTGATATTTTTTTATAATTTAGAGGTCAAATTTATATTTATCTAAAGTTTAAAGGTCAATTAGTATTTTGTTTAAAATTTGGAGTCAAATTAAAAATTAATTTTTTTACTAACATGTTGTGTCATCGAAGTAACGGCATCTAACGTCCTAGTGACTAAAATGTTAGAAATATGTAATCAAATGACCAAAACATTACTTTTTAATATTTAAAGAGTAAAAATAAATACGAATTAAACATAAGTGACCAACCAATGTAGTTTACCAAAAATATTACTATAAAATTATATACTTATATTATTCTGAAATAGTAAAATTTGTTAATTTGAGCCAATTTTTGCCGGATTCAAGCTCAAATTTGGGAACTTTTTAAAATCGGGTCACCACCCAACCCGGTCACTGAGATCCACCACCACCTCCTCCTCCGACCTGAAACTCCTACGGCTGTGATTCTTGTCACTTACCCCCAATTCCGCCGTAGATCCGCTCCAAACTCCTTTCAACGCCGTAATTCCATACCCCTGCTGGACCAGTTTGGATCCGGATTCATAGATCTGGCCATTTTATCGAAAACAAAACAAAAATGTCGTGCTTGGCCCTCTCTCTCCAACCGGCCAACGGATCCGACATCCTTCTTCAAACCCGAGAATGGTTCCCTCCTGCCCGAGCCCTAATTGCCCTCCATGCCTTCCGCCAAACCCGTTTTGCCTTCTCCAACAAATCTCCTTCCTCCGAACCTGGTGCTGCCACCGATTCCATCGGCGATGATCCCCTCTCCGCCTCCAGTGGCCAACTAATCGTCGGCGTTGAGAGTAAGTACCGCGTCGTTTACCGTCTCGTTAACTCCATCTACGTCCTTGGGATCACTACCGCCGATCACGACAATTCGATCAACGTATTTGAGTGCATCAACATCGTTAACCAAGCCGTTATTGTCGTCGTAACAGCCTGCCGTGGCGTCGATGTCACTCCTGAAAAACTCGCCCGGAAGTACGCCGAGGTTTACATGGCTCTCGACATCGTCCTTCGTGGAGTCAGCAGCATCCGTCTCGCTGCCATGCTTTCCTATATGCACGGCGACGGGATCGCCAAGATGGTCCATTCCGGACTCGACACTGAAGCCAAGATCCGCGGTGCCGATGCATGGCCTGCCGTCGAACTCCATTCCGCCGAACACCAATCCAACATTGAAGCCTTTTCAAATGCGAATTTCGAATTGCCTCCAGAAACTCTCGCCGTAGGCGATCAGAAAGCTTCAACGCTTGTACCTCAGAGTACACTTGAGCAGGACGAGAAAGTGATTAAAGCAGAGGAACCAGAAGCAGAAAAAGATCCTTTTTCTGCGAGTGAAGCCATAAATAAGCATGAAGATTTAGTTGGAGGGTTCAAGAAGGCAAAGGATCCATCAGCCAATGATTTAACATTGGCATTGGCAGGGTTAGAGGTGACTACACTGCCTCCTGCTGAAGCAACCCAATCTTCTGATATTACTGTTGAAGGGTTTGAAGGGAAGTATGGTGGAATCGAATTCGGCGGCGAACAGGCTACACTTGGAGAAGCTTTTGAAGGGTTTAGTGATGCTTGGGGTGGAGGCTTGGATGCTTCTGAGTATTTAGAAAATAAAAAGGTTAAGAAACAGGAAGGGCTTAGTGGACTTGAACTTTTGCAGACTGGGGACAATGCTGCTGCCCCTCCAACTGCTGCCAATGCTGATGGAGGGAAGTCTCTTGAGAATCTTTTGGTGAAGTCGACTGAGATGAAAGGTCCCGAAATGTATATTTCGGAGGAGATCAGTGCCGAGTTTAGGGAATCATTGCTCGCTAGAGTTGGATTAATGGGTGTGGTTTACTTGAAAACGATGCCTCCCAAAGTTTCTGGTGATAAAGATACCGACTTTTCATTTCGTGTTGAAGGAACAACTTCGGTTAGGAGGTTTGTTATACAGAGTTCTCGGGTTAGTAGCCTAGGGAATGGAATGTTTCATGTTAGAACTGCCCCATCTGAGGAGCCTATACCAATTTTGAAGTATAGTTTGTTACCTAGGTTGACACCGATGCCTTTGCGAGTTAGATTGATTAAGCGTCTTAGTGGGACATTACTTTCGATGATGATACAGTATGTTTCAAATCCTGAGTTACTGGCACCATTGACTGATGTAACTTTTGTTCTGAAATTGCCGGTTGATCCAACATTGTTAAAGGTTTCACCTAAAGCTGTGTTGAACAGATCGGAGAGAGAACTGAAATGGCATGTGCCAGAAATTCCACTAAAGGGTACTCCTGCCAAGTTGAGGGCAAGGATGCCTTTGGATTCTGGTGACATTGATGAAGAACTAGAAATTGTTGGTTATGTAAAATTTTCAGTCCAGGGTGCTACTTCATTGTCTGGGGTCTGTCTGAAGCCTGCTTCTGAGGGTAAGACAGATTTTTACGAGGCGAACCATCGGTATCAGAGTGGGGTATATATTTGCAATTGAACTCTGATAAGATTGCTATTTCCATACAAATTTGTTGCTTTCTTTTTCCCTTGAGGCAATATGTGATTTGGTCACTTTTGTAGAATTACTGGATAATGTGCATGTAATCTAGAACAACTTCTGTGAAAGCTTCTGTTTCTTGTTGTTCACCATTGGTTTCCGCCGGTCAATTTGCAGTTTGGATTCTCTCATGGAGTACATTATACTCTTTCGGAACCGTAGCCATGTAAGCGTTACTACTCATTTAGATATTGTTACAAAACACTGATTTTGTTTGGGGAGTCTGTCTCTTAACTTTCTGCCTCTGGTTTCGTTTTGCTAGACACGAGTTAAAGGCTACAATAATGATGCTGTTAGATTTAAACTCTTCTTTGTAGTGGGATGATGAGAATAGGTGACCTAGCTTATGCTCTTTCAAATACTTGTGTTAGAAACCATTATTCCTATTGAGACTACATTTTCAGCTTTTACTTTCAAATAATTTTGGGATTTAGGCTTTTGTTCTTTTTGTTGTAGCTCTAAAATTCTGCAGCCCTTGCTTTTCTCTTAGGCTACAAGTTGTATCTTATTAAGAGATGGTTGGCAGATGATATACAACACTGTTACACTGTACCTGCCTTAGATCTCTGTTATATTAGTTTGTTCTTGAGTTTTTGCACTTGTTCGATTGGTTTGTTATTCAATAGTTTCGATTCCATTTAGTATACTTTCCTGCGGATTTAATCGATGGATATCATGTTGCGCAACAGCGATTTGGTCCTTGCGGATTTAATCCGTGGATATCATGTTGCGCAACAGTAATTTCGAAGTTGTCCTTGTCCCTTTGCTCTGGGGTGTCGTGGATTTTATCCCCGAATAACGTGTTAAAGTTTAATGTTAATGGCGCGACACGAGATAAACCGAAATCGACGAGATGTGGTGGTGTGTTGAGGGACTGGAATGAAAAGACTAGCAATTTTTCCAGACCAATGGGAGTGATCGACCCTAACGAGGCTGACTACATTTTATAGGTTATGTAATTTCTTTTTAATGTAAATCAAGTTAATCTAAAACTTAATATTAAACAAATTCTTATGTCGTTGCATTACACACTTGAGTATCAATTTAAGTTACAACTCAGAAAGAAGAAATTAATGATTTATTTGTTTTCCCAAAACTCTTTTAATACGCAAATTCTTTTGATGTTAATTTTTTTTTTTTTATTAGACTCTCGGTTAGGCGTGATATAAAATTAAGGCTAAAGGGTCACTTTTGTTCGTGTAGTAGACTCGATTTATTAATTTTTTTATAGTATTTTTGCATCAATTTAGCCTCTGAAGTAGACTAAATTTTTTACCGTTTGGCCCTTGACTGACGCAAGTCAACGTTGACCGTTAAGGTGGTACGTGCCAGTTTATGATGATGTGGCAGGAGGCAAAAATTGATTTTTTCAAGTAAGTTCGAGGGTAAAATTGATTTTTGGTTGAGTACGAGGATAAAATTGATTTTTATGTAAAAATACGAATTTAAGAAAATATTAAAATGATGTAAAAATAATAAAACATTTTTAGTGGGTACAATATATTAATAAAACATTTTTAAATGTTTTATTATTTTTACATCATTTTAGTATTTTTAATATATTTTTTAAAATTTATATTTTTACTTAAAATTCAATTTTACCCTCATACTCAACTAAAAATCAATTTTGCCCTCAAACTTACTTGAAAAAAATTAATTTTTCCCTCTGCCACGTCATCGTAAACAGCTACGTCACCACCTTAGGTCCTTAACGGTCAACGTTGACTTCTGTCAGTCAAGGGGCAAATGGTGATAAATTGGTCTATTTCATAGGCTAAATTGATGCGAAAATATCAAAAGAGACAAATTGATAAATTAGGTCTATTACAGGAGCACAAGTAACTCTTTAACCTAAAATTAATATTACCGCCTCTTCCAAGAAGACCCGACATTATACACATGGAAAGGGAGTTGAATTACTCTTTCCCTTCCATTATAATTGTCGGCATTATCATTGTGAACAACATAAGTATATGGAGCACTACGTGCTTAAACCTACTTTGCTTCATGCATCAACTAAATTCATCTTTATTTCTCATGAGAATCCTACCTTCCACTCCTTTGAGATGAAGCCAAGTTCAAGCTTCCATGATTGCTCATCAAGTTGTTTGCACTCTTAACTCATTTTTACGTACACATATATTAATATCATATGTATTCGATCGAGTTTTACTCAATTAATTACATTTATGATTTGCCTTCTGGTAAGTTAGAGTTTGAACTACATTTTCTTGTTTTCAATTATGATTTCTTTTGTAAAAATAATAATAATGTCATATACATATCTTTTAACTGTCTTTGTATAATGTGGGTATAAAATAATATTTGTTTATTAAGTTTAGACGTCTATTAATATGCACACACCGTGTAGACAAACAACTTAAATCATGTCACTTACTTAACACGGGACAATTATTCTTTTCTCAAAAGACATGTCCAATAGGATGTGCAGCGACACCACATTTATATCCCACACTTATTACATGGCATTCTCCTCTACTCTACCTCGTGACATCATCATCATCACAAGTTATCCACACTCGTGATGGGTCACTATCACGTATGTCCACTTTGCCTACTCATTTTGGGTGGTCGACGTAAAATCGGACAGTAAAAGAATTGTTCTTATACCACTTATCATAAGACTATTATCTTTTTCACTGGGACTACTTGGTAGATTATAATATCATGTAATTTTTTGAATGAAATGAAATTGCAGCTTAGCTAAAACAATGGCAAAAACCTTAGATTATGTCTTGACTAATTATAGTGTCATTATCACATGTATGTTGCACCTAATCCGTTAGTCATCTCTTCCTCCTAGCTACTTAATTTCATTCCTTTTCCGATAGCCAACTCATTTTCAGCAGTTGCCCACTTAATTAGTGTCATTGGTGTAACCCCATAGACCCGCCTATGCGTTACAACGGATCCTAAGAAGTCACATTAGGGTCACAAGAGCGACCCACGATAAAATTTCAAATAAACATATAGTTAAACGTTTAAAATCATAAATCAAATATCTGATTTAAAATAAAATTTCAAAAATCGTTCAGAACGATAAAACAATTATGATACAAATTGCGGAATTAAATTTCGGACTCATTTGTATAATGCAAACACGACACACATGCCCCATATTTACACAGATACCATACTCCCTGACGAGCCGAAGAAACTCCCATACCGACGTTGATAGGTGCAACTTGTCTGATCTTTTATCCTGAGATGGTAAAAACAGCATGAGCTTGGGAAGGCTCAGTAATACAAAACTACCAGAAGATGCTATAAGCTCATGCAGATATATGGTAGGCATAACATTTTCATGATGTTTCAAGCAGTGACAGACCTCTATTCCTTTCTGTTATTTTAGAGTAACGTTATACTTGAGATTAACAGTACTTGTTCTTTATTCATCATCGAGTAACAAACGGGAATTATACGAGTTGATAGTTACGAGGATGAAACAAAGAGTTTAGTGTCTAGTGTATTTCAATAAGTGCAGATCAAGCAGGCATAATTGCATACTAACCATATCATAAGAACAGGTAACAATTCAATGCAAATGCTCAAGTGCATACAAGAGTTTACTGGTAACTACCCTCCAACCGAACACCAAAATGCAATTCCCCACGAACTGCATACAGAAGGTCTTACCCTAGGCCTGAGGCGTAGGAGCCTACCTAAGGGAATGCCTTAGGTCCAGAAAGACTTACCCTAGGCCCGTGGGCGTAGGAGCTTAACAGAACAGCTGGATCAGGGCTGTGACAGACACTTCAATCATAACCCGAGAGTATCCCTAAGCAGAACAGTTCAGATTATAACACATTATCATTAGATTTCAGTCAACAGAGCATATAACATATCCATTATACAGAGATTCAGATATCATAAGTTCATAACAGACTAGAATATAACCTCAATCATATTGCGCATACAAGACTTTTTCAACAGATATAATCATGATTCTCAAACAAAATCATTCATACTTTTAGATTTCACACCCTATCAGATAAATATGTTTTTCAACTCAAAGTGCATCATATATCATATATCATGATCAGACAATCATCACATAATCATAATCCATATATATACATATATACACAACATAATGCAGCACACGTGGAACACACTAAACAGAACAAATTTTATTTCTCAGAGATACCTGATATTTACAAAATGAGGCACATTGAACTTTTGGCTAACAACTATTCTAGGAGTTCATACATCATGCTCTTTAAATTCAAATATATCGTGAACGATTTAATCATCTAAGCTCACAAGGGTATTATGGTCATTTCGACGTCCATGGGCATTTTGGTAATTATACCAACATTGAATAAGCAATGGTTCACAGAACTCAGGTATCTTGTTTGCTCATTAGTTTTCTAACCGGACATTCAAGTATTTCTAAATTAAGATCTTTTAAGTTATCAGATAATTCCAGGATGCTCTAATCATTTAGGCTAACATAACATTTTAGTTATTTAACTATCATGACAACTTTTCAAATATAACACAATCATAACAGAACGACGATTATAATTCTCAGGGGCTCTAACAGTTTATCAAACCTCTAAAATGTGTTTAATGTGGCATATCCCAACTTTACAATACTTACTAACATTCAGATGTGAATAATTTGCGTGTATCAGAACTTAACACCGGCTGAAATGTATATCTGAACAGTCGCCTTCATACTTTACTATAAGGTTTAGCTTCGAGTAATCAAGCATATAATCCTTGCAAATATTCCTACCTTACCTTAGTATGGTAAGCGATAGGCATACACGAATCATTTTTTTTAACACTTAGGGGCACTTTAGCCATTTAAGTCTTATTAGAAAATTTCAGGATTTCATTGGGTGTAACCACCTATTTAACTGAAAGGGGTATTCTGGTCATTTTGGAAATTTGGGATAAAGCCACCATTCCTTTTTTTCTGAATTACCATTTGGCACCTCCATCATTCACGTACTCGGTAGAGATTAAGTCGTCTTAATCCCTCTGACCGTTACAGACGATTCATTCATTTCAGAACTTGAAGGTATAAACGTCATTCCAAGCTTTGAATCACACGAATTTGTACAAAAGTGTCGGAGTCTTTCCAATAAATTATACATCTTAGGTAGAGTAAAATTGCTTAGTTAGACAGAATGCAGATTTCGAGTCATTTCTTTATTAGAGGGATAGTTTAGTCATTTTTATAACCCAAGGGCAATTTCGTAATTTCATAACCAACATCTCATACTCCGCATTCTGAGCATTAATTCTTAGACACCATTGATAGAGTTTCAGATTTAACTGTATTATTTATTACTATTAGCACTTTCGATACTCCTGGTCTATTAATATTCTTATCCGAATATTTTGATCTTACTGATTCTCATACTTATTTTTCGTATCTGATTCGACTTAAGAAGAGTTCACGAATACACTTCATCACAAACATGCATGTGTTAACCGAATATCAACATGATCATAAAGCATACCAGGGGTAGTAGTGTATTACCTTAGTTCCGAGCTATAACAGTTGATTCATGACACCTCATTCGATCGCACTCTATCCCAAGATTTGACAGCTCTCAACATCTCAAATCCAAGGGTACCTTGATACCCAACGACATAGATTCACATTTCAGTCCTTATTCAGAGAGCTCTTAACCAAAATTAAATACATATAAGCAATCTTGGATTCAAGGTCAGACTCGGAGGCTTTCGGGTTGGAATTTTGCAAAACGGGCTTAAAAAATGGACTCAGGACGTCGAAAAACATAAAATAGGAGTTTTCAGAAAATTTGACTTTTTGGTCAACGGTCAAAGTCAACGCTGACGTCAGCAGGTCAACGGTCAACGGGGTCAGAGTCAACTAGTCAAGGTCAATGCTGACGTCAGCATGACGTCAGCGGTCAACATGGGTCAACTGAGTTGACTCGGCAGGTTAACTCACTGAGTTGACTTAGCTGACTCATTGAGCTGACTCGGACTGAGTTGACTCGGTAGACGGGTTGACTCGAACCGGGTCAATGGGTCGGACATGCGGGTCGGGTCAGCAGGTCGGACTCGGGTCAGGACGGTTCGGGTCAGGGTCATGGGCCGACCGGTTTAACCGGTTCAGCCGGTTCAGACCGGGTTGAGCCGGTTCACTTACCCAAAAATTTCTGGTGGCCGGACGGTGGCCGGAATGGTCGCCGAAAGCCCGAAATGCACCATTTCTGCCAAAAACGAGAGTTCATCAACACGTCTATTCAACCCACTCATCGGACACACGAAACAAGACGGAATCGAGCCGGAATTTACCTAGAACGAATGTGAACGGTCGGAAAGCGCGTTGCTCCGATGAGGAGCTTGCCGGTGTCGGACGGGCAAGCGGTCGACTGGGTTTTGTTCATCGTCACGTCGGGAGCCCAGATCTGGCGGCGGCATCGCGAACGGACGGCTGAGTCGGCTGGAATCGGACGAAAACAGAGGCAACGATTTGGGGCTTCTTTTCGAAGCTTCAAACAAAATTTGCCGGCGAAAGGCGGCTCCATTACGCGCGTGGTGGTCATGGTTGTGCTCGTGGTGACGTGACGCCTCCGGCGATGTAGGCAGTGACCACCACCGCCCGGCGGTGACGGGGATCAGCGGCGGCCGATCGAGAAGGTGAGAGGTCACCTTTAAAAATCCCCACAGAGCTGATATTTTCTTCTTTCTTTTTTTTTTCACAGATCCAGAATGTGCTTTTTGTTTCGGGTAGGTGAGGCGTCTCACTTTTATTTTATTTAGAATAAACAAACCAAAAAGCATAATATCAATTATTGGTAACATATATCCAAACACAAGTTTTGCACAGTTGGTTAAAACTGCTAACCTTCGTAGCCAAGGTTACGGGTTCAAACCCCCTTGGCTACACAACCTCATTTCATTTTATTTTATTTTTTTTTACTCTTAAAAACCTGGAGTGCTACAATTGGCACATGTATCTTGTGTCTTATTGCTTTGTCGAAAATGCATTCATAGAGAAAGACCTGATCTAATTAAAAATTGTCATCAATGAAATTGATAAAGTAATGATTATGATGATTTTGTCACTGGTTTCGGTTGTAATTTTATCTCTATAAGTATTGTATTTTTTTCATTCAACTAAGATTAAGAAGATTTTTAGTGAAATATAATTACAGAGTAGTGACATATATAATTTATTTCTCGATAAATATCATATTATGTCGAGGAGAAAAAACAACAACAACAACAGTTAAGTAATTTACTTAACGATTTTCTCTCAATTTTATCTTCTTTCTTCCTTCACTTTTCTTTCACTTTTTTTGGTTGAAGTCACTATTCTTTTTTTTTGGGGTGCGATGCTGCCCCTCCTAACAATGTCATCTCCAAGATTCGAACTCACGTACTTTCTTTGAGAGTGCAATGTACCTTATAATTGCACCCAACATTTGTTGGTGATACATATTATTTTTTAGCATATGATACAATTTTAAGATAATATATATTATTTTTAATCATTTAATAACACACTTAACCGATAAACTACTCAAATCCGACATTTTTCTCTAAAACAAATGAAGGGTTCATTGATACATATAGTTACAACATATTTAATTATTAAATTCTACGTGCATTATTATCCCAATAAAACATGAAATACGTACAATGATTAAATAAATACAAATCAATCTATTAAAAAAAAAAGCAATGAAAATGTAAAATCAAGTGAATTTTAATAATATAATAATTCTTTAGGAAAGAAATATACATTATGAACTACAACCTTCCTCATAATTAAAGCAAAATACATAAGTATATATAGTGATATTGTCGAAAGCCTAATTATAACATTACACCAGAACGAACAAGAATGAAATCAAAATAAAATAAAATACTAAATAAGAATGGACCGATCCTCCTCCCATTTATGAAAACTTGTAATAATAATTCCTTTCATACTTTACGAAATGCCCTTGCCGGAGCTCCACCGGCGAAAACGGCAAAAAACTAAAACTAGGCTTGAGGCATCCACAACGACGTGGCGACCGCAACGCTACTATGATCTCCGCAACTCAACGCTTTTAACAAACTCCAAGAAGAGCCCTTGCCGGAGCTCCGGTTACCAGAAAGTCTCTTGCCGTAATCTTCCACCCTTGGAAACATGACCGATGGATTCCGACGGAACTGTCGGCTTTTGATGTCTTTAAGCTCCATTTCCGGCGGAAACTTAACCATTCCAAGCATGAAAACATACCACCTTCGCTTATTAACTTTTATCGACGACACTTCGGGTTTTCTGGTGCTCCTTGTTGAAGGATTCCTCTCCATATCGTAACGGCGAAGCTTTTTATAATCCAAGGAACGACTGTTTCTGAGACGTTCAGTGCACTCTCTGGTGCTGCCGGAGCGAGTTATAGATAACTCGGAGAATGACTCGGATCGTTTGCGAGTTATAGAGTAATCTTTGGGTGTTTGAAAGGGAATGTGTTGTTGGTTCAAAGGGATGAGTTTGCCGCAGAAGATTATGTCGTCGGCCGGGCACATATCGTAGCTAAGACCGCTGAGAAACTCGAAGAATTCCGGGTCAGCCTCCGATGATGATCTTCGAGTTTGGCCAAGGCCATGCAGCTTTACCAACTCATCATTTTCTGGGTTGTTTTGTTGAAGATGAGCAATGTTTTCCGCCATGTTTCTGTGTGTTGGAGACGGGGAATGAGGGGAAATTGGACAAGAAAGGAAGTTTTAAGACAGAAGAAAATGAATGTAATTGTCCATTTATTTTAAATTTTACTAATTGATTTTGTTGTGAGAAGCTAAGGCGTGTATATATTATGCGCATGGAAGTGGATAGTAATGTCTTGTGTTTTTGGGGTGGGGCCATTAATATTGGCATTGGCATCAAAGATAACCATTGCTTGTCCATTAAGTCTGTTTGCCATAAAAAGTATAGTGTTGGGAGTTTAATTATTCGAATTCCCTTTAGCATATGGTAAAGGAAGCGAAGACGGCGAATTAAGGTGGTTGTAGTATTTCATGTTAGAATCAAACATAATAAATATGAAATCTAAACCCAGGATCTATCATGTCAAATCATCAAGAACAATAAACCGAAATAATCTAAATGCGGAAGCGTACCTGAATTCATTCATAGATTGAAAATCTTGAATCTTGATGTGGAAATCCCAAGAACTTTGGTATTGATCTTCCAAGAAGATAGGTTATCTCTTGAAGTAAAACTCTCTGACGGGGAAGGAGAGAAAAACAAGTTAACCTATTTCTTGGGGACCACTACCTCTTTATATAGTTGATTTAACCAACTATTAAATATTTATAACTCTGCCCCTCATTGAATTATAAATATATCTTATGGTATCTACACTTTTATTTCCATGACATTTTAATACCTATGACACGCCTAACATAATTGGTCACTTAGATTTGTGTCATACTTTATAATAGCAACATACATTTTACATATGTGCCCACAATTGCGGATTTTAATCCAACAATCTCCCACTTGGGCAACATATGTTTCCTGATAAATGTACAACCTTATGAGCTCAAAATTTTGCTATTATATAATAGGTATTCTATAACAATCTCGTCCATCAACTATATCCACATAGGATCAAAGCGGTCTTCGCCATATCAATCATGACTGGACCCATCAATGGTCACGTATACAAATATAGTCAAATGACATAGATCAATCATGGATGTGTAGCATGGAAAATTACATGAAATGTGAACCATACATGTCTATTTCCAACTGGTCCTCCTAAACCTTAGTGAGATCAACTTTACTGAATTCAGAGTGTGCATAAATCAAAAGAACTTTATTTCTGCAGAAAATAATCTTAAATAACTTTAAACTGAAGTAACTGAAATTGTGTCTAAACTGAATGAGCATATTTCAAAATTACAAACTCCCACTAAAACCGAATATCCTTAAATAACATTACACCCATATGAGTAGTGTGCTCATGAAAGACCTAGGGTGACAGTTTCTTAATATGCGCGCAATTATGGTTTGTACCAACATGCTCTATAGACACACAACCACTCTGAATTTTCTTTAACAACTAGGAACTTAATATTTATGTGCTTCAAATTTGAAGTGTTCCTATTGTTTATAGAATAAATGAATGCATATTTATTGTCACAAAATAACTGAAGTGGTCTTTCTATTCAATCTACAATTAGCAGCTCAAGTGACAAAATTCTTTTGCATCAATATTCTATTAGAATCGAAGTCTGTAAACCTGATGATCTCTAACTTACCAGAACTCCGACATGTGAGCAAGTAATTTTTTTTTTGTTCTCTGAAGATATCTCATAACCCCATTGGCTGCTATCCAATGGTCCATAATATGATTCCTCAAATATCTGTTTAACATTCCAACAATGTACACAATTTCCGAACGTGTACATACTTAAGCATAAATTAAATTCTCTATAGCTTATGCATAGAGAATCTTTTGGATTTTCTAAATTTTAAGGTTACTTTTAGGGCATTGAGTAAGACTAAATTTGTCTTTTTTAGTAATATGAGTATCACTTGGTTTTACTCCCACTGAACTTGTAGTATATACAATTGCCAACCAAATTTATCTCAAAACCAAATGAGATAATCAAAATGAAATTTATATTTTCATTAATGAGAGTTTTACTTAAGTTCATAGATGAATTTCTTTAATTTACATATCATTGATATTGTATCATAAGACACAACTCTATGATTGTACCATATAAATAATTTCTTCAATGTTGCCATTGAAAAAAAAACACAAGCTTAACATTCATCTCATGTAGATCAAGATTAAAATAAGCAACAAGCGTCGTGATTATCCTGAAAGAGTCTTTCAATAAAACTTGAGAGAAAGTCTCTGCAAAATCAATGTCTTCTTTTAGAGTATATCTTTTAGATACAAGACGTGCTTTATACTTATCCACATTATCATTTGCATCCCTCTTGGTTTTAAATATCCATTTACAACCAATTGGTTTGCACCTTAAGGTAATGAAACAAGTTCATAAACTTTATTGTCTTGCATAAAATTATACTCTTTTTGAATGACATCAATCCACTTTTAAGAGTTAGAACTTTTATGGTCTGATAAAAAAAATGATTGAACATTTTCTATCATTCCATTGTTACCTTATTTTCTTGAAGAAATACAATATAATAATCTAGAATAGTATTTCATCTTCCTCTCGTGGACCTCTTTAATGACACTTGTTTTTTTAAGGTTATTGAGTTTGTTCTTCTGAAACAATTACCTTATCTTGAATGGGAGTTGTTCAACATTGTTTTTGTTAAGGTACTTGATTCACTTCTTGATTAATGATAGGTTGAAAACCTAAACATTGTCAAAAGTGATAGTAGGAATTAAATTATAATTCAATTCCTCCTCAATAACAATGTATCTAACCTTATTTCTCCCTCCAAACTCAACATCCAAAAAAGAACAATTATAAATCTCTCCTTAAAAAAATCTTAATTGTGGGATTATAAAATTTACAGTCCATGTATCACTCAAAATAACCGAAGTAGTTGCTCGCTTTTAAAGTTTAATTTCTTTACATGTGTCCTAACTTATACAAAAGAATCAACACTTAAAAATTTATTGTCGTTTCTTTTGGCTAGAACCCTTAGCAACTTTATTTAAATATTTTCTTTATTGCCCTTATTCTTAAAGACGCTAACTAAATGAGCAGTAACAAAATAATTATTTTTTTTACACTTATAATGCTTCAACCTTTCTTCTTCTTGAACACGATGAGAAATGAACCCAAATAGAGTATATTTCTCCCTTTGACAGTTTTAACTTGAATTGGTTAAATTGTATAGGAAGCAATATCAAAACCATAAGAACAAACAATTGTTAGAAAGTTCGATCTTATGTGCTTTAAATTTTGAAGCAATATAAAGAATTTTTATAATCTACTCTCTCACATTTTCTTGATCCTTATACTTCATAGACATCAAAGAAAGCATAAGTGGTGTCATCTTAACCTTAATGTTTTGGGTAAAACATTTCTTAATTTCGTCAAGGAAACCCTTAGTATGAATAATCTCTTTAGATTCGTGCTCCTAAAGACATCTAGAATGTTGTGTTTTATGATCATTAGACTCATGCGATTTGAACGATCTCACCTCTCAAAATACTTTTTATGGGTGCTTACCGCAGTGAGAGGTGCAAGTTGTTCATTCCTTAGTGCAAAGTCTATGTTCATTAATCAAAATACTATATGTAAGTGTCTTTTCTATTCCTTGAAATTAGTTTCACTAAACACGAGTGTAAAATGTATTTAACAGATATTGTGACAACAAAAATAAATTACCTAAATATAGAACAAAAATAAGTAAATAAAATAGAAACAAGCTCACATAAATATTCATAAGTAAACAAATAAATTCAAAATAATGACTAGTTCCCCTCAAGATACCAAGCACAACATTAATATCAAGTCTTTGGACAGTAATATTAATTGTAAGCGGTACTCTTGTTGTAGCAATCAAACATTGACAATAAACTATGTCAAACAATAGGCTAATCTTTGGACTAACGTATTGCTCACATAAAATACCTTATAATTGTCACACATTTATCGCCACAGTTGTCGTTGTAATTCTGCCAAATATTAACTTTCCTTTGGGCCAATTAATAAATGCATGAATTACAAAAACCCATAATCATCTTAATATTTTAAATAAACTAATCTACACAAAAGCGGTCACTTTGGTGACATTATGTTTCAATTAATCTATTAAAATATTAGACATCCGAAGCCAAAATATGAATTTAATTGTTTCAAAATGTTTGTCTTAATTTTATCTTTCAATCAAATTAAAAGATAACCAAAATAATAATAAATTTGAATAAAGGTAAACATCATATCAAGATATCAGACACTCCATTAATATTTCATCTTTGGACAAAACATTAACTTGCAAGTGATATCTTGGTACAGTAATCAAACATTGATAATAAGAACATGTCAAACAGAAATCTTCCTTTGGGCCGATTTATTGCTCACATATAAAACTGAATAATTATCACATGTTTATTACCACAGTTGCACATGTAATAATGTTAATTATTAACCTTCCTTTGGGCCGATTAATACTAACATAATCCGACTTACATGCACAAAACCTTCTATATTTTAAAATAAAATAATTATCACAATAGAGGTCACTTTGGTGACTTAATGCTTCAATTAATTTATCTCAAAATATATACAATAAATATACCGATATCCAAATTTAAAATTTTGTAACAGTCAAAACTGAAATTTCTGATAACACTTAAGTTTCCGAAATAACCCAAAATAAGGTTGTCTGAAAGAGGCTATCAGAACTCGAAAAACTCAAATCTTTGACTGTGTCTTAACAAAAATGTCATAAACCTTAAGCATGCATTTCCCAAAATCGAAGTTGAATTTAAAACATTCAATCTAAAAGCCAAAACCAATAATACCATATAAATAAATAATTCACATAATAACCACATAAAACTTTAAAATATCCATAGTAACTTAATGATCAAAATTAAAATTATTGATCAAACCAAATCGAATATGAATTTCTTAAAAAATAATGACAAGTGATCAAAATCAAATACCAAAAGAATCAAAATAATGATTCAAACTCAAATAATTTATTGTTATTTCAATCAAACTTACTCTTTATTTTAAATAAAATTTATCATGTACGATCAAATGTCATAAGATAGTTTTTTTTTAAACATGGCATACCGTATAACATAATTAACTGATTGTAATACAAAAGCTTTGTGCTACCAAAGTTATGCCAACAGCGTGAAACAAAAGAGAAAACTATGAGCAAATTGCCCCAAAGCAGTGGGATTTTTTTATTTATTCTTTATTCTTTATGTAGTACTCAAATCGTAAAAACCCTAATTAACTCATTTAGGAACAGAACAATAAGGATTATTTTTTTATTCTTTATTTTCTTTCCGGTGGGCAACAATCGAGAACAGAGCAAAGAATTCAAGAATTATCGTAATTAAAATATAAATTGCAGAAAGGCCTAATTTATTCAATTTATATTATCATAAAATTTGAATTCTCGAAAAGGAAAACAAACAAATTAAACAAAAAATCCTTAACTGAATCTGGAGGTCAAAGATATCAAAAAAAAATATTATACCACACGAATGAATCAATTCAAAAAAAAATATTGATTCTCAATGATTCAACATGACGGCTCTGATGCCACTTGTTAGAATCAAAACATAATAAATATGAAATCTAAACCCAGGATCTATCATGTCAAATCATCAAGAACAATAAACCGAAATAATCTAAATGCGGAAGCGTACCTGAATTCATTCATAGATTGAAAATCTTGAATCTTGATGTGGAAATCCCAAGAACTTTGGTATTGATCTTCCAAGAAGATAGGTTATCTCTTGAAGTAAAACTCTCTGACGGGGAAGGAGAGAAAAACAAGTTAACCTATTTCTTGGGGACCACTACCTCTTTATATAGTTGATTTAACCAACTATTAAATATTTATAACTCTGCCCCTCATTGAATTATAAATATATCTTATGGTATCTACACTTTTATTTCCATGACATTTTAATACCTATGACACGCCTAACATAATTGGTCACTTAGATTTGTGTCATACTTTATAATAGCAACATACATTTTACATATGTGCCCACAATTGCGGATTTTAATCCAACAGTTCAGACAATTTATATTTTATAGGTTTGGGGCGGAGAGTCTCAGTTAAAGTGGCGGTTTACGCTCAATAGATTTAGGGTGGAGAGTCGCGATTAAGGTGGCGATGGTTGACAAAGAGAAAAGAAAAGAGATATGCTCTTCCGGTGATGATCAGTGATAGCTTTAGCAGTTATATATGTGATGGCTGCACTAATATTTTAGTTCGGTAATAGGTTAAGATATTCATTAGATGTCAATGTAGCTAGAAATGAGATTATGGTCGGGATCACATCGTAAGATGTCATCGAAATTTTAGGTAAGTTTCATTAGTAGCGTGTATCCATTCAAAGGTTTACATTCGATAACAGATCGATAACCTTATGTAGTTTCATATATCAATAGTAATACTAAAATTCAACATTGATATTGAGTTCATTCAAAATTTAAAAGAATTAAATGCAGTGAAAAAGTGATCTGAGATCGAGTAGCTTTGTCTGCAAGGTGTGTGTCTTATCAGAGGGTTAAATCATTTTTAGAGGTTTGACTAGTCAAAACGCAAATTTAAATATTTGGTAAAGAGATGATTGTAATAATAGATTGGGGTGAAATCTCTCAATTTAAAATAAATAAAAAAACTCCTTTCAAGAGGTTTTTTTTTTGCGTTAGAGATTTAGTTAAAAGAATTCTAAAAACTCTTTTGTCATTACAATTACAAAAAGAAAATTTTTTAAATAACATAAATTTGAAGGAAAATTCTAGAACGAGTGATGCATATCATTGAACACCACTAACGTATTACAGCGCTGAGCACCATTGATTTTTGAATGACTTTTAAATAATTATTAAAAACCTCAAATGTTCGACATGCAGTTAATCATATTTCAAAATAAAATTAGAAAAAATTATTCCACAAACCATTCTCACGGTTTATTTATGGTACTGCCCAATTAACATATTAGAATAAATATATGAGGTACGAGGAAGAATATGTTGATTTGTAAATTTTAATTTATAATAAAATATTATATAGAAAATGAAAACGACGTGGTTTATTCAATTGGGTAGGACCATGGATGAGAATGTGAGGATGATTAATAGAATAATTTTTTCTAATTTTATTTTGAAGTATGATTAATTGCATGTCAAGCCTTTGAGATTTCTTAATAATGATTTAAAAGTCATTAAAAATTAATAGTCGTGTATTGCATTAGTGGTGTTCAATTATGTGTATCGCCTGTTATAGATTCATTCTAAATTTGAATAACTAATAAAAATAAAAAGATAATTTCATAAATAAGATATTAATATATACATCTAAATTTAATAATTAATAAAGTTATATTTAAAATATAAATTCATAAATAAGATATTAATATATACATTTAAATTTAATAATTAATAAAGTTATATTTAAAATATAATTTCATAAACAAGAAATTAATATATGCATCTAACTTTAATCGTTATTAAAATTATTTTAAAAAAATCACAAATAAGAAATCAATATATATATATATATATATATATATATATATATATACATCACTCATATATGCGTAGGGATGATATTAAAAAAATATTTTTCACAATCTGATAAATATTAATATCTAATAAATTATTCAAACAAGTATTGAATATAATATTGTTCTTATATATCGTGTCATTTTGCTTGTTTAAATAACTATCAGTTAATTTTACCAAACATTTTTATACAATAAGCTAACACAATTTGCTAGTGAAATCAACTAATACTATCAACTATCATTTGTTATAATTCACTATCCATTAATTGTCAAACAAGCCATAATCAAATTTGAATATTATAGAAATTAGCTCTTTATTTTATCGAATAATAATAATAAAATAATATTTTTTTTATTTATATCGGGTCTGGTTAGATTCAAGTTTTTATTCTAAAATTCGAGTTTGAATTTAAGTGGAACATCATAAAATAACGAGTCGAGTCGAATTTAGATAAAGGTGTTGAATCGGCAAAAACCCAATCAAACCTAACCCATAGCCATTCCTAACAAATTGCGATTGGGTGGGTGTTGCACTATCGAGACGGCCTTGGAAGCTTTAGGATGTCTTTGTTTCTATTGATTCATTATAGATCATACCTTTGCTCATCAAAAAATGGCCATCCCTAACAATATATATATATATATATATATATATATATATAATATGTGTGTGTATATATGTATAATATAAATAAAAAATACAATACAATAGCAGAAACCATATTACAAGACATGATCATTATTTACTTTATCTTAATATTTGTGGCAAGACCAATTCAGCACCGGGTGTAGTTGTAGTAACTAGTAAGGAAGAAAAGAAGCAAACAAGAGAAATTAAATATTGGCAGATTCATTAAGGGGAAAAAATTATATATTTTTCCGGTGCTATATTTCACACTTCAACGCTAAAAAATTAAATTTTTAATTATAAATATTATGCCTTAAATCTTAAAATATATACTCTATCTTTAATTCTTTAAATCTTAATCATAAATTTTAAATTTAAATTCTAAATTTAACTTTTTAATATAAGAACATAAATAGAGACAATAAACATTGAACAAAAATCCTCTTAATTATGTCCTCTTTTATGCCTCTACAGTTAAAAACCCTTAAAAATTAAATTCTAAAATCTAATCCTAATTTCCACATCCTAAATCCTAAATATTAAACTCTAAAAAAATACACTCTGCCACTAATTTCCTAAACCATAACAACAACTTTTAACCTTAAATCTTAAATCCTAAACTCTAAATTTAATTTTTTAAAGTTAAATATCAAAAAAAATATTGTTCGTATCAGACGATTTTCATCCATAACCATCAGCACCAAAAAATATTGACGATTTCTATTCATTCATTAGAGTTTTTTTTTATAGACGTAGGCTTTAATCCAAAAATACAACAGCCTCTGAGCCTAGCACTCTAGAAAAGCCAGAACTTGTTCCCACTTGTATAATTAATGGCAATGTGTGTCAGAAAGTAAGAATATTAAGTATAACCAACTTCGAACATTGAAAAACTGTCTCTATTCGGACTATCTTTTCGAACTTACGAAAATTGGGCACTTCATCCGAAATCAGTTGAGGAAAAAAAGCCATAACTACAACTCTCTTTAAGACAAAAGAAATCCATTACAGGAGAGGACAGAACATATCAAAATCCCACTGAAAATGGGCTTAAATTTGCTTCTTGGTTCTTCTTTATATTTTCATTTATATAAATCCATCCATAACCATGATGAGAATTGAGAAATAGAGAAATACTGATAACTAAAATACTGTAAATTATACCGGATATTACTAAATTTTAAGTTTATATAATTATATCACTAAACTAAAAATTGATATTATTTTAATATTGAACTTAAGTAGCCAATATTATTTTAATATTAAACTTTAGTTTAGACTTAAATCATACAATTGAGTCATTAAAATCGATGACGTGGGCAAATTTTAATGAGCCAATGGTATAATTAAAGTCCAAACTAAAATTCAGTCACAAAATAATATCGATTTTTAGTTTAACCATATATCAGTACATGGTTGAAAGTTTAATGGTATTTGGTGTAGTTTACCCGGGGTACGGAGCATTCTAAGTTCCTCCTCTTCCTTTCCTTGTGTTCCCCTTGGCCGGCAGTATCCGAATCCTCTTAGCCACACGTACAAAATCCCTGTTCATTTCCACACATATATACAATACAAGAATCTTTAAAGTCCGGGTCTCAAAATAAAACTGGAAAAAAAAAAAAAAACAAGTCAGGGTTGAAGTTGAAGACGTACTTCCAGTTAAGGTCTCCAGCCAGAAGAAGATCGTTTTCCATGTCTTCATAGGCAATGAGGTGACCGGGAACAGCATTGGAAAGATCGAGATCATTGTCGGATCCGACCCCAACGTCGTCCCCGTCGACAAACATTTGCCTGAGAGCCTTTGCGAGGCTCTGGTAGCTTGCATGCTTGTGGAGGCTGATGCGCTGACAGATGGAACGGCCTTCCAGCACCACCGTGACGAGGGGGACGACGGTGGAAACAAGATCGTCGTCGTCGAGACAAGGGAAACGCCTAGGGTTAGAGGAGGAAGAAGAAGAAGAAGAGAGGAATCTGGAGGAGGTGGTGGGGTTGGAGAATCTTGTGTTTTGCCATCTCCTTTTCATGGAGTGTTGGTGTGTTTGAGATTCAAAGTTGTTCATGTTTGTGTTTGAGGGGAGAGTGAGCAGTAATAATGGTTAGGGTCGGGAGTCGGGACCGGTGGCTGGCTTTGTAGTTGATGAATAAAGAGAGAATTATGAATTCAGCTGTACTTGCCTCGGAAGGAGATACAGCTAAGAAGCTAAAGGTTTTGGTCTACACTCTGCAAAACGGATTTATGTTGGGACACAGAAATTATGTTTTTAGAATACAACTCCTCTTATACTTTTCTCTGCCCTACTTATGGATGAAAATCGTGAGTTTAAGGATTAGATTTTAGGGTTGTGGTTAGGGTTTAAGGAATTAGAGGTATGGTGTAATTTTTAGGATATGGGGTTTAGGGTTTAGGATATGGAAGTTAGGGCTATGGTTTAGAATTTAATTTTTAGTGTGGGGTTTAAGGTTTAGGATGTGGAAATTAGGGTTAGGGTTTAGAATCTAATTTTTATATAATTTTTAGTGTGGGCATAGAAGGAGACATGATTAGGAGGCAAAGGATTTTTACCCCTACTTATATCCCAAACTAATAAATTAAGTTTAAATGTTAAAATCAAGGTTTAGTAATAAAATTTAGAGTTAGGATATACGAAATTGAGAGCATGGTCGAAACATAGGTGGATTGGGGTGGAAATCGTCTACCTCTTAATTATGCCTCTATTTATGCCTCCACAATAAAATTAGAGGTTTAGGGTTTAGAGTTTAGGATTAAGGCTTAGGGTTAGGATACATAGATTTTATTGTAGGGTGTATTTTTTAGGGTGTATGATATAGGGTTTAAGATTTAAAATTTAAGGTTAGGGTTCGTAATTTAATTTTTAAGTGTTTTTTAATAGGAAGCATAAATTGAGGTATGGTTAGGGGCAGAAAATTTTTACTCGGTGGATTGTGGGGGCGTGGGCTTCTGCCAACTTTTTTTCAATGGTAATATAATAATTAAAAAAAATAAAATTAGTTCCATAACCTCTTCAATATTTTTAGAATTTTATTATGCCCCATCAAAAATTTTAATTTTATTATAGTCGCTCTTTTATAAATTTTTAGTTCCATCCCTGATTAACACTCATTACATGAAAATTCTTATTCTGCCTCTGCAAAAGAGTGCATGTTATGTATCTACTGTGAGTACACCGGATAGGTAGTGCCGGATGAGTTGTTACGGAGGACTCGAGGCGGAGAAGGAAAAAGGGTATAACGGGAACTAATGATAGTATTTAATTGGTTGGGCTGTATTTTGCTTGAAATTATTTTTTTGTATATAGTAGAATTTGATTTTTAAAAAATAATAATAGTGAATAGTAATATTTATGGGGAAGGTGATAGTACGTGAAGTTAAAGCAAGCTGATAAAGTTTTATTTGGTACATAAACAAATACAATAAAGATTTGAAAATCAATGCACCAGACACGACCGCGCTACGGTCGGCGAACGGCTCGCCTCTTTGACTCCCGTGACGGTCGGGAACTTCCACGTCATTTTGCATTTTCTATAGAAAAAAATAGGGAAAACTACACCGGTAGTCCCTAAACTATTACTATTTTCCTATTTTGATCCCCAAACTATGTTTTTCGGCAAAATCGTCCCTTCTGTTACATAGTTCTCATGTTTTAGTCCCCGACGTTAAATAGCTAACGATTTTGTTGATGTGGCATTTTTTAAGAGGGAGAGAAATGATTAAAAAATATTTAAAAAATGTCACGTCAGCAAAACCGTTAGTTGTTTAACGCCGGGGACCAAAACATGAGAACTATGTAACAGAAGAGACGGTTTTGCCGAAAAACATAGTTTAGGGACCAAAATAAGAAAACGGTAATAGTTTAGGGACCACCGATGTAGTTTTCCAAAAAAAAATATAAATTCAAAATCAATTTATAATTCTTTTCTTAAAAAAATAACAACGTCCATTATAAATAAAATAATTTAATTACAATAAGCAATTTTGTATGTTCAATAAAATTAGTTCCGTCCTAGCAAGGAGAGTGTCCTCGACTAAAGTGTCTTTTGGGTTTTCACTGTGTCTTCTCTTTTCTTTGTCCTCTTTCTTCTTCTTTTCTCTTTTTGGGCGCTCCTTTGAGTTTTCATCTTGAAGTCAACTTCTCTCTTTTTCGCTTCTTCTTGAAGGGAGGACTTACACTGATTAGAATCCCATTGCCCCCACTTGCTTTAGGCTTATGTACCTTCTAACTGACCTCTAGTTAACGTCGATTACTTTAAATGGTGTTTTCTGTCCAAAGAGCACCAATTTTTGGCCCTTGTTCCTCTAAATTCGTGGTCAAGAGCGCCTCTTCTGAATTTCGCTCTTTTGTCCCAAAGTGCCTTTGGGGTCCTCGTCTTGGCTTCTCTTCTCTTCTTCTTAATCTTCCTCCTTTTCTTAGGCATACTTCTGTCGCCTTTTATCGAGTTGGTTATTGTCTCATCTCGGTGCGTGCCCTCAACGCGGCGCGCGTGGTTGTTCTCAAGACATCCTCTTCAGCCGGATGCTTAGGCTCCGAGGGTAACTTCTGTTCCCCGATTCTCAACATCAAAATTTCTACCCTCATGTTCTATTTCAACCCTTCTTAGCGAAGGTTGAATTCGTAGCTCAACATTTTCACCGAAGACGGTCTTGATATTTCAACTAGAGGTATTAGTAATGTTTAAACCTCCGAGGGTGCCCCTCCGGGTACTGATGGCTTTACCTCGAGCCACGATCAGTCTGCTTGTTCTTTCCCATATGGAAGACTTATGCAAGTGGTATGGTAAAAATAATTTTATTATGTATAAGTATACATTTTAAAGAATCGTGTCAAGTGAAAATCAAGTTTGGGGTCTTTGAAAAAAAGGTTGACCCGAGTGAAATTTTCCGAATGTTGCAGAGATGCACATATGAAATCTTTTTTGGGCTATTAGGCTTCCGAGAGGAGCGACTCCCATACCTAATTTCTACCCAATTTAAAGGTGGCTCTCTTTAACTCACTAACTCACCATGCCCCATCCTTCCCTCTCTTCTTATCTCAATCAGGCATTAGGAGTGTGGCAATCCTTGAAGAAAGGTTAACCCTGATAGGCGGAATGTGATCTGAAGACACATTCATCCTTCCGCGTATGGTCCAAATGGTCTCTTATGGCTTGTAATGTAGGCTAAGGCTCACGGCTATGAAAGAAAGGGTAAGTAGGCCCAAACAAGTGTTTAAGGGTGGTGAAACCAAGGATCATTTCTTCCAATCTGAAGTCTCAATCATGCTTTGATGAAATGCTGTTTCCTCTCTTACTTCTTTGGATCGCTCTAGACTGCCCCTTCTTGTTGGGGTTTTCACCCTAGAGTTCATTTCTTTTCCTCAAGTGTAGTTTCGGATCAAGTTGCGTCTTTGCATTGTATTGGTGCAGGCTTTTGCTCAAAGGTGAACAATCTTTCAAGGCTCGTCTAAGCAGAGATTCATTTGGATAGGGAATCCTCTTGTCCCTTTTCTTTATCTGCTTTTTTTCTTCAAAATTGCACTTTTCACTTTAGTGCCTTTGCTTTTGATTTCTTCAGCTTTTACGTTGGTAATCTTTCGACTTGATTTGTGTAGCTCTTTGAGCACCAACTTTTCTTTCGTTGTTTCTTTTTGATGTTTTTGCTGCTCAAACTGAAAATGTATTCAACGCATGTATTCTCTTTTATTGCCCTTTAATTCACAAGGTCTCGTCTTCCTAGCATAATCCAGATCCAATGTCATTCATTTGTCCGCAAACTTCTACCTCATTCGCCCCCGGTGTAGGGGTGATCCTTGGTTTGGGTTCAATCAGAAGAAAAGAGGTTTAAAAGGCTCAAACGGGGACAACGATGGGTATATTTTTTCTTTTTCTTTCTATGTGAATGGAATTGAAGGAATGCCAAATGTCCTCCCATACACGGATATCATAATTGGTCATCAGGTGGTATAAGTTTTAGGGTTATCACTTCATTCAAGAACCTTAGACAACAATGCCCGAGAGGCAAAATTCACTCAATGGGAGTGACCCATTATTCCTGAACACTCATTGTCATTCCTCCCTTGGCCTAAGTAGAGCATAGGGTTTTCATATTTAGCGTCCCCTCAACATTCGGTCTTTTAGAAAAATTTCTTTTAAAATTGAATTAAAGTTAATCTTACAAAAAGTATATACAAGAGTAAGCTTATGAAATGTTTAAAGAATCAAATAATGCAAAAAATTATTTTCAAAATGAAATTTTCGTTAAAAACAACTTAGCTTATCACTTTTGCATTTTTCCTAAATGCAAAGGGATCAACGAATTTGAATTGCCTTTACCGGTAGCCGTTTGCTCCGGGCTAGTTGCACCATTCCCCTGGGTACAATCAGTTTTCACCAATAATGAGAATTGGATTTTTGCAAAGGATTTATTTTCCTTTGACCATTCATGAAAATGGATTTTCGATGGACATTTGAATTATCCATTGTCTTAAACTTCACCGTATTTAAGCACGTTGTGCCAACAATTCTGTCGGACTTGCTCAAACTTCGCTTCTTCTTTCATGAAGCGATGTAATGTCTCCAATTCACTTTTTTTGAACCAAGACTTGCATTTTTCCCAAATGCACAGGGATTAACGGATTTGGAATGCCTTTACCAGTAGCCCTTTGCTCCAGGCTAGTTGTACCTTTCCCCTGGGTACAATCAGTTTTCACCAATCATAGAAATTGGATTTTTGTAAATGATCTATTTTCCTCGTATACAATATTATCTCCTTTTGTTTCTGAAACAAATGTTCTTGAAACCGTTTGAGCTTATCCATCCTAACCACTAGGTCATTCATGCTTCTAAAGCTGTACTGGCTAGAAACTGTTCTTTTTATCCATTTTCCTCTCCTTCTCTCTCTCTCTTTCTCTCTCTCAGATGAGTATTTTCCCCAATTAGTAATGGTGTGATGAAAGGCCTTAAGAAAAATTTAATGTCCAATGATGGATGTATTATGGACTCGAATCAACAGATGCATGATCATGAGATGGGTGCATGGCTGACAATTTTAATGCTGCTCTAAAATGATATATGAAATAAATGTTACAAATGTATACGACTCAAAGGTGTTGGTCATATAGGTGATTCCCCTTAGGTCAACTTTCATTTTGAACGTAAAGGAGGATCATTGTTACAAGATAGTCATAGCAAAAGTCTTACGGGTACTCTTCTTGCCCCCTAATCATGTTCAAGGAAATGAAAGCTTCGGCTAAAAAGCTGAGGTCAGATTTGCTTTCTTCTCTAGCAATTCAAGACCTTCTAAAATTGCTGATATCAAGTCCAGGAAAACAAACTATCTCCTCGAAGCTGAATCCATCTCTTGACCTAATCCATGCATTTTCCAGTCGCCACGCTCTTTCCAGCCGCCTCTTTCTGGTTGCCTTTTTGCACTTGGTCGGGTAGTTTCGTGACTTTAGGTGTTCGGAGTAGATCCGGTCTTGCCTGACTTCCTAAGGGTTGTGCTTTCTTCAATGGTGGGTACTAGATCTGACACTGTGTGTTCGCTCGGTAAACTCGTCCCCTTATCCTTTCTGATTCACCTTTGACCGATGTCGGACTTGCTAATTGACAACATCTTTTCTATCAACCTCCCGTCCATAATGATGGCCCTAGAATTAGGTAAAACCACCTTGACTCAACACCTTTATGTCATGATATGCATGCAAAAAGATCATAAGAATGTTAGTGTAAGATAAACATGATGAAAAGGCAAGCATGAAAGCAAGCAACCCTATTTATCCCGTCTAATGAACCTAGGTTGTCCGCATGGCTCTAAAAGGGGTGGGCATTCTAGTTCTCTACATGCAGTTTTGGTTCTAGGAGGTACCCGAACTGTCCTCGCTGTCCCCTTCTAAGGGTAGCAAGGCCCCCGGTCATCACCCATTATAGGCTCCTCTCAACCGAGTTCAATTCGAGGGGACCCTTTAGCTATATCTGCACGGAGAAACGATATTCTCACGAAGATATAGGGTATTCGAGCCCCGAAGGTACTTACTAGGCCTACACGGAGGAACAATATCCCCACGAAAGCACTAGCGTTTCCCCCCACTTAAACGAACGAGTTTAAATGCCAATTTTAAATGCGTTTAAAATAAACTCGCACTTATAAACAAATATCGATCGACTCGGTCACTTTAATTTGCAACTTCTAATATTAATTGAGCGGTAAAGTTTTTTTTGGCTCGACCCTCTTTTTTGTTTTTGAAAACAAAATTTTATCCCCAGCAGAGTCGCCATCTGTTGCGACTAAAAATTCCTCGGTGTCACTTAGAAGAACCGGGTTTTAGATGGATTTTGAAAATTTTAATCGGATTTGTAAAAAAAGGAGGAGTCGCCACCGACCATTTAAAAATGGTAGACCGGACACCGAAATAAAACCAGAGATTTAAAAAGGTTCGGGAGTCGGTTACACGCGAGGAAGGATTAACACTCTCGTCATGCCCGGAAATCGGTATCAAAAACATTACCGCTTAATTAATATTAAACTTTGCGAATTAAAGTGCCAATCGTATCGAAATTTGGTTATACGAGCGAGTAAATTTTAAAGATCTTAATATTCGAGAAGGAACGTCCGAACCACCACAACTACGACTGGTACTGGCCTCATTCGTTCCCGAATAAAAAGACGCTCGCATTGCAATTTTAAAATTCGAGATGCAACCTATCATGGCATATTAGGATGCATGCCACATATATTCGAACCATTATAAAAAGCAGATAAAAACACAAATAAAAAAACGCATGCATCGTACTATACTACGCATCATAAATACATGCTTAAACAAGATTTAAAGACATACCATCACATGTCAAAATAAATAACATGGGGACACACATTAAAGAAAAACAAATATCACATGCATAACATATATTCGACATACTAAGTAAAATGCATGAATAACGAAATCATTTATCACAAGAATAAAATGTTAAGTGAATAATTAAAATACAGACTGTGATAAATGATTTCGTTAAGTGAATAAAATGTTAAGTGAATAATTAAAATACAGACTGTCGGTAAACCCTAGACTCTCCTCTGTTTTTCCTTTCTTTTTTGTTTGGGTTTGCATGCAATCGAATATCGAATAGAAAGGATATGCTACCTCTGAAGTTTTCTTTTGATTTTTTATTGCCCTCTGAAAAAAATCCCGAATGGGTTTCGATTTACAATCTCTCTCTGTTTTTTTGCTGTTGATCTCCCCTCCTTTGCTTTTGCTTCGGTTTTCTCTATATAACCGAACGGTAAAAAGCAACGCTTTAACAAAAAAAAATCATTTCTCTCTGATCTCTGATGTCCTCCTCTTTGCTTTGATTAAATGCCTTCACTCTATTGTTTTTTTTTTGTTGCTATTTTTGGGTTCTGACGACTGATTTTTCTTTTGCTTTTCTCCTGTTGCATGTCGTTCTTTGCCGAAACGGGAGGGACAAGGCGTGCCGGTGCAGAGGAGGGGTCACGGGCATGCGCGCGTCAGGCGCGTTGGGCGACAGAAACGTCGCGCGTGTGGAGCGTGGGATCTCTGGAAGATCTGAGTCGTTCGATTGGTCCTTGATCGGACGGCTGGAGATGAAAGCGGCGCTGGGCAAAGAGATGGGATCTAGGGTTTTTGACGCGGAGTTGATCTGCACCGTTGATCAAATCTTCGATCCGGCGGCTGTGGGAGTGCGGCGCTGGGACAACTGAGGGGCTCTCTAGGGTTTCTTGGCGGGTGTGATCTGGACCGTTGGATCGCGGCCAGATCCAACGGTGATGGTTTGTGGCGGCTGCATCACAAAACAAGGGATTAGGGTTTAGGTTTTTTCATTAGGGTTTTTTGTCATTGGACTTGCTGGGCTGTTATGTAATGGACTCTTTATTATTTTGGACTCTTATTTTTTTTAATCAGAATGGGTTTTTATTAATTCTTACTTAATATTAATGATATCATCAATAACAGTAATAATAACGTATAATAATAATAATTACTAATAACAATAATAATATACCAATGTGTAATGACAGATAAATAATAAGGATAAGATAATATTAATAAAATATTATATTAATGTTTAGTTTTTTTGTGTTTTGAAATGTAAAATAGTAATGCTATTAATAATAATAATCCTAAAAGGCAATCAAAAACATATACACATTTAAGCATTATTATTTAATTATGCTTATATCTAATAACACTCCTAATAGTAAGATAATAATATGTATGATATATATATATATATATATATTCTTTTTTCTTTTTTTCTTTTTTTTTTCTTTTTTATATTTCGTAACATTCCAATATAAGCCCATTAACAACACAAACTTAAAGGGGTCCGATGTCCGGACAAAATTAGTGATTACAATAACCTTTTGCTCACAAATGGTATAGTATTAGTTGGATTAAGGGATGATGACTACTACTTTTACCGTGCAATCTCAACTCATTATCTGTTTGGTTGTCTTTTGATTCTATTTTTGTTGTGCGTGTAGATATACAAATTTCGAATGAGATCAAGGAAAGTTGTCATCTCTCGATCTTTTGTTCATCTGTTTGTGGTTCTTGGAGCATGTTTTCTTCTTCATATTCCTTCTCAAAGGAACCAATGCTCATGTGCTTTGCTCTGTCAAGAAGCTCTCGATCTCTAAAGTTGATTGTGACTTTTTTTCGCCATTTTTATTATCCCAACCCTTTGAGCTCACGGTAATGCTTTCGGTAGCAGCTGTCAAATCTCTTGTTTAGTGAAATTTTTTGTCGATTCAAGCGTTCGACAACATTTTCATACCCCTTAAACCTTAAGCTTGCAACCCTCGGTTCCTTGTTGATCGGTTTGGCAGCCATATTGCCTCTGATTTTCTTGTTCTTTATCTTAGATTTCTTATGAATTGTGTTTTTTGGTCTTGTGACCTTTGTTTTTGATGTATGTTGATTTGGAACGAAGGAATGGTATTTTTTTTGACAAAGAAAAATAAAAAGGAAAAGCAATAAATAGAATTTAGTTGTTATCATCAGCCAAAGCTCAAAGGTAACGAAACTTCCACTAAAAATAAGTCTAAAGCCTAAAGCATGTTGTGTCTGCCCCACCCAAGTATCAACTTGTCATAATGCTGCTCCTTTTCATTGTCTTTTTCTTTAGTTTCTCTTAACCTATTGCCCATTAAAATATTTATCTAAAAATATATTATTAAATTGTAAAATTCTTATTTTTAATGGTTTATTATACAAATCTTAAAGTTTATAATATTTCATTAAATAAATACATTTTAATAAATTAATTTCATATCTTCATTCTCAAATCTCAAAGCTTATCTAAATACATGTTTAATGGGCAATTAATACTTCTCTTTTCAACAAAGTAACAAGAAAATAAAGAACAATTGAAAAAGGACAATGGGCAATTGATAAAAAATTCCAAGCAGAATGTATAGACAAAATGTAATATAATAGACAATATATTGGTTTTATTCCATTTTAATTATTATTATTATTATTATTATTATTATTATTATTATTATTATTATTTCTTATTAATAGTGATAGTAATAATAGTTGAAATACAACTTAAATATTTCAAAGAATAGGAGAATTTTATTCATTAGGTTTATTGTTACTATTTCTTATTAAGAATTTAAAGATTATGAGAGTAAATTAACCACTTAATCCGGATCTAAGAATAAGAATCCTTTTTCTTGATTTATATTTGATTTAATTTCTTTGTAATTGACTACCTAAAAATTAAAAAAAAATCAAAAATGAAATCATATACTAAAATATTTCCATAACCAATACTGATTTGGGAAATTATTTACTAAAACATCATAAATGGGGATTTTTATTACCAAACCTTGTTCGTTTAAGCACCTATAAATTAATTCTTTACCCAACATGTTTTAAACATATCAAATACACAAAGTGCAAAAGATAAAGAAAGCAAAGCAGAAAAAAAAAACCATGAACAAGTCAATTGCCCTCTCCATGCTTTCCCTTGTTCTTTTGCTAGCTTTACTCTCTCCTTCTCTTTCCCAAGGTATATTTCTTTTACTTGTATTAATTCGACAGTTAAATCGACATTGTTTAACGGTCGAATTCAATTGATTCATATAGTCATCGCCGTTATAAATATTAAACTTGTTACGAAAAATTGTTGATGTTTGCAGGACCTCAATTTTGCCCGATTGAAATAACAACTGATGGACCTCCGTGCGGGGAAAATGGGAAGTGGGATTGTGTTCAAATGATGATTGCGAAGTTTGGAGCTTCATCAATGCCCAATTCATGTTCTTGTACAACTTCGCCAAATGCCCAACAACGTACTTGTGATTGCCTTAAACTTTGTTCAAACTAAATTAGCTCTCTTACTCGTAAGCTTTGGCCTACTTTGTTTAATTTAAAATAATATTGATAAGTTGAGTTGCACGATCGTATCATTCATCTTCTTCAAACTATATTTTATTATTTTGAGTAATTGTCTAGTCATTAGATGAATGTAATCGATGGATGAGATTAACTCTTAACCGTTGGAATTAAAATATTTTTATATAACCTTAATTAAGTAAATACTAATTTGAATAAAATATTTAAATTGCCCAAGAATCGTATTACTAAATAAATTGGTTGTCATTCTGTAAATTATTTTTAGTTTTAATTTTTAAGAAGATATTTTGCATATTTTTTTTACAGTGATAATATAATGTTACATTTGCTTAGTTTGTTTAAACACTACACAACATACTTATCGAATAATTTTCCCTTAATTATTTGTGATTTTTAAACTTTACCATGATGTAATTATGATTGTATCTTAAATCCATAAATACCATTTGACCTTACTAAAATCCATAATACCAAGTCCCAAAACTGCCGAAAATTGTACAATGGGTTCACATTTAACAACAAATATCGTTTTTTTTTTCAAAATCGCCATGTATTTTTTATTTTATTTTGTAAAATAGTGGATTATTTCGTAAACTAGGGATTTTTTACATTAGAGTTAAACGTCGTTAAGAAATGTAACCGACCTTGAGAATACGTCGGAAAGTGTTGATAACTTTAAATAAATTATTTAATAATAAAGTGAAAACGAGAAAAGAGTCGGACCAAAAATACACTAAAGTTGTAAGGGTTTTATTTACCCACAAATATCATTAAAAAACAAAACAACGAAAGCATCTTTGTTTGCGTTGGAAGACAATCCAAATAACAGTTAACAATTATTTAGAAAACTACTAAATCCGATCAAACCAACAGTTAACAGATTTTGACAGTTTTTTACCGTTTTTACAACTCACCCCCAAGCTTTAATCGAAGTGTTTTAACTGATTCAAGGACCACTCCACCACTCACTCATCATCACTCTCACTTCCTTTCCAATCTTAATCTCTGAAACCCTTTTTTTTATTAATTATCGAATCATCGAAAATCTAAAAGAAAGAAGAAAAAAAAAACATGGAAATTAGTAATTAAGTATTTGACTGCTGCAGTAGCAGGGGCTGTCTGAAAGGAACAAAGAAAAAAGTGGTATTTTCAGAAAGAAACAGAGAGTTGTTTTGGGAATGGATCCTATGATCCGGAAACTCAGATTTCGTCTTCTTGCATGGCTTCACCGATCTCGCTCCGGTAACCCCTTTTCTTACATTTTTATTGCCAAAAAAAACATAACTGTTGGACTCAAACTCTCTGTCTGTTAAGACTGTTATGATATTTAGATTGACTTTGAAAACTGTTGGTTTGTTTTGTAATAGTTTTTTTAGGTTGGGTTTTACCAAGGGTTGTTCATGAATCATGATCCTAGAGACAAGAAATGTCTTGAATTTAATGGAAATTGGTGGGTTTTAGCTTGGACTTTCTGGTTTAAAGATGGGTTCTTGTGAATAAGTTCATCTTTTATGGTTTTGGTGGTTTTTAAGGACTATAATGAGATTGGTGTTTGAAAAGTTGAAAATCTAGAAGAATTATGTTGCTAATCTGTATCTTTTTTATCAATTTCAATGGTGCTTGGGATATAAATCAATTAGGCTTCAGCTTCAATTTCATGATTTAACAGAACAATATAAAATCTTGCGTCCGTCCCTGAACGTAAGATTGTCATGTAATTAGATCATGATATCATTGTAAGTTGCACAACATCTGTTTGTCTAAATGATTAGGCTTCCATTTTCGAGTTTCAAGGGGAGTAAGAGTACTCTCAGTTGTACAAAGAAGCTCCCTTTTCATTATCATTTCCCTTTAGAGAGCATCATCTTATTACCAGAGCAAGATTCAAGTTATATTCCTTGCATTACTTGTGAGGTCTCTTCAGATTCTGCGGTTATATCGATCTTCGGTTTTGTATTTTCGGAGAAGTACAAGCCACTTGAATAGATTTCCTACTGTGGAAACTTCTATCCACATTTGTGCTTGCATTTTCTCGTTTTGTTGAAGTTTTTCTTTGGAGACTAACACATACCTAGGAGCACTGAAGAAAATGAATTCTTGTATTCAAATCTATTGCAGTTGAGGTCAACCTGTAATGTGGGATGGTGGTCCGAGTCATTGTAGGGCAAGTGTCCTACACTCATGGTGGTCCGAGTATTTTTACCGGTCCTCTATGTGTTGCATTGTCAATTGTGATGATACATCAGCTCCTTCGTTTTGTTATTTGCAGGACCAATTTTGTTTGTGAAGAAATTCTCATACAAAGATGTAAAGAGGGCAACCGATGGCTTCCATAGGATAGTATACAGCAATTCCAATGGGGCTGCATATAAGGCCAGATTTGAAGGCGGTGAAGTTGCATTGGTAAAAGAAGCAAGAGCTTTCGATGAAGGAGAAGAGAGCTTCTATCGAGAAGTTCAATTCTTGGGGCGATTGCATCATCGTCATCTTCTTGCACTCCGGGGATTTTCCACAGGGAATAAGAGGTTGAAGTCTTAACTTCCATTTTCATCCCCTTTCTAGATTATTAGTTATTACATGATGCAGAAGTTGACACTTGACACATCAAATGAAAGATTCATATATGTTTGTGTAGTTCTACAATAGATGCATTTTATATGCATAAAGATTCACCATTCGCCATAATTTTGCTTTATCTTTGCAGATTATTAGTGTTTGACAATATCGAAAATGGAAGCTTAAAGGAGCATTTTAATGGTAACTCCATAAAGCATGATTTATGTTACATTACAAAAAGTACTTTCTTTTGTTTTTGAAGCATTGGCTCTTGACAGATCCTCTCAAGACTCCTTTGAATTGGAAAGCAAGGCTACAAATAGCAGTTGGTGTGGCAGCAGCATTGGTAAGTCACAAACTTAGCTAGCTAGTGTCTGATTCTCGAGAATGACTGTCCGAACCAGCTGAGCTAAAAACCGGATTCTTCTTTTTCTTTACTTTCCTTGCTGTGTAATAAAGTATGCACTGTATGGCAGGAATACTTGCTTCTATTCAGTAACCCGCCGGTTTATCACGTCTCCATCAACTCAAGTAATATCATGCTAGACGAGAACTTTACGGCAAAGGTCGACTTTCATTCGTTTTTTATGTTAGCATTTGAATCATAAACACTTACATCTTAAGAAGCTAAAATGTGACTATGAAAGTAATAATCATTCGTTCTTTATTACAGCTAACCGATGTTGGCCTTCTTAGTTCCATTGGAACTTATGTTCAAATGCCTCATTCCTCGTGTTCGGAAGGTGAGTTGTGAGCTTAGCAAGAGTTGCTTTCAATTCCAATGTATGTTCATAGACCTGAAGCTTTCCTTGCATGCAGAATGTATGGGTCAGGAATGTGGGAACATAGTTTTCCAGCTTGGAGTTCTGATATTGGAGCTAATAACGGGGCAGTCGTCGGAGCAAGGAGGCACCGATTTAATCCAATGGGTCCAAGGATCTCGTCTCAGCAGTTCCATCCACATGATGATAGATCCGGACCTAGGGAACAATTATGATTCAAAAGAGCTTAAGGAACTTCTAGTTGTGGCAAGACTATGTTTAAAATCAAAGAATAACCCGAAATTTCCAGTCCGGCAGGTATTTCGATTTCTGCAGAAAAAGGTGCACATTCCTTGAGATTAAGTGTTAGTGATCTTGAGCTTTCTGATGTACAAAAGTTTCATATTTATTCATTCATGGAGTTTTAACAATCTGGTAGAGAGATGCACCAGATTGCAATAGCCAATAATGAAGAATTGGTTCTTCCTTTTTCTTTTTCTTTTTCTTCAATATGATACAATTGGGTCAAAATTTCTGGTTTTATGGTCCTATTAGTATACAAGATTAAGGGTTTATAGTTCAATACTAGTGTTTCCGAGCATCGGTACTCGTCGGCCGGTAGTATTTTCCGATCATCAAGAAAGTAACAATCACACTCTAATAATTTTGTCCTGTTTTTCACAATGCACTTCACTTTTTACTTCCAATATAATATTATCACTTAACACATTCAAGTCCTTATTAGTTTGAGTGTTTACAAAATAGTACAAGGGGGATGTTGGTTCTTGCTTTCTAGTGAAGCTTTTGCAAAACCACCACTTCTAGCATCTTTTTGTATTGAAATCAACCTAAAATAACTCTAAAACCCACCATTAAAGCTCCCTTCCAAAGTTAAAGGTTGAAGATGAATCTGGAAATAGGAAATATGGACTAAAATCTTGATGTAAAAGATCAAATTAAGTAGAATTAAATCAAGAAACCATTTAGTTACCTCAAAATCGTGCTTTCTTCGGGCAAACGAAGATCAGACAAAAATCAAGCTTGAGAAAATCGGGTGAAAATGGAATGATTTTCGGAGGTTTTGATTTGTAATTTGTGAAAACATGAGAAAAAAATTTGATTTGTTTTGTTTGGATATCAAGAAACCGAAGAGAAAATGAAATGAATTGAGAGAAAATGAGCTAAAAGTTGGTTTGTTGGGCATATAAACCGTTGGATATCAACGTAAGAGAAGACGGTAGTTTTTGTTGAAATTGGAAAAATGGAAAAATAGCATCAGAAAACCATTAGTTTTCATCGCATTGTAATTTGATCCCTCCACTCAAATCAGCCTATTTTAATAATTTCTTTCTTTCAATTTGGCCCACAGTTGAAACCCAATTAAGTCCAATAGTCATTTTTGAACTCCTCCGACCCAATTTCACTATTCCGGACACTTAATATCATTTTTTTAACTATTCCGAAAAACTTAATAAACTGGATTTTATTGAAACAAAAGAATGTATGTCAAGAAGATAACAACCTAATAAAAAAAGAAATTTAGAGACTAAATCTACCAAAATCTCATACAGATAAATTTAGAAATTTTATTGATCAATTTTAATTGTTAATCTATTAACAACAATTAAAATGATGGAATGTAGCACACGCTGGAAGTGTCACATCAATAAACCATAAAAATTTAAAAATTATAATAATATATATTGAAAAATTCCAAAAATATTATAAAAATATAAGAATAATAATATAAATTTTAATTTTTTAATTTAAAAACTTAAAAAATGAAAAAAAATATTAAAAATTATATAACAATTATAAAAATTATATATATAATAATATATAAAATTAAAAAATATTAAAAAATATACTACTAATAATAAAATTATAAAAATATTAAAAATTTGTATACAATTATAAAAATTATATTTTTAAAATTATAAATATATATTATTAATTTTAAATATACTTTTTTATTTTCTATATATTTTACGATTTTATGACGACATTTCTTGGGTAGGCCACGTGTTACCATCATAATGCTTTTTTGTGAGTTAAGAATTAAAATTGGTTAACTTTGAAAGTCAACGTCATCGGAGGATTTAATTGACCGAAATTGAAATTGTGAGTTAACAATTAATTGATTGTAAATTAAATAAATATATATATATATATATAAATAAAAGGCTGCAATTTATTTATTATTTTTTTTTTATTTTTTATTAAGGGCTAAATTCACCCTTAGAAAAGTTTAATGTTTTCCTTATTAAATATATACTAATTAAAAACTTGAATAAATACAATTAACACTCGTTCAATCTAAAATTTTATGATGTTCTTTTATCGAGAAACAATTTATTACACGTATTTGTAATCATCTTAAGACTATTTAAATAAAATATTTTGGGTGAAAAAAACTCGACTTTACTCGAAACAACTAATTTTTTAGACTCAACTTAACGTGAAAAGACTCAACTCGTAATTTCATAAACTTATCTTGAACAAATTGCAAATAAAATTTTAGGTATAAAATGAAACTTTAAATTAGTCACATTTTTTAGTAATTAGTGGATCGATTTTTATGTTTGAGTGGAGTCCTTCAAGTTTGTTATATATATACATCACACCTGAAAAAATAATAAGAAATATATATGTACATCGTATATGATTATAGAAAACCATTTAAATTGGAACTAATGAATACAATAACATTAGATATATTTACAATTAAATTTGAACATAAACTCGAACAAATAAACTTTAAAAAAATTCAAATAAAACTTGAGTTATAAAATATGATTCGTCAACTCGACTAACTCAACTTTTTTTACTCTACTTAGATTACATCAAATACCCTCACATAATCCCTACGTTAGATAAAGGAAGCATTGAAGCATATCTTTGTACTCTTTATATCTTGAAATACTAAAATTTTTCTTACCAATTCATCACATATTCATAGTTTTAAATTGGATAGATAGGTGATTTAAGTTGTAAGAGAAAGAGAGATATTCCATAATTTCTATATAGAAAATAATCACAAAATTGTTTTTTGAATTATATAAATGTTTTCATTAGTTAACACTGTTGGATTGGATTCGAAATTCTAGAAGTTTACTGGTTAAAATTATTTAAATTAGAATCGGCTAATAAATATTGAAAATACTTTGATAAATAAATGGATTAATATCCTATACAGTAACGGTGAAAACTAAAAGTTTCCACAAGCGCCTTAGTTTTAGGTATAGGGAGTTAATTTAGAGTATAAGGTTTAGGGGTTTAGATGTAGGGGTTTAAAATTTAGGGATAGTTGTTTCAATTTAAGGTTTAGGGTTATAATTTAGGGTTTAGGGTTTAGTTTTTAGGGTAATATGGTGAGAATTTAGGTTTTAACATATAAACCTTAAATTATAACCCTAAACCTTAAATTGAAACGACTATCCCTAAATTCCAACCTCCTAAATCTAAACCCCTAAAACATATACCCTAAACTAACTCCATATACCCTAAAACTAAGGCGCTTGTGTATAAAATATTTATCCTAAATAAATTTAGGTAAATTTTAGTTTATACAATTTTTATCAATTTTTGTGTTTAAATGATTAGTTTAAGATATATAATTTAGATTATAGGAGTTAGAATTGGAATTTGAACTAAAAATTTAGGGTTTTAAAGTTAGGGATTTAGATTTTAACCGGAAAAAATATTATTTTTTTTAAGAAAATAGCCTATAGAGAATCCGGGCATTTTCTGTAAAAATGTCTGGTAAACGAGAACACTCGAGGAGTGCAGCAACAAACCATACAGCCCCAGTTTTATTACTCTATGGAGATCAGCTTCCAATTTCTTTGTTTCTTCTTCATCACTGTTGAGCACCATGCATTTCCTCATCAGCTTCCTCACCTGTGCTGCCTGCTGCTTCCTCCTCATCTCCTCTTCGATGTTTCACGTCATGCAGTGTGGTTTCCACGCACTCATCTAGCTCCATATCCATCAACTGCGAGGTCGGTTTCGGCGGCAAGATAGCCTCGAGCGCCTTAACCTGATCAGGGTCCAGAGAATCAGGGAATTCAACCGTGAAGTGAATGTACATTTTGCCCTTCATGAATGGCTTCCGGTACAGGGGCATCCCTTCATTATTGATTGCCTTGAACGAGCCTGTTATAAAAGAAGTTAATAACAAGGCAATGTGAAAGACTAAAGCCTTAGTAGATGAGCATAGATGTCCTTACCAGGCTTAGCAAACTGCCCCGGGTTCGACTTGATTCGCAGTTGTCGACCATCGAGATGGGTAAACACAAAATGGAAGCCACACAGAGCTTCAGTTAGAGACAATGTGTGCTCCACAAACAGGTCTTCTCCCTTACTCTTGAATTTGGGATGGTCCTGCTGCTGAAGGACAAAGACCATGTCCCCAGTAATTGTATCAGGCTGCAAAGCACACCAAATACCAACTAGTTAGGCTCCATGTGCATATGCATACACTAAACTACATCACTATTAAATTATAAAACATACCGCCTCATCGGCTTCGCCCGGGAATGTAATCTTCTGTCCGTTCTGCATACCCTTCTCTACAATGACTTCCAGCACTTTCTTCTCCTGAACAACCTTCTCACCCTTACACTGAGGGCAACGATCCTCTTCATTGATAATCTCGCCAGTACCCTTGCAATCATTGCAAGGATGTTTCATTTGCTGAATCATGGAAGGATCAAGATGCCTGATCGAAACCTTCCCCAGGCAACCAGGGCACTGCAGTGAAGTCCCAGATTTTGAGCCTTTGCTGTCATAAATAACACAATTACATGTAAGAGAATACTGGCAATAGTTGCAAAAATTACAATGAATTAACTTACCCATTGCACTTGGAGCATATCACATTGTGGGGAAGCGAAAGCTTCTTCGAGGTCCCGAAGTAAAGATCCTCCAGATACACCTTGAGAGTATGAACTACATCATCTCCCCGTCTCTGTCTTCCTCCTCGACTGCTACCACCTGCTCATTGAAAACAGCAACACCTTGATTCAATCATCTTAACATCCCCAATCCCCAAGTGACCAAACAAGTCAAATCTGACCCTGTATGTAATGAAGAACTACCATTAGTGACTGCATTAGGCACACTAGGTGTCATGGGATGGTTCATGTCCTCCTGCTTCAAAGCTGACCCTGTGTTCTGTAGGGCATGGCGGGATGTGTTCTTGGGCACCACAGGCACCAGAGGCATTTGAGGTTCATCAGAATTAGAGTTTGAGGAGACCCCAGTTGAAGGAATATGACCCATCAATCGCGCCTGTTGCTCAAGCAGCTTGTTGAATTGCTGTATTTGTTGCATCAGCATCAGTCTCATATAATAAGCCTGGAAGAATTCTCTATTCTCTTCTTCAAGCTTTTGCCAAACAAGTTCAGTAATAGCAGGCTCAAGTCGATACTGAGCCTGCAGAGCATCCATAGTTTCCTTCTGCGTCATGTACATTTGAAGACATCGTTCTATAAGGTTTTTAATCGTTTCTACATCTCGACTCGAAGCCCCTGCGCTGATTCGTTTGGAAACCTGAGAAAAACGGAGGAAAAAAGAAGAGAGAAAAAGAACTAAGATCAGAAAAGGTGATGGCTTGTTTGTTATTTATAACAAAATCCAAGCAACAATCACACTCACTTTAACAAGTATGTCCTATTTTTCACAATGCACTTCACTTTTTAATTCCAATATAATATCACTTAACACATTCAAGTCCTTGTAAGATTTTATTTACGCAAGACACAAAATGATGTACACTCAATATACATACTCCAACCAGGGATGGACGGAATGGTGTTGTTGGGCAACTGCCCACCCTAAAATTTTGAAAATCATATATAATTTAGAAAAATTTTAAAATATTTTTATGTATTTTCTATTAAAAATCTATTTTCGCCACCCCTAGAAATTTATAGGTTCGCCCCCTGGCCTAAAGTATTAGGTTCGTCCCTGAATCCAACCCTACACTTCAATATTCAACAAAAGTTCCACAATCTTGCACATTCTGCACAATGATTTCACTTCAAACACTTCCATAATGTCCTATGGCATTCTTACTATATTGAATGATTCCCACATGCATACAAGGGCATTTGAATTACATTACAAGATCATCAATATTCAATCAAGTCTTTCACTCAAATATTTGGCATAGAAAATGCACACTTTCAATTCCGGCCATTAGCACATTGACCATTTAAATTAAGTAAAGTTTCACATTGACCATTTCAATCACACTAACATAATCAACCATCATGCATCATCAGTCCAAAGATTATACATGCATTATCAACAGGGACGGAGCTACTAAGGGGTGGGGGTGCGACCCACCTCCGAAGAAAATTTTTCCACCTTTATCCCCTATTTAAATTTTGTTAAAAATTTGTTTATTTATGAATTTGTCCCCCACTTTTAAACATTTATAGTTTGCCCCCTCCAACCCCAAATCATGGTTCCATTATCGCATTTCATCCCATTATCGCATTTCATAACCGAGATCATACATTAGCAACACATAAAATTTAGCACTAATACCAACTTACCATGGTGATGGCAGAGACACGCACTGTTTTCTTGAAGTTTGCTGGCTGGTTACTCTTCAAGAACTCGATGTTCCCTGAACAACCGAAAATAGGTTCAGACTAGCCATATTCAAGGAAACTAAGTTCTATCGACTCAAGCCATTAACAACCTATCTAAAACACCTTAATATTAGCCTCCCAAACCATATAAACACTCAGTTTTAGGGGCTGGGATTCGGACTCAAAAACAGTCCCTGTTTTACCAAAAATACAAGGGGATCTTGATTCTTGCTTTCTAGTGAAGCTTTTGCAAAACTAACACTTATAACATCTTTATTGTCTTGAAAACAATCTAAAATAACTGTAAAACCAACAAAAGAAGTCAAGAATCAAAATCCACCATTAACGCTCCCTTCCAAAGCTAAAGGTTAAAGGTGAACATGGAAATAGGAAATATGGACTAAAATCTTGATTTAAAAGCTCAAGTTAAATAGAAATAAATAATGAAACCAAGTAGTTACCTCAAAATCGAGCTTTCTTCAGCCAAACGAAGATCAACCAAAAATCAAGCTTGAGAAAATCGGATGAAAATGGAATGGTTTAGTTCGGATTTTATGAAAATATGAGAAAAGATTTTGATCTGTTGTGTTTGGATATCAAGAAACCGAAGAGAAAATGAAATGATTTGAGAGAAAATGGGAGAAAAAATGAGCTAAAAGTTGGTTTGTTGGGCATATAAACAGTTGGGTATCAAGTATCAACGTGGGAGAAGATGGTTGTTTTTGTTGAAGTTTAAAAAATGGAGAAATAGCGTCATAAAACCACCGATTTTCACCTCATTATAATTTGGTCCCTCTATTTAAAATCAGCATATTTTAATAATTTATTTCTTTCAATTTGGCACACAATTGAAACCCAATTAATCCCGATAGTCATTTTTTAACTCCTCTAACCGAAAAATTATATTATTGGACTGGCTTACCACATCAGCTATAGCCTCAACTAATAAAAATAATCTACTCCATCATTTTTTTTCACGTCATTTTTATTGGTTAGAACCATGGTTGATATAGTAAGCTAGACCCATGATATAATTTCTCCCTCTAATATGATTTCACTATTCCGAGACATTTCATCTCATTTTTTAAGGTAAATTACTTATTTGGTATTTTATTCATTTTATTTCTGTTTTAGTTCTCTAACTTTTTTGATAAAATTAATTCTAACGTAACGTTTTGTTTTTACTTTAGCATATCATCATTAAAAATAACTGCAATTTAATAAATCTCCTTAATCGAAGTTTAATAAATTTAACGCCTAATTAATCTTTTGAATTTTGTTTTGGGGTGTGGGGTGCTTAACGAGTTGAGCAGCTTGTGAGCTGCTCAAATTCGGCTCGGTCAAAATTCAGTAAACGCTCGATTCGAGTTGACTCGACTCGAGACCTTAACGAGTTGAGTTGAACAAAGTCTAACTCGAGTCGATAAGTTTGCGAGCAGCTCGTTAATTTTTTAAAATATTTGTGGATTGTTACTTTAGTTTTAATACGCTAGTTTAGTGTATTTATGGATGGTTAGTTTGGAATTTAGACTTTGAAAGTGCTTTATACACTCTTTTGATATTTTTTTGGTTAAATTTGTTAATATTAAGCCCCATATAGTATTGTTAAAATTTACTTTTAGTTAAAAATAAGGTAATTTTTTTAGTGAGTTTAATGAGCAGCGAGTCGAGCTTAACGAGCAGCGAGTCGAGCAACAATTTTTTTAACGAGTACGAGTCGAGTACAATTTTAACGAGCAACGAGTCGAGTCGAGCAACAAATTTTTTTAACGAGCACGAGTCGAGCACTGCCTAACTCGCGATCGACTCGCTCGATAAGCACCCTTAGGTGTGACAAATTGCCTCAATCAGGGACGGACGCAAAATTTTATGTTAGGGGGCGAACCTATAAAAGTCTAAGGGGGCGAATATATAAAATTTTTGGGACGAAAATAGACTTTCTATAGAAAATACAAAATTTTTAAAAAAAATTTTAAATCATATATGAATTGACGGTGAAAGAACAAACGATAAAATGTTTTATAGATATTTTAACAAAAGTTTTATATTTTTTTATTAAATAAAGAAAAATACTTTATGCATTGACGGTGAAAGAATTATTTTCGACTAACGCTTAATTTTTAGAGTTTAAGGGTTTAGGTTTAGGGGGTGGGATTTCAGTACAATATTGCATAACAAAGGAAAGAAAACATACCATTCACACTAGAAATAAAAACACATTAGTGAATCAGAATTCTCTAAATTACAAAGCAGTGTGACGTATAATATCTATAAGGCTACAATAAATTCAAAACAACTCAATTTGTGCATGTTACTAATTTATATTTAATTAATAAATAAATAAGAACAAAAAACAAATATCTTTATTAAATTAGTTTAATAAAATTAATATAAAGATTCATTAATTCATTAAGTCATTTTTATTAAATTGATTTCAAGGCGCAAATAAGCACCTCCAATAAATTAGATAACTAATAGAAAAAAAATTAAATTTTAAGGTGGACAAATATAGAGATGTTCAAAAATACTCAACCCAAATCTTAAAAAAATCAGGTTATTCTTTTTAAAAATATCCTACCTGTGACTTTTTAGGGTAGTTGGGTCGGATTTGGGCCGAATTTTTTATGTAACTGGGTACCCCACTTGACTCGATAATTTTATTTTAGGTTCTTAATATTTTTACCCTAAAACTAATTTTAAATCTCTAAATTCTTTCTATGTTTGTATTATGTACTTTTAAGTTTTAAATTTTTCAAAAATATTTGTATTAATTTGTTAATACAAGATCGAAAGAAAAAAAAACGAGATTAATATTTTTAATGTGTTTTTGGTGATAAACTTTTATATATATATATATATATATATATATATATATATATTTGAATATGTTGGTGTGATTACAATGTAGTATCTGTTCAATTTTCTTAGCGCTTTTAATAACGCGCACACATCGTGCACGCATATACAAGCTTATCAATTTTAAGGTTTATGAGTTCAGTTTAAAGTATATGGTTTAGAGGTTTAAGTTGTATATGTTAGAATTTAGAATTAAAGTGTTGCTTAGTATGAAAGATGAAAATTAGAATGATGAAAATTTTGTTAATCAAATGGTGAAGATTCATAACCACTTTCTTACTTTGAATCTTAACCGATTAACAATTTTTCTACCATTCCACATTTTCATCCTTCATAAGGTTAGTGTAGAGTTAATCAAGAGATCGAATGTGACCAAAAGAGGGTAAATTGGCAGAATAAAAAAATTGGCAGAAGCTTTGAGCGAAAATAAGAATGACACAAGAATTATAGAGTAGTTCAAATTAGAAATTAAATTTTTGGTAGCTTGAATATTTGAATTGGCTTTCTTAATACTTCATTATTGTTTGGAAGTTTCTTGTATATGTTTTTTTCAGTTTTAAACTGTAATAGGGGCTCTGGAGAGAGTTTAGAGCTGTTGAAAGCTATTAAAATCGAACATTAAATATCCACCTGCACATAGGTTTCAAATGGTCTCGACCTTAAAATAACAAATTTGTAAAAACTAATCATTACATGGGCCATGGTTTCGAAACCTTTGCTAATGTTTTGAAACAAAAATTATCATGTCTGAATAATTTTGAGACCGTCTGAGGAAGGTTTCGAAACCAGCCTTTGTAAGCTGAAAAGTAGGCTAAATATTGACTAAACATATGTTCGATATAAGTACAAAGTCAAATATTTTAGAAATCATTTTAACAAGTTTAAAATGAGTTTTGATAAATTTAGTTAAAGTATTAATTTTACAATTTTTTACAAATTAGTCCTTGAAAATAAAATTTAAGTTATATCAAAATCAAAATAAGTTTAGCAGTTAGAATTTAGGATTTGAAGTTTAGAAAGTTTGATTAAGGATTTAGGTTTTAAATTTTATAGTTTAAATAGTAAAGAGTATGTATTTTTTTACACCATTTGTGTATTAAAATATAACTCAATAGATATAATATTATATTTTGATATACAAACTATATAAAAAATATTACACCTAAAACCCTAAAACCTAAACCTTAAACTCTAAAACTTAACCCTAACTCTAAATTCTAAACTCTACAATTCAAACCATAAATTTAAACTCTAAACCCTAAATTTAACAAACTTTTTTTATAAATAAAATTTACACAAATTTATATATCAAAGTTTTTTTCTCAAGAAAGACCCCCACTTGAAGTAACTTTTTTAAACTAAAAATATATGATCAAACCAAGCAAATATAAAGAGGTGATAGAAATCATTAAAACTATTTACTTGAACAGTGAGAATTGACTGAATTGTAAAGAGATTTTTTTTTTTGAGAAAATCTAAATTTAGAGGGAATGGAAATAAATCGTATCCACCCTTCATTGAGAAAAACAGAAACCGTGAGGAGAAACCTTGATTGAACTAAATGGTGGTAATTTATCGGTACGAACCAACAAAAATAAGAATGGCAATCTTAACTGAGAAACAATTGAAGAAAATAGCCTATAGAGAACACTCCAGGAGTGCAGCAACAAACCATAAAGCCCCAGTTATGTTACTATGGAGATCAGCTTCCAATTTTTCTTTTGTTTCTTCATCATCACTGTTGTGCACATTGCACCCTCTGCGGACCACCGTGCATTTCCTCATCTTCATCATAAGCTTCTTGTGCTGCCTGCTGCTTCCTCCTCATCTCCTCTTCGATGTTCACATCGTGCAGTGTGGTTTCCTCACACTCATCTAGCTCCATATCCGTCAACTGCGAGGTCGGTTTCGGCGGCAGGATAGCCTCGAGCGCCTTAATCTGATCAGGGTTCAGAGAATCAGGGAATTCAACCGTGAAGTGAATGTACATTTTGCCCTTCATGAATGGCTTCTGGTACAGGGGCATCCCCTCATCATTGATTGCCTTGAACGAGTCTGGGATAATGTAGTTAATAACCAGTCAATGCCAAAGACAAAAGCCTTAGTAGATGAGCATAGATGTCCTTACCGGGCTTAACAACCTCCCCCGGGTTCGACTTGATTAGGAGTTGTCGACCATCGAGATGAGTAACCACAAAATGGAAGCCACACAGAGCTTCAGTTAGAGACAATGTGTGCTCCACAAACAGGTCTTCTCCCTTTCTCTTGAATTTTGGATGGTCCTTCTGCTGAAGGACAAAGACTATGTCCCCAGTAATTGTATCAGGCTGCAAAGCACACCATATACCAACTAGTTAGGCTCCATGTGCATATGCATATGCATACACTAAACTACATCACTATTCAATTATAAAACATACCGCCTCATCGGCTTCGCCCGGGAATGTAATCTTCTGTCCGTTTTGCATACCCTTTTCTACATGGACTTCAAGCACTTTCTTCTCCTGAACAACCTTCTCACCCTTACACTGAGGGCAGCGATCCTTGTCATTGATCGTCTCGCCGGTACCCTTGCATTCATTGCAAGGATGTTGCATTTGCTGAATCATGGAAGGACCGAGGTGCCTGATGGAAACCTTCATACCGGAACCCTGGCAACCAGGACACTGCATTGAAGCCCCAGATTTCGAGCCTTTGCTGTCATATAGAACACAATTACATGTAACAAACTACCACCAACAGCTGCAAAAATTAAAATGATTTAACTTACCCATTGCACTTGGAGCATATGACATTGCGAGAAAGTGAAAGCTTCTTCGAGGTCCCGAGGTAAAGATCCTCCAGAGACACCTTGAGAGGATGAACTACATCCTCTCCCCGTCTCTGCCTTCTCCCTCGACTGCTACCACCTGCTCATTGACAACAACAACAACACCTTGATTCAATCATCCCAACTTCCCCAATACTCCACTAACATCCTTTTCATCAAATTTCAGGAGTTAGGATCAACTTAAAGAGTTTTACACGTTTTCTGGATCGTTAGTAGTGTAATATATGGCTCAAATTAACTTCTTACTCTTTTTAATCTCATCCATTCGTTTTACTCTTCCAACGGTCCAAAAAATGTATAAAATTTAAAGAGTTTTACACTGTATAAACAGATCTCATCCCTAAGTGACCAAACAAGTCAAATTTAAATGATATCTAATGGAAGTAATACGCAAGTAACAAAGGATTCAAATAACATTCCGCTACCAAAACAGCATCAGTTATGTATGCAACCGTAATAAAACACCGCGACCGAGAACTAAATCTCACCTCCAAAGGGGCTACTACCGAAAAAAGATGAGAAGATATCAAAGGGATCATGAGCAGCGGCTCCACCGCCCATTCCTTCCTTGAGAGCATCCTCGCCATACTGATCATATATCTCACGTTTCTCAGGATCACTCAAAACCTCATACGCTTGAGCCAACTCTTTAAACTGCCAATCACCCAGAAATCAGAATTAGCAAAACCCGCAAATAAACACAAGAACCCCAGAAAAAATCTGCAAACACTGTACCTTCTCAGGATCGCCGCCTTTGTCGGGATGGTTTTTAATGGCGGCTTTTTTGTAGGCTTTCTTTAAATCATCCTGGGAAGCGTTCTTGGAAACACCCAGAATCTCATAATACCTGGTGCTATCACTCTTCTTGGGTGCTCTTCCAAACATGTTTGATCTTTGTTTTTGATTCTCAAGTGTTGTGGTCTATGAAACTGGTTTTGTTCTTCACTTTATTTCAGGGAAGAAGCGAATAATAACGCAACCGAAAGCTCTGAACCAGGAAGAGAAGAAAAGAATAAATCAAAGTGGCGTGGATCCGAGGTTTCTGGGATAGACTCCATTTTGTACGAGAGACTGTTTAATATTTGAAATAATCCCTCCTTTTTGTTTGGGTAAACTCCAACAGAGGTCACTCAATTATAGGTAAGATTACATTTGGGTCATTCAATTATGGGTAATATTATATTTGGGTTACTCAATTATTAAAAGTTACATTTGAGTCATTTAATTATGGGTAAGGTTACATTTAGGTCACCCAATTATTAAAGGTTACATTTGGATCATTCAATTATGGGTAAGGTTACATTTGGGTCACCCTTCATATTAAAAAAAGTATATCAATTTGTGTATTAGATTAATTAATGATTTCAAATGAAGTAATCTAATGTTGACGAGGGTATACAAGTGATTTGGAAGAAAAAAATGAATAAATTGATGTACCTTTTTAAATATGAAGGGTGACTCAAACGTAACATTACCCATAATTGAGTGACCCAAATGTAACTTTTAATAATTGGGTGATACAAATGTAACCTTACTCATAATTGAATGACCCAAATATAATTTTTAATAATTGAGTGACGCAAATGTAACCATACCTATAATTGAGTGACCTCCATCGTAGTTTACCCTGTGTTTCCCCAGCCTTCATGATTCGCTTAATATATAAATTGCCCCCTAAGCATGTTTTCGTAATTTAGTATTTAATGTTATTTTTATTATTAGTGTTCGTAATATTTTCACTCGTTATTCATATTGTTCCGTACTTTTTAAATAATTTTACGGTTGATATGATCATACCACGTTAGCGCTTCTTTGATCGGGTTAAATTCGTCTGATTATAATAAAATAATAAATGACATGTCAAGTTTTTTTAAAAAAATTATTAAATTTAATTTCTGAAAAGTTTATTTATACTTAAAATTGATTTCTATTAAAATTATTAAATAATTTTTATTATTGATAACATTATTTTATATGAATATTAATATTTAATATAAAAATTTACATAATATAATTAATAATTTGACCCTACGAAAAGTTTAAAAAACGATTATAAAAATATTAAATTGATCCTATAAAAATAAATAAAAAATGTATTTTTAAAATATAAGTGTTATGAATATTTATCTATGTGGATGTCTATCATGATTAGAACTTTATCAAAGGAGTTTGATTTATATATTATTAGGAATATTATCTCTATGAATTAGATCGTTTAATGTATTATGTACTTCTTATGCCTATAAATAGATGATTCATTGAAGGCATTGTATACAATTCTATATTTTTTATAATAATACAAATCTCCCTCTTTCTCTCATCTCTTTGTTCTTCTTGTTCTTATTCTTGTTCTTCTTTATTTTATTCACAACACGTTATCAGCACGAGACTCTAATCAACTGAGGTCTTCATCGTTATAATTCAAAAGAAGTTACCGGGAAGAATTCGATTATAGAATAAATCAAAGATAAGTTTTTTTTTTTCTCCTTATTTTTTTTAGTTACCGATTGTCTTTCTATTTCTATTTTAACTTTGTTTTAATTTTTGAAAATTTTGGAAGTATGTTTGATTTTATTCAAACATTGGAAAGAGATAAATTTGTGACTTATCACAAACCAAAAGACGAATCGACAGAGACGAAGAAATTACGTGTGTTTTCTCTTGTTCATAAAAGGGTTAATTAGCGGAAAAAGTCGATAATGTTGCGCTGTTTTCCTTACCTGCCTCCTCGGCTTTTAAAGCAGGGAACGATGGAATCGATTAAGGTTTGTTGAGAGAAAGTATTTGTGGGTTTTCATTTTTGGTACTCAACTGCTTATGCTTTTCATACTTAATTATTATTATTTGTGTTTGTATATTTGTAAATTCATGAAGTTTGATGATGGTGCATGTAAAGCCTGTTCGATTTACTGACTATACTTTGTAATCATGAATAACAAAGTTATGTACGTAGAACTATGGTAGTCTTTCATATAAATTCATTAAAATACGTACTCTAGGTTTAAGGTTTTTTTTAGTAACAAAGATATGTACATTAATGAAACACCTTTGTTGGTTTAGTTTTTTTAAAGAGAGAATTATGACATAGATCCTCTAATTTCTAATATATTCAATTCAGCCCATACATATAGATCTTATTATTATGGTTTCATATATGTTTATTTTTGACACAATGGTTGAACTTTGTATTAAGATCAATATGTGTTTATAATATTTTATTTGATGATATTGATATTTTAACCATGTATTGAGTTTTACATGTATTTAAATGACTTGGAAAGAGACACGACATTATGAGAAGATGTTTTGGTCATTTGCTACGTCTCCATTTTCCTCGAGAGAAAAACTAATATCGGTAAATTCTTATTTTATTTTTATTCTTTAAATTATGATTTTAATGTGTGATAAATCATGGTGAATTTCAATCTATAAAAAGATTGTTATAAAGTCTATATTTGCTCGAAAGCAATTTTTCTTCTTTGTCGAAAAACTCGACCATAGACTTCTCCCAATTTCAAGTTACGAAAATTCTTCTTGATCCAAAAAGTTTTATGGGAGGCATTCCTTGAAGTGAATGCAAAGCATGATGTTTATTCCATGCGATTATCAATGATGGGGCATTCCCTGAAGTGAATGCAAGCATGATGTTTATTCCATGCAATTATCAATGATGGGGCATTCCCTGAAGTGAATGCAAGCATGATGTTTATTCCATGCAATTATTGAATCTGTTTCATTCCCTGAAGTGAATGCAAACATGGTAAATCATTATTCAATTAGAGACATAATTTCGATATAATTTAAGTATAATTGGCTGGACATCCCGTTCTGCGAGGCTACTGGTCTCAAAGGAGGTTTTTAAAGGACCCCGTGGACAGGTTTAACAATGCCGCGTACGAGGATTAAATCTTTGTTCTATGTGATAAGGATATGTGAAAAAGGTTTTAAAGGCCCACTGGCTCTACTCCATTCCCTGAAGTGAATGTGAGATTATATTATGGAAAGAATAAAAAATCACATTAAAAGTTGTGGTCGTGGTCGAGACTATGAATATACACATGAAAAATATAGTCGTATTAAGAATACTTCTACCCGCTGGTAGCAAAGTTATAAGGATGACAAGAGTGATAAAGATCATTTTAAGGAAGTGAAATCCTTTTACCAATGTGATGTTATAAACCATTGGTTTCGTACTTGTTAGACGCCAAAGTATTATGGACTTTATCCATAATCATGAATGATAAATGAAATAAAATATAAACAAAATTTGTTTATGGCGTTATTGATCCAACTCAATTGGATATTGTTAATTTTCTCATAACCTTTGAAGGAAATAATTTACCATTTATTTTATTTCCCTTATAACCTCTAACGGGAATAATTGATTTTTATTTTATTTTATTTTTATGTTAATTCGTTTTATTTATTATTTATTTATGTTAGTTTGCTATATGTTTATTTATTTCAAATATTATTTATTTACGTTTTATGTTAATTTATTATTTGAAGAATATGATTACTTCCGGAATAAAATATACAATGAATTGTGACTATTTATGCCTAGAATTGTGGCTATTTATGCCTAGAATTGTGGCTATTTATGCCTAGTAGAGAATGCAAGTACTCATATTGTACTTAAGCATAAGAAATATTTTTCTCATTTAAATGCAAGGGAAAATATGAGTAGTATTTCTCAAAGTACTAAAATATCAATACTTCGGAAGAGCACTTGAAAGTTTATCTCTAATAGATAATCTACTTGATATGATGTGCTATATTTTATATTTTTCATTCCTCAAAGGGAATGATACAAAGTACATATTTTCATTACCTGAAGTAAATGAAACAAAGCACATTTTGAAAGGTGCACAATTATGCATTTCTTGATTAAAATGCAAGGTAATAATGTGAGTATTATATCCGAAAGTACTAATATCGCAAAAGGCTCTGGTTGAGCAAATATGCTATTGTCAAATGAAACTTTATTCCATATTCACAGTGCGTTATACTCGTCAAAGTCATGAAGAGAGCAATATGATTTCGCAAACTATCCCTTTGGGAATTATAGATAACATATGTTATCAATTGGCATTTGAAATAAGCCAATATGGATATAAGTTTTGGTAGCTAAAAAGTCAGTTGAAAGCTCTAGAAGAGCTATATATTGCTACCAAAAGATAATTTCAATTGAAAGCTTCGAAAGAGCTAAATATATTCCTATTTAAAGGAACAATTTTGATAGTCGTACTAGACATGTACGAGTAAGATTGAATTACATGTTATGGTAAACAAGAAGTTTACAAATTTAGAGATATATACACATATATATAGTTGGCATGACCGGTTAGACCATCCTGATCAATAATGGTGCAGAAATTATTGAGATTTACATGCACATGTATTAAAAGAACTTGTAGTTCTTGTGGTGTTTATTCTCAAAGGAATGGATTAAATTCCACTTATTAAAGAACGTGAAGTTCTTGTGTTGCTTAAAGGAATTGATTAAATTCCACTTACTAAAAGAACATGAAGTTCTTGTGTTGTTTGTTCTCAAAGAATATAGATGATCCCACTTACCAAAAGAATTAGAACTTAAAGTTCTTGTACTGAAGTTAAGACTGCATGTCTTGCATATCTGAACGAAATATGGGCCCATATATCCACAAATGTGGAAAGTTTTATATGATTTTAGTAGATGCATCTACATTGTTTTATCGACTTACAACCAGAAGTTTGTGAGATTGATTCTAAAAATATTCAGATTATGCAGTTAGACTATTCGTCTTGAAAAGCTAGTGGGTTTATATTTTAGGCTATATCAGTTGTTACAAAGCCTATTGATTATGAAAAATATAGTTTAGCAAAATTTCAATTGGATGCCTCCTATTTAATAGCTAAACTATGAGAACAAAAGAGTTATTATTTATATGGTGTTTCCATATAGCAACACTTATACGCATCAAGCCAACGAGTTATAATAAACTCCCCGTTATGATTGGTTTTTGGTCAGAAACCATACATTTCCCATTTTATGATTTTTGAATGTGCGATATGAATTGTTCCACCACAACGCACAAAATGGGTAAATAAAAAGGGTTGAGAATATATATTGAGTACGAGTCTCCTTTTATGTTTAAATTCTTAAACATTAATTAGAGAATCATTTATGACATGATTTTTCTCAACATCAGGGGAGATAATAATCAGCTGGATATAGAAAAATGAATTATCATTATCTAGGTCCTCGTATATGAACTAGAAGTTCATAAGATAATTCATGTTATTACATGTCAACTGCCAGACATATTTACTGAACCAATGAGAGTAATTAAGTCTCATATACCAGTTGAAATGCTCTAAGTTTAAATTACATGTTAGAGCGAGAGAATGTAAATCATGCCTGAAGCATAATAGTTGAAATGGTTCCAATGATCAAAATTCTCGTAAATAGAAAGTAATATGAGATGATCATATATTGGAGGCGGGTGCTCCTGAAGAGACCCAAGACATAACAAATAATAAAACTCTAGAAGAGTTTCAGGTACCAGAAATAAAGATTGAAATCTTGAAGAGATCTCGATGGGTTATGTCATTACGAGAATGGAACCAGAAAATTGGAAAGTTGTCGACAATGATTTTACAAACAATTTTATATAAAATACTTCTATAGAAGTAAAGAAAGTGTTGGGTTGTGTGGAGCTCGATTCGATCAACCAATTATGCTCACCAAGTGGTGGAGAGGTGGATATTTGGGTGGAAGGGTTAAGGAAGCTAAAAAGAATATTGACACAAAGATTTATAGTGGTTCGACCTTCTAACAAGCACCTACATCCACTACCTTAGCTTCCCACTAAGGATTTCACAATCAATCCACTAATTGATTCGTCCCCTTTTCTAGGATTAGGAGGAAACCCTTACAACCGATCAAGCTTCTACCCAAGCATTGATCAAAACCCTCTTTTACAAAGAGAAATAAGAAAGCAAACTTAAACCCTCTAATAGGTGTTTGTTTGCACTTTTAAGCACTCACCCAAAACCTAAAACACTTGAGCAAATTTAACAATTTTGGCTCACTAGTGTTTGTCTATACAAGAATTGACAATTTAAGTGCTAAGACATTTCTTGATCATTTGTTGATTGACAATTGAAGCATTAGTCTTCTCTTGATGCTTGGAGGTCCCTTTTATACTCCCAATTGAGTTTATAGCCGTTTAGGACCGTTGGGGATGAATTGGAGCCGTTGAGGACTTTATTTCCCTTCATAAATGCTGTTCTGCAGCTACCAGTATCGATACCCGTGGAACGGTATCGATACGGCCTTCATGAAGAAATAGCCATTGGGCTTTTGCCAGCACAGGGGTATCGATACACGTAGAACGGTATCGATACGGCCTTCATAGGAACTAGCCGTTGAGCTCTTGCCAGCTGAGGCGTATCGATACGCTTGAGGGCGTATCGGTACGGCTGCACATTTCAATAGCCGTTGGGAAATAGCCGTTGGGGTAGTTGAACAGGGATCGGTACGCTGACGTGGCGTATCGAAACGACCCTGGTCCGTATCGATACGCTAAACCCTTGTATCGATACGGGTTTTGACAGTGGCCAAACTGAGCCAAAAAGGTATCGGTACGGGTACAACCGTATCGATACTGGTGACTTGAAAACACAAGTTTGGCTGTTTAAAACATGAAAAATCTTTGCCAAAAACCTCTTAAAATACCTCAAACATAAATTCAAGTTGTTTGGACTTAAAACCAAGTTTTAAATTCTTTTCAAATTAGTCCAAAACATTTTTCAATTATTATATCAAAACATAAGTTCTACAATCTCCCCCTTTTTGATATAATAAAACTCACTTGAAAAATTGTTTGGGTTTCTCCCCCTTTTTCTTTAAAAATGTGAATAAGAGATTAAGTATATGAAATCAAATAAAGCTCCCCCTTATTCAATTGAAAATTCAATTTTTCAAACCAATTTCTCCCCCTTTTTGTTATATCAAAAAGAATTTAAAATGACATTTAAGTTCAAGATAACATAGGAGGCAAAAAAATTTGACACACTTAAAATTTTGGTTTTTTTTAAAAATTGGCTCCCCCTTACTCAAAGCATCATCAAAATGTTAGTCCAACATAAATGATCATCTAGTTGAATTTAAATTAAAATAAACAAATAAAAGCAAAAACAACTAGAATTTTACCAACACTTGAATTTAAGGGGGGATGTGAAGCCTTCCTTCTCCAAGTGTTCTTCCTTGTGTGTATGGAGCTCCCCCTCAATGTTTGACTTGTTGAACATCTCCATTACACCTACAATAGACAATCAAGTAACTTTTGGTATCCAAATTGCTTTGGATCCATAAACGTTAGTTGCACAAAATTTAGTCCCCTTTGGAATCCATTTTTCAATTTCATCCTTTTTAGTTGAAGTATTAAGTCCTTTTGGGACCCAAACACTTCTAAAACATTTACCATTTATAAATCTAGGGGCACTAGATTGTCTAACATAAAAATTTGATTTTCCAAAATTGTTTTTCTTTTCAAGCTCTTTGGAAATCAAATCTTTTTCTCCTTGAACTTTTTGAAGCAATTTTTGTAAATCAAGACATTTTAGTTCAAACTCTTCAAGTTTTGCTTCAAGTTCAAGTTTGGTTTTAGAAAGCAAATCATTTTGAATTTTTAACTTTGAAATCAATTTATTGTTTTTCAAAATGTGGCTTTTAAAATCCAAAACCAATTCATCATAGGCATCTTGCAATTCATCAAAAGTGTAAGAACATGAAGTAGATGAATTAGAAGTTACCCTTGAATCTTCTTCGATGGCCATAAGGCAAAGGTTGGCTTGTTCATCGTCGGTGGAGTCCTCATCACTCCAAGTAGCCACATGTGCCTTCTTCTTATGGCTTGAAGTGCTAGCCCTCTCCTTTCTTTTAGGTTCTCGTTCAAGCTCTCTCAAGGCTTTCTTCATGAAAGGGGCACACTTCTTGAAGAGATGAACTATCTCTTCATCTTCATCCTCCTCTTCACTTGAGTAGACATGATGGCAAGTGGAGGATTTGAGAGCCATGGCACTAGCATTGATGCCAAGCCCTTTGATTTTCTTCTCTCCCATAGCTCTTATTTCTTCCCTCTTCTTCTCATCCTCCTTGTTCTTCTTCATGATTTGATGAGTAAGGAGTGACCCCATGAGTTCATCAAGCTTCAAAGTCTTCAAATTTTTGGCTTCGATGATGGCGGTCCTCTTTGAGTCCCAAGACTCGGGAAGTGAGTAGATGAGCTTTCGAACAAGCTTCTCCTCCGGGATGGCTTCTCCATAACCTTTAAGACCATTGGTGATGGTGGAGAATCTATCAAACATCTTCTCGATGTTCTCTTCTGGATCCATTTTGAAGTTCTCATACTCCAAGGTTAGGAGCCCAATCTTGGTCTCCTTGACTTCGTTTGTCCCCTCGTATGTGACTTCAAGCTTGTCCCATACCTCCTTGGCACTCTCACAAGAAGACATCTTCTCATAGATGGATGGACCAAATGCACAAAACAAGATGTGCAAGGCTTTGCAATTAAGCTTCATCTTCTTGCGATCGTCGGCACTCCATTCCACTTTACTTCTTTTAGGCACGAACGGGCCATCTTCAACTACATCCCATAACTTGTAATCTTTTGATTTGATGAAGAATTTCATCTTTGTCTTCCAATGGGCGTAGTGGTCTCCGTCAAAGAAAGGCGGTTTGTCTATGGATTGCGCCATTTTGAGCCGGTTGATGAAAAAGTGATCGAGCTTGCCGGATCTTCTCAATAGGATGTTAATCCTCACCGATTGAGCCAAGCTCTGATACCAATTGTTGGGTTGTGTGGAGCTCGATTCGATCAACCAATTATGCTCACCAAGTGGTGGAGAGGTGGATATTTGGGTGGAAGGGTTAAGGAAGCTAAAAAGAATATTGACACAAAGATTTATAGTGGTTCGGCCTTCTAACAAGCACCTACATCCACTACCTTAGCTTCCCACTAAGGATTTCACAATCAATCCACTAATTGATTCGTCCCCTTTTCTAGGATTAGGAGGAAACCCTTACAACCGATCAAGCTTCTACCCAAGCCTTGATCAAAACCCTCTTTTACAAAGAGAAATAAGAAAGCAAACTTAAACCCTCTAATAGGTGTTTGTTTGCACTTTTAAGCACTCACCCAAAACCTAAAACACTTGAGCAAATTTAACAATTTTGGCTCACTAGTGTTTGTCTATACAAGAATTGACAATTTAAGTGCTAAGACATTTCTTGATCATTTGTTGATTGACAATTGAAGCATTAGTCTTCTCTTGATGCTTGGAGGTCCCTTTTATACTCCCAATTGAGTTTATAGCCGTTTAGGACCGTTGGGGATGAATTGGAGCCGTTGAGGACTTTATTTCCCTTCATAAATGCTGTTCTGCAGCTACCAGTATCGATACCCGTGGAACGGTATCGATACGGCCTTCATGAAGAAATAGCCGTTGGGCTTTTGCCAGCACAGGGGTATCGATACACGTAGAACGGTATCGATACGACCTTCATAGGAACTAGCCGTTGAGCTCTTGCCAGCTGAGGCGTATCGATACGCTTGAGGGCGTATCGGTACGGCTGCACATTTCAATAGCCGTTGGGAAATAGCCGTTGGGGTAGTTGAACAGGGATCGGTACGCTGACGTGGCGTATCGAAACGACCCCGGTCCGTATCGATACGCTAAACCCTCGTATCGATACGGGTTTTGACAGTGGCCAAACTGAGCCAAAAAGGTATCGGTACGGGTACAACCGTATCGATACTGGTGACTTGAAAACACAAGTTTGGTTGTTTAAAACATGAAAAATCTTTGCCAAAAACCTCTTAAAATACCTCAAACATAAATTCAAGTTGTTTGGACTTAAAACCAAGTTTTAAATTCTTTTCAAATTAGTCCAAAACATTTTTCAATTATTATATCAAAACATAAGTTCTACAGAAAGAAATCGAGGATCTTGTATAAAATCTATCCAGAAGTATATATATTGAATTGGCCAATGTTGAAAGACGCTTTGAACTTCTAAAATAGAAGTATTTAGACTAGCAGTCCAAACACCTAAAGGTGTAATGCAAGTGAGGCACAAATAAGTAGTCGTAAATACGACTTGAACTATGATTTATGAAAAGTTTTAATTACTTCATGGTGGATGCAATTACTTTGGCAGTTATGAAAATTTTACATGCGTCTAATTATTTGTGGATCCATATTTATCCTTGAAGGATCTAAAATGCTATAAGCATTTGGAAATTTCTGAAGAAATTTATTTAGACATGTCTCATGAATATTTTGGCGCATTTGGTATAATCGCCTTAGTGAATACTGATTGAGAAAATACTATAAGAATTATCGGATTTTCTTGTGTATTTTATAAAGGAGTTTGGATCAAGATCCATTATGATAATTTTAGAACTCCTAAAAAGCTTCAAATTGGAAACTCATGAAGTACTTTCAATACAAATACTTGAATCTTGACATCAAGTTTATCTCGACCTGAAGATCGAGCATTTTTATATATTTCTTTTGTCTATGAATAGACATAAGCTGAAAGAATCTTAAAGAAGATTCAATATGAATAGAGCATATCTATTGAGTATCCCAATAGTTGTAAGATTGTTGGATGTGAATAAAGATAATTATATCTTTTCTTGGTCTTGAAGCACTATATATTAGTTGGTCAATAAATATCTATGAATATACAAAGATCATTACATTTAGATCTTCAAACATTCGTTGATGCCTCCTCAAATGTCGTAGAAATAATTGTTATGCACGAGGCAAGCCAAAAATGTGTTTGGCTAAGACTATTGACCCAACATATCCAAAAGATATGTGGATTTACTTTTACAAGATATGATAAAAGCTATCTTGTGTGAAGATAACGCAAGATGTATATCTCAGTTTGAAAGTGGATACATCATGGAACATATTACTCCAAAGTTTCATCCCTCACGATCTTTAGAAAAATGATATTCAAGATTAAATTATGAAGATTCAAAGATCTTCTGTGATGTTTTCATGAGGGGGAGTAAATACGCGTTGCACTCTTTTTCCCTTAACCGAGGTTTTGTCTCAATGGGTTTTCCTGGTAAGGTTTTTAATGAGGCAACATGTTATGCGTATCAAAGATGTGTGTACTCTTTTTCCTTCACTAAAGAATTTTTTTCCCACTGGGTTTTTATCTTAGTAAGGTTTTAACGAGACACATTATCTTCATAGACATCCAAGGGGGAGTGTTATGAATATTTATCTATGTGGATGTCTATCATGATTAGAACTTTATCAAAGGAGTTTGATTTATATATTATTAGGAATATTATCTCTATGAATTAGAGTTTAATGTATTATGTACTTCTTATGCCTATAAATAGATGATTCATTGAAGGCATTGTATACAATTCTATATTTTTGATAATAATACAAATCTCCCTCTTTCTCTCATCTCTTTGTTCTTCTTGTTCTTATTCTTGTTCTTTTTTATTTTATTCACAACAGTTTCATAAAAAATATAATTTATATAAAGTTAAATTAATTTCTCTCCAGGAAATAAAATCTTTTAAAATATCTTCATTTTTCTATTTTCTTTCACCATTCAACACTCCCCCCCCCCCCCCCCCCCCCCCCCCCCCACACACACACACACAACAATTTTTCTTATTTACATACACATTCTTTTAAATTTTCACAATAAATATGATTAATCTTTCAAGATTTTAATGTAGGTCTATTAACTATTCAAAAAAGTCTATTAAGGGTAAAAAACACAACATTGGTCACTAAACTATTATTGTTTTCTGTTTTGGTTATCAAACTATTATTTTTAGCAAAATCATCATTAACGTTACTTTTTCTTATTTTGATCACTGATGTTACTTTTTTTCTTGTTTTGGTCACCAATCTATTATTTATTTCTTGTTTTGGTCATTAATCTATTGTTTCTTTCTTGTTTGGTCACCAAACTATTGTTTTTTGTGAGTTTTTAAAGACGTGTGACAAAATTAGAAAAAAAGTATGTAACATTAGTGACGATTTTGTCAAAAATAATAGTTTAATGAGCAAAACAGAAAAATGAAAATAATTTAATGACAAATAAAAATAGAAAAAAAAATGTAACATTAGTGACGATACACGTCTTTAGAGTCATTGTTTGTACATATCAATACTTTTACAATTATACATTGGTTTAAAATAAATAAAAAGTTTGATTAAACTTTTATTGTAATCAAATAGTTATCCTTATAAATAGATACTTTAAATTAAGTTAGATTTTAGTAAAATAATCTACAAATTGTACTAAATCACAATTTTTCGTATTCGTATTTTCTGACGTTAATAGATTTCTCCCTCTCTTTTTTCTTATCGAAGGGACAAACTCTTGTGGTAATCTTGTATGACATTATACAAAGGATGAAAAGTAAACTGTAAATTATGGTTATAAGATTATTTTCGGAAAAGAGTAAAGAGATGATTCTTTGAGTTCTAGTGTATGAATGCATCTCAGATTAATACCTAAGCTTAAAAAAAATCTCAAATTTATACATGACATTAGTATTGTATTTTTATTATCCAATCAAGCTGTAACACGTGACAAATGATGACATTTTTATTTTGATCGACAAATGTCTCACCAACAACTTGATTTATTGTTAAGGTATTAGTTAAACAAATTTGTCAAATATAAATTATTTTTCCAAGTTCAAATATCAATTTATATAACAAATCTATTTTTTATTGATGAATTTGATTGCGTAGCGATTGGTTTTACTATTACACACAAATTGATATCGTGCGGTTTTAAAGTCACAAATTTAAATTTTACGAGATGCATACTAAAAGAAAATAGGGAAAATTACATGTTTTTAGTAGCTTGTCTTTACATGTGTTTCTGTTTTGGTACCTCATATGTTATTTTTGGCAAAATAATATGTAACATTACGATTTGTTTTATTTTGGTATATCACTGTTAAAAATTAACGACATACAGATTATGAGAGAGAAAATCACATGTAGCATGTTGCCACGTTATTTTCTCTCTATTAGTCAACATGCCACGGTATTTTTTTCTAATCAACAAGTCACGTCGACTAAAATCATAAAATTCACATGTAGTATGCATAATAAGAGAGAGAAAATGACATGACGTCGTGCCATATGTGATTTTTTTCTCTCCTAATCAGCTTACCATATGTAATTTTCTCTCTCTTAACAAGAAAGTTGACAAATTTTTAATGGTGAGTACCAAAATAAAAACAAAACGTAACACCGAGTATTATGTTGTCAAAATAAATAACTGGATACCAAAATTGCAACACAGAAATAGATAGGATACTAGTTTTTCCAAGAAAATAAAACATTGAGATGTCCATAACATCCCAGATTTGAGTGTGATGGCTACTACATAGTGATAATTGTAAATAATTTAGTCGTTGAAATTGACGTACTCATTGTTCTTAAATTGGTTTCCGCGGCAGATGTTAATAATCCTCTCATTCAGGATAATGACGAAACTAATTTTAAAACTATATGCAAAGCGATGTTCCCGGAAAATCCTTCCATCTTAGCTGTCTAAGCCCTGTATATACATACAAATTGGACGGAAAGCGGATTTTATTTTAGGGGCGAAATATATTTTAAATATATAATATATAAAAAAATAATTTTTTTATAAAAATATATACAAATTTTAAATTTTTAGAGTTTAGGGATTTTAGTGTGAGAGTTTAGAAGTCGGGGTTTATAGTTTTTGAACATTCAATCACCATGCTGCAGCTGCTGGTGCTCGAACCCGTAACTTCTAGGAATAACAACCGTTCCCTTAACCATTGAGGCAAGTCGGAGTTTATAGTTAAAATTTAAATTTTAAGATAATATAGATAATAATTTAAATTTTAAACTTAAACCCTAAAATTTTATTAACAACTCTTAAATTCAACCCAAAATTTTTGCATCTATCTCTGCAGACTGCCGTTAGTGTAGTAGGTTAGGGTGGGTGGAACAAAAACCAAAACGGCCTCCCTTCCGTTACTTGCGTTGTATTCGCATAAACGGCGTTATGTAATTACTGCTTTCTGCTGTTTCAAAAATCCCTTTAAGAATCCACCAACCTATATCTAACTTACATTATCATTCTTCTTCTATCACTCACCTGAACCAATCCAACCCAAACCCTAAACAGCACCAACTGCTCCATTTTCCCCTCCAAATCAATGGCAATGGCAATGGAAATGGTGAGGGATTAGCCAAAATTGTAAGGATTTCTTATTTATTTCAGTACAGTACTTTGTTTAAAGGCTTAAATCATTCTTCAATGTTTTCCAATCCTCTCATTCTCTCCTTTTCTCTCCTGCTTTCCATCCCAATTCTTTTCTTCTTCTTAGCCCCAAGTTTGAATCCTCAGCCTCTGCCTCCCATTTCCGCCTCCGATGAACTCGACGACCTCCGTCTCTTCCACCGCGCCACCGCCCCTCCCTCCGCCCCCCTCCCACCTCTCCTTCTCTTCCTCCCCTAAAATCGCCTTCCTTTTCTTGACCAACACCGACCTCCATTTCCTCCCCCTTTGGAACCGTTTCTTTCGCCACGCTAAGACTTCTCTTTACAACATCTACGTCCACGCCGACCCCACCGTTAACGTTACCCGACCCCCGCCCGACACCGTTTTCGGCGACAAGTTCATCCCGAACGCCAAACGCACTTTCCGGGCTTCCGCCACGCTTATCTCCGCCACCCGACGCCTCCTTGCAACCGCCATACTCGACGATCCCGCCAATGACTACTTCGCCGTCGTCTCGCAGTACTGCATCCCTCTCCATTCCTTCAATTACATCTACCGCTCACTCTTCACCTCCAAAAACTTCGATCTAACCTCCAAATCTGATCCCGACTCGTCCGGATTGACTCAGTACGGTGTCCTCAAGCACAAATCATACATCGAGATCATTTCTAAGGAACCCAGACTGTGGAAACGGTACGTAGCGCGTGGCCGCTTCGTGATGATGCCGGAGGTGCCATTCGAGGAGTTCCGAGCTGGATCTCAGTTCTTTGTGTTGACTCGGAAAGACGCGTTGTTGGTGTTAAAAGATAGTACGCTTTGGAGGAAATTTAAGTTGCCATGTTTCCGAGCCGACGAGTGTTACCCGGAAGAGCATTATTTCCCGACCTTGTTATCAATGCAAGATCCAAATGGGGTGACTGGCTATACTCTAACTCGGGTTAATTGGACCGGAACCGTACAAGGGCACCCACATATGTACAAGCCGAAAGAAGTGACGCCCGAGTTGATTGATGAGTTGAGGAAGTCGAATTACTCCAGTTCTTACTTGTTTGCTCGGAAGTTCTCGCCTGATTGTTTGAGTTCCTTGATGCGTATTGCCGATTCCATCATTTTCAGAGATTGAGATTCTTCCTGGTGAGTAACCATCCTTTTAGTTGCTTTCCTTTCTTGAGTGAGTTTGTGTAGATTTTGATTATGCGAATCGAATTCTTTAAGGTAGATTTTGTCTGGGAATCTGGAGAATCTTGTAATATTGTCCGGGATGATCTATAGGTGAATGTAAATTGATACCATGGAAATGTAACCAAACTGGAATCATTGTTTTGGGGATGCATTTGGTTCTGTCATTTCAATGTTTGTTCTTTTGCATATTGTTCATTGCTATTATGTTATTACTTTTGCTAATTTAGGACTTACTATTTCGAGAAGCCTCGAATGCATTTGAGCTTGCTGTTCTCTGTCATTCATAACTGAAATTTGCTAAAAATTCTGGGCATTACCATTAGCCTACAGCCTAAAATCAAGGAAATCCACAGGTTCTTCATCCCTCCTTGTACAATGTTGATGAACTTTAAACATTGTATATAGCAAGTATGTAATACAAATATGTAATAACACAATGTTTAATGTTGGCGAAATTTTAAGTTAGACGTCGGAGTTTTGACCAATTTGTTGAACCATTTTAGTATGATGAGTTATTTTGGGACATGCATAACCAAGTTAGAAAGAAGTGAGTTTTAGTCTAGTTTGAACTCGGGGGTCCTCTGGTTCTGTTTAGTACTGGTTTGAGAGTTAATGCTAATGCTGCCTTTGGAATATTGGGGTTTTTGTGTGGAATTGAATTTGGCCATATATATCAAGCAAAACTTGTACATTTTCTTGCTTCTCTGCTTCGGCTGGAGTTTCATGTATGGATGTCCATATAATGTGATTGTCCTCAAGTTATTGTTGTGTTTGCTCATGCTGATATTTCTCCTTGTCCTTGAATATAGATGCATTTTTTGAAACCCAATTTTGCAATTGTACAAAGATTGAGTGTCTTGGTGTTAGATTCTTCATGTGTTATGTGTTTTTTCACATATAATGGGGTGACTGGTGCTGCCTTTTCACAGGTGAAGAGAGTTTTTTTTTTTCTTTTTCTTTTTCTTTTTTGAGGATGTATGTAGCTCGGAGCACAAATTGCAGAGGGGAATATGGGTTTGAAGAGGCACAGAATTGCCCAGAACCAAGTTAGAATCCCAAAAGCTCCAACATTTTTAGAATCAACAAAAGGGGTGGAGCTTTTGATAAAGTTGTAATTTGATGGTGTAACAATAGGCAAAATAACATCGCTAGGTTTCTGTCATTTTCTTGTTTGATTTTGTACATATTATAATGGTGGTATGGAATATAGCAATCAAAGTCTATCGTTGTTCCTGATTGAGGCAAAAAAGAAGCAAGTTGAAGTAGCATTGTTAAGTTATACCAGTGTTGATTCATATTGTTCCCGTGACAAGATGCTTAAATTATATATTACTATCTTTTTCTTTAATTTTGTTACTTTTGAAATCGGCACCCATTATAGTATTATTGTCATCAATAGGCTAATGATCTTTTAAGAAGGTTTCCAATGAAATTATTGGTGCTCTAAAATTGGCGTGACTTTACGTCCACTCCATATGGAATAATCAACGCCCCAAGAACAACACAACATATAAAATATCTAATAACATAAAAACCTTAAGGATTTTTTTATCCAACTTAAAATTAGACTAAAATTCTACCTTGTAATAAAACTCGCATTCTAGAAATATTCTTTAGCCGAATGATCCCATATGGCAATTGGCATAGTTCCAGTCGACCCATTAATTTGGATCTTAGTTAAACTAAATCTCATTCTTTAGCCGAATGATCCCATATGGGCCAAGTTCAAGTATGCTTTTTCTCTTTTGGGTAATCTTCACCAGTGGTCCCTTTTGTTTAGGGTGTGTTTTATTTTGGTCATCAGAATTTAAAAAAATTATTCTGGTCACTTACGTTTAGAATCGTTTCTATTTTGGTCCTTGGGCCGTTAGTCTCTGTTACTTAAAAAAATTAGTTTCTAATTTAACCCCCAAACTTTCAAAATTTTATTTTTCACCATCTTCCCCAAAATTATAAAACTAAAACCCAAAAAATTTTAGTTTGGTCCCTTCCATATCAAGCTTCCCATACTATATTGTTCCAAACTATCTTTTTCCATCGATCACTGCTTTATCTTTCGTTTGTTGGATATGGAAGGACTCCGTGACAGCCCAAATAATTGGAGCCGATCAAGATGGACTTGGGGTCGAATCGTTTGCCTTGGATTGGTCCACAGTGGCTAGCTTTTTACAATCTCCATTAGCCACCCCTGTATTTGCTATAATCAACCTAATGTTGGGGTTTGTCATAGTAGTTTATATATTAACACCTATAGCTTACTGGAGTAACTCGTATGATGCTAGGAGATTTCCCATCATTTCATCACACGTGTTCAATGACGATGGCGGAAAATACAATGTTTCAAGAGTTTTGAATTTCACAACCTATGAATTCGACCAGCAAGGATATGATGGCTACAGCAAAATTAACTTGAGTGTGTTCTTTGTATATTCTTACGGTATTAGCTTTGCCGCACTGGCTGCTACAGTGTCTCATGTTGTATTGTTCCATGGACGGTAAGATACTTATATACTGAGATTTAAATTTCGTTAGCTGATGTGTTTCCGATAACAAATACTTTGTATTTACAGCATAGTCTGGGAACAAACAAGATCAGCATTGGGGGATAAGTTTAGTGATGTTCATTATAGATTGATGAAGAAAAACTACAAAGCTGTCCTACAATGGTGGTTTTACATGCTGTTGATCATTGTAATTGGACTTGCCATGCTTATTTCTGAAGGCTTTGACAGACAATTCCAACTCCCTTACTGGGGAGTCCTTTTGTCAATTGGCTTGGCTATGTTCTTCACTCTCCCAGTTGGCGTGATTAGGAAGCCCCTGAACATGCCCTGGAGATGACATATTCTACAATGCCTCTATCATTTGGGGAGTAGTCGGACCACTGCGAATGTTTGGTCGTCTTGGATTGTACTCCAATTATTTGGGCTGTCACAGAGTCCTTCCATATCCAACAAACGAAAGATAAAGCAGTGATCGATGGAAAAAGATAGTTTGGAACAATATAGTATGCGAAGCTTGATATGGAAGGGACCAAAATAAAACTTTTTGGGTTTTAGTTTTATAATTTTGGGGAAGATGGTGAAAAATAAAATTTTGAAAGTTTGGGGGTTAAATTAGAAACTAATTTTTTTAAGTAACGGAGACTAACGGCCCAAGGATCAAAATAGAAACGATTCTAAACGTAAGTGACCAGAATAATCTTTTTTGAATTTTGGTGACCAAAATAAAACACACCCTAAACGAAAGGGACCACTGGTGAAGATTACCCTTCTCTTTTCTTTGGCGTTCTTTTGGTAAATTACAGCTGTAGTCATTTAATTGTGGTAACTCTTTTCCTTGCTGTTCTATATATTGGTAAATTACAGCTGTAGTCATTGTAATCAACTATTCGGCTTCACCTTTGGCAGCTAATTATTTACGTGATAGTTTATAAAATTAGTATATTTTTACATTTTCAAAAATCGCATACTATTCCCACTACATTTTTACATACGGTTGAATATATCTTTCCTTTTTTGTTCAACGAAGTTGCCTATACCTGTATGCAATCTTATTTACACTTCAATATTGATTTGTTTGTTTGTGGAGTTGGGTTTTTTGTTTCCTTCTTTGCACTAATTTAGGATTGGTGTGTTGGTAATGGCGGAGCTGAAAGATAGTGCAAAGAAGGAAATGAAATGGTAGTGAAAAAAAAACTTGACTATAAAATTAATGCTCAAACTATGATTTTTTTTTACAATAGGTGTCTAAAGTATTTTTTTTTGGCTGAAATAGTTGTCTGAAATTTCGTTTTTAGTTGAAACAGTCAAACACATGCCTAAACTATTTTTTGGTTAAAATAAATGCCCAAGTAGGTGCCAAAATTAACTTTAAAATAAGCCAAAAATGAAAGTTTAAGTACATATTTCAGCTAAAAAATACTTTAAGCACCTATTTCATCTAAAATAAAAGTTTAAGCACCTATTTCATCTAAAATGAAAGTTTAAGCACCTATTTCATTTAAAATGAAAGTTTAAGCACATATTTCATCTAAAAAATAATTTAGTTGCGTATTACAAAAAAAGAGACATGATTTAAGTACTTATTTTATATTTTATCCAAAAAAGGACACGTCATCACGGAAAATAACGGCCCAGTGATAAAACGAAACGATAACAAGAATGGCCAAAATGAAAATTTTAAAAAATTAGTGACCAAAACGGAACAAATCAAAAATTAGAAGGACCTCTGGTGTAGTTTATCCTATTAAGTTTTCTTTCTATTAAGACCGGCCTCAGTTGATTTTTTCCCCTTCATTTTATGAGGGCCGTTTATGACAATAAACCAAAAGTAAAATACGTAAAAACTTCAAAATTACGTTTTATGTTGTATATTTAATTTGCAAATTTTAAAATAAATTTACAAGTTTTATGTTAACGGGAGACAGCAAGGATCATTTCTGGCCGACCCAATTCTCTTCCACTTCGATTCCACTGCTTGCAAGCAAAGCAAGACAACATTCTTTTCAAAAAGAAAGAATAGGAAAATGCAAGACCCTTCCAGACCGGTAACTGGTTACCCGGTTCAGAACGTTAACGGCTGCGCTCCGCCACCACCCGCCACCTCCAGTACCGCCTATCCTTACGTTAACCCCAGCCCTTACCCTTACTACCCAGCACCGCCACCCCAAAACCCACGCCCCACCTTCTTCCGTCGCCTCTTCGTCGTCTTTGCCGTACTCTTAATCATCTTCGGCACTATCCTTCTCATCATCTGGCTCGTCCTCCGCCCTCACCTCCCCGATTTCTCCATCCAGTCCCTCTCCCTTTCCAAATTCAACGCGTCCAACCAGCGCGTGAACGGCACGTGGAATGCCCAGTTCCAGGTCTCCAATCCCAACAAGAAGCTCTCCATCTACTACGGAGACATCGTTTCCTCGGTTTTCCACAAGGACGACTTCTTGACAGAAACGAGGATCGAACCGTTCGTGCAGGGCACGCGCGAGGTGAACACAGTGGAGGCGAGTTACTCCGTGGTGGATTCTTTCGTGGAAGGCAAGGTTGTCGACGCGATGAATGGAGAGAGGACACGCGGTGAGATCAAGTTCAATATCAAGGTGGTCGCTGACGTTGCGTTTCGGTACGGTGGTTGGAGAGGACGGCGTAGGCTTCTTAGGGTTTGGTGTGACGACTTGGCGCTTTCTGGTTCCTCCGGGAAGATGACCGGTGGTTCCAAAAAATGCAGCGTTGATTGATTTACCGTGAGTATGTGTTCAATTTCTTACTTCGTTTTCTTGAATCTTCACCTTATCATGTGCTAATTTAGGTAATTTCCAGGATTTCAAATGATCAATGAGAATATATTATTAGTCTTTATTTATTAAACTATTGAATTAATGGGTTGTTGGATGTTAATATACTGGTTCCTGCTTCATTGGTTTATTGATTTCCATTTTCCAAATCCTTTTTGATAATCTTTTCAATTCAGAGTTGACTCTGAAGTTTACTTGCAATTTGTTAGGTTGTAAGTGTAAAATGATCCAAGTTTTATGCTTACTTAAGCCTTGTCTAGTGTTTTGAACTTTGAACCTTCAGCTATGAGCAATTTTGATCCGAGATATGATCGAACCGGTTACTATACTAGCTAATTATCATGACACCACTGGTATAATATTGAGCGGGCGGTGCTCTGCTGACTTTGTTCTGAACATGAAATGTGGATAATAGCCGTGGGAGTTGGCTGAAGTTTGTCCTTTGTGGTGGTGGACTGCTGGTCGGCTCGATTATACCTGTAGGGCTGTGGAACTATATCTTGGGGTAGTGATTTGGGGAACTTTAGGATGAATGGGAGGGGAGAGGTTGGGTCCTTCTGTTTACAATGGCGAGCAGTTCACCATGTTAGTTAGCTGTCACGGATTCATGCTGATCTTTTTAATCCATGTTTTTGGCCCGTTTGTTGAACCGAGTTCCATGTAAGTTTGTCGGTGGGTGGATTCAAAGCTCTGCTCTGTTTTGTTAGTGGGTTGGAAACTGAACTTTAAAGTCATGTAAATCTCACACTCGTTCATTGGCTTTTGTGATTTTTACATGCCAAGAATGTTGTCTTGCAGCCTGGTCATTATTTGCCTTTGCAGTTGTTTCTACGGGTTGTTAACTTTGCCAGCTCTGTGCATACTCGTTCGTTCTAGTTCCATATAAGTTTGAATCTTTCCTCATTATTAAGTTCGAAACGGTTTTATACATCTATGCTCTTGTACTCTCTTTACTAGGTTTGGATGGTATTGTTTTGGTTTGTTTATTTTTTAAGCTTTCCCTTTTACCACAATTTTTTCTTAGGCATGATTGTATTCCTTTTTCACTCGGGTCTAGTTGTAGTCCTCGGTTACATTTGGTGGTATTAATGAACATTTAGCTCACTCTTGATTCTAGTGTTTTTTAGAGACTAGGAATCGAAATCAAATTTCACCCGTAATTTTGGTTCATGGAACTTAAGATGTGAGGGAGTGATGGCGAATGTGCCATTGTCGTTGTTCTCGCCATTCTTTTCTGGTTGTGCACCCAATATCTTCCGGCTTTTGATTTTGCAGGTGCGGATGGCTAAGAAGAAGCTCACTACTATTCCACAAGCGGAGAAGAGAAGGAGAATGAAGAAATTGTTTGAGTAGTTTTGGACAATCTCCACAATTTTCTTAAATCATGAATGTAAATTTTATGGTGCTTTTTTAGAAGGTTTATATATTATTAGGGTCTAGAATGAATAAAATACTAATTTGCTATCATTATCATTATTATAAATCTAGATGGTCTAGGGCATTCTGATTTTTTATATACCGTTAATAGATTTTATTGTCAAAATGATATAATTGAATCTTTTCGGTTTGGTTTATATTTTATTCTTCTTTCTACAATTCAGTTGGGTTTATTTATTAGTTTTTTGTATTTATGTTCTTTTTATTTTTGGGGGCCAGCTGCTGAGCTGCCCTTTGGAAACTGCCGCTGTTCTCACCCTTCCTCATTTCTTTACAATATGGAGTCTACCAACTACCATCTTTTATTAAAAAAAATTATTTAGTCTAAACACTAACGAGTCTTAGATTTTAATAATAATTTATTTTTTTAATATTTATTATTAAGGATTTATTTTTTTGAATACTTGTTTGTAGCTCATTTTTAATATTTGTTATTAAAAGCTTAACTATTTTTAGTATTTATTATTAGGGGCTTACTCTTAAGCTTAATTTTTTTTCCAAAAAGTTAGAGAACTTTTTATAAATTAAGTCTTCTTTTGTTTTTCATTTGCTTGGCTGGGTTTCTTTTCCCTTTTCATTTTTTTTCAAAAGATTTTTTTGGTGGTTTTGCTTTAAATTTCTTTCCCACGAAATTAATAATTGACGAAAAGTAATAATTTTTCATATATTTGTTTTAGGTGAGGTTTTTCTATATAAAAAATTATTAACTTTTTTTTCATTTGATTTATATCTGATTTTTTATCACTCTGTTAATGTATTTATTTATTAATTAATAAGTTCATATATCTATTTTTTGTGTCCCTATTTATATTCTCACATTAAAAACCAGATTTAGAGTTTGGGGTTTAAAGTTAGGGTTTAGAAAATTTAATATATGATGTAATTTTTAAAATATAAGGTATATATTTAGGATTTAAAATTTATAGTTAGATATTAAAATTTATTTATTTTAATAATTTTTTATTGTTAAGACAGAAAAAAACACTGAAAAAATACATAATTTTTGTCCACATTGAATTAATTAGTAAATGCTTAATCCATTTTCCTCCGAGTTCAGTACACAACTCTTTATAATGAACCCCCCACGCCAAAAGCTCCCTAATCTCTCCATCTTCCCATCTTTCAGTCTTTGCCATCTCCACCACCTAAACCAACCTCCGCCCAAAGCAGCTGCGCCACCTAAAACCATGACTGCCGAGTACTGCCGCCACCACAACGACGAAAACCATCAGCTAGTCAAGCGCGTATCGATAGCCATGGTAGGGTTCCTCATAGTTTGCGGCATAGTAATCCTCCTGGTATGGGCAATTCTGCAGCCTTCCAAGCCCAAGTTCCTCCTCCAAGACGTCACCATCTACGGTTTCAACCTCACCGCCCCAAACTTTCTCACTTCAAACCTGCAAATCACTCTAGCTTCAAGGAACCCTAACAACAGGATCGGCATTTACTACCAAAAGCTCGATGTCTTCGCCTCGTATCATAACCAGCAGATAACCCTCCCCACACTGCTACCCAGAACCTACCAGGGCCATCGAGATATCACCATTTGGTCCCCAGTTTTGTACGGCAATGCCGTGCCGGTAGCTCCATTTCTAGAGGCAGCATTGACCGGAGACATCAACGGTGGTGGGTTGGTGATGCTGGACATCAAGGTTTCCGGGAAAGTGAAATGGAAAGTCGGGTCTTGGATTTCGGGTCGGTATCAGATTAACGTCCATTGTCCTGCTTATATTTCGTTTAGTGTTGGTTCAGCTATGAAATATCGTCTTCTCCAAACTTGCAGAGTTGATATTTCTCGTTAACTACTTTTTTTTATCATTATTTCCTTCTTTCTTAGTGTTGTCAAATTCTAGATTTGGTTTTTAGAAAGTTGGAAACTGCAGAAGCTTCGGCAACGTTCTTCAATCCAGTGGTTTTTCTTTTACATTAAAAATGTGGGAAATTTATTGTGTGATAGCACAAATTTTGGATCATGTTCCATGGCAGCAGGACACTGAGTAATTCAAGTCATGTTCTCTAAGTTTAAATTAAAGACTAAGCATTGGCTTAGTCAAGCTTAATTCTTTTTTTATATACATTGGCATTATATTAAGATGACAATGAGACCTTGATCATTTTAATATTGGTTCGGATGAGAAATTTTTTAAATGTTTCAACACTGCCTGTAGACATTTGTCAATAGCTCATGGCCACACCAATGAAATCATTGGAATTTCGCCCATTTTTTTTATAAGCACTTCAGCTCTCACGTTACGTTCTTACCTATCTTTGGAATTATATATGTTTTGGGGATTTGGTATTGTAATAGTTGAAACAAGTAGTCTTTACTGCAAGTAGTATGGATCTTCTCACAATTAATTTCATGCAACATATGTAATTAAGTAATAAAATGGTTGTTGTAATAACATGTTGGTCTAGTGAGATGAGACATTAGATTTTTTAAGTAAGGTGAAGGGTTTGAGTCATGGTGTTGTGAATGGAGAAAATTAGGTTGGGAGGGTCGTCCCATAATTTCGTTTGTAACCGTAAGTCTAATTTCATTTAGAACAAACAAAAATCGATTTCGATCTGTATTTTAAAAGATACAAACTTTTAAGTGGTTGAAGATCAGAAAAATAGAGCAAACAAATTGCTCCTCATACTAGTTTGGCGGTGACTTTAAAATTTTCTCATAAATTATACAAGCCGAATTAAAAGTACCAACTTTTACAGTTAGAAATAAATTTACGTCTAGTGTCTTCTGGTGTAAATTGAATAAATCGAGTTATATAACATAAGATGAATGATTTTTTTAAAAATAGTACGGAATGAGTGGTACTCAGTTGGATAGTGGGTGCGGAAATAGATTTGAGAATATATTCATATGAGTGAATGTGAATTTAAAAATTATACCCTATGAAAATTGTACCCGTCATAGGTGATAAATACAAAAATTTGATGTGAATATGGGTATTGGAAAGGGGTATCCTCATCCACCCACCCACCCTGTTTGCTATTTCTGCCCCGTTTGTCCTCTCTAATGTTAGATTTAACAATTAACAGTTTTAATAACTTAATGGCCAAATATATAGAGAGAGATCACTTGAGAATGTAATTAGAATATTTTAAAATACCATCCAACCAAAACAACACAATCCTATACAAAAATTGGCAGTGGGAATTCATTGAGCTCAAGTTGAGATGGCTAAGGAAGGCAACAGGCCACCACCAAACCTATCCATGCCGCATGGTCGGGAGAATTCAAAATGGATGATCCGACTTAGAACCCATGTAAATCCGTTGTCGGGGAGAGGTAACCAATCATTGCTCTTTTGCCCTCTTGCGTGCCAGAAAACGTTCTCTAGCTGCTGCAACTGCATCTCCGCCTCTTTTATGATGGTCACTTTTTGGTTGTTCAACAGATGGTTGTTTCTCTGGAAGTATTTCTCGAGAACTTGTTTCATCTCGAGTCCGGTCGATTGCAGCAGAAGACCCGGGAGCAGTTGAGTCAGGCAATGGCTGAACTCTATTGGATACATCTTTCTCTTTCTCATTCACATCATCGTGTATCCTTAATTCAGGCTTGCTTGGCTTTGCTTCATTTGCCCCAAAGGCAACATTTTTACCAAGATTGAAGTAAAAATCAGTTAAGTCACTCTTCTTGGTAACCTTTACAACAAAAAAATAGCAATCAATACATATCCCACCTTCATTTTTCTTGCATTTAGCTAACTCTAATAAATTTAAAAATTATAATCACATAAAAAAAAGCATTCCAACTTTTATATATATATATATATATGCACACAAACAACATTTCATCGATATGAATTTCAAGCTGGAAAGATAATCTTAATACCATTAATGCTAACTGCATTCATGCTTGTTCAGGATGCACAAATCAACATATTTAAGGCAATAACAGCATGCTGAGCTCGAGTAGCTGGGACGGAGGAACCCTAAGCTGTGGCCGAGTCGAGCTCAGCATACTCAAGCTCGAATTCTTAACGAAATATGCCTACTTAAAGCAGATAAAAACCAAAATCAATTTGTTTATCCAGGACGCACAAATCAACATATTTAGAGCAATAACAGCATGCTAAAAACACCATAGGGATCAGTGGCAATTCAATCATAAGTGGTGTAACATATAACAAATGTGACAACCAAACACGTTAACAAAGAAATGGGAAGAAAACATAACACGAAATTGCAGAAAAGGCTACACTTACATCGTCTTTCTCCTCTCGAAGTTGTCGTAAGCGCTCCTCCTCCATCCATTTTGCCTGCTCAGCAAGCTTTTTCTTGTAGGCACTGGTCACAAACTTCTCTTTATCTGCATAAAGGTGATCCTCTTTACTTCTCTCTTTCACAAGCTTCCTTTCGTATACTATCTCCTGTTCCCATTTCCGTTGCTCTGCTTTTTTCATTAAATTATGAATATATTTCGGCTGCACAAAACATTCAACATTATCATCAGTCAAATTGATGACTAATTTCAGGTTAGCTTTGATGAATTGTTGAATAAATTTATGTATGCTGCATCGTATATAAAGATTTTTTTATGGGTACAAACAAAAGGGAACAATTAAGCTAATAGCCAGCAAATAATACTGGAAACCACGAAAATACTTAAATTTATTAGAAAAATATACCTTTCGCTCTTCGCGATCTTGAACACGGGGGCGAACAACCTTCTCTTTCATCTCATCGTAAACTCCATCGTAATCAAACACCGAAGGATCTTCCTCTAAAGCTTTCTTGTGTTGCTCCTCTACCTTCGAAAAAGAAAAACAAAAACAGATAAATTTCAGTTAAGTTTTAAAAAAAACCCTAGAAAGGGGAACAAAGGAAATCAAGGTGAATCTTACATCCTTCAGAGCTTTGTTCTTGCTAGCTTGGCGGGAAATCTCTCTCTCCACGTCATCATCTTCGTCTTCCTGGAAGCCGCGAGGAGGAGGGAGCGGTGGTCTTGTCGCCGGCTTTTTCTGCTGGGACGGAGGAACCCTAAGCTGTAAACCGTATTTCTTCATATTTTTTTTTCAGAACAAAATTGTGATCCAAAGCGTTATGCAATTGTAAGGTATTTCTCAGGCGTTTCTTTTGTTTCTTTAAGGGACGGAGGAACCCTAAGCTTTTTCTGCTGGGACGGAGGAACCCTTTTTCGCAGGCGTTTCTTTTGTTTCTTTAAAGGACGATTTGTCTTTCCTTGGTTTTAACGTATCTTGGGCTTTTGTATTTGGACCTTGTTTTATTTAGCTTATAAATAATATCAGCCGGCCTGTTATAAATAACTAGAGTGAATTTTGAGTTCAAGTCCAGTTCGATTTTACCAACTTAAAAAATTAAATTTTTACTATTTTTTGATTTAATCTTAACTTTTTTTTTCTTCAATTTCTCTTTCCTTGTAAGTTTATTTTGATCAAATTTGAATCATGTATTTCTAAATCACTATAGAATACCTATTTATATACAATTAATGTGTTTGTAAATAGATTTTTTCTTTTTTAAATTTAGTCCCTCAACTTTGTATAACTTTTTCATTTCTTCAATTTCTCCTTCGTTTTAAGTTCATTTTGACCATATTTAAACCACATGCTCCACTAACACTATATCCATGTAACTTCAACTCATATTTAGGGTGTGGCTAAAAGACGGTAAATTTCGAAACTTGTCCAAAAACTTAAATGATAGACTTTTTGGTAACATTTACGTTGATTTTTCGTGATTTTTGACAAGTTTCAATACTTTGTCTAAAAATTAAAATGTTATAAAAAGAAAAGCAAGTATCGAAACTTGTTAAAAATTACGAAAAAAATCAACTTAAAATGTTACCAAAAAATCTAATATCGTAAATCTGTTATAAGTTAGACTCTCCCTTAAACTATTCCTAAGATAGACACAAGTTGTAAGAAGGGGCAGATAATAAAAGAGAGAACAAATGATTCATACGAAAAACTCCCATCTACAAGCACCCCTCTAAACAACATTGCTCATCAACAAGGAGGACTATTTCTATTTTTCAAACAATGTCAAATTTAAATTGTTCATACGATAGGTATAAGTACATACATGTTTAAAATTTGATTAATATATACTTTCAAGTATGCTCTAGGCTAAATCTGAACTAATATTTAACATCTAAATTGATGATTAAACTAACATAAGAACCCAATAGATATAATACTGATTTTGAAACAATTCAATCAGAATACTAAGGTTGGAAATATTGGAATTTGGTTTCAATCATATGTTAAATATAAAATCTTTAATAAACTCATGATTCATACAGCAGAAGAAGAAGAAGAAGCACATGAATTTACAGCAGCAAACATGTCAATGAAAGCTCCCACTATAAACCCATGGTTCTTCTTTCTATTCATCTTCAAGTACCAACCCAATAGCTCCTCTAGATGTTGTTGTTCCTTCACTTCACAAGCCTCCACAATCTCTTCCATCGAAACTCGAAACTCCATGTAAGGATCCCCCGTTTCCAAGGCCAATGCCACACAATCCTTGAAAGGGAACCTCGCTGCCTCTAGTATCGAACCCGTCTTACCGGGCTCGAAGAACAGCCGGTTTGATCGCAACGCCTCATTAGCCATATCGAGCAGCTCTCCGGAATCTTTAGGCACTGTGAAACAATGTGATCTTGACCGGGACCAAGAGCAATCCAACGCCGAAATAAACCGTGCGGTTCGGTCCGATAGAACCGAATTCGAATGCTTTAGGGGTTTGGGCTTGGCTATGAAGGAAATGGCTTTGAAGTGATTGAAAAGGGATAGTTTCCAAGACGCTTTGGTTTTGGACTTCTTGCATATGGAAGGAAATTTCATGTTTGATCAGCTTTCAAAATTGGTCACTTCATTCACTTGGGGTTTCAGTTATTTTTTATGTTGGTTTGGAGTTAAATGCAGCATTGATTGTCTGTAAAAGAGTAAGGTGGAAAACAGACGAGAGTTCGTTGGGGAACTTTCATGTGGGCAACATTATTGGTTTTAACGTGATCATTAAAATTCAATGTTTGGTTTGTTCGGTCTGAACTTTTTTTTGACAACTTTAATGTAGTTGTAAATGCAATACAGCTCTTTAAAATACTGATTTCACCAACAGATGAGTCCAAGTGATAAACAGCTTAATATCGTTTAAACAAATTTTAAGTTCGAGGCTTTGTGTATGCAAAAAAATCTCGTTTAAAGCTTGTCTACCAAAACTAGAGTATACATTAATAAATTTGGATTAATCAGAGTTAAGTACTGAAAATCGGGAGAACAACAACAAAAAAAAATCGATATGAACTGGCGATAGGATGAAATATCCCTTCCAAGTCCAAGATGTTGGTAAATGTTAAGTGGAGAAGTGGCCTACAGTTTTGGCTTCTCTCCAGCAGTGTCAATCAAAACAATACATTACATCATTTTTCGGTACAGTACATAGTACTAACTTTAAGACTTGAAATATAAATTATCTTTGATCTTATATTTTTGGTTAATTTATTTTGAATTTTTCGTTTAAATTAGCACTTAAACTTAATAAGTTCAGTTAAATCGATCTATGATTTTTTAAAATGAAGTTTAAGTATTCGTTTGTCGATAATATCACCATCGTAATGAATAGGGATGGCTAATGGACGGGGCGGCTGCAGATACCCCCTCTCCCATTCCGATACCCACCTAAAATTTTCATATTTATTACTTACCCACCGGCCACCACTCACGGCTAGTATAATTTTTAAATATACGTCCACCCACACGGGCATATTTTAAATTCATCCTTACACTCACCATCCAATTAAATACTCATTACTTATCTCGTACCCGCCTATTAACACGTCTGACATCAACCATACACATAAAACATAAATTCAAGAACAATCATAAACATAAATTACAAAAAAATATGCTATAAAATTTTAAGATTTATAGAATAATTTGTGAAATTACATCTAAATTCACAATGATCCAAAGTTATATGGCGGGTAAGATGCAGGGCGGGCGGATACGGGGCGTGCGGGTGCGAGGCAGTTAAGGTCTTAAATCCACCACCTACGCATTACCCGCGGCAGGTATGACTTTTTACATTCACACCCGCCCGCTACCCACTAAACTTATATCTATTCTTTCCCTAAATGAGACGGGTGCGGTACAAAATCCACGAAATTGTACCCGTCTGTCATCCATAGTAGTAATAACATCAATAAAATATTATAAAAAAATTAACGTTGCCAATCTTAGGAATTATATTGTGTCACGTTTTCGAAGCTTACAAGACAATTTAATCAAATTTACTAAGTTTAATAAACTAATTGACCGAAAAATATATGGATTAATTTGATAAAATTTATTAAATTTAGGGGACAATTTGACAAAAGAATTCAAAAGTAATTTCACCAGAGTTACCCTAATTTGTTTAAGACTTTTTATTTTACTAAACCCAATTTTATAGAGATTTATAAAATAAGAACCTTAAGTTAAGGGTAAAATAAGGCACACAAATGTCAACCATTGGATAAAGCATAGGATATTTTGCAAATAATAAAATAACGAATACCCTACCATACAAATTAGCAACTACTAAAATTTTTTCGTAATTTCAGCAAACACTACAAATCGAGTAAGCTTAAGGCTATAAGAAGTCTTTAATTTTTTATTATAAAAAATTAATTAAATTTTTAATATTTTTTTCACCCAAATAAGCTATTGAACTAATAAATTGAATCAATTAAGTCATTTGACCAACATTAACCGTTTAATCTATCAATTTTTTATCCATTAGTGTAGTGCATCGTGTCACAGTGTTGCCAATTGACATTTTCAGATTTTTTTAGTTTATTAAAAAATAATCCTAATAATTCTAAAACTTAATAGTTTTTTTTTTAAATGTAAGTATCATTTAATAAAACTGTAGTGTATCACGTGATAATATTATTTTAAAAAAATAAAACTATCAAGATTTAATAAAAAAAACTAAAGAAAAAAGCAAATGAGCAATTTTTTCTCGTTATCTTTTCGTTTCTAAGGCTTCGTCATGATTAATCTAGGTCGATTCGCGTTACATATATGATTTTGATGGGTGAGTCTCTCGACATGAATTTTTTACATACACAACATCTCGAACTCAAAACTTACTTAAACAATATTAAATTACTTACCACTTGAATCACTATGTTGGTTTATTAAAATAAAAAAAATACTAATAGTGTGACTGCTATTAACACAAAAAAGAATTCAACACTATTATTAGAAGATTTATTATAAAAATTAAATTTAAAGAATTATTAGTAGTTTATATAGTTTATAAATAATTAATTAGTCTACTAGATAAAATGTTAACTAAAAGTGAAAATACAAATTTTATTAAAATAAAAAAATATTGACCGTGAGACTGCTATTAAAATAAAATAAAAAATCAACATTATTATTAGAATATTGACGGTGAGATTGTTATTATTATCCGTTGATCTAGCAAGGTGAGAAATTAGATTTTTTAGACTCGAGAATGAACTTAGAAGAGGATTGGAGGGGTGGTCGCCGCCCCCTAAAACTTTGAAATTCCTATATGAGTTTAAAAATTTTTTATGTATTTTCGCCCTTCCTAAAATTTTATAAGTACGCCCCTCCTAAAATTTTATAGGTTCGCCTACTCTAACATAAAATTATGTGCATGTGTTTTTGATCATGCATTCGAATTTTGATGTTGTGAATAAAAAAATTGAATTGAAAGAATCATTTATATATCACACTTCTGCAAAATCTGATCTGAATTAATCGACTAATAATTTAGATACCGGTAATTAAAAAAATAAAATAAAATATTTTTAAGGATAAAAACAATTTTATTATCACCTTAATTTATTTTTAAAATTTAAAAGCCATAACGCAGACTCCATACAATATATTCCGCCTCAATCTAGAAATCTCTGGTTGGTAATAATAACTTTTCAAACCCAATCTCCGTTTTTTCCATCACCAACCATCTCCGTATGCAAACTTCTCCACTGGCACACATTCTAAACTATAACTCAAATCCCAATCCCAATATGTCATTAGTCCCCGCTTCACAACCCGACGGACCTCTCTTCGCCGAGGTCGACATGGGTGGCGACGCCTCCGCCCCCACCGTCCGAGCCACCGTCGTCCAAGCCTCAACCGTTTTCTATGACACCCCTGCTACCTTAGAAAAAGCGGAGAGGTTGTTGGCTGAAGCCGCCGGCTATGGGTCTCAGCTCGTGGTGTTCCCTGAAGCCTTCATCGGTGGATATCCTCGCGGCTCCAATTTCGGCGTTACGATAGGGAACCGCACCTCTAAAGGGAAGGAAGAGTTCCGGAAATATCACGCTTCGGCCATTGATGTTCCTGGTTTGAACTTTGAATTTCATCAAACACTTACTTCTTTTAAAAACTGTGTTTCTAATAAATTTGTCAGATTCTAGATGATATAATCTGGGTAAAGTTCGATTCATATGATATTGTTCTAGATTATCAATTCTATTTGAAATTTATTATTTATGACCCGAAGTTGACGTTACTCTGATTTCAAGTCTCTTTTCACATGAATGCCTTATGCTGAATGCCGAAGGTCCTGAAATCGAGCGTTTGGCGGCCATGGCCGGAAAGTACAAGGTTTACTTGGTGATGGGTGTTATAGAAAGAGATGGATATACTCTATACTGCACGGTCGTGTTTTTCGATTCCCAAGGTCGGTTCTTGGGGAAGCACCGGAAGATTATGCCGACGGCATTGGAGCGTATAATTTGGGGGTTTGGTGATGGATCCACAATTCCTGTTTTCGAGACTCCGATTGGGAAAATTGGCGCGGCCATTTGTTGGGAAAATAGAATGCCACTTCTTAGAACAGCAATGTATGCAAAAGGTTGGATTTTTGGACCCTTCACTTACATTTCAATGCTGAAAGTACTTATTGCAGTACGTTATATTATTTTGATTGCAAGTAGGGACCAGGTTTGACTAGAGAAAGTTTTATTATTCGTTGTTATAGTATTTTTTCTTGAAATTACATTTCGTTATTTATTTTTTTTAAATGATTTATATTAATATTTTATATTTCAATTTGAATAATTTTTTATTAAATGAACAGTGGTTCACACAAGTTAGAATGAATAGTGATACTGGTTGGATTAATTTGAAATTGTGGAACACCATTGGGGCCAAATACTTCTTGTGTGCTGAGTCTATCTCTTTCTCCTCTGTTTATGTTAGCAATAGAAAATTGTGTTTTTTTTTTCTTCATAAATTAGTTTATTTTACAAATCTTGATATATTAGTAATTAGTGTTATATAGATTTTGTGGTATTCATGAGTTTATTTTGTGTTTGTTGTATGGACTTGTATCATGTTTTATTTTCTTTTGTGATATAGTTGTGTATACTTGTATTTGTAATGTTATCAATGAAAGCATGCAAAATGCATGAGTGTGAGTTTGAGGATAGTATAAACTTGATCATGTTTGGCCCGAGTTAGCCATCAGTCCTATTCGACACCGAAGCATAGTATTAAATTGCACTCGCGGTTGCAACTTGCAACGTGATTTTTCTCTAAAAAATAACTATATGATTCTAGATGCGGCTGTTGCGTTGCGTTGGGGCCGCAATTTAATACTATGCACCAAAGTGCGAAGTTTAACTTATCAAAGTTTTAATGCTTTTTAACATTTGCACGGCTTTGAAAGTTTGCATTGGATTGCAGGTATTGAAATATATTGTGCACCAACTGCTGATTCCAGGAGTGTGTGGCAAGCATCAATGACCCATATCGCTCTTGAAGGAGGGTGTTTTGTTTTGTCCGCTAACCAATTCTGCCGGAGGAAAGACTACCCACCTCCTCCAGAATATCTGTTTTCCGGGACAGAAGAGGAACTCACTCCAGATTCCGTCGTCTGTGCCGGTGGAAGTGTTATTATATCACCATCTGGAGCTATTCTGGCAGGACCCAATTACGATGGGGAGGCACTTATATCGGCAGATCTAGGTTTGTACAGTAATTTATGATTTAATATCTACTCAACTTTTCTAACTTGGCTAAAGCATTTTCTATTGAAAACCTATTTTTGCCCTCTAGAATTTTATAGCTAAAGCATTTTCTATTGAAATTCGTATATGGTTTAGAAATTTTCTATGTATTTTCTATTGAAACATATCCCCCCATTTTATAAGTTCGCCCTCTAGAATTTTATAGTTTCCCCCAAACATAAAATTCTGCATACGTCCCTGAATATTAGCATCTAATTCATCTTTAACTTATGAAGTGCCTTCGGGGACAAAACCACAAGTTTCAATGGGCCGGAGTAAACAATAAGTTGCAAGTTGGTGTGAATTGTAACATTTGTGCCATTGAGGGTTTTTTTGTGGACAAAACTGTGAGACCTAATAGATTATGCCATGTAGGTTTGTGTTGTGTGGACCATAATACCATGCCTCTGTTTTTGTGTCTGCATGTGCTTGTCTCTTTCTCTTTGTTTGCTTGTCCAAGTTCTTGTAGGCAGGGGATCTGTTTCCGATGATATGTCCCTTACATGTTTGCCCGTCCACGGTTTTCATCGAGTGTGCCAAAGCTTAACATGAAGTATGCAAACTTTGATACTTTCTTTATTGATATATATGATCAAATGACTTGCAGATATGGGAGAAATAGCACGGGCAAAATTCGATTTCGATGTGGTAGGCCATTATTCAAGACCAGAAGTGCTTAGCTTGATTGTGAGAGACCATCCAGCAAAGCCAGTTACTTTTACATCAGCATCTGAAAAAACTGAAGATACCCATAAATTGTTGTGTTCTTAAAGTCAGATGAGTACAAGATGTAAAGCCATCTGATGACTGTATTAATTTCTCGGTATCGATCTCGATCGCATATCTATCACTTCCAACAACTGGTCCCTTAATGTGTGATCATGTTCATCCCTCTGTAATGATGTAATGCCTTCATCCTGTGAATTTCACTCCATTTTATGCAGTTTTTGCCAATTTTCTTGGATTGAAAGTGGTTATGGGATTCATTAGCTATTATGCTGGAGGTTCAGTTCGTTGTGCTTGCCATTAATAGGGTTTATATTTCTGGGAAATTCCAGTGAACTGGTAATGAAATTAATGCTACTCGATTTTGGTTGGCAGGAACTTAAATCTTGTGCTGAGCTAACCACTTTTAAGATCTTTAAAAATACTAGTTTGGTCATTGTGATAATTGGCATATTTGTGTCTTAAACTGATAATAATTATGTTTAAGTTAATTTGTATTCATTAGTTTTTACTGGACTCATTGAAAAAAATGTAAAGTTATTGAATAAGTGGTTATTATAATTTAAACATCTACTAACATGAACTCAATTGAAAAAAATAAAAGAATTAATCGTCAAATAAGTGCTTAAACACTATACCTTTTTTAGTTAAGTGCCTAAATTATATTTTGGACTAAATATGTGTTTAACGTTTCATTATGTGGTTCATTTAAAGTTTTTTTTCGTGACAAACGGCATTTTTCCCGTTATTCAATAAAATCCAAACTCACAGTATGAATTATCATTTTCTAAAATCAAATCTGGAAAATAAGAAAATAAAATAATAAAATATAGAGTAATAATTGACCCAATCTTCAATCTCTAAATAAAACCCCTAAATCCCCAAATTCTCATATTCTTCCACTTCAACCACCGATTCAACTACTACCGGTCACTCTTATCTTCATCAGACCATCTCTACAGAAATCAACTTAAATTTAATTTGCTCAAATATGTATGTTTTATTCTCCTTTTGTATTGTATATTACTAATCAACAACAACCTCTAGTAATAGTTTGATGATTTAATATTATACTTCCTCCTTTAATATAGTATCATTTACATATATTGACTCAAATCGAAAATCAACCGATCTGATATTGACACGGGTCGAAAATAAACCAACCTGATATTAATAATACCTGAAAAATCAAAGGATATTAATTCTACCCGAAAATAAACCAATCCGATATTGACCCGGACCGAAAATAAACCAATCTGATATTAATTCAACTCGAATCATTATTTCACAAACTATACTCGAAATAATTCAAATAAAATTTGAGTTATAAATGGAAATTCGAATAACTTAAAATTTTTAGTAATCCGTGGACCAATTTTCATGTTCTAGTCGAGTCTCTCAATTCTACTCGATATTGTATATATCACATACGAAGAAATATATGTATATTGTATATGATTATAGAAAACCGTTAAAATTAGAAGTAATTAGTATTACAACATTATAAATATTTACAATTAAATTTGAACAAAAACTCACTAACCCATATAGTCTGTTAATTAATCAAGTTATAAATATGTAAACTATACCAATTATCACTGAACTATTGTTTATTTTCTATTTTCGTCATCGAACTATATTCTTTTGGCAAAATCGTCTCTAATATTGTGTTGTTTTTTTAGTTTGATCTTTGATGGTTAAAAAAATAAAAGCATGGCGGACATAACATTTTTCATTATTTTTGATAAATATAAATAATTTTTTTCTCCTAATTAGAATGCTTAAATGTCGCCACTCATTGGTGGTATAAAATCAAAGGAAAAAAAATATCCCCTTTAGACATGTTGGCTAGGATTTGAACCCAAAATCCCAAACATGGTGTCCCAATGCCAAACAATTGAACTAGATGAGAATTTTGAGTGAATTTCACCACAAATTATATTCAAATTATACTGTATTATCACTTGAAAAACATATCAAAAGGCTTCTAAGGTGGATTGAACTTTGTGATAAAAATAAACTAATCAAATAAATATTTATTTATTTATAAAACTAATATTAAATCATCCTAAAAATTAAACTTACAATATTTATTTGAGATAAAATATAATTTTTAAAATTATTTGACACTAAAATTTAGATTTAAATTTATGAATTTAATTTTGAATAGCATTTAACAGGTTGGTATATTTACAATAAGGTGAAATTTACATATTTTTAAACTCTCTCACTGCTGATAGAACTATGTGATTACGCTTGCACCTGCTTCTGTGCATGTGCATGTCTTTGCTTATTTTTCTGGTTGGTAGCTGTTGGGATATGGTTTTGGACGAGTGTTTGGTCATTTTGCTGCCTTTTTAGTTGTTATTTGACTTTATTTTTGTGTCCGGTTGAGTTGTATAATTTTCCTATATTTAAGATTAAAAAGGTTTTAAATGAGACACGGACGTAGATATGTGTTTGCATAATTTTTCCTTTAATTAAATCATACGCTGCTGAACAAAAAAATATTATTTTAAATTTATATTCAGAAATCAAATAACATTTAAAAAAATATAGGGGACTTAGTGTATTGAAGATAATAAAAAATTATTTGGTCCCAGTCATAAGGAAAAATTATTAGGTGGTCTCAACCAATAAAGTTCATCCATGTCATTTTTCTCAACGTGAATCTTCACTTATTTCTTACATGTCAATAAAAAATAAGTGGTTATTTAGAAGTTAAATTAACATAAATAGATCTTATTGGATGAGACCGCGAATGACGTGGCGAGTCGGGTCAATTTAATGATTTCTCCATCTTAAGGGAGATTGTGGTTTTCTTCTAACTTAGAGAGCAAAAATTATGTACTTTTTTCGTATCAATTTCTATGTCATAACACTAAAAAATAGATTTGAAGCCCTAACCCTAAATTTTAAATTATAAATCTTAAACTTAAAAAAAAATGTACTTTGCCTCTAATTTTCTAAATCCTAACCTTAAACCTTACACTTACTTTTTTTTTAATGTTGAGACATAAAAAACATAAAAAATAAAAATAATTTTTTTATTCAACTTAAAAAATGAATATTTTAAAATCAAGCCTCAAGGCGATGGTTGATATGACAGATAAAAAACTCATTAGTTATATGATTAACATTTATAATCATTTTTCTATTTTAAAGCTTAACTATTAGATTAATAAATTTTCATCCTCAATATTTTCCATCCTTCACCCCAAACATAACAAATGTCTTTTGTCCTTTCATAATATATTGAATACTCCACTTACAATTATTACGTTTAAATATGCCAAAAAGTCTCTCTACCACTTCATAATTTAAAATTCAGATTATCTACTTTGTTTTTGTATTTCGAGTCTCGTAATATTTGTTTTGAATTTTTATTTTCTCCTTTAATTTTTGTTCAATTTTACCCTTATTTGTTAACTTGAAAGATATAAAAAGACAAAATTTAAATGTAGATGGCTAAAAAAATATTTTTCCTTTTCTTATAGCTATTATGGTAACACTTAACTGTAAAATAAAACAGAAGTTATGGAGATCACGATTTTCAAATTAAAAATACTACACAAAGTTAATTTTATAAAAATAAAATATATTAAATTTTGAAATAATAGAGGGACTTATGAATATTTAAACTCAATTATTATAATGCAGCTAACCGATCACAACTTTGAACCATGTATTTAAAATATATTAATATTTTCATTTTAGGTATTTAAAGTATTTTTTGTGTGTCAAAAACAAGTACTTAAAGTATTTTTTTGTCAAAAACAAGTACTTAAAGTATTTTTTGGTCAAAAGAGGTACCTAAAGTTTATATTTTTTTCATTTAAATTCCTAAAAGTTGACATTAAATAATACATTATGTACCTATTTTGACAAAAAATATAGTTTAGGTACTTATTTTAATCAAAAAAAATATTTTAGGTACCTAAATAAAAAAATGTATACTTTAAGTACTTATTTCTGATATAAGCCAAAAGAAGAAAAAAAACCTACCATTCAATATGAATTGGATGATGTGAGTTTGTGTAGCAAAATGTGTGATTGGTCAAATACTTGAAGATTAGACTCAACACAAGAAAGAAGACCCTTGGGGACCTGGAGTGGAGAATGGAAGATAAGAGCTGTTGTTAGTTAATCATACAAATTACAACCCATGTGACCTGTTTGGAGTTTTGTCAAATTTATGTCTTCTTTTTGACAGATTTCTCATTCTACATAATGTCACATGCTTGATGGTGACTGTAATAAAAACAAATACATAAGATACCAAGTAACATGTTGGAAATAATTCAGAAAAAAAATAATCAGAATATTCTTTAATTATTATTTTTATTTCATATAAAAAGGGTTAGTCTTAATCCTTGTCTCTAACATCCCCCTTATTCTGCCTTTCAAGTCTTCATTATTCTGTATAATTGAGTTGTGGTCGGGCATTATTGTTAGACTTGGGTTGTCATAACTTGACCAAAAAAATATATTAAATCGAGATCAAACTCATGGCTGATAAATCGATGAGGCAGCATCGTTAGAGAAAAATGAATCGGTAGAAAATTTTAGAGTGACTAGAGAGAGAGAGCAGCGTCGAAAAAGATTTGGGGATTAGGGTGAGGTGAGGGAGCGTCTGAGGGTGAACAATGTCGAAAGAGATTTGGGGATTAGGGTGAGATGAAGTAGTGTCTGAGGGTGAGCAGCGTCGAAAGAGATTTGAACAGCATCGAATTTTTTTACGGCGTTTTTAAAAAAAACGCCACTAAATGATACCTTTTGCGACGTTTCTCAGAAAACGCCACTAAAAATAGTACATATTGCGGCGTTTGTATAAAAAATGCCACTGCAGTATGAGTTATTGTGACGTTTTCAGTCAAAACGCTGCGGAATTTATCATTTCGTGGCGTTTGATCTATAAACGCCGTAAATGTCAAATTTTAGCGACGTTTTGTATACCAAGTTTGGTGTAGTGACGAAAACGAATACGATTATTTCAACACAGTTTTCTCCCTACACAACATTAGATTTTGTCTTATAAATTATGGGATACTTAAAATGCATTAGTTACAAAATTTTCAATTGTATTCATAAATTGTAGCAATTCAGAACTTTAATTTACAGTCTCAGCCTCTCAGCAATTCGGAGTTTGCCATTTGATTCAATCATTTAAACATAAACAAAAACCAGCCTTTGAACTCGAGAAATTGAAAAGAAAAAAACAAACAAACAAATAAATAAAATGTTTCTTCTCTCTTAGCTTGCTGAAGTTCGGCCTTCGCTTATTGTGCCAACGAGCTTCGACACCGGGGAGCCAGTCCCGCCACCGGCCTCCTCAAAGTGCATGGACCGGCTCCATTGCCGGGTCGGACTCGGAAAGCTTTGGATGGGAGCTATTTTATTACTAGACAATATGTGATCTCTGAGACTCTTTACTGATCTGTATCTTTCAAGGCCAAAATCCTGATCTTTACAGTTTGAACTTCCTCTTTCTAAGCAAATACTTCCCCATGAAATCATTTCGGAAAGCGATTTCCTCCCCTTATTGTCCTTTTCAATCGGGATCTTCTTCGATCCACCTTCGGCGTAGTTTCCGCAAGCATAAGTCCATTTGTAGCTCATGTCATTGTTGTCCATGTTTAATTCAATGGAGTGAAGATCACTATCAGCTGAATCCTCTGCTTCACACTCTTCTCCGTCCACAACATCGACTTTATCCGCAACTTTCTCGACCATTTGGAAGGAGCCGAAATTGATCTTCTTCAAATAAGCTTCGAGCTCTTTGATCCTCTGCAGATTCGGTGAACCATCGCCGTTTTCTTCGTCTAGTTTAGTTCCTAGGTACGTCTCAAGTTCATTCCTCAACTTTTCGACTACTGCATTCTTCTCCTCGAAATGATATTTAGCTTCGGAGAGCTTCATCTGGACTCGCTCCTCTCGTAATACATCGGCAAACTGAAGCATTTCCCTTTCCTTCTCCAATTCTTCCTTCACTTTAGCCGACTCTCGTTTCAGTTCTTCGGTCGTAGCTCGATCTTCTCCGATACCTTGAGCCAATTCATCACAGACTTGCTCCAAAATCTCTTTCGCCCTCTTCTCACTTTCAAGCGCTTTCATTGCCTTCGACAGTGTTGCCGCTGTATCAGCCAATTCTTTCCCGAGCTTCTTGTTCAACCTCTCGGTTTGCCTCCTGAGTTTCTTCTCCACCTCGAGCTCTTCGGCAATGCATGCTATGGCATCGCCGATTCTCTGGCGCTCTTTCCTCTTCCAAGCAGCCTTTTCTTCTGCAAAATGCCTCATGAGGAGCTCGATTCCATTGCGGTTAGATCGTTGCTCTCGAATCAATTGATCAACATGGATTCTGGCTCGATCAAGCTCAACATGCAACGCCGAGACTAAGGACATGCTCGATGAATGCCCGTCTTCGAGACGGCAAACTCGATTCAAAACTTCAAGCAGTTCTTTAGAAGTGGCTAAACCATTACCAACATCCTTTAAACGAGTTCTAGTTCCAATTATGCATCCGCCATGTTTTTTACCTCTAGAACGAGCTTCAATCTGCATTCATGGCATTAACATATGAACAATTTTTTACTTATTTTTTTCCTATTTTTCTGTAAAATAAAGATTCAACCCCAAGTTAATAGCAGTAAATTCTCAACACAAACAAGTACACACAATTGAAAATGTTTGATCTGCAATAAATTTTAAAAATACAAATTTGGAAAGTAGATAGAGACTGTCATCATCAATGTTTCCCATTTCTATTTTCAAGAGAAAAAAAAAATCTAAAAATATAAAATTTCCCCATCTGGAAAACCTGGAAAGTGAGAAATTAAAACCCAAGATTTGCAGATAATGATACCATATAAGCCCTGATTAAAATTGAAAAACTTATAAAAATTTCTTTATCACCTCCATGAAACCACCATTGCTAACAGGAACTTGAAGGTTTTGAGAAACAACTGAAGATCTCCTCCTCTGAGATTTAACTCTGCCTCCATTCATTTTCTATGAAATTCAACATCAAAATGAAAAAGAAATCAATGAGATTTTCACAAGAAATGTTTTCCAGAACTTCAAAACTAAAATCCCCACCTCTGAAAAAGGGATTGTATTAATCTCCCACAAAGTGGCAGCGAGTTTTCTAGCAGAAACCGAGGCTTCTTTGGTTTGTGCAACAATCTTCGGTGAACCCTTTGTGGGGAATTCAGCGGTTGCCATTGCTAAAGACGGCGGCTTCGTTGCAACTGTTATCCATGAAGGAACAGGGGTGGTCGATCCTGCTTTTTTCCCCACCAAAACTGCACGCTTAAATCTGTAATTTTGGATCAGAGGTGATGAAGAAGATGATGAACAACCACGTTTTCTTATCTTACCATGGTGTTGTTGCCATGACATTGTAGGTCTTATATATTTGTTTTGACAAGAATCTCGATGACCCAATTTCGAAATTTCGAAGTATTTCCGATATCAATCAAGATCTCATACAAGATTTGAGAAAAAACAAACAAATTTCGAAGATTTTTCTTATTGTTTCAAGGAATGGAAACCTTTTTTAAAATATGAGATATCTCTAGAGGAAGATGAAAAGAGATAGACATAATTTCTTTTTAGGTAAGTCCCTCCAAAACTAGTTGCCTTGAATTCATCAAAGAAAAGCAAAGAAAGTGACGATCAATCAAAGATTCTTCTTCTTCTTCTTCTTCAGAAAGAAAGAGTAGAAAATAAACACTACTGGGGAAAAGGAAAGGTTTTGTGAAGAAGTGGGCAGCTGTCAACAACAAGAAAAAATTGTCAAAAGATTTGACAGAAAATAAAAGAAAGGGAAAGATTTGCTCTGTTTGTTTTCTCAAGGGTTGTTTATGATTTGATTCAAGTCTTTGAAATGGAGTTATCGTCTCCATATGTGTGTGTGTATATATATTGTCATTAGATACCTTCAAATTATTAAGGGAAAATTACATATTTACTACTTTAATTATATCCACGTTATTATTTTTGGTAAAATGGTACATGACGTTACGTTTTTGTTCTGTTTTGGTACTTCTGTCGTTTAAAATTAACGTAATTGATGTCGTGACTTGGGTTAATAACAATTTTAGTCTAAAATTTTATACAATCTATCAATTTAGTCTAAAATGCTATCAATTTAAACATTATTTTAATTTTTAGATAAAAATTGTAAATTCCCTATTTTTCTTCTTCTTCCAGTCGAACTTTTTTATTTATTTTGGAGTTCAAAAAACACACTAGGGACAATCAAAATTTTAGGATTTGCAGATCAATAGGGGATAATGTGGGATCCATTAGAGGACCCAAATCCCACGATTAGAATACCAACGAGAATATGAGGGAGTGGGAAATGGATGAGATTAAATTCTATTAAAATTAATATGATATTTTACCCATAAAATTAAGATGGTGTTTTAAATTGATGAATTTTAGTCTAAATTGATAATATATATAAGTGTTTTGGATTAAATTGATAATATATATATAAGTGTTTTTGGACTAAAATTGTGATTATACTAATTCATGTCATCATCTTCGTTCGTTTTTAACGGTTGGGTACCAAAACATAACAAAAACGTGATGTCAGTTATCATTTTGCCAAAAATAATAGCTGAGTACGAAAACAATAATAGAGACATAGTTTAAGTACTAAATATATAGTTTTCCCAATTATTAACAATATCAAATGCTATTAGTCTGTTCAAAAAAATCAAATGTTATTAGTCTAAAAACAATTACAAATAAAAACCCAATGATATATATATATTTCTTCCTAGAAAAATTTAGGTTTTTGTCAATCTAGAAAAATCTAAATCCAAACAGCTTAGTTTGTGCATGAATTTCAATAAATACTTAAAAAACAGATGCTAATTATTTATTTATTTATTTTGAATGTTTTAAAGTTAATTAGTAAATAGTATAGATATTCTTAGTCCTTTGGTAATGTGCATACACCATGTTGACAAAGTAATTTGAAATCATGTCTCCTAATACGACTATCATTCGCTTTTTGACCGAGACACTTGGGCAAAATACAAATTGAAATACAACTTTCTAGAAATTTTAAAAGTGGCACCAAACTTTCTAGATTTTTCACTTTTAACCTCAAACTGTTAAAAGTTTACAAATTAATTCAGATTTTTTTAGAATTCACAATTTAACCCTAGAACTTCCATTTTACACAAAGAAAGAGTACCATAAAACTAAAACTTTGCTCTGTTTGTTTTTCAAGTGTTGTTTATGATTTGATTAAGCGTTTAAAATGGAGTTATCGTCTACGTATGTGTATATACAAGGATAGACGTGTGACTTTATGTTATAGGGCAAACTTATAAAATTTTAGGGAAAAAATAAATTTTTAATACAAAAATTTTAAAAAATATTTTAAATTATATACGAATTTTAAATTTTTAGGGGGTGACTATCCTCTCCAACCCCATCGATCCATTTTGTGTATATATATTGTCATGAGATATTATCGTTTGATTTCTCTAAAATAATACCGTTAAACTATTAACAATATCAAATGTTATTAGTCTAAAATTAATTACAAATAAGAATTCAACACGGGTTCCGTGGAGAGGAATGCCCATCCTTGTAAAAAGTCTCCAAACAATTTTACTTATAGGTTGTGTGAGTGTTATTAAAAATTAAATAAAGAACAGATATTACTTTAAAATCATATTAAGAATATTAAAAAAATTAAAGGTAAAATACACTAAAAGTCACTTAGTTATAGGTTTAGTAACAAAGAGATCATTTTTCTTCTAAAAGTAATAGTTGAGTCATTCAGTTATAGGTTTGTGACAAACAAGTCACTTTATCATTAAAATTGAAACAAGAGCTTGGTATAGTAACAAATTTAGTCTCTGAAACTTATGCATTCTATTAATTTGTTCCTAATTCAAGATAATTCAATAACCTTAATCCTTCATATTTAAAATATTTGACATTGCACCATCTTTACACACCATATGACCACTTACCACACTTCATGCTATTGTCCATCAATCCGATAATCCACATATGTTATAACTCGACAGACACAACCACTTCACTATTGAACAACTGATAGACTAATGGAATAAACTCATTATGACCTTAGCGTCGCCTACTAGTAGGCACAACCACTTCACCAATGAAATTTTTAAATATGAAGAGTTAAGTTTATTGAATTATTTCGAATGAGACCAAACTAATAGAATGCATAAGTTTCAGGGACTACATTTTTTTATCATAGCGAGCCCTTATTTCAATTTTAATAATAGAATGATTTTTATGTCATAAAATTTTAATTGAGAGATGTGTTTGTTCCTAAACCTATTATTGAGTAATTGAATTGTTACTTTTAAAAGAAAAGTGACATGTTTGTTCTTAAACTTATAATCGAATGACTCAATTGTTACTTTAAGAAGAATACCGATATGTTTGTTACTAAATTTATGATTAAGTAACCTCTAGCGTAATTTAGGGTTTAAAGGTTAAGGTTTAGGATTTTAGTGTAATATGTTGAGAATTTAGGTTTTAACATATAAACCCTAAATTCTATTCACAGTCCTTGAATTTTAAACTACTAGACCTAAACCCTTAAATCCTAAGCTTCCTAAACCCTAAAATTAAGGCGCTTGTGAAATTTTTTAGTTTCCACCGCTAGTGTATCAAATAATTATTCTCTATATATATATATATATATATATATATATATATATATAATATTTGGATGAGAGGAGAAGAGACAACGTGGTGTACACGTGAGACAGGGTGCATTCAATCTGAGACGTGTATAAGTAAATGAACGGTCAGATCCTCATCTTCATTCTTTACTGCATTTGTTTTGTTTCCCACCTAACTTCCTCTTCTCCTCCCTCTTTTTTTCACCATAAATTTTGTAATTTTAATTTGGGTAAAGTTCATAAAATGAATACTAAACTATGTTGAAACAATATTTTTGACCTTTAAATTTTTAAAAATCATAAAATAGTTATTAATTTTTTTATTCAATTATAAAATGGCTATTAAATTTTTGATAAATTATTATAAGCTTAAGGTTCATTTGAATGACTAAGTTTGAATGACTATTTGTAACATTTAAAAAATGTAATGACAATATCGTAACTAAATTAAAAGTTTAATGATTATTTTGTAATTTCTAAAAGTTTATTGGTCAAAAAGATCATTTAATATAGTTTGTGTCCATGTATATATTTTACTCTTTTTTATTTTTGATAACAGGAAAGAGGAAGGATCTAAACCGTAGAAAAGAGGTTGTCAATGTTACTAAACTATTTTTTTTTAAATTGGATTATATTCAACGATGAAAGAACTACAAATGAATCACACCGTAAACAATGACAGTTTAATGTAAAATAAACAATGCAGAAAAATTCAACGGTGTAAAAGACGTTAAAAAATCAAACCTAACACCTTCAGAAGAAACTTCTGAAATTAAATTCAGAAAGCTATTACTTTGCCTTGAGTGCTATTTGAAGACAACATAATTCTTTCGCTACTCGTTCTTGGCATACCGGCACAACCACAAAAAAGAATCATAACATAAAGTGTTATGCCTTCCTTCGGTGACAAAAAAGTTCGATAATACTCGTCACCTGAACTCTAAACTATCAAAAGAAAGACTGAAACTGCCATAAAAGCAGACCAAGAAACTGACATACAAACAGACAAAAAATTGCCATTGAGGCGGACGAAAGAACTTTCAAAGAAGCAGATATGGTAGAAACCTGGTAAAGTAAGAAAGAAAATAAATAAAAAACATGAAATTTAAAAATTCATCGGCAACGATGAAACTTATATAAGAATGACCAACGGCTGCCGCCGGCGAAAGAAAAAAAATTAAAATTTAAAAAATTTATAACCTTCTTAGAGAAAATAAAAGAGGTAAAAAAAATTAATTATTAACATAATGTTACTAAACTATTTAGAACAAAAGAACTATCGACAAATTTTGTATATTTTATACATTTTGTTTCTATTCTACATTTATTGCGAGGATATGTTAATAAATTATTTAATAATGTTTTTCAATCGGATATCATATTATTTAAAATAAATATTAAATATAACAATTCCCTACATCTATATTTTTACAGATAATTATCCTGTCCAGAGTCGGTAGAAATATTTAAAAAATGTTAAATCTGTTGCAAAATTGTTACATTCACCGAAAATGGAAAAAGAATAAGTGTTCTATTTTTAATAAATCAGATAATAAAAGTAGAAAAAATTTATTAACGAGATCCGATATAAATTTATGCATATAATGTTTTTTAATATCTGGTGTGATTTTATAGTAATAATTTTTTTCTTAGTCATTTAATAACTCGTACATCTTATAAATAAGTTGTTCGAATTCATATCTCTTATAAATACCTGCATTCCCTCCATTGAAAATAAAACAATAACTTCTATATTGATTAAAAAATTGTTTATAGATAAACTTGAATCTTATAAGATATATTATATTTTTGTGATTAAATCAAAATAACATATTATATATATATACATACATGTTTAGTGAAGAGAATTTTGAGTTAAAATTCGAGATTTAAACTATAAATAGAGATTTAATCAGTTTAATTTCTTGATCTAATTGTTTTATAAATAAGTGATTGTAACAACAAATTGTAGTATATGAGACAAAGGGTAAATGACAAAAAAAATATAAAATATATTTAGAATAAATATTACTTGTAATCACCTTAACTTAATATATATATCAACTTTATAACAATCAATGAATGAAGGTTGAAATAAGTATCTTCCCGGTAGCAAACAAAAAGAAAGAAATCAAAAGAAAATATTTAGGGCAAAGGCCAAATGGGAAGGCGAGGCCGTGATGTAGGGAGTAGGGACCCATTAACGGCTCAATTTGTTTGGAGTTTTATCTCTCGGATTTTCCCAACCTAAAAAAAAAGCTCCCAAACAAATACCAAACTCCAAGAATTGAGAAATTATATTTGACCAACACAATGTAATATAATTATAATATATTAGAATCTAATATGTGTCACAGTAAAAAAATAAATGATGTTCATTTTAGAATATACGAGTTCAAATCGTTTTATTTACGAAGTGTGTACGCATCGTCAAAGAGTAAAAAATATGTATAAACAAATATTATATTGTAATTACTTTTAGCCATTCACAAAAAATCATATAGTGAAAAAATATTTTAAGTACAAAATTATTTGTAAAAACTTATTCAATAAATAATTTTTGGTGGAATGATAAATTATTTGCATTTAAATTTAGGGTAAACAACACCATTGGTCACTAATATTTTTGCTTTTCTATTTTAGTCACTAAATTATTGTTTTTGACAAAACCATCGCTAAATGTTTTATTAAGAAATCCATAAATCTTAGGGGTAGTTTAGGTTTCGAATCTAACCATACGGGGTACTGTGGTAATTTACACAACTTAGAGTTGGTGGGTCATGTTAGCACAAAAATAACATTTTTGATCATTTATGAAAATAATCAAATATTTTCAAGCCTTATAGACACAATAATAGAACAATAAAATAAAATTGCACATGATTACTCTTCTTATTATTTTTATTAATAATTTTATCGTTAAATTCTTACTTAAATATTTAGAAAATATTTTTAAGTATTATTGATAATTTTATAATAATAAAAGTTTATCAAATAAATGAATATGATATAAAATATATAATAATATTTGTTTTCAACATTTATAATGATCAAATTGATCGAGTACAAAAAACCATCAAAATCATACCTCGTCCAAGTATGGTGCATTCAATCAAGTCGAGTAAATTTTTTTGAGTTAGTCGAGTTTACGAGTTATGTTCATAACGAAAACTTTATTTGAATTTTTTTTCAAGTCGAGTCAAGTTGTTCGAGTTTCTGTTCAAAATTAATTGTAAATATTTATAATGTTACAGTATTAATTGGTTTCAATTTAAACGATTTTTTATAACCATATACGATACACATATATTTCTTCTTATTTTTTCATATGCAATATACATATATCATACCAAGTTAAGAGACTCGACTCGAGCTTAAAAATCGATCTACAAATTACTAAATATTTTGAGTTATTCGAGTTCTCATTTTATAACTCAAACTTTATTAAAAAATTCAAGTCAAGTTTAAAAAATTACGAATTAAATTATTTTTTTTTTCACATCAAATCAAATAATTCAATTTTTTCTAATCGAGTTAAATTTTGTCCACTCTTACCTCAAGCGTTGGTATCTAGTGATATTCACGCTACTCTGGCTAAATACGCTACCAAGGTACAGCGTTATGGAATGAAGAAGAGAATAAGGGAAGAAAGATAGGATTTTTACTAATAAGCTCATTTCATAAATTTTGGTTCGTTTCTTTTTTCTTTTTGTTGTTGGGAAAGTGTATAAATAATAGTAGAGATTATATATTTTCAGAAAAATGTTAAACATTTTGATATTTATAAATATTGATAAATGTTAAAAAATTTTAGATCGAAAATATATATTTTTATTGTTGTTAGACGTTGACTGATCAATATTGACAAATAAATTATCTATATTGATAAACATTAACCAACTATCAACTATATATCATACCAAATTTTTTAAGTACAAAAAGTTGTAATGATTACTAAAATTACAAACTTTAAAAATTTAGATGTGGTCTTTGAAACTTTGGTGAAACGTTATAATTTTTGGTCTACCAAAAATTATATTGTTATGGGTGCCCAAAAATTTTAAAGAAAAATTTCAAACCTTATAATTTTCCTTAATTTCTTTTGGATTTTCCTGCATTTTGAATCTAATTTTGAGAGGAAATTTCTTGCCACTCTCTCCTTGATGCTCACTGGTAGTGGTAAGCAGGGATGGCTTGAGGGGTGCTGGTGGGGGCAACCGCCCCCCTAAAATTTTAAAAATTATATATGATTTAGAAAAAAAAATTTTTATGTATTTTCTATTAAAATTTATTTTCGCCCCTTAAACTTTTATAAGTTCGCCCTCTAAAAATTTATAAGTTCACCCCTAACCTAAAGTCCTAGGTCCCTAGTGGTAGGCTTAGGTGATCCTTCATTCATTTAATAGCCAATCCTTGACCCCAAGGATTAAGAGTGGGCAACCGAGAGGTGAGAACTCAATAATCCTCCCAAATAGCATTGTCAAGTCAAGTACAAGGTTGTGTCATTTGTGGCATCCCAAAATTCGGGTTAATAGTTTCGGATTAATGAATTAGATAACTAATTCAGATTTCAAAAGATTTATGATAATTTATTGAAAAAAGAAATTAACGGATATTATTTCTAAAATTATTTTAGGATGAGATTGGGGCGTAAATTAGGTTCAAAATTATTCAATCAATATAATATTATACCTCCTAATCGAAATTGAATTCTTCAATGGTGAAATTTAATTTTTCATTCTAAAGTCTAATTTCTAAATGATTTCTGTCTTCTTTTGATTAGGTTAAGAAGTTCATATATTTAATTTAACAAACCAAACCAAGTTTTTAAGGGTTTTCCTTCAAGAGCGTTTATACTGACTTTTTTAAAGAAAAAAAATATGAAATTATTTTAGATGATCTTAATTTATACTAAAATGATTTTGAAGAAGTTTACAATCTGATTTAAGCTTTGGAAACAAGATTTGAACAAAAATTTCGAGATTTCTCTAAAATAAGCTCTCTTTTTTTATAATTTTCTTATAATTTTTGTCAACATTATAATGACTTTTCTTCTCATTTGTCAGTATTTTTTCTCGAACTTTTTACATAAATTCTTATGTTTTTTTCTCTCTCTTTCTTTTCGACGATTTTATCTTTGTTGTTATTATTATTACATTTCTTTTGAACAAATCATTATTACATTTCTAATAACTATTAACTTATCAACAATAAAAAGACAACAACAAAAAATGTCATCTACATTTACAGTTTTTTGTCAATTTAATTATTATTTTTCAAAAATAAATAAAAATATATTTATTAATACTATCTTCAATAATCTATATTTATAATTTTTGAAGATCAAATTGATAAATAAATATAAATATAAAGGACCAAAAAATATTTTTTGCTTTTTTATTGCTATCATATCGGTAATCAATTATAAAATTGAACAAAAAAATTAAAAGATAGACCAAAATTTTGTAAATAAAGAATTTAATATTATAAACATTAAAATATAATGACTAAATTTTGAATTCAAAATATTACATTAACCTTTAATTTACGTTGATTCTTTTAACATATTCGTTTTCCTTTTTTTTGGTCAATAACAGTCTAATGCATCCAATATTCATCTTGATCAAATTTATATAATTTATCGCAAAATTTTAATTTGAAATTTAAAATAACATAATTTAAAAATAAATATAATTTCATAGATATACTATATTCGAAATTTTAATTTAATTTCCAAAATAACAAAAGCATCATGGTCTAGTCTTAAATATGCATCAAAATGAAATATTGATAAGCATTAGAATATAAACAGAAAAATAAAACGTGAGGAAGTCATGGGTTCAACTTTCAAGAGCCCAAGTAAGGCCAATTCCTAAATTATAATGTGATGTGAGATCGTATTTGAACTTACACTCTTAAATACTATAATATTCAAAAATCTCTATATACGGTGATATTATACATTTGAGTATAAAATTTGTATATATTTTCTTATAAAGTATTCTATATAGTATATACCAGTATGTATGTTTTTACTTGAACAGTACCGCCGACCAAAATGTCAGAAAACCGGCAACGCCGATTGCGATGCAAATCAGATCCAACACCCTTTCTTTCCTCTGTTTCTCCTCTTTCCTCTCCCTTTTCATCGCTTGAAATTCCTCGTATTTCTCTTTCCCTTCATTTCCATCCCTTTCCTTCCTCCTACCCTCCCCTATAACCCCTCCCAAAATTACCAAACTGTCCTTCCCATTCAACCCTTTCCCTTCCATGTCCTCCATTACCATGCTCACTTCCCTCACGTGCATCTCTCCCCCTTCTTTCCCACTGCACGTGACCACTACCCCACACTCCACCCACTCTTGGGACGATCCTCGCCGTCCATCTCCCGACACCACTGTTCCGAACCGCACCTGAACGTCACCCGTCAACCAGTGCCGCTGCACCGAAACCGCCCTCCTGGTCGATATATTCACCGCCCTCTTCCGGGTCGGGTCAATTACTATCCAGCTTAAACTCAAGTTCTCCTCCTTGTGTTTGAGCAACGCCTCGTCTCCACTGCCGCCGAAATACTTCACCGGCGTCGAAACCGAATCTTTCGGGTCAAGTAGATCTACTCGGAACGGGGAACACAAAAACCAGCTGCTTGACGTATCGATTTCTTCGACTTTGGAATAAATAATCTCGTTTTGATAGTAAACGTCAACGGCGAAGATCAAATTCGTTGGTAGAGTGCAAGAGTTGACGTGGAGCTTTGACGGCCGGGGATCAGGAAACGGAAAGGAATCGAAGAAGAATGAACGGTGACCGGAGGGGAAAGTGGAGATGGTTTGTTGAACGCGTGGATGGTTGACGGAAGGCCACGTGGAGGAACAGATGTCACGCCAGAGCTGTTCTTCCGTGGAGAGGGAGTGTAATTGAGAGGAAACGCAGGCGAGGGAGGCGAGGGAAGTGCCGTCGAGACGGGCGAGGATGTGGGATTGAAAGACGTCGGGATGAAGGGCGGAGATTGAGGCGTCGCCGCCCTGAAGGACTGCCGCGGAAGGTACTGTATTCATTTCTTTTGTTTTGGAAGCGAAAAGGGAGATTTCGTTTGTGTTTGAAGACAGAGAAGGAAAGGGCATGGGGCAAAGCATTTTATAGGAGATCGAAAGTGGAAACTTTGTAATTCAATGGCAGTCAAAACTTAAACACGGACTTTTTGTCCGGAAATATCTCTTCTTATCGGCAAAACTTGAAATTCTCCACGCCTTTCTTTTGTCTCTATATTCTTTCTTTCTTTAACTTTTTTGTCCGTAAACAATTTAATTTTAATAATTTTGATAATATTTTTATTTTATTTCTTATTTTATAAAAATTGTTCGGAATTTGAATACGAGACTAGATAATGATTAAATATTTAATAGTAATTAGATCTATCAACTTTAATTCCAATCTAAAAATCCGACTCGATTAACTTGAGCTCGACTTAGTTTGACCATGAAAAATTAGCAACACAAATACGAATATGTATTAACTCGATTCGATATTGATCCACTCTAAATGATCTACACTAAATTAAGTATAAACTCCAGAATATAATTTAATGTACAACTTATAAATTATAATTGTGCTTTTATTAACATAAAACATGCAATTTCAACTTTAACTTTTTTAAAAATATCCCAAATGGTATAGTTGTTTGTGAGTTAAGCCAAATTATAACTTTTTATATTCTTTTTTTTTTTGAAATAATAACTTTTTATATTCTTTGCTTGTACTATATTATATTGTTTGACTCAATTCACGTTGTTCGCTTAAATTCATTAGTGGTTATATTTAAAATAAAATATATTATCATCATTATTGATACACTTTTAACTATTGTTAGAAATAAAAAATAATAATAACTTTGTACTACTAAACTACTGTCATATTTTGACTTTTGGTGATCATTTTTAACATTGAGTTCTATTTGTTTAAATTTCTTAATGAGAAAATTTTAAAAATATATTTATTTTTTTAATGTAATAGTTTCTAAATATTTTAGTAGAATATATAAGATAATAAAGTTCATATTTTAAAAAAACACCTAAAAATATCAATAGTCACAAGTTGGTTAAATGAACTATGAATTTGGACATTATGATTTAAGATTAAAGATTTAATAAAATTAAGTCAAGATAGAAACAGTCTAAGTTGAATTTGACAAAACTGTCTCAATTCAGTTGGTTAAATAAGTTGTAATTTACTTTTTTTTTTCACTATTATATTGTAATGTAATTGATGACCTAGTGTAAAATACTTATAAACATGTAAAATCATTAAAAAGTCATGTAATTTTTAAATCGATGTTGGTCTGACCCGAAATTAATCCGATATTTTTTCGGAATGCAAATTTTTTAATAAATAATCAAATTTATTACATGCATTCACAGTTTATTAGAAGAAGGTTTCAAGGATTAAAATAAGACGGGGAGATGAGACAAGCAAAAGCGTGTTAGGTTTGGTTGACTACAACAAGTGGACGGCGGACAGGATCAAAATGTTCAGCCGACTGCTCCATAGCTAAAATACCACTTCCAAATATTTTATTACATTTGAATAAAATTCTTCAGCTCTTTTATTTTATATTTTTCCAGGGTTTGATCGAATATTAAAATTTTAATTATTTATCAAGAAATTATATTATTGTTGATGATTTCTAAACTCTTAACGTTAATTTACATTTCATTTAAAGTATAAAAAACAACTTAAATGAGATAATAAAAAAGTTAAAAACACTATTTGAAAGTGATTTTTTAACACAATTTGAAAAGTGTTTTTTTTAATAATTTAAGCCCTTTGAACTAGAATATATTTTAACATATTTTTTTAATGCTTTTATGATTAATCAAACGTGCATGTGATGTGTGCAAAGGACGTGGAAGATGAAGATGGGCCTGAGCCATTTAATCCATTATCCACACATTTATTTGCTGATTTTCATATCTTTTTTCCGTGAACTATGGGAAATTGGAAATGTTGTAGATTTTTGTGTGTGTGAATATTGAATAGGCAATTTTATTAGGTAAAATTACTCATTCAATTATATATATATATATATATATTTGAAAATAATTTTCATTTTCGTGTACATTTTGTGTAATTATAATTTTAGTCTCAAAAATCTATATGTTATATATATTTGATCATAATTTTAAAAATAAAATTAATAAATTTAAACTTTCATATTTAAATTTTTTATTAATTTAATTATTTTTGTGATACCGTCAAACCAAGTGAGTCTGTTTGATCAAAATAGCTATTATATAATTGCATTATGTCATAAAATAACAACAAATTACTGTTAAACTATTGTTATATCATGAAAGTAATATAAAAATTTTAGGAGAAAAACATACAATTTGAAAGAAGAATAAAAACTAAATTAATTAAACTTCAAAAAATAAAAAATTAAATTTTCTGAATTATATCGACTTATGACCAAATTGATGAGATATATGAATTATGGACTAAAATTATTGTTATATCTAGTAACACCATTATTTCGTCCAACGTTAATAGTTACCGACTTGTTTATAACAATTTTTTCATTATCACATTTATAACTTTTAAAACAATATAATTTATTTATTACCAAACATAAAATCAAATGACATTAATTATATTATATTTTTTTTCTCACAAGTGGAAGTGACATATTATTTTAAAATAATATTGCTTGGTCCACTAAGCAAGAGGGTTTATAACAATTCTTTCTTTCTCAATGCAAGTGTGCTACTTTTTCATATCACGCCATTATTATATGTGATGGGGAAAGGGATCGAGACGGTTCAATCTTCATTTGATCATTTTAGTTAGTCCTTTTAAAATAATAATTTAGTCTTGTTAGTTTCAAAATTAAATAATTTAAAATAATTAATTACAAAGTTTAATGTTTTTTCAACTATTTTTTATAATTTTGATAAAAATAATAATAGATTTAACCTTTAAATTTTATACATTATGTCAATTTAATCACGATTCTAAAAACTCAATAAATATAAAATTTAATATTTATAGAATGTATAAATTATATGTTATTTTTCAGATAGATAATTAAATTATAAATATTGAAGGCTTAATATGTTATTATGACAATTAAAATTATGTAAAATTGAAGTAAAATATTAAGGCTACAATTAAATATTTCTCATGCCAATTAAAATTTGATTTCTCAAAAAATAAAGGCTTAATAGACAAATATGTGCCTAAACTATATCTTTTTTCCAGTTAGGTGCCCAAACTATTTTTTGGCCAAATATGTGCTTAACGTTTCATTCCATGACTCATTTAAGGTTCTCCGTTAATTCTCACCGTTAAAGGACATGTGTCATCTTCTGAAAAATTCAAAATTATATTAAAAATAAATAAAAATAATAAAACAAAGTAAAAATAAAAATATATCCTAAATTTTTTAAATATTCCCAAAATAGTCTCCAAATCCCTAAACCCCCAAATTCGACCACTCCCGCCAGCGTTGGCTGCGTTGCCAGCGACGAAATGAAGCGTCCTCCCCTCGCTGAGCAACCCACGCGTCGTTCTTTTTCCGTCCTGTCGTCATTCATTGCATATCGTTCGAAAGAACCATTCGACAAATTCGATGTTTTGCGCGGCGTCGGTTGATTTCTGACGACAGGGTGGTAGGGGAAATGGCCGTTATGGTCCGACGACCGATGTGGTGGACGGTGGTGTTGCAATCATCGGCAAAATTAACCTAAATTGAGATTTAGGTTTTAGGGGTTATAGATTTTGGAATTTGGGGTTGTTTTGTGATATCTGGAAATTTTAGAGATTTTTTAAAAATTAAGTAATTTTATTCATTTTTAATATAATTTTGGAATTTTCAGGAGATGACACGTGTCCTTTAACGGTGAAAATTAACGGAGAATCTTAAATGTGTCACAAAATAAAACGTTAAAGTACCTATTTAGCTCAAAAAATAATTTAGACACCTAACTCGAAAAAAACATAGTTTGAACATCTATTTGACGGTTAAGCAAAAATAAAATTCATTTTATATCAATTGTTTACGTCTTTAGAAAAGTACCCGCGATAAAGAAATTAATTTTTGGTATTTAACTATGAATACTATGATTTAGGAGAAGGGAAAAAAAGATGGACTTGTCTGATCCTATTAAGGCTGATTAATTAATTATTTTATATGATTGATTAAGCAAATAACCCTCTTCATAGAACCCTTTGTTTTCCTTCAGCTAATATCTTTGAATTTTTTAGCTTTTTAGTTTTTTTTTTTTTAAATTGAATCTAATAATTTTATTAAATGAGGAAATATCTGAAATTAAAATGAAAGTTTACCACTAAGTAAACAAACACCTAAATTCAGACACAAACAAAGAAAACCAAATTAGCGGCTCTAGATTACAAGAAGACCATACAAGGAACAAATAAGAACCTAATTCAAAGACTCGAAACAAAAGACATATACAAACATTCCCAAATCAACGATGATAGGTAAAACCATCAACAAACAACATTGACAAATGCATATTACAGTGAACGTACGTTGACAATATGGTCATTACCTCAATTCAACTATGATAGAAAAATAACAACAAAAAAACGTGCTAAAAACAAAAAAAATGTACCAAATAGTAGAAGAAAGCGTATCATGAAGATAAATTTATTAAATTAAAAGAATAAAAATTAAATAGACGAAACAAACCAATAAAAATGAGAGACTGAAGGTCAAGATTTAAACTTCTAAGTGGTTGGTGGAACCAGCGGCCATTGTGGAAGAAGTACAATTTGGTCATGCAAAAGCGGTCAACCATGGTTTCCACTTGCTACTTTCTCACGGGGTTGTAGTTGTACAATTTACAAAACTTTTTTTGAAGTGAATACAAAATCAGGAAACCATTAGAAATGTTGTAATATGTCATGTTTTAACTTTTGTTTAAGTAAAAAAAAACAATAAGAGATAGGATTAAAATTAAACACGTTTTCGAGATTTACTTATTGGCCGAGTGACTAATAATACTCATGTCGCTACATCTTGTATAAGTTTAAATCTCGACAATTGTCTTAAGAATGTAATCTCTAAAAAATAAAAAATAAAGGGTAAATTTTATAACATGTCACTACTTATAAGTTTAGTGACAAACAATTTTTTTTTATTTGTTAAAAACAACAATCTAACCATTATATTTAAATTTTGTGACAAATATATTACTTAACTAAAATTTTACGATAAATTGATCAGTATGCGGTTAAAATTGAAATATGGCTACACTAAAGATGTTGGAGGCGACATTAAAGTTGTTGGTGGAGCTAAAAACAAAAGTAAGATAAACAAAGAAAATAGAAGAAAGAAAAAGGTAGATGAAGGCGACATTCTTGAAGAAAAATTAAAGATACGCTTTAGAGAGAAAATTAAGATTTTTATGAAATATCATTAAATAGATATTTTGATACACATTTTATGTAACTTTTGTTTATAAAAGTGTACATTTTAGGGTTTAGAGGATTTGTCTAGGTTTAGTGTTTAGGAGTTTAGAGTTTAGAATTTAGAATTTAAATTTTATAATTTAAATAAAAAGAGATGTGTAATTTTTTTTTTACAAATTTGTGTATCAAAATATAACTCTATTATTAATGAGTAATTTTTTTTATATATAGGCCGTGTAATAAAAATTACACAAATATGTATATTTACTCTTTAAAAATTAAAATCTAAATATCTAATTTTAAAATCATAAATCGTAAACCCTAATTATAAATGCTACATACTAAAACCTTAAATCCTAAATTAAATCTCTACATCTAAAATAAAAAAGGTTGTATAGTGTAAAATCTATACATGTGTATTGAATAATTTTTTAATATATATATATATATATATATATTAAAAATTATTGCTTATATAAAATACCTCAGCCAAATTTTCTCCGGGATTGATATAATATTTCATAAAATTAAATCATTTATAAAATTTGACATGCAATTTGTAATAATAATCAAAACATATTGGAAAATTGAAAGTTGGTTGTTTTAAAAATATATATATTTTTTATAAAATTACTAATTATATTATTTTTAAAATGCAATATATATATATAATATTAGTTGAAAATGATGCTATAAAAAGATGAGAAAAAACAATTACAGTTGTAATTTAAACAAATTGATTTCACAACCAAATGATGGACTAGTGTTAACTACTGTACAAAGAGATGACCGAAATTGATAATCTTGAAAGAAAAAATGGATGAAATGTAATTTTCTCATTTTTCTCAAGTTATGATTCTTATGTCAATCAATTCTTCATCTAAAAAAGAAATATCAGATCTTCCCGCACCTTAGAATTAATATTTTTTTTAACATATTTATATCTATATATTTTGATTAAATGTGAAACCGGTTCAATCAAAATCACACATTTTCAAAGTCAGACACCCACCAGCTTTTAACCTACATAGCAGTTCCACTCGTAGACTTATACCTAGCTTTTATACCCAATTATTATAGAAGAATTTATTTTTAATATTTTCATTTTGCATTTTTTCAGAGATATTTCAGAAAAATAAAGAGTAAATTACATAAATAGTCACTAAATTTTTAGAATGCTTTCAGTTTGGTCATTGAGCCTTTAAAACATGCGTTATAGTCACTAGATCTTAACTTGGTACACAAAGACTACAACCTCATGAATGAGTTCAACCACACAACATGCTTATACTTACATTTCATTAATTATGTATTAAAATTTAATTAGTTCATATGCTACTGTCTAGGAGTTTAGTAAAAATGTCTTACTCAACGAATTTGGCAAGAGTGACTTGCGATCCATAAACATGATCTTGAATACCTACTGAGTTTGATCACCTGAAAATGGATGCAATGAAACAAAGTAATCAATATATACTCGCAAAGACTAGCTTATGGTTTATCATATTTAAATTTAACTTGCACGGATGAAACATCCCTCATAAACACCAAAAATCATAATTTATACTCGTAATGAACTCAATAAATTTATGACATGTCAATTGTATTCAAACCTTTCTTAATTATTTGAGGGCAATTACATAGTTTTTCTTGCAAGTAATCAATATATATCATAGTTTAGCATATTATACTTTCAGAGATGATCAACTTAAAGATCCTTGGAAACTACATTATTGGGAGGGACAACTTCGCACCAAAAACATGAACCTTAAAACAAACATGTGTATTATCAAAAATATTGTATCGTATCTCAGCTTAATGCATACTTACACCAAAGCTTACAAGATCATAGTACTTATAAAAGATACTAAAAAATGACCTAGCTTACACATGAATTACATACATAAACTTTACCTTGAGTTACCAAGTTTCATGAATGGGTCAATGGCTTCTTAAAATGTTGCATTTTATCTTAAATGGCATAACAAGATGCCAAAATATAGTTACATAGAACATAAATATAACACAAAGGTTATAAGCTTACCAAGCTTACCTAATCATGTAAGTTTCCATCCAATGCTCTAATTGAGCTTAACACAAACACATAACAATTACAACAATGGGAATGCAATGGAACGATACCGAATTATTTCGGGACTCGAAACTACACTCATCGATTAATACAATCAACTATTAGTTAATGTAATCCGCTATCCGCTAAACGAGACTTTTAAATTTTGATGGACAAATAAGTAAAGGAAGACAACAAATTGCATTTTCTCTTTCCTCCCCTAATTGCCGTGAAATGTGATTCAAATGGCTTGTTATTATCTTTTTCTTTTATTTTAATCACAATTTTATACCATAAAACATGCATAGATGCCACTTGCCTAGACTAATCACCTAAAATAAATGGACTAATTGGATCTTTAGTCCTTAGATTCTCAACATTCAAAGATTATGGCTTCCAAATTTATTTACACTTCAAGTATCTTAATTATAAATTCTTACTCCTTAATCCTTATTCACAAAACTTCAAATTGAACTTAATAAACCAAAATTAATCAAACACTCGTATACATTTTGACATGTAATGCTTCTTTCCCTTAATTCATTTTTATTAACTTGGCATTTAGATTCAACATACCAACCGTCTGACATGCGTTTTCAGCAATTAGGAATTGTTCTTTTATTATTTTTACCAAGCCTACAACATTAGTCTTCTTCCTGCACCACACTGTTCATTCAGCTGCCTTGCCTTTGCGTCTCCCTGTTTCTACGAGGTAACAGACCATGGAATCGACATCGTCCCCGAATATGCTATAGGCTTCAATCGCCTGCAGATAACTGAATCCCATCGACAGCAGCAACTGCATGCCGCTGCTCAGAACTGTATCCTGCACACCTTCCTCTTTTGACCCCTCCACTCTGGTTTCACTTCCTGATGCACCCCCTGCCCACAAAAATATACACATAATTATTCACCAGGTTAAGGTTTCGGCTGGGGCTGGGGCTCGTATTCATCCACCGCAGTGTAACAACATAACATTAGATTAGATTTGTAGATATTTCCAATACGTACTATCTCCAGATGATGATGGTTCTGCAGTGGAAGCTGATAACACATTACGGCCCACATGCATCTTCAACTTGTCATTGGCAACATACTCAGCTCGAGAAGCTTCCATAACCATTCGCTCGATTTCCTTTTCAGTAAGCTCAAGATCAGAGTAGAACCGCCCCTCAGCTAGGAGTGCCTGTTGGTACGCAGTTTATAAAGAGCAAGAACGCTTATGCTGATATTATGCTGAACACATGATTAAGAAGGAAAAAAAAACTAATTCCGTATTATAAAAAATACTTGCATTATCAATCTGTTGATCTTGTTGAGCTTTAATAGCAGCCTTCACTTGATCCTTGTCCACATTAGTCTGCAAAGCCAGACAGCAAAGCAATACATATGTCGTACACACTTCGATATTCAAGTTGACAAAAATTTCCCATCAAGGACTTGCATATAAATTCAGTTTCATAACATGAGATATTAGAAAGAAATATAGCACGTTCTGACTTCTAACCGACAGAAGCAAGAAAGTGGGAAAATATGAGAAGGAAAATGTATACGCACCCCTTGAAGACAGCTAAATCCGAGCCCAGCACCAATTGTCAAACGGCGTGGGTCAACAAGTGAATTGTAATGATTCCCATGATGGTAGCTAAGCCTTACGGGAGGTGTTTCGGTATTATAGCTTCCATGAAATATGTTGATAGGTTCTGCATCAAGCAAGTTTTGGTCCATTGAAGGTAAGATGGAGAAGACAAAACAAACTAAACCAATATCAAAAACATCCATCAAGAATATCACCTATACTGTAGGAGTAGATATGAATAGGTCTGTTATACATCTCTGATAAGGCTTGAATCTCCACATTGTTCCCATAGACCTATATTTCGAGTTAAAAGAAATAGATGCTTTAAAACCACAATTGGGAGTCAAGAAACTAATTCGGGTGAAGACAAATGCATGGTTAATATTTTCGAATTTGATTAATTCGAGTGCATGCAATCTTGGATATGGAATAGAGACAAAGGTTAAATAGAATATTTTGATCATCTCTACCAACATAACAGAAGAAGAGTAATAACCCACACACGAAAATAGATAGATATATGGATATGATGCTAAAGCAAGTTTTGCAAAAGAACATTAAGATAGTATAAACAATTAAAATGTTCTGAATACCTTATCTCTTCTTTTCCTCTTACAATAAGATGTAAAGCCTTCAGTTATAAACTGAGAAAAGTGATCCCTCTCTCGCTCCTAGTTGAATAGATAAGGTAAAGCATACATCAGAAAAATATTCCAAATCATGTCAATCAAGCACCTCAAAATACACACGTTAAAAGAAATTGGGAAAAACATTTATTCATTTGAAACAAATAAAAAACATTGAAGTGATCCAAAACAACCCAATATCATTAAGAAAGGGATAACAAAATCAGTGCATATGTTTAACCACGTCCAAATATTTAATGTATAGCTTATATTTATATCGGACAATAAATAATGCCAAACATATAAAGAGAAGTTTTATGGGCCAACCTTTATCTGCTAGTTATACTCTAATCTAATTAATAACACTATAATCATGTAACAGAATTCATGGTTCTTTACTTTGATATTTTTAAAATAGAGTAAAACTCGAATGAAACCTTAACTCTCCATATCTTTTCTTGGATTTTCTCCTTATCTGCCACGCATGGGAAATATGAGGCCAAATATTTCCTTACCATGCAAGTTAACTAAACTATCGTGACATGAGTGTAAATCCATTAGTAGAAAACTCCAACTCTCTAATAGAGAAACAGCTATCACCAATCCACATTTTCTCTTTTCTAGGAATAATTCATGGCTTTTCTGTTTCAAACTGTTTCACCTGGTTTAAAATTAACAAGTGTCGTAAGGCGGAAATTCTTGGATTTTCTCCTTATCTGCCACGCATGGGAAATATGAGGCCAAATATTTCCTTACCATGCAAGTTAACTAAACTATCGTGACATGAGTGTAAATCCATTAGTAGAAAACTCCAACTCTCTAATAGAGAAACAGCTATCACCAATCCACATTTTCTCTTTTCTAGGAATAATTCATGGCTTTTCTGTTTCAAACTGTTTCACCTGGTTTAAAATTAACAAGTGTCGTAAGGCGGAAATTTTAGCACCTACAAAACAGCTTATGGTGCATGAATTCCAAAGACAAGATTCAGGTATGAGATATTCATACCATATAGTCAATGCACATTTGTCGAATCAAATCATAAGCTTCGGAGTCCCCATACACTTGATCAGCAACAGCACGGAAGAGGCAGTTCCCATCTTCTAGCATCCGTTTGACTTCTAAACCTTTTGCTCGTCTAATTTCAAGTTCAAATTGTCTTTCCCTTTCCTGGACCGGATGCAGCAAACAAGTACAAAGTTAATCTGATGTCCAAAACGAAACAGCAAGATTAAGCATTAACTTCAATCATACTTTGTCAGCAAGAACATTAAACCTACAGAACATTTTTAAAACATAACAAAACAGCATAAAACTCATTGGATACAAATTGATAAAAGCATACCATTAAAGTAAACTACGGTAGTCATTCCCAGAAAACAAAAAAGAAAAAGAGGATGTATATATAGAGAGAAAGGTACAATAGCATAACATGATATTATTTTTTGCATGCTGATCATATGAGTTTTCCATATTGGATGATTTTTCACCATAAAAGTGAATTATGCAACACACGTGATTCGATTATCCAGAACAAGAAACTTACAGCATCACCATAGGAGGATACAAAGCATGGGCTTTGCTCATCAGCGCTATTGTAACCCTCACTCTCACCATGTGATCTAGGAGAAGATGGCCTCGACTCAGATGGGGATGTCCTCGTTGAAACAATGGGCCAGGCAACAGCTCTTCTAGATGATCCAGCACGAACAGTATTTGAGCTTCCTGAGACAAATCTTCTTGAATGTGAATTTACTGATGAAGGTTTAGGCGGTGGAACGGGTGGTGGTGGAGGATGAGGACTTCCGCTGCCGATTGGTGAGGGGTCACCACTTGAACCTTCAGATTCAGCAGCAACTTTTTCAGAAATCCTCAACCTGCCTGAATCATTCATCATGTTACATGAAACCAAAGCATCAAGAGTGTTAACTTTCTCAGCTTCAGCTATTGTTTCACTTGAAGTTTCATTCCGATCATTATGCAAATTTTCTAGCAAAGGATCATCTTTCACACCATTATTTTCACTACTCCTGGAACACTCTAAATGCTCATCTGAAGCAACTTGTTCCGGCACTTCCTCACTAACCTCCCCGTCTTTTGCAGCTAAAGGAACTTGATGAGTAGAAACTTGTGGTTCCACTCGAGAAGATGGTCCAGGCGAGGAAGAAGAACGGTTCGGATTCGAAGAAGAGCTTCCAGCAGAACCTCTTTGAACCAAAACGCGAGTCATTGCTATCGATGATAACTATTCTCAATGAAATACTCTATCCCTAATTATTCCCTTCAGAACCCCTTAAACTTAGAGATCCAAAACCCTAATCATAGGTTTGTCACGAGTTCTTGCCTTGGGCACGGTAATGTCAATCCCTTGGCTGAAGGATTTCTTCCAGCCGAGCACGTTCACCTCATCACGAAACAATCTCTGCATTCCCCTGACAAGTCTCATGAGACCCAGACCTAGTACTTTAAACAATAAAACCCTCAAATTACTTGAAATTTTATACCCAGAAAAATTCCCAAAAATTCCACCTTCACTAGCCCAAGCTGCAACCAATAACCATCCAAAATTTCCAAGAAAAAAAAATCAACCAAAAACTGAAAACTTTATCTGCCAAGAAACTTGTTTGATTTCCAAGAAAAGGCAGGAAACTTTCAAGATCACCATATGAACCAAAAACCCGCCGTTATCACATAACTAAAGTAAGAAAAAAAAAAGGTTCAGTAAAAGGGACCTAATTATCTAACTTGACTTCCCGCTTAAAACCAAAATGTTCTCTAAAATTAAAATACAAGAAAGCTTCCCTTATCTTTTATTTTCCTGCCATTTCTTAGCAACCAATCAAGCAAGCAAAAAGGGAACAATATAGTAAAATAAACTCCAAAAAAGAAGCAAATCCCAAACCCCAAAAGAACGAATTCCGTACCAACGATCAAGAAAGACAAAGAAACCAAAACCGAATAATAATTTTAAAAAGAGAAGCAAAAAAACCCAAACTTTGACTCAGCAAGAATTAAAAAGGATTAAAAGAAGAGAAATTCACCTGCAAAAAAACCCAAACTTTAGAGAGCCAGTTGAGATCTGCAAGGATATATGTTTCTCTGTTAGGGTTTTTGAAGAGAAAGGCAGAGGCCAAGAAAGAAGATAACTTGAAGGCAAAGGAGAGTATTTAGATAGAGAAACAGAGGAAATATGAGAATGGTGTTGTTGTTTTTTTTCTCCTTTTTATATAAAAGAGAGGAAAATAAGAAAAGAAAATCAAAAGAAAAAACAGAAATTGGGAGGCAGAGGCTGCTTTATTATAGTAACAAACAAACAGGGGGGTCGGAACACCACCGTTGGGGAAAGTGATGACGTGGATAACGTGCTGGCTCGTAGCCGAGAAGCTGACACGTGGCGAGTTGGCCGAGTGCGTGGTCGTGGAACACGTGTGAGATTGTGTAGAAGGAGATAAATTGAGGGAGGTGGCACGTGCTGAGTAATTTGGGCACTTCAGTTTTTGTGCCACAAACTTGACTCTCTTTATCAAGGTTTAAGGGGTTTTTTTGCCCACCGAAGAAATCAAATCAACAATCTTGTATTTTTTAATTATATTAATTTTATCTTTAAAGTCATTTATTTGCATTAATTTTTTTATTAAAAAATTATATTTAATTTTATTCTTTTACCTTTGAAGATACTTATAAAAACTTTTAGTTTTTATCATCGTTATATTGAATATAAATTCTTTATTTGTTAAGGCATGTCAGACTTCGTTATAGTCCGGTGACTAAAATGTTATAATCAATAACGTTGCTTCTTTAAAATTAGTGACCAAAATAAAACACCTTGAAAACAAAAGGGACTAGCCAAAGGTTAAAGAGTCCTAACGAACATGGCAAATGACGCAGAAAGCAGACAGACATCTACCTATTTAGCTAATAAAACAAGTAAAACAAATTCAAATGTTTCTTTTGTTGTCTAGTTAAGCAGATTATCTCTCTTTGTCCTTCCATTGCCATTAGAGTCTGCTATTCAAAGGTTGCAGGAACAGGGAAAAGAACAAGTCCAAGGTAAGTTTTTTACTCAATTTCGTCTACCAAATTCTCGGTACCAGTAGAATATGGGAAATCAAAACTGGTTACATTTTGGGTTTTTCTAGAATGGAATAAAAATGGGTTCTTTTTTGTTTATAAATGTTAAAGTAAGGCGCTTTATATCAGTGTCATTTGGTTTCTGTACTTGAGTGTTGGGTGTTTGCTTCTTTGTGTTTCATGCTTTTCTGAGCTGTAGTTTTCACTTTTCAATGTAAATATGTCGTCAAGAATAATGAGAGGAATGAGTAGGATAAGCTAATAATTTCTTCCTTGATGATCCCATTGAATTTGTTTTTGAGAATCCAGCCAAGATTTAAGACAAAAAGAAAGGTTAGGAGTTGGAATCTGAAACCAATGAACCAAGCAATTGCAGGAATGTGTTCTTTGTCTGGTAGTTATGTTGTTGGTTCCACTCAATGGAAACAAAATGTGGAAATGGATGGGCTGTTGAGGAATTACTGTTGGATATTTTCAAACATAGTTGTGTTTGGTAGTAATTTTTGACATATTGTTTAACAATGGAGAAAAAGAAAGGATAGTGATGTGGTCATTGTCATGTAAATATGTTACAGTGTCACAAATTTGTCAACAGAGTAGAGCTTGTTGAAATGTGATTCTGACTTTTGATCGATTCATTGATGACAAAAGTTCGGTATTAGGTTAGATTTTCGGCCATTCATGTGTTAGCTTTTAGTATATTTTATTTTCAACTTTATAGAAAAGTTTGGTATATCTAGTCTTTGAGTATTTAAGCGAACGTTGTTGGCTAGGGGTAATACCCTTTAATAAGTTGTATTTAATATCATAAAGACCGAATGTTTCTGTTGATTTGGACTTAAGTTATTTGCTTTAACTGACTAAAGGGAAGTTATTTGGTTCATCTAGACAGAGGGACAGTTTTTGAACAATAAGTTGATGTCATGCACAAGAAATGAAAAGGGTAAAAAGTTTGGATTTGTCAATGTTTCTTATTTAATTCGTTGTCTCGGGATACAAGAGTGTCATCCACTCATGTAGGATAAGTTATGGAATACACTTTTGCATAGAACTGCAGGAACACAGTTGACCTCTCATTTTTCTTGTAGTGTTTTGCACTAAGTCAAAGCTATTGCTTCTTTCCTCTCCATCAGAAAAGTAGAAACAGCGAGCAATGCGCTCGACGGTGTTAATAATAGTTTGCTAAAACATTATCTGTCATGTATTCATTTTAATCTCATAATGACTAAAGGAACATGCTAGTACTAGAATTATAGCCAGATCATATGGCATTTTTTAACTGACCAATTTAGTGGTGATGGATCTTCGAAAACGAGTTTGTAGAAAGTGAGGGTTGACTTCCAGAAAAGGAGTTGATGGCGTATACATATAGATATAAATGCATGCAATTGCCAATGCTGCTAATTATGCAGATTGTGACATTTACCTCAGTTGTACATGTTATTGGCTTTAGTCTGCCAATGAGGAACAAGTTCTTAATTAATGCTATGAGTTTTATGAGCTCAAAGTGAATGAAGCCTAACGGAGATGCTTAGGTATGAAAGTTATTTGGTTCAAAATATACTTAGTGGGTACAAAATCCATGTTGTTGAGTTCAGCTTTTATTGTTAGCTCAACTCGTTGATCATGCGCTGAAAAAAAATTGTAATATGGTGATAAAGGTATCAGTCTAGGGCATTGCATGGTATTTTGGTTGCTAAACAATTCAATATATGTAAGTAGAAGTCAATTAATGTTTTATAGAAAAGGTTTGTGTTGGGAGGTAAACTAGCTCACTCAGGCTGACAGGCAGCAATAATTCCGTCATAACTTCCGAGGAGTTACTTGTTGCATCTTTTCGGGCAATGAAGGAGGGATACGTAATGATGATGTATAACCGATTCTTAGGAATGGTCTTTGACTGAAACTGCTTTCTGTACTGATAGTTGTCCCACAAAAAGCAGAGGTCGAAGAGTTTGAAGAAAATATTTGGCAGGTTTCATTTTCAAACATGTTGAATTCAATACTATGAACCTCTTTGTATGAAACTCCTTTCTTTTCATTTTATCATAAATCTATTAAGATTTTTACATTTTATTTTTTGTTGACTCCACTCTCCAGTATATTGAATAGGCAAGGGAAAATTATCATGTTCGATGTGGAATAACTAGAGCATTGACTATTATTGCTTGTTCGGTAAGTAAACCATTGATGTTTTGAGATGGTTTGTTCAAAAGTTTTGAAACGGTGTTGGAGATGAGCTGTCATCACTCTATGTTGACAAGTGAACTTGCGAAGATTTTTCAAGGTTGTGACCTCTAACCTAAAATGGTTCTCAGACCCTGTAATATCCTTTCTAATACCGGTTTTGTAGATTGAGCTTATTTATAATCATATGTTCATAAACGATGGAGCAAATCAACCATGAATTTTGAGCTGGAATGGTATATTATTTTATGGCTTCCTTTTGAACATATTAATATACTTGAACTATATTGTAGAAGGTGACTTCTACTTATTAGATGGAGTATGGATCATGTTTCATTGGGTAGGATACTTCTAGTCGAGTTAGGACTCAACCTTTGTCCAGCTTACAACTATATTACCTGGACTTGGATGCAAGTGTCGGATATGAGTATGTACTTTTTCCTGAGGTTTTCCATGGACTTGAAGGATCATGAAAGGTCAATATCCAATACCTATATATGTGTATTCATAGGATACAAGTGTCAAACAAGGACTCTTTGATTACGAGCAGTCCAACATCCTGGTGGTGTACAGGCATGCATAACAATGACTCAAAAGAAAATTGGCTTAGATGTTTAGCGAGTCAACGAACAGATGGGCTGAATCCAGGTTATTTGGCATGGTGTTTAGTTTTTCAATGGGAATTCAGTAGAGAATGATGGAAGTAACAGATATCTGTACAAAAACAATGGGATATTTCCTAGCTTTGATTTTCTTGAATAAAAAATTAATCCTATTTTACATAAAATGATCTCTTTTGATCTTTGCTTATTTGCTATTACATCTCCTTTAACCTACATGTCGGAAGGTGAAAACTGCTACTTACTAAAGTTAGATTTTGCTCGTGTTTGTGGTATATGCCACATAAAGGGCTGGTTACTTGCAGATATTGCTCAACTCAGGTCCAGTTCATTTGTTCCCATCCCAAGGGAGGTTCTTCCAGATCGTTAACCATCTCCCAAATGTCATCTTCACGTGCTTCTGGTGGATCAGAGTGGTTTCCTCCAGAATGTGAAGCGCACGAGGGGCTTGTTATCTCCATCATAGAGGCTCTTTCAGAAGATGTTGCAGTCCTGTTGTGGTGAAGTTGTGTTCCTCGTGACACAGGCTCGAGGGGGCGTCTATCGAATGCTCGAAAGCTGCCTGATACCACGTAGACTCGACACAAACTGAATTCGTGCCTCAACTGCATTTAGAGAAGGTAAACAAGCAAATGATGATTAGAAATGGAAGAAGTTTGTATCGAGTTTTAAGCCTAGAAGAACACTATGTAACTATATATATGTGTGTGTGTGTGTTTACCATTGGAGTTGTTGTGACAGCAGATAGGTCGGTCACTGCTTCTATGGCTCGATACTCATTCATCTTCCATTTAGTTTTCTTCCCAGAAGGAGCTTTTCCCTTATAAAAAACCATTGTTTTCTTCATTCCAATAACTCCGTCATCCGATGAGTAGACATAGATGGGAGACCCTGTCGCCTTCCAATATCCAGAAGGCGTAGTTCGGTTAGCTCTCCCTCCCCGAGCTTCCCTCTCTTGTCTTGGTGTGAAGTAAAACCACTGCTCAGTGTCTGCTCTACAAAGCTTCCCAGCATGCTCTGCAAACATATCCCAATTCCCGGGAAAAACAAAAAGGTGAACTAGTTAATTTACTGTACCATTCCTTTTCAAGTTTCAATATACATACATACATATATATATATGGCAGTCATGACTCATGAATGTAATGAGCAGTGAAGAAGACTATACGAGGAAGGTCCCATGGCTCGACGTCGTAAATGTTGAGAACTGGGATAACAAGGTGCATCTGTTGTGTTTTTCCATCTAACTGGTTGCGTAGGTAGAAGGAAACTAACTCTTCTTCTGTCGGGAAAAACCGAAAACCGGTCGGCAGCTCCATTTTTCGAAAGTACCTATATATGTTGTTCTTGGGGGGTGGGGGTTTGGTTGAAATGAGGTGTGGAGGAGGTTTAAATAGGCATTAGAGATGATGCAAGAGGTTATTTCCGAGTGAAATTGGAAATTTGTGTGTGTTTAGGATTGTTGGAAACTTCCACGCGGTTATATGATGAAACATGATACGATAATGTCCTTTTGTCCTATAATTTTCATTCACTTGTCCCCGTCTTACTTTCCTTCCAATGAAATCTAATGTTGAAGTAGTCAGCCTCACTTTTTTTCCTTTCTATTTATCATGAGTTCATGGTGTGGGTTTTGAGTAGCCTGTGGCCCAAATTTCTAAAAAAGTTCTGGCTTGATTTACTGTTTAAATTAGGGGTATACAAAACTCAACTCGACAAAAAAATTAAATTATTTGGCTCAACTTGTAATTTTATAAATTTGACTCGACTAGAAATGATTTCAAATAAAGTTTAAGTTATAAAAAGAAAATTTGAATGACTAGTTATTTTTTTGTAAGTAGTAGATTGGTTTTTAAGTTCGAGTCTATCAATTCTGCCCAATATATTTATTATATATATATATATATATATAGAAAGTCATTTGAATTGGAACTAATAAGTATCATGACATTATAAATGTTTGCGACTTTACTTGAATTTCATAAACTCAACTCGAAAAAAAATTTATATAAAGTTTGAGTTATAAAATAGGATTTGTCAACTTGACTAACTTGAAAGTTTTTTACTCAACTGACCTGATCGAATGCTCACCCTAAATTTAAACCGTCAAAAAATATATTTTATATTTTACATATTTTAAAAATTAAATTTAAATATAAATATTTTTAAATTAACTAATTTATATTTGAGTTGAGCTGGGCCGAGGTGAAGATAGGGATGGCAATGGATCGGATTTGGATCGGATTGTATAAAATTCAAGTCCGAATCCGTTACAATCGGACTCGGATATTTTTTCGGATTTGGATTCGGATTTTTTTCAAACGGATTTGGATCGGATTGTTTTTGGATCGAATTTTTTCGGGTCGGATTCAGATTTGTTTCAACCGCATTTAGATCATAGTTTTTGGATTTGGATTAAATTGTCATCCCCAGTCTTGACCCAAGTCTGAGGGGTAGATTCGCCAATTTTAGCGTCTTTAGGGTATATTGTGTTTTGACCCTCTAATAATTTTATTTTAGTGCAAATCAGTCCATAATTTTGTATATTTAATTTCTTACGCATTTAATTTATGTTATTTAATTCTACACTGATTCATTTTTATCTCTTATTTGTTGACTATATTTAATTTTTTGTGTTTATTGTTTATGCTTTTAATTTGCATTCTATTTTAATTCATAATTTTAGCATAATATATCATAACTTTATCTATCGATTGCACATTACCTACTATTTCATTCACTAACTTTCTTAATTTTTAGTAATTCATTGATATTTACATTTTTTAAATATATATATATATATATATATATAAAAAGTTAATTTTATTTTTACTATTATTCCAAATTACCTAATATATACATTTATGTTTTCGTTTAAAAAATGTATGTAGTTATGTTTTTTTAATGTATTTAGTTTAACTTTTTATTTTATTTATATTGTCTTCTTGTTTTAATGTAAATATTATACATGATAGTTTGTTTTAAGGTGTTAAAAGTCCTAAATATTTTGATTCGGACTCGGATATGGATCGGGTTCGGATCGGATCTTGGCATGATCCATATCCAACCCATCTCCTATTAGGACTCGGACATTTTAATCGGATTCGGATTCGAATTTTTTTCAATCGAATATGGATCGGATAGATTCCTTCGGATCGAATCGGATTCGGATCAAATTGCCATCCCTAGGTGAAGAAGTAATTTCCCAAGTGTATTCCTAACAGATTTGGCCAATTTGGTTGCTATTATTTTTTAATTATTCATTTCGTCCCATTAAAATTTTCTGTTTATATTTTAAAATTGTCTCGTTACAATTGCCATGTAAAAAATTCATCAACTTGAATCACATTTCCTTTTTTATTTTTTCTAATTTCTCAACAAATACAAAATTTATCTTTTCAATGATAAAATTATCATTTTAATTACTTTAATCACATATTTCATAAAAAAATTCTTTCTAAAATGATGTAAAAAATTTAGAGACTAATTTGACTAAAGTTATCAAGTTTAAGAGTCAATTACCAAATGTCGATTTAACCAAATTTACTCATATTTTAATAATTTTATAAGATATTATTTGTTCGTACTTTTTTAACCCTTTATTAAAACATATATTTTATAAGTAAAATTAATTGAACTCAGATGTGTCAAGATTAACGTATTTAACCAAATTTACCCATTCTATGTTTTAAGCCTCAATATTTGCATGTATTTTACACGTAATATATTTTAGGTAGTAGCAATAGCATGTTAGCATACAGCTGAGCAATCTACAGTGTCTATCTGATTTGATAGGACTGGATGACATGGTCAACTTACCCCTAAGTTGTTATAATCAAGGAATTAGGCCTCTCATTTTTCTTTATAGTTCAATTCAGTCCGTTTTTATTTCATTTTATTTCCAGATCTGAAAATATAGTTTTGAGATATAAGTCACATATTAAACAAAAAAGGATACAAATTAGCGTTAATTTTATCTGGATGATAAAATATCTCCACTCTTTAAATACAATTACATGTTTATTTTAATTGTAGTACCTTTCGATAGAGTTTAAATCCAAAACTATTAACATAAAATCTGAAATTATAAATTACTCCAATGATGGGGAAAACAAAGAATTTCCTTCTCTTTTTTTCTGGCTTAAAAAGAAATTAATAATATGGGTTTTTTAATCATAAGGACCGAGTCTTAGCATATCTAGTGGGATTTTAGTGAAAACGACATAATCTAAAAAATAATTAATAATAATAAAACACGTATCAGAACCACAAACCTTGATAATATTTGCGAGTGTTTAACCTTTTCAAAGCCCTTTTTTGTTTTGGAAATATCCGCGTGAAAGGTTACCCCCCCCCCCCCCCCCACACGCCTGTCTTAAGCCATACGTGCAGATTTCTACTTCTTTTTCTCTTCTCTTTGGGTAAACATTCATTTTGGTACCTAAATTTGGATTATATTTTAGTTCCGTACCCTAGATTTTTTTTTGTCTAATTAAGTAGTTGAATTTGGTCTCAGTGATCAATTTGACACCTTAACTTCTTTTTGGTCCAATTAGGTACTTGAGTTTGAATTTTTTGTTCAACGTTCAATAGAAAGTGTGGTTCAAGGAACGTCCTTTCAGAAATTGTTTTAGGAGAACGTGGGCTAAAAAACACGTCTTTTCAAAAAAATTAATTTGAAGAAGACACACCTTCCAGTAATTTGAATTAAATATAAGAAAATTTAAGCATGTGTGTCACATTGACGGAAAGCACTTGCTAAAAGACTTGCTTTTCTTACGTGACCTAAATGGATGATATTTTCATAAATAATCAGGTAATAATACTATTTCGGTAAATAAATTTGAAAAAAATGAGTATCTTAGGGTAAAATGCCAAATTGTGCAAATATTTGCAATTGTCTTTTTCCTTTACTCACATATTTGATTCAACAGTAGTTACAACATTACATTTATTAGGAAGTGTTCAACGAATTGTTTGTGAACCATTTATATAATATATGTTTATGTTCAGTTATTAAACTAATTAACTAAGTATGAACAAAATTTTTATGTTCGTTTAAACGAACAAACACGAATAGACGTGTGCTTGGTCCGTTTATGTTCACGAACAAGCTGATTTTAAGCTCGTTTATCTAGTTCTCTCTTTCCTTTTTTTTTAAATTTTTAAATATTGGTAAAGGTATAGACTAAATTTACAAATAATGAACTTTGGAGTTCAAACTGTGAAGCCTAAGGAGTAGTGGTATAATTTCACCATTTTGGTGAACATATTCGTGAACATTAAACAAACATGTTCGCGAACGCTAAACAAACGAACATGTAGATGATATTAAAAATTTAAACAAACGCGAATCGAACATAAGCACCTTCATAAACAAATAAACAAACATGTACAGTACCTTATTTCGCCCAAATTCGATTCATTTACACCCCTAACAATCATAATGGAGTCATGTATTAGATTGGGTGTCATGTGACACCCAATTGGTTTTAAAAAACCTTTTGTATATAAATTTTATCACTGTAAAAGAATATTAACACAGATTTTTTTTTTAATATAACATCTCAATTTAAATTGGACAACTCAAACAATAAAATTAGCTCATATTTCTTTGCCAATGATATGAAACCAACGCAGCTTATTGAAAGCTTTTGACAACATGAGCATAGCAAACCATTGTGGATCTGTTCATAAAACCAGTTTAAAGCAACAAACTCAGGCGGCGATAAATCCTGGAATTGTTCACAACGACAGCATCATCATCTACATTGCCAGATGAAATAATTTTTCATGAAATTACAAAATGAAAACTCTATGGTTGAGTTGTAGGGCAGCACACGATACTTCAGAAATTCAAGTGAACTATCACCCAAAGACCAACAAGAATTAGGGCCGTAAATGAGACGAGGCAGATCGCGAGGTACTCGAGTCTAACTCAGTCAAAACTTGGTCAACACTCGACTCGAGCTCGAACTCGGCTCAAGTTCTTAACGAGCCAATTCGAGCTACTCGATACCCGGCTCAAAAAGCTTGTGAGCTACTCAAAAATATAATATACTAATTTTTTTAAATTTAAAATCTAAATTCCTAAACATACCCTAAAACATAAACCCTAAATATAAGTCATAAACTTTAAAATCTAAATCCTAAATTCCAAACCTCTAAACCCTAAACTACATAGCTTATGTATCAAAATTTTTTCCTAATAGGGCTTTAAATGAGACAAGACAGATTGCGAGCTACTCGAGTTTGACTCGGTCAAAGTTCGGTCAACAATCGACTCGATTGAACTCAACTCAAGCTCGAACTCGGCTCGAGTTCTTAACGAGCCGAGCCGAGCTCAGATTATCCAGGCTCGTTTAAAACTACTCAAACTCGACTCGAATACTTAATGAGTCGAGTCGAGCTCAACACTACCCGAACTCGACTCGGCTCGTTTACACCCCTAGCAAGAATAACGTTCAAGTTTATTAATGCTTAGCTATTTGTGCAACTTATTTTAACTTCAACAGGGTTTGTGCTTAGTACTAGATCTTATACGATAAATTCCCTTCTCGTCCGTACCAAGCAAAGCCTAAAAGAATTATGATTGAAGCAAAGGAAAGCACCTTCCGAAAACATAGGAAAAGCTTCCTTCCATCCTCTAAATTCAGAAGTTCCCATAGATCTAGTTTTCTACCATAGTTAGTACTAGAGGAATTCAATCAGTGCCTAACAATTAACACATCTATAACAGGTCTCAGACACACCTGTACCTACATCAGCAAAGTTTCGGCAGTGTATAACTAAAATATGATCCAATCCTTTAAAATCCAAAAGCTTCGGTAGATCATCGATTCTTTCTCAAGTTTTTCTGTCGAGGTTACGACATAAGGAGTTCGATTCAGACATATGTACCAGTTTCAGCAAGGTTTTTACAGTATATAATTGATGCCCTGAACAACTTATCCAGCAACCATATTGGTTTCCCTAATCCAGTTTTTCATTTAGCATCGACACGAAACAGACCATCATTTAACTATTGAACTCCTAATGAGCACTTAAACAACAAAGACAACCGGGACAAAGCAGAACCATGCACACAAGCACCATATGAACAATAAAACCTTCCAACATGGCAACATCTAAACACAATCAGAATAGTTCCAAATGCAAAAATTCGAGCATTGTTCGGAAATACCTCACTGTATTCAACCGGTAACGTAGTAACACAATCATTCAACGACTAACTCGGCATAATCTAACAGAACGTCATTTAACTATTGAACTCCTAATGAGCACTTAAACAACAAAGACAACCGGGACAAAGCAGAACCATGCACACTAGCACCATATGAACAATAAAACCTTCCAACATGGAAACATCTAAACACAATCAGAATAGTTCCAAATGCCAAAATTCGAGCATTGTTCGGAAATACCTCACTGTATTCAACCGGTAACGCCGTGACACAATCATTCAACGACCAACTCGGCATAATCTATAATTTAGCAAAGGTTACTTTGATTAATTTACAATATGCATAAAGGGTCAGTTTCTAAATTCTCATGCTATTTTCTATACTTAATGGTTACATAAATTGCGTTGCAATATGCATTAAGCAATACTTAATACTTCTCCACATCCAAGAGTTAATAATCAGAACACGAAAAACAGAAATTAAAAAGAAAATCAAAATACCTTCCACAATTAATCAAGAAATCCAGTTTGTCTCCAAATAGCATTCCTTACTTTCCTAAGATCCCTTCCTTTTAGGGTTCTTCCCACGCCCTCCAGCACCGAGCAAGCCAACAAAGGGGACTGCGCTGAGCTCCTGGCTACCATCTCATGCGGCGGCAGCACTTCCCCTTCTTCCTCCACGTCCAACTCCAAATCGTCGTCGAACTCCCTGTTTTTCCTCATCGTTTTCGCCAGCATAGGCACGTTAACCGGCGCCGATTGATGATATATTCCTAAAGAAGAAGAGGGGGACGCGACGATTGGAACTCGTTCTTGTGGCGGTTTCGGAATCGAAGGGATTGAACGAGAAGCAGATGAAGTTGCTGAAATGGTGGAGGAGGAAGACGACGGTGACGAAGAAATCGAGGGTTTTTGAAAGAAGTGGGAGCTCGGGCGGGACGAGTCCCGTATGGCGGCCAGGATTCCAAAGTTCTCGGAAAGAGGAAATGGTTTATGGTTAAGGGGAGATGAGGATAGAGAGATTGTTCGCTGGAGAGAATTATGGAGGCTGCCGGAGGAGTTGGAACAATCGGAGTTGTTGTCGGAGAAGAAGATGTCATCTTCGCTGAGCTCTTCCCCGATGGCGGAAGAGGAAGAAGGATGGTCAGATGGAGGCGCGTGGGGATAAACGCCGAGGAATCTGTCGGTTGATGGGGATTTAGGGTGGCGGAAGCTGGAAGGAACGCTGAATTCCGTGGTGGAGGTGGATCGGGTCGGGTTGTTCATCGGAGATTCCTGGCGGCTGCGTTCTATGGTAAAAGAGAGTTCTTTTTTCCCTATTAGTTTGTGTACGAGGGAAGTGACGTGTAAAAAAGATACTGTGAAAGGGTTACGGCAAGAAAAAGTCGGTTGCTTTTTATTTATGGATAAATACAGAACGTAAGAATATTGTACTGTTTTTTTCGATACCATGTTCTTATGTTATTTTATTTTAGTTTTTAATTTTAGTCCATATATTATTTTCTCCAAATGAAAAAATAACCTAACGTATAATGTAGTATAATATTAAATTATAAATTATTGAATTAACTTATCTACGGATTGGAGTTTTATTTGAATATTTTAAAGTTTATATTTATTTTTTAAAATAAAGTATATGTCCATTTATAATTTATGTTCGATTTTAGCTCAACTTATTTTTAATTTAATCGTTCATTGCCTCACTAACGTGGTAGCTCGCTTACGATTCATCATTACTATCATGCTTGGCCTTCCTTTTTGCCACATATCCTAACCTCCCTTAATAGTAAAATAAGTGTTAAAACTATACATGTCGTTAATTTTTGGTATTAAAATTTTTTTTATTTAAAATGTGTATCTAAAGTTTCATTTTGATAATTTTAAGTACTTGGTCTTTAATGATAGTAAAAAAATTATTTATCCAATCAAAACAAGACATATGACATTTTTTCTTATTATTTTCTTTATTTTAAAAAAAAATCTTAACAATTTAAATTTAAAAACTTTAAAATTTTGAAAACTTGCCAAAATAGACGGCAAATCCCTAAAATGTCCAAAATCCCAAATCATCATCGTTGTCGCCATCGATCGCCGCCGATAAGCTCACCCCTTCACTTTTTGGGTTTAGTTGACCATTTCCCTCAATATTTTTATCGTTGAAAATCGACGAACGACATACCGGCCGAACGTTGAACGATCAAAGCGAAAAAGTCGTTCTTCGATTTTCGACAATAAATAATTTAAAGAAATAACCTGCTGGATTCGACGGCTAAAAGGGTTGGCTCGTCGACAGTGAATATTAAATATCCACTAGCTTGAGAAGTTTTCCCCAACTACTACCGTCGACGAGCCCACCCTTTTAGTCGTCGAATTCAGTCAGTCATTTCTCTCAATATTCTGTCGTCAAATATCGATGAACGACATTTTCGATATGGAATATCCACTTGTATCGGCGATGATTTGGGGTTTTGAGCATTTTAGGGATTTGAAGATTGTTTTTGAAAGTTTCCAAAATTTTAGGACCTTTTTAAAGTTTTTTTTCTTCAAATGATTTAAAATTAGTGTCACATGTTAACTATTGATTAATAATATTATTTTAATAGACTGACTTTAAAATAATAACAGAAAGAAACTTAATGCATCTAAATTGATAACAGAAAAATAAAACTTTATACATCTCTCCCGAGCGAAAAATACTTTACATACCCAAAGTGTGCGACATATATTTTTAGGTACTTATTTTACTATTAAGCCTAAAAAATAATAAAATAATATTTTCAAAATTTATATAACTTTAAAATTTCTATGGATATATTTATGAACATTTATTATTGCTAATATATATAAGATTAATATCCTACGCATAGGCGGTGGAAACTGAAAGTTTTCACAAGCGCCTTAGTTTTAGGGTATATGGAGTTAGTTTAGGGTTTAGGGGTTTAGAGTATATGGTTTAGAATTTAGGGATAGTTGTTTCAATTTAAGGTTTATGGTTATAATTTAAGGTTTATATGTTAGGGTTTAGTTTTTAGAGTAATATAGTGAGTATTTAGATTTTGACCTATAAACCTTAAATTATTACCTTAAACTTTAAATTGAAACAATTATCTTTAAATTCTAACCCCTACACCTAAACCCCTAAACTGTATACCATAAACTAACTCCTTATATCTTTATGGAAACTTTTAATTTCTACCGCTATGTATAAAATATTTATCCATATATATATCTTACATTACATGTTCTAATTGTAAAGTTACATTTTCTAATAATATCGTCTTTGTAATTAAGTAGATAATAATTTATATTTATTGCATAATAAATTTAATTAAATTAATTTGAAATATAAATGATATTTATTCAAAATGCAAGCCGACTGTACGGAAGGATGGGGGTAATTGCGGAGACATCTTCACGTCATTTTTTATTTTTTATTTTCTCTTGAAAGTCTAAAAGGAACAATGGATAGTTACGTAATTTCATAACCATATCCCATACACTAACCCTTTTTTTCTCTTCCCCGGCCTTCTCCATCCTCCATCACCGTTTCTGAAGAAACAAAGTTAAGAATGGAATTTCCACAAAAACCCATGGCCAAAAAGGTAAATTGGAGTTGGACCTCCGCTTTTGTTGGAGCAGCCTCGGCCATGGCGGCCACAGCTCTCATCAGCGCCAAACCAAGAGACCCGACTTTCCACCTCATCTCCATCAACCTCACTTCCTTCAACATCAACCTCTCCAACATCAACGCCGACCTAATCCTCACCGTCCACGTCACCAACCCCAACATCACGCCCATCCATTACTCTTCCACCACCATGTCCATCTTCTACGACGGCTCCTTCCTCGGCTCCGCTCACGTTCAAGCCGGGTCGCAGCCGCCACGGTCTTGTCGGGTTCTGGAGCTGCCGGCTCGCCTGGACGGGGTGGAGTTGGCTCACCACGCGGCTAAGTTCTTCGGGGACGTGGCGAAAAGGGAAATGGCGCTTCAAGCTAAGGTGGAAATTAGCGGTACGGCTAAGGTGTTGTGGTGGGATCACGGGTTTAAGGTACACGTGGATTGTCATGTTACCGTTGATCCAATTTTTCTTGATGTGATTGATCAAGAAAATAATTCCCAGTTGGAGATTCTCGGTCCTTGATAAATCAGTAACGATTTAATGGCTTTTGATCTGATTTATGTAATTTTTCAATAGAATACTTATTTAATACCGAAATAATATAGCAGTCTCAGTTGAAAAGTGTATAATATTTATTTTAAGAGATTTGAGTTTAATTATTTTAATTGTATATCTTGTCAAAAAAATTAAAAATATACATATAAACAGATATTATATTGTAATCAAATCATCTTTAGATTATTCGAAAAATAACATCGAGACTCTATCAAGTTGTTGAGCGTCGCATTCATGCATGGATAATGTCACGCCCCGCCTGGTCGTGACCCAGCCATCCGAGGGGCACACCCGCCCGGGTGCACCGAGCAGCACCGAGGTGTGCCACCCAGGTGCGCAGTGCGCGCCCGATCCGCCCCACCTAGGTGCGCTGCGCGCGCCCAAGACGCCCCACCTAGGTGCTTGCGGGCTAACTTGAAGAGAATGAGGCATACCAAGCCTTTTAAGGCCACAAGTGCTCAAAAGAAGACTCTAGATCGGCCTAGAAGGCCCCACACGTCTCCACACTCACCCGAGGGGTTCCAGAAGGCTCCACATCAATCTAGGCTCACCCGGAGGAACCTAGAAGACCCGAGAAAGACCAAGAGGGCTCGAGATAAGTCTGGAAGGCTCGGGACAACTCCAGACGACTCCGGAATATTCTAGAGTAACTTAGAATATATTAGAGCTTTTAGACCATTTAGGATATATGTAGATAAGTGTGGAATTATCTAGATATGTCTAGGTCCCTTAGATATTTTTGGAGGCAAAATGTGAGACGTCCGATCAAATAAATCTCCACCGTCCATTAGGGAGGTTGGAGGCTATAAATAGACTTGCCTAACTCATTTGTAAACCATCCAAGAAGTCCTACACTTCTCTTGTAAAGCATACTTGTAAGCTTCCGTTGCTTAATACAAGGTTCCTTTCCTTGTAAACACTTTTGCTCCTACGTTTTGCCATAGCGTTGTGACATCAAGGCTTACTAGCATCGTGCCGAGTGTGCTAGTGCCGCACGGATTCGAGCTTGAAGAATAAGTCCGTGACAGTTGGTATCAGAGCAAGTTCCGATCGCTCGGGAGAATGGCCAAGACCGCCAAAACTCAAGCCGCTAGCCCGTCCGAGACCGAGGTCACACACGACCAAGGTGTGCAAGAAGTGAGGGCTGATCCTGTCGAGACAAGGCCTCGTGCCAAGTCTAAGGACATACTCTCTAGCTTGGAGTCCCGCTTGACTCGCATGGAGGAAGGCATGTCAAGCATGGGTGCCCAAGTGGACGACCTTCAAGAGCGGATTGAAGGCCTCGAGGTAGAAGATGCCGAGATCCACACAGCCATGAGGGCCATGAAGATCAAGCTAGAGGAGTCCCTGCGCGCGGAAATGGGTGAAGTACGCGACGCACTCTTGGGAGAGCTCACCAAGGTACGTGAGTCTTTCCAACGTGAACTTACCAACATGTATGATCAGCTAGAAGCGTTGCAAGGCGACCTTGCCTTGTGCAAACGTGCTACGGCAGCCGGGCCAAGCACCACCGTAGAGGCTAGAAGGGTGGAGGTGCCCAAGCCTCAAACTTTCTCAGGGACACGCAACGCCAAAGAAGTCGACAACTTCTTATATGGCTTGGAGCAATATCTAGAAGCCGTTGGCATCAGGGACGATGCCTCAAGGATCCAAACCGCAACCCTATACCTCACCGACACTGCCATGCTTTGGTGGAGGAGAAGGCGTCTCAATGTCGAGAGAGGTACGTGCACCATTACTACCTTCAATGACTTTAAAAGGGAGCTCAAAAGGCAATTCTACCCGGAGAATGCCGAGGATGAGGCACGAGCTCGCCTACGAAGGCTCAAGCAAAGAGGGAACATCCAAGACTATGTCAAGGAGTTCACTAGCTTGGTGCTCGAGATCCCCGATCTCTCAGAGAAGGACTCACTCTTCAATTTCACCGATGGCCTCCAAAGTTGGGCCAAGACCGAGCTACGACGAAGGGGAGTACAAACCCTCGCCGACGCCATTGCCGTGGCCGAGAGCCTCATTGACTACCCCATCCCCAAGGAGTCCAACAATGAACTGAGGGACAAGAAGAGTGGCCACTTCAATGGTGGAAGAGATAGGAGCCCTCGTAAGGAGAGTCACAAGGACGAGGACACACCGAAGCACAAAGGCTCGTCCTCATGGAGGGACAAAGACCGTGGTAGGTCCAAAGACTCTCAAGGTGCCAAGAGATCACCACCTAGTAGTTGCTACATCTGCGATGGCAACCATTGGGTTCGGGAGTGCCCACAACGCCGAGCCCTTAGTGCCATCCTAGCCAAGCATCAAGAGGAAAGTGATGTCGACGAAGGTAGTGATGCCGAGAGGGACCAAGGTGCACAAATGGGATCGCTACAGCTCTTGAATGGGATCCAGTCCGCCCCGAAGACCCAAGCCAAAGGATTGCTATTCGTGGACGTTACCATCAATGGAAAGGCCTCAAGAGCAATGCTCGACACAGGTGCGTCCCATAACTTTGTCTCTTTAAATGAAGCGAAGAGGCTTGGTTTTAGCATCGTGAAAGGGGGAGGATCCGTCAAAGCCGTGAATTCTGCCGCTCAACCCATCCATGGGTTTGTTCGAGGAGTCAAGACCGTCATTGGGACATGGTCAGGCCGCATGGACTTCTCGATCGTGCCGTTAGACGACTACCCACTCATCCTTGGGCTTGAGTTCTTTGAACAAGCCAAGGCAATACCGATGCCTTTTGCCAACAGTCTGTGCATCACAGAAGGTGCACCATCATGCGTGGTTCCAACCATAAGGGCCACCAAGTCAGAGACAAGAGTGGTCTCCGCACTTCAGCTCAACAAGGCCGTTCGAAGGGCCAAGCCGTCCAAGGGACTAAACAAAGGCAAGGGGGTGACCGTGTCAGGGAAGGCCACCAAGCACGTTGCTTCCAAGACCACCGAGGGTCAAGGTTCGAGGGAAAGGTCTTCCAACGATGACGACAAGCCGAGGGTAAAAACAAGGCGAGCTAGGAGACGAGGGAAGCGCTCCAGCAACACCCCTGTTTCGCGAGGACGCGACGAGGACGTCGCGAGATCGGGTGGGGGAGGATGTCACGCCCCGCCTGGTCGTGACCCAGCCATCCGAGGGGCACACCCGCCCGGGTGCACCGAGCAGCACCGAGGTGTGCCACCCAGGTGCGCAGTGCGCGCCCGATCCGCCCCACCTAGGTGCGCAACGCGCGCCCAAGACGCCCCACCTAGGTGCTTGCGGGCTAACTTGAAGAGAATGAGGCATACCAAGCCTTTTAAGGCCACAAGTGCTCCAAAGAAGACTCTAGATCGGCCTAGAAGGCCCCACACGTCTCCACACTCACCCGAGGGGTTCCAGAAGGCTCCACATCAATCTAGGCTCACCCGGAGGAACCTAGAAGACCCGAGAAAGACCAAGAGGGCTCGAGACAAGTCTGGAAGGCTCGGGACAACTCCAGACGACTCCAGAATATTCTAGAGTAACTTAGAATATATTAGAGCTTTTAGACCATTTAGGATATATGTAGATAAGTGTGGAATTATCTAGATATGTCTAGGTCCCTTAGATATTTTTGGAGGCAAAATGTGAGCCGTCCGATCAAATAAATCTCCACCGTCCATTAGGGAGGTTGGAGGCTATAAATAGACTTGCCTAACTCATTTGTAAACCATCCAAGAAGTCCTACACTTCTCTTGTAAAGCATACTTGTAAGCTTCCGTTGCTTAATACAAGGTTCCTTTCCTTGTAAACACTTTTGCTCCTACGTTTTGCCATAGCGTTGCGACATCAAGGCTTACTAGCATCGTGCCGAGTGTGCTAGTGCCGCACGGATTCGAGCTTGAAGAATAAGTCCGTGACAATTAGCTCTGAATTGAAAATAACCAAACATTGGGATTAAATATTTTATTTGTGTGGTCTACGAAAGCCTTTGTTTTATATCCAGAAGAAGCATGATATTTATATCTCATTTGCTTTTTCAAGAAAGAAACGTGTGGTATGATTATGAAGATTATAATCTGGAAATTTGGACACTTTGTTTGTGTAACTTATCAATTTACTGGATTTGATTTGAGGACGAGAATTAGAGAGGTTTATGCCATCGGTTTAAATAAATATCTTCTTTGGGGTCCGTTTTTTTAAACCTAACCCGGTTTTTGTACAAGCACAATACACAAAAATCATTTCAATTTTTATACAGAATACAAGGTTCCTTTATGTAGAGCGGGAAAAACTCAGACTCTTACTTAAAAACTTTGAATTATTAGACTTGATTCGACGTAATTAAATTTTACTTGTTTTTATTCGAATCGTAATTTCATGAACTCTATTTGACTTGAATTTTTTTAAATAAAGTCTAAATTATAAAATTAAAATTCAAATAACTCAATTTTTTTAATAATTAATTCATATATTTTCAAATTTAAGTTAGTACTTGAGTCCCTCAATTCTTTCTGGCATATTATATAGAGATAACCCATCTCTCTTTCATTTTATTTAGGGAAAATCTAGTTAATTAACAATTTGCAGTAGCCATTGATGAGTAAAATACACAAGTTTAGTTTCTCTCTGCATTAAAATCTACACAATAAGCTTCATTTTGTGTTTTTTTAATATAAATTATGAGGCTTGCTTTTGCTCTATATCTTGTTCATCAAGTCTTCTTCATCATCAACAACATTATCTTGTTCCTCAGATTCTTCATCTTCCAAAACTTCATCATCATTTGGCTGCACAAATTGCAGCTTCAAACGCCCATCTTCCCTACACGCATGCAAGAATTCTTGTGTGGGGACCCTCACCTGCTCCAGCACAAATCTCCCATCTTGCCTGTAAGACTTAAAGCAAAACCATGGCTTCCCACTCTTCCCTATACATGAAATCGGCGGTGGAAATCCTCCTCCGCCACCGCCACCGCCACCGCTTCCCCTTGACCTCTTCAACTCACCATACAGATTATTCTCCATTGCCGAATGCTTTGCCGTCGTCGTCGTTTTGTTTTCCCAGTCCTGTTTCATCTCATTTTTCATGTCTTCAACATCATCGGAGCTCTCAAAACCAAGCCCTTCTGTGCATAACTGCAGACTCTCGGAGCTCCATGAGAAGCTCTCACTCTTTTCATGGCAGCGAATGGTGTTTTGGGGTGAAGTTAAATTGTTTTCATGAGAATTGAAAACTTTAAAGGAAGGAGAGGAGTGGGGAATATCGTTGAAATGGAGTTCGCCAAAGATTTCAGTGAAAGCAGGCGGGTGAATAGGTTTGATTTGGTTCCATGAAGAAAGGGATTCGAGCAAAGTAGGGTTTTCTGGTAATGGGGTTTCAAAGATGTGTTGAATGCTCCCACAGGCAGCCATGGATTTGGTCTCCAACTGGAACAAGAAGAAATATATAAAGAGATTTCAAGTTAGTTGTGTAAGAACACGAGAAATGTGAGGAGGGGGTTGGAAAAGTTGCAATTAATCTTACCATTTCTCCTTTTTTTTTTCTTCTAAAAATATGAAATCGGAATCCAATAAGTATTTCGGTGAAAAAAACGGATGATGTTCATATTAGGATACACGAATTCAAACTACTTTGTCTAGGGGTGAGAATTGTCGGGTGCCTGAGTTTTGAGTACTCGGTTCATCCGGGTACCTCAATTTTCGGCCCGTGTCTCGGCCCATCTCATTCGGTACCCGTTTATTTTTTTTATTCTAAAATTTTAAAAAAATCACATATTAAACACAAAAATATTTTAAAAAATTTTTAAACTTTAAACTTTAAACTTAAAAAACATATAATACAAACATAAAAAAGAATTTAGAGATTTAAATTTAGTTTTAGAGTAGAAATATTAAGAAATTAAAAATATAAAAAATATATATTAAATATTATCTGGTCGGGTACCCGGTAACTTAAAAATCCCGGCCTGTGTCCCGGGAAAATTCTCGAGTCGGGTAACTTTTTTTTAGAGAATTATCCGGTATTTTTAAGTTCGGGCTATCATTTCGGATCAACCGGATCGAGTATTTTTGGCCACCTCTAACTTTATCTACAAGATGTATGAACAATTTTCATTATGACTTTTTTTATGATATTTGTAACATCCCACTAAAAATCTTTTTTTATTATGTTTCTTAAATTACGTGCGCCAATTGCGACATGCCACGTAATCCCAAAACGTGTTTCCAATCATAAATTGCCATGTAGCAATATGGTAATGGTGGTGTCCAGGATGTATTGATGTGATTTGTGAGACCATTTGCACCCTCCACATCTCCATAACATCTTTATATTTTTTCACATTTCAATTAAAATATAACTTTTTTCTCTTTCATAATTATTTCCTATCGCTAGATACGTAATTAAGTTGATATTTTAAATTAACAAGATACTAATTTGATTTAAAATAACAGTAAATATTTTATAATAATATCTTTTTATGTTTTTACATAATTTTGAATAAAAATAAATAAAACTATCATTTAGAAATTAAATAGATAAAAGACGTAATTGGTGATCATTTATGAAATCCTTAATCAGTATCACTTGAACCTATAATTGTTCATTAAATTAAATTTTCTAAACATGAAATATTTTAATATTATTTTAATCCTTCAAATTTAAGCACATTGCCTAATCTTTATCACTTAATGCATATTGTTTCTAGATGAGGCAAAGCTAAGCCATTGGTTTAGGGATTTAAAGTCTTAACAACCAGCTTTCGCCATCAAGTCCCCTACATGTACTCCTATGTAATTTAAAAAAAAATAATTTATTTATAAATTTGTCTCCCAACTTTAAACATTTATATTTTGTATCTCAACTCTAAATCCTGAGTTTGTCCCTAAACTCTACTAAGTACTATCAACTTTTCAAATGCTCATATCAGTTCCCCCAAAAAATGGAAGCTTACTCTAATTAGAACAATTATAAATTAATATTTAATGTATTAATGATAATATAAGTTTATGATAAAATGTTTCATGCACTGACAGTGGAAACAAAAAGTTTCCACAAGCGCTCGTATTTTATGATTTAGCGATTTTGTTTAATGTTTAAGATTTAAGAGCTTTGAATTTGTGGGTTATGATAAGAATTTAGTGTCTAGAGGTTAATGTTTATGTATTAACCCATAAACCCTAAATCCTAAATTCTAACAACAACCTATAAATTCAAAACTCTTAAACTTAAACCCTAAAACTAAAATACTTGTGACAACTTTTTGTTTCCACTGTTAGTGCATGGAATAATTACTCCAAGTTTATATATTGTCATTAAATTATGTGATATCATCATTTTATTATAGGGATGGCAAAATAACCCGTCCTTGTCGGGTCCCGACTGACCCGACCCGATAGGGGCAGATTTTTTAATTGAAAAATCGGGTTCGGGCGGGTCGGGTCAGATTATTAAAAAAATAAAGTCGTACGGGTTCGGATTTAGGGTGAAAATTCCCTGACTTGCCCCGCTCTGATATATTTATATATTATATTTAATATATTTCTTTAATTTTTTCAGGGCGGGTAGGATTTAGTCAGGTTTCTTATTAAAATATCGGAGTCGGGTTATACTTTTTATTATTTCAGGACGGGTCGGGGCAGAGATACAATATATTACAATGGGGCGGGGCAAAGTCGAGACAAATGTTTTAAATTTAAGGTAGGGGCCGAGGTACCCAAAAACCTGCCCTGTCCCGTCCCATTAACATCCCTATTTAATTACATGTCAATATCTCATTAGAAAACTTTAAATACAAATGTGAAATTAAATTTTTTTGTTGCCCTTTCAGTTTTCAAGGCTTCGTCTTGACTAATCCGAATTAATTCGCGTTGCACACTTGGCTTTAGTACGTGAGTCACCCAATAAAAAATTTCGCATCAAATATTTTTAATAGATAACATTACAAAATTCATTTGTGATACATGAAATTATACACCATTGCCAAGACTTTTCGTGCGAGGCAAGCAAGGCCTCATGGCAAAACAGTCCAAGGAGCGATGATTTGGAAGCGCCCAAGCGTAGGTTAGTTTTCTCTATGCACGAATAGGGCACGCTGCCAAGGTGATGGTAAAGCGGCTTGTGGTGGCGTGATCCGGGACGAACTAAGGATGTGGATATTGGTTACTCAAAATTCATTGGTATATGATCGGCTTTGGATGCGAAGCTTTGGGGTATTTTGATAGGGCTTCGTCATGCATGGGACTTGGGGTATCGTCGTGTTAAGGTGGAGGTGGACAGTAGTGATGCGATACAGGTTTTGACCAAGAACGCGAAAATGGTAGGCTTTGCTCACTTATTCTTATGATTAAGGTATTGCTTGACCGAAGTTGAGAAGTATCTCTTATACAGATTACACGTGAGGCTAATAGAGTGGTTGATGCGACGGCTAAGTATGGTTTTCAATTGACCTAAGGAGATATATCGTTTGTGCAACTACCGGATTTTATTATTGACGCGTTACACGCTGATGTTAGTAGTACTATGATGTGACTTGTATATTTAAGGTCTATATATTCACTCTTTTTTTTATTTAAACTTAAAATTTTTTTTTAACGAGGTACTTATTTTCCTTTTTTTACTTATAAAAGAAAATAACTTTGCAAGAGCCAAGGGGAGGCGGAGAATTTAGGAGCAAAAGGGTGAGGGAGACAGGGCAGCAGAAAGAGTTTCCAAAGCGGGGTGATGAGATAAGTGAAGGGAGGCACAAAGCAAGTGGGCATTTTTAGCTTTTTTTGGAAATTGGAATATTCTCAAACGATCCCTTCCCTTTTACATCGTATGATATCCACTCCTTTTTTGTTTCTTCTTTTTTCACAATATATGGTTGGCTCCTATTCTTCTTTTTATGTGGCATCTATGGGTCCAATTATCCTCCATCCTCCGATATTTTAAATGCTTTATATAAAAATATATTCGGGTCAAATCCGACTCAACTTAGGTATCTCTAATGCGGTTAGGGGGATATTTCTTCGCATTCAAAAATAAATGGATGGAGAATATGATTTTTATCATGTTAATTTGAAATAAATATATAGACTATTTTGTAAAATAATATGACATTAATCAAATAATAATCAATGAAATCTAATTAACAGAAAATTAGTTTCTTGCCATATGTGGAACATGGGTCAGAATGTGTCTTGCATTCAAGTTAAACATTTTTTTTTGATTAAATAAGAGATATTATATTTTTATATTAGAATTCAAACACTTACAAAATGGGCTAATATTTACATCTTTAGCCACTAGGTCAATTACTGAATCTCAAATATTTTTATTTTTAACTACAATATATTAACGAAATTACTATTACAAAAATCGCAATTATTCCTAAAATAGAAAATACTATACAAAAATATAATAACTAGTCAAAAAGATTAATAATTATTTAAAAAACATAATGTCAAAAAAATACTCTTAACGTTTGACTGAATAATCACTTTGGTCTCTATTTTTATTTGAAGCAATTCAACATTCAACGTTCTATTTTTGGTCAAAATGACTCATCTAGAAATGGAAATTGTTAGTCAACTAACAATAAACAACATGAAATAACTTGACAAAATAACACGTCAGTAAATTTTTTTTATAATGTTATAGGATGAGTCTACCACGTGCGACGAACACCGATGAACACCGCTGAACACCATTAAATTAATTAATAAAGATTTAAAATTTTAAGGACCCATCATACAATTAATAATTATTTTTAAAAATTTAATTAAATTATTTTTATATATATATATATATTAAATTTTATTTTTTAATAAGGGTAAACTATATATTTAGTACCTCATATATTTTTGTATTTCTATTGAACCCTCATTATTTAAAATATTATTTTAATTTGACCCTATTCTTTATAAAAATAATTTAACCTTTAACCCTCAACCTAAAACCCTAAACTATTAAACTTTAAACCCTTAAACTCTCAAACCTATACCCTAAATCATATACCATATAAAAATAATTTCATCATCATCGATTCAATTCAATTCAATTCAATGAATTGTTGAATTCTCCTAAAAAATTCAATTAAATTATTTTTTATATATATCAAAATTAATTAAACTCGAATATCTTAAAACTAACACTATCATCTTATTTGAGATGAAGAGGCTATCACCTCCGCAGGAAAATTCTGGCCAAATGATGTAATGATTTTAAACTTCCTAGATGATGTAATAAACATAGTTATACCTTGGTAAAGCATAAAGCAGAAAAATCAAAGTTTTTTTTTATAAAATAAATCAACAATTTATTTAACTTTTAATCAAACGAATAAGTAACCAATCCGATCACAAACACAAGCAGTACAGTACAAGAACAGTAAAAATCACCAGTATTTTACGATATAACACAGTAGAATTTCAAATTTTCTCGAAAAAAAAATAATAAAACCTAGAATTTTGCTTTCTCAAACTTGGAAAGGACAATGCTAATTCTTCAAATCCTCATCCGCAACTTTCCCATTCCTCTGTTTCAACGACCCGCCATTGGCAACCAAAATTAAAGCAGTCGATATGTTATTGACAACATTTCACATTAGAATAACAGGAAGAATTCGAAGATTTAAGTGTGATCAGTGAAATATATTTGATATAAATATATAATAATTTAATTTAATTTTTATGAGAATTCAACAATTTATTGAATTGAATTGAATCGATGATGATGAAATTATTTTTAATGATATATGATTTAGGGTATAAGTTTAAGAGTTTAAGGGTTTAAGGTTTAATAGTTTAGGGTTTTAGGTTGAGGGTTAAGGGTTAAATTATTTTTTATAAAGAATAGGGTCAAATTAAAATAATATTTAAATAATGAGGGTTCAATAGAAATACGAAAATAGGTGAGGTACTAAATATATAGTTTACCCTTATTAAAAAAATAAAATTTTAATATATAAAAATAATTTAATTGAAATTTTTTAAATAATTATTAATTGTATGATGGGTCCTTGAAATTTTAAATCTTTATTAATTAATTTAATGGTATTCATCGGTGTTCATCGTTAGTGGTGTTCATCAATGTTCGTCGCCCGTTGTAGAATTTTCCAATGTTATAAAATTATTTTTAGACTAATGTGACATTTTTTCAAGTTAACAACTTTATATACCATATCGGCGTGCACTGACATATAAGTTTGTCACATCATTTCAATTCATTTATTTTTAGTTGACTAACAACTTTATCTATAGAGGGAATATTTTGATCTAAAATGAATTATTAAAGGTTAAATTACTTAAAAAAAATTAAAAACAATGTGACCATTCAACTAGACACTAGGGGCATTTTTTTGCTTGCTTGTTTAAAATGATAACATGAAAACTAAAATGCAATAATTATTTAAAATATGCAAATATATTAACTACACGAAAATGTTATACATAATATATTAACCAAACAAAATATTAAATTATAACATTAAAAACAAACTAATCATACTAAAATATATACACATAATTATAAACCACATAATAACCATTCAAAAATAAAATATTTAAAATTTCACAAGCTATTTGAGTACTCGAATAACCTGAAGTTGAAAATAATCATTTCAAGTCGAGTTTGACGTAACACGTTAATAAAAGAAATTAATTTTTGATTTTACCCCTAAACTTTAAATAAAATATTAATTTGACTCCTAAACTTTAAATAACTATCTAATTGCCAAAACCTTCATCCAGAAAAAAAAATCAGGTCGAGCTAAACTCAAACTTTTTTCTTGAATCCTTCTTCTTCACCATCATCCCACAAACTTTGATTTAAGTATTTGAACCCCATAACAGTTTTATTCTAACAATGAAGTTTTAACTTTTTCCCTCAGGGGAAGTTCTCGTACCATTTTCTATGCTTGATGCTCATTCAGAAACAAGGCTATTAAAAAGATCTTCTCCAATCAGAAAAAAAACACAAATTCAATGAAAACTCAACACTTCAATAGTCCACACGTTCTAACAAAACACTACTGAAATACTCAACTTCTTGGGTTAAAATCTGATTTCAGTATTTAATTACCACACCAACTTTCACTCACACAAGTCTTAAAACAAGTACCAACTCAAAAGATTCTGTTTGAAGGGCCCATGGTGCTTTTCAAGTAGAGGCATCTCACCTGGCAATCAACACAAATTCAATCAGAATTATGCAAAAATATATCCAATTCAGTGTTAATTCAAATGGCATGAATTTTAAACAGACTTAAGGGGTTCGCGTGGATTTAATAACACAGAATCGGGGATAGATTAGGATCCCGAATGAAAAAAGAAGTTAAAATAAAGGCCTACATATGTAAAATACAGCCAACTGTCGTGTTATATATATACACATATATTATCAAGGAAGAAACTGATCCGTATTATAGAACATTCTGTAATCAAAAAGTAGAAAACAACTCCAGAATCCTGTATGCATACTATCAAGGAAGAAATAAATTATGTGGAACAGAGTACCCAAGCAGCCTAAAGATATAGAAGCTGGGAAAACTCACATTTTGCCAGTTTTTCTTCAACAATGAAACAAGGAAATTCACACTCATTTGCACATTCTGGAATATCTGCTTCTCTTCCATTGCTACATTCCCTACAGCCACTCCCATGCAAAGAACCTTCTTCAACTGAAACTTAACCATTGCCTTGGTCTCATTCACTTTGGACTCAAGGGATTCCTGGTGAGTAACAAGGGTTGGGAATTTCCCTGCATTTGTGCACGAAAAACCCCAAGATCATACTTTAGAATCACAAATAAAAAATGTAGTTAATCTCCCAACAAATGCCTTAGGAAGTACAAAATAAAAATGGATGAAAACAGATGCAACACAAATATGGAACACTTGCCTGCTTTGTTAAGACCAGGACCCAAGAGACGAGGAATCTGCTTGATGACCGATTCAGAAGCCAAAAAGGCATGATACTTCTTAGCAAGCTTTTTGACCAACTTCTTATTCTTGTTTAGCTTCTTCAGTGCTTCAACATCCATATAATCCAAACCTATCTTCTCGGCCTACAGTACAAGATAAACAATTCAAAAGAGAACTCATTGCACAAACGGCTACTGGAGGGTTAAAAAGCAGTGTTGTAAAGGGTGAAAGGTGCACTTCAAGAGCTACTGAAAGGTTAAAAGACTTACATAGTTGCCTTGGGCACAAGGCATAAAAGGAGTTCTCGCCAGAGAGAATCAAGGCACAAAATGGATCCGCTTTTGTACATAAAAAATAAGCTAAGATATACAACTATGATAATAAATTCTAAGGGTGATCCAGTTTATCTACAAAACATGCAATTTTATTTTTATCACCAATATGCATGATTTTCTTATGGTTCCATAATTATACTTGAATGTTCAACAATTGAGAAGCAGAGAGTTCAATAATACCCATTTCTTACAAGTAAAGACACATTTAATTAAAAGGTTAAAAGCAAAGAAATTAATGGAAATTCCAATCAAATTCTCAGGTAAAATACAAGGGGACACCTATCCACCTTAAGTAATGAAAGTTTCACTTTAGAAAGCAACAAATTTACCTCTTCAACGTGTTGAGCATCTCCAAGCATGCAGATCTTCATCTTCGGGCGAGGGATGTGTGGCAGCTTCACGGAACCACTGAAACGCTTGTCTTTCTGGGGATCATAGTTTTTCAACCCAATCTGGAGTTCAATGGTTTCAGTAAACTTCCGTTGCTTCTCCTTCGACTGAGCCACAATAGTTGAAATAGCTTCTCTAAGGGCATCGCTCTGAAGCTTGCTGCAAATAGTAAATCAAAAAAAAAAATCTTTCAAGGAAAGAAATGAACAAACTACGACATGCATCATAAATTACTATGATGAAGGATCAATCTAAGAGAAAAAAAAATTCAAACAGAGTTCAAACACAAAACTTAAAAATTTCCAGTCTAATCAACGAGCCAAAAAAATCGGGCGTCCACTAAGAATAAACCAACTACACCTAAGAACAAAGCCATTTCCTGCTCCATAGTGGAAATGACCCAACAAATTACACTACAAGACAGAGAAAAGCCAATGAAACAAAACAGCTCAAATTCACTTGCGCTAAACAATAGCAAGATTAAGGACACAGCGTATAAATTAAACGAGAAAAGGAAGAAATTTCCAGGAGCCAATATTAAAGTTGGGTATTTAATTTCAGAATATATATAAAAAGAAGAAAAAATCGAAAAAAAACAAGAATGATAAAATGAAGTGTAAAGAATGAAGAATTAAAACTACCTCATCTCTGACCCTCCGTTCTTTCCCGGAAAAAAGCTGCAAAAAAACTAGCCTGTAAAACAAAGTTTCAATTCATCAACAAGCGAAGAATTTACGGATTAACGTTAGATCTTAGAGAAGAAATGGAAGGTTTAGCGAGAAAGAGAAGAGAGTAGCTACCAGAGAAAAGAGAAGTTAATTTTGTGTGGATACTGGAAAATATAAAGGAATCGGCATAGTAAAACCCTAGCTAGCGATGGCATTGGGCCAAGTTTGGGTTTAAAACCTAAACTCAAATTATCAGTATTAGATTTGAATATAAAATGATCCGTTCACAATTAAAATTTAAAATTTGATTTTTATATTTTAATTTTGTTACTTACGTTGTTATTGGTTTTATTTATTATACTCAAAATATTTTTTAATTCACAACGTTTGAATTTGTATTGTGAATATTATTTAAAAGATTTAAAGTTCTATTTCATAAGGCTAACGGATAGTTATAAACTTGTAAACGAACCAAACGTGCAATGAACCGTTCGTGAACTGTTCGACGGGAAGTTTATTTATGTTCGTTTATTTATTAAATGAACGAACATGAACAAGATTTTCTGTTCGTTTAGTTAAATGATGGAACATGAACAAAAGGCTTGTTCGTTCATTTATGTTCGTGAACGTTCGTGAAAAATATATATAAAAAAGTGACAATATATAAAAAATTAATGAAAAAATTGTACAAACGAACATGAACATACCCTCGTTCGTGTTCGTTCGGTTCATTTACAGGCCTAGATAGTTAGTATCATTTTATATTTTTTATAATATAACTGACAGTTAGTATCATTTTATATTTAAATTATTAAATATGGGCAGATCCAGGGATTTAAGTAACATAAATAGGTCATAAAGTGACAATATATAAAAAAGTAATGAAAAAATTGTACAAAATATATATTATGTAAAAATCGTATAAAAAGTAAGAATAGAAATGATTTGATGATTGAATCCAACAAGTGTCTTAGTGAAAAAACATATAATGTTCATCTTAGGTGATACGGGTTTAAATCGCTTTATCTACAATGTGTATGTGCATTGTTAAAGCGTTAAAAATATATATATGAACATATATTATTTTATAATTAAAACCATTGATATAACGCAATAATACAAATAGAAGAAGGGTGTTCATATGATAACATGTTTAAATCATGGAGAAATAACCTTCAATTTTCTAATAAAACAAAATGTTTCAATAATTACAAAGGAGTAAGAAATTAAAGCAATCTATAAATCTCCCCTTCATATATTTCATAATTGAATCATAAACTTGAGTTTAGAAATCAATTGAGAAAAAAATTAGGCATATTCAAATTGCACCTCTACATTCATATATTTCCTCATCAACTGAACAATAGACGAGGTGAAATTGGCCAATATTTGGCATTCTTCGTACGACTTGGCTTCAGAAACAGACCCAAAAATAACCAGTTTTCTAAGTTTTGGGCACCGTAGCAATAGTTCCTCCACCAAATATGAGAAGAGTTCGTTAATTGTAGTCCATCCCAGCTCCAACACCATAATATTCTCCAAATTAGAAGACCCTTCCAAACCATATTCCAATACATCATCTTTCAATTCGTAACTTAATGCAAGATGTTCCAACTCAGGAAAACACACAGCAATTGTTTCGAAATCCACAACCTCATCATCTTCATCATCAAAGGTCACGTCCCAAAGCCGAAGTTTCTTCAAGTTCGATGATCTCGAGATCATCTGAAAGAATTTCGGCCAGATGATTGTGAAGTTACTAACATCGACTACCTCGAGGGTATCGATAGTCTCGTCGATTTCGAGATGTATGGCACTAACATCGTCGATTTTGAAATATTTCAATGTGCCTTTTCCGATCAGTTCGAAAAGCTCAAGGGCACAATCCTTTAAATGCAAACGTTCGATACTGTCCGCCTCCAGCATAAATTTATCCAAACTAATCGCTTCAACGTAGATAATTTTTAACGTAGGGCTATTCAGTTCTAGTGTCACGTGATTATCCGACATCGCAATCTCCGGATTGACGAGTTCTAGGCTCTCGAGCATCGGACATGCAGATAACAAAAGGCTCAAATCCAAAGCTGAAATACTTACATGACTTAGAGAAAGGGACTTCAAACATGGGAATCTCTGAAAATTAGGTTCAACGCCTGTTATTGAATTGTTGGCTAGTGCCAAAGTTTCCAGCTTTTGCCTCCCACAAATTTCGAGGATGTTAACGTTCGGACCGGTCCGAACATTATAAAACAACCGGTGCAAGGTTTCCCTGGTGTACATGAGCCATGCAATAACGGTTGAAGCTGAGAACTCATCAACATCGTCCAACAAAATTGATAGGCCTTGCAATCCTTTTGTTTGGAATATTGTTCGGGTGATCAAGATCTCTAGTTGTCTAGGCGTAGTGTCACGATAAGGCGGCAAATCATTCGAGTTAAATTCGAGGTTGTGAAGGTGTTTTTGACAAGCTTCTCGCCATTTCCAAGATATCGCGGAGGCTCTGATCACATCTCGAGCTCCTCCAAGATGAGACAATATATTTCCGATGACTTCAACCGGTAGATGTTCCATTGCCGTAGAGATCAAAAGCTCATAAATTCGATTTTCGGAAGATACACAAATTCTTCATAAATTGGCATGGGTTGAAATTATTTCCCATGGGTTGTTTACCAGCAAGGAGAAACCACCTGTACATGTTGAAACAAACATAAAAAATTCGTAATCTAATTAGAAAAAATAGGTTTCAAAGGGAAATTTAAGTAATATAATCTCAGCAATATTCAAAACAAATAAAGATCTAATATCTTCAAATAAAGGATCAAAATCAATCAAGTATTGTCTGGGTTGTTAAAATCAATTCAATAAAAAATCTCAAAATTGAATGTACATATAAATCTAAATTAAAAAAAATTAAAGTTTTAGCATCTGGGAATTTAATAGATATCTAAAATTTTACATCAAATTGGAAGAAAAAAAACTTACCTGGAATCAGAGAAAAAGATGAAGGGTTGCGACTAATGATTGATTGATTCATTTTAATGAAAAAATTAGGAGAATCAAATAAAATGATAGGCATTTGTCGGGGCCTCTCTATTAATGTAAAATGCAAACTACTTGCCTGCTTATGCGGTTATGCATGTTCCTTTCCACTTTCAAACCAATGTGGATCAGTCTTTCCTTCTTTTCATGAATTCTTTTATTTTTATTATAGTTTATGAATAATTATTTTTGTGTTCTGAATTTGTGATCTATAACTTTTTTTTTTCGTATAACATATATATATAGTATTGTAGAATTAGTTTTGATATTTTTAACAAAATATTTGCTTATAAATATATTGAAAAACTTTTAATTATATATATTTTTAAGGAAAATATTTTGATACAAAGTTTACACAAGCCTTTGATACCACCATTATTACAAGACTATGATCAACAAATGGATCCAAATCAAATTATACAATTTACAATTTACAAACCCTTATACAATAAACATGAGCAAATTAGTGTCCCTAGCAAAATAAAAGTTATTGTTGGGATGATTTTCCTTAAATAAACATTAGCAAATTAGTCGCCATTATCTCTTGTACTTCCCGAAGTCTCCCTCTGAAAAATCTTTATAGTCCTGGGTGTGCTATGAATCTTGAATCATGAACTTTAAATCTTACATTTTAACCTTGAATTTTGAATTATAAACCAGCTTAAACTCTAAAAATTAAACCATACACTCTAATCTTGAATGTTGAATCATAAACCTTAAACTCTAAAAACTAAACCCTACACTTTAACTTTAAATTCTAAACCATAAATCTATTTTTTCTAATGTTGAGGCATACATAGGGGCACCAAAAGTGCATAGGATTTCTCTTTCAAGATTTTGAAGAATAGAAATTCTCTACCCTTTTCGGTGCCTCTATTATGCTCTCACACTAAAAAATAAATTTAATGTTTGGGGTTTAAGGTTTAAGGTTAGGGTTTAGGGAATCGGGTAGATATAATTTCTTAGAGTGTATGGTTTAGGATTTAGAATTTAAGGTTATAGCTTAAAATTTAATTTTTAGTATTTTTTGGTGTTGGGGCATAGAAAGGGTACTGAAAAGGGACAGAGGATTTTTGTCTGATTTTGAAAGGTACTTTTGAGAAAAATGTAATAGAAATCCTCTATCTTTTTGGATGCTTCTATGTATGTCCTAACACTAGAAAATATGTTTAAGATTTATGCATGCCTTAAAAGTTTGCAGAGGAAATGGAGAGAAAAGACAGCAGTTCGCGGAGAGCGGCGACAGGAGCTAAAAGACCGGCGGCAAAGTTTGTCAACGAAGCGCGACAAGCAGAGTCTGGCTTAAGATCGGTGGAGAAGTTCTGGCTACCCAAGAATCGTCTAGATACTTCGTTCAGAGCAGGGAGTTCTCATCCAGTCTCGCAGGCGAGGAAAGGTTTTTCAATCTTCGTAGACTACATCAGGAGACGCTTGAACAAAACTGCCTTGGCGGAGGCGTTCGAAGAGTTTGGTCGTGTTCTCGACGTTTATATCGCTTACAACAACCCAAAAAGAATTCACATGAGCTACACCTTTGCCTTCATCCGCTTTGCGACCTTGGCGGAAGCTACTAGAGCCATCAAATCCTGCAAATCCAAGAGATTAGATGGTTTCCTTATCAGGGTGTTCTTGGCTAAGGAAGCTCAAAGGACTATCCCTAGGACTTTTCCGAAAGATTCTATTCGTCAGCCGGCTCCGGCTAACAAGGTTTTCCCTCTAAAAGACACCAGATCATACAAGGAAGCGCTCCTATCAAAAACCAAGCAACCCAATGGTAATAAACAGTACCATGGCTCTACCAGCACGGCCCCGGCTACGGGTCTCAGAAGATCCAATGCACATCACATATGTCGAAAATTGGATATCATAACGTGTGGATTCCTGGAAGATGCAAAAGAGTATTCAATTGCCATTCCCAAAAATGATTCGGAGTGGGTAAAGCGTTGCCTTATTGGCCAAATCAAAGGCATGTATGATGCACTTTTTGTTGAACAATCTCTTAGATCCGAAGGTTTTAAGGTGAAGGTCAGCACTTGGTCCGGTTTTTTTGTGGTTCTAATATTCGAGGAAGAAGAACAATTGGAGATTTTTCTAGATCTTAAAGAAAGTCTCGGGGCGTCTTTATTTTCGGTCATTGATTCACTATCTAATTTTATGTTGAAGAAACAGCTAAAGGTGTGGGTTAACATGGCCGGTATCCCTCTTGCAGCATGGCACACTTCTGTGTTTTCTTTCCTTTGCAGTCAATGGGGAACATTGATAAAAATTGACGAAGATACATTACATAAAAACCGCTTTGACAGCGCACGGATCCTGGTGGGCGTCAGCAATATTGCAGACATACCGCCTCTCATCCCATTCGAGTTCAACGGAGCTTTCTCCTTCATCAAGGTTTCGACAGCTGAGTACGAAGATGAACATTGTTGGATTGACGAAGAAGAAACAAACAACCAAAATTTTTTTCCGGGCATCAACCCCAGTGACTACGAACCCCTCCCTGCAAATCCGGTGAACGTTTCCTCTCCCAATAATTTTGGAACGGGACATCATTGCCCTCGTGAGACTCACTATCCTGACCATTCTGAGAACTTGTCGGCCTCCATTCCTGACATTCCCCCACGTGCTATAAATGAGCTTGGCGGCGCTCAAGATAATGAGGTGGCTTACCCGAATATCATTAATACCTCAGCTGAAAAGTTGGTGGATATCCCCATATTCAAAGATAAAGAAGAACATTCCTACTCGTCTGGCCCAAGCAATACAACAGAGCCCATTTTAGATAAAGACTCTGGACTATTCTCAATTAGACCCAGACTACATAAAGGATTCACCGGGCCCCATTCAGCCCCATCCAAATTTCGGCCTAATCAAGCATGTATATCCCCTGCATTCTCATCTCCTGGAAATAACGCCTTAAACCGACACAGAGCCACTTCAAAAAAAGCCAATTTGAGAGAAACGGTTTCACATAATCTGGCATCCGAAGACCCACTTATCTCTCAACCCAAACAATTGCAGGAAGCTCAAGCTTGCGTGGAAGTATGTTCTTCTTTGGGATTACTTTTCAAAGCTCCGATGATCGAGGTTCTAAACAGATTCGAAGCGGTCTAATCCGCTGGGGAATCAGCCAGTCGAGTAGATGAAAGTATTCGTGTTTCCATTGGGTATTCATGCTTAGTTGTCTTCTTCTTTCCTGGAACATCAGAGGTTTGGGTAACTTCGCCAAGAAGGCCGCGGTGAGAAAGTGTATACGGGAGGTTAAAGCTAAAATTGCTTTTGTACAAGAAACCAAATTGCAATCTGTGAACAACAATCTGATCAACAAAATTTGTGGGCCGATGTTTAGCAATTCATGGGTGTGCTCGCCATCTTCAGGTGCGTCAGGCGGTATTTTATCAGTTTGGGATTCAAGCTTTTTCGGATGCGAATCCAATATAATTGAATCAAACTTCATATGCTCTATTGGTAACATCATCCCACTTGACTTCAATTGCATTTTGGTGAATATTTATGCACCAAATGATTATCAAGACAGGGCTGAGATGTTCGAATCTATTAGTAGAATCCTACAGCAGATCAATAAGCCTATCATAATGGGGGAGATTTCAACGTCGTGCGATTCGCTTCAGAAAGAATAGACGCAAAACACAATCAGAATGCTATGAGGGTGTTCGCTGACTTCATTGATAACCTGTGCCTTATCGACCTCCCTCTTCAAGGCAGTCAATTTACATGGTCTAACTTCAGAGAAAGCCCATCTTTCAGCCGGATTGACAGAATCCTTGTATCTCCGGAAGTGGCTGCTCTTTGGCCGAATATTTCACAAGTTGCCTTGTCTAAAAAGATATCAGATCACAATCCGATCTATTTGTCGATAGAGGAACACAATTGGGGGCCGAAACCTTTCCGGTGGTTCGATAGTTGGTCTGAAGACAAAAATTTGGTTGAGTCCATTAAGCATTCATGTCAGCAGAATCAAGGGTTGGGACTTAGCAATATCCTCAAAATGTGTAAGTCGGACATCAAGAGCTACCGCCTACAAAAATGGAACGCTGAGCAATCATCGATCAAAGATTTAGAAGAAAAATGCCGAAATATTGAAAACTCTATGGCTGCTGGTAATACCAAAAAAGTTCTGGTGCTCACTTTGAATCAGCTCCGCAGTAAATTATGGAATCTCTACAGACTTGAAGAACGCGACTGGCTTCAAAAATCTAGATTGAGGTGGTTAGAAGAGATCGAAAGTGCCCTTGCAACATTAGATAGTTCACGCGCCCCGGGTCCGGACGGATTCAATATGGGATTCCTTAAACAATTCTGGTCGGAACTTAAAGAGGACACACTCAAACTGTTCATGGACTTTCACAAAGGTATTTTTCCGACAGTTTCGGTTAATCATACTTTTGTCGTGTTGATTCCCAAAACAGCAGCCCCCTTTCCATTGAAGATTATTGCCCTATCTGCCTTGTGAGTAGTATTTATAAACTCATATCAAAAGTACTAGCTCGTCGCCTTGCTTCGGTCATCGGAGATTTAATCAGTGATTCACAATTTGCTTTCTGCCAAGGTCGACAGATTCTCGACTGTTCCCTTATAGCTAACGAGACCATCGATTATTGCCGAAAACACAAGAAAGAAGCTGTCATCTTTAAAGCCGATTTCCGCAAGGCTTATGACACCGTCGATTGGAAATTTCTGATGTTGATTTTGGATAAAATGGGCTTCCATCCTCTATGGTGCAATTGGATTTCTTACTGCATTTCATCGGCTTCTCTATCCATCTTAGTCAATGGAGTTCCCACCAAGCCTTTTCAGATTCGTAGGGGCCTCCGACAAGGTTGCCCGCTTTCCCCATGCTATTCAATCTTGTTGCGGAAGCGCTTAATTCTATATTATCTAAAGCTGTCAGCCTTGGTTTCTTCAGCGGCATAATCATCGGCAATGATCCTATTATAATTTCCCATCTCCAATTTGCAGACGACCTTATCGTCTTCTGCGAAGCAAGCGAGATGCAAATTAGGAACATAGTGCGCATCCTCAAAGGTTTTGGTCTCGCTTCTGGGCTGTCACTAAACTTATCGAAGACCAAAATTCTAGGGGTCAACGTGGACGAATCTGTCCTAACTTCTTGGGCTTCCATTGTAAATTGTAAGCACGAACTTTTCCCAACCACTTATTTGGGACTACCTTTGGGAGCTTTAAAAAATTCAGCAGCACTATGGCTACCTATTGTGGAGAAGGTTAGAATAAAACTTGAAGGTTGGATGGCAAAATCTTTGTCGTTCGCTGGCCGTATTACTTTGGTGAAAACAGCTTTAGCCAACTTGCCCATGTATTTTATGTCGATATTCGATATTCCAGCGTCGATATCTTCGTCCCTGACAAAGATTATTTCAAGATTCATTTGGGGCTCTCTAGACAAAAGACCCATTTATTGGATAAGCTGGGAACAAATGTGCTTGCCGAAAGCGTATGGGGGCCTTGGTTTGTTCGACTTTAGGCTCAAGAATCGCGCACTTCTTAATAAATGGCTTTGGCGTTTTGGTGTTGAAGTTGATAGTCTATGGAAAAAAACCATTGTGGCTAAGTACAAACAAGACAGCTCCTCTCTACTCCCTTCAAAGATCTCGAACCCCAGTGTATCTTGGATTTGGAAGTCTATCACTTCTCCTTTATTGCAACCGGACAACATCTTTAGCAAAAACATTAGCTTTGTTATTGGCCCTGGAAACAAAGTGAGCTTCTGGTCAGATAAGTGGGCGGGGCCGTTTTTGCTCAAACTAAAATTCCCCCGGATTTATGCCTTGTCAGTGATAAAAGATGGCCCCATTTCTCTCTTTGGTTCTCTCGTAGCAGGCGAGTGGTCTTGACACATTCCACTTCGACGCCCACCTTTTGATTGGGAAAATCCAATTTGGATTGAATTTTTACAAGCCTTATCAACGTGCAAGCCCGGATCAGTTCGATATGACAGCTTACGGTGGACGCCAGCTTCCTCCGGTATGTATTCATCCAAATCTTTTTATGATTTAAACATATCACTTGAGCATGAGAAAAATAGCATATGGAAATCTTGCTGGTCCAACTTGGCTCCCCCCAAAGTCGAAGCTTTCCTATGGAAAGTATTACTTAATCGTATTCCCACCAAAGTAGAACTCATGAAAAGAAATTGTCTCCCTACTCAATCGAACATTTGTGCTCTCTATAATGTGAAAGCTGAAACTGTAGCACACTTATTCTGTCATTGTCAAGTATCGTGGAAGTTATGGGCAAATTGGTGTTCTATGTGGAATTGCCCACTGATCATGCCATGTAATGTTAACGGCCTCCTCCATGCTTGGTCTCACTTTCCTATTCCTCACAGCAGCAAACAAATATGGTTACTAAGTTTCTTTAGCATCTTTTGGTCAATTTGGTTGTGGAGAAACGAGATGATTTTCAAAGGATCGATAATGGATAGCAAACAACTTTTTGATTTATGCATGGTTCGATTGGGATGGTGGTGCAAAGCTAAAGGTCTCATCTCCGACATTCCTTTAAATGATATGGTCTTCAATCCTTCCGTGTTTCAAACATTGAAAAGCACTCATGTTTCCATCTCAAAGTGGTCATCTCCTCCGACACATTGGCTGAAATTTAATATCGATGGAGCAGTTTGTGGTAGCTTCGGTAAAGCAGGAGTTGGGGCTTGTTACGCGATTCGAACGACACCATCCTCCTTTACTTCTCAAAATCAGTCGGTCACTTGGATCCAATGACAGCTGAACTCATCGCCATCTGCGAAGCTTGCGCAAAGTTTCATCAGTCCAAATGGTCTACAACATCGCATCTCATCATCGAAAGCGATAGTAGCCTCGCCATTAAGTGGCTGATCAGCCCAAACGAAGCCCCTTCTATATTCAAAGATATCATTCTCTCATGCTTAAATTATTTGCCAGCTGGTAAATGGAAGGCTTTACATGTGTCTCGAGACTGCAATAAAAGTGCGGATCTATTAGCCAAGAGTGGGATCTCCCGGGTTGATGAGCTATTGGTGATAAATTAAACTTTTGGCAGGGTCAACATTGTCCTAAATTGTGCTCAAATGTGGATGTCTTGAAGATCTTATATAGCCAGGTTAGCGTAAAATCATTGATCCATATCTACTGTTCCCCTGTGCTGCTTACGGAAATCACTCTGAATTTCTGAGTTTAGCACATATGTTATCGCATCTTCCAAGCGCTGCCAACTGGTTTTCTCTATAGCTGCCCGAGGTTGAAGTTTCAGGCCTGCAACTCTGCTTCAAGAGGAGTAATTTTTTAGGCTATAAACCTCATCGTGTATTGTTCGATTTGCTTAACCATGTCGCACTCTTTTTCCTCCACCTAGGTTAGGGAGGTTTTTTAATGAGGCACATGGTTGAGACTTTTAAAGCAATAAATAAAATAATACCTTTCAAAAAAAAGATTTATGTATGCCTTAATATTAAAAAAAATATGTTTAAGGTTTATGATTAAGATTTAAGGTTAGAATTTAAGATTACAGTTTAACATTTAGGGTCTAGGTTTAGTTTTTTGAGTTTAAGACTTAGAATTAGAACCTGAGATTTTAAAATTTTAAGTGTTGGAGCATACATAGAGGTACCAAAACAGATGGAATTTTTTTATTAAAAAAAATCTAATTGATTTAATTTAGAATCGAAAGAAAAAAAAAGTTGCTAAAATTTGATTGATTTAATAAAAAATCGAAAGGTGGAGATGATGATTGATCTTAAAGGTTCTTCCCACCTAAAACTGAAAATTTGTAGCTGTTGGGGACAGCTAGGGATAACTGATTTGATACCTTTGTGAAGCACTGATTCAATCAAGAATCTGATTGATTTTGGAATTAATTAAGATCAATGCTCGATTAACGGATAATGATGAAGAAAATTCATTTGTTATTTTTTTGGTGTATTCTTCAGAAAAAGACAAATTCTCAGTCATAAGTCATAACACAATTTTTAAATATTATATTCTAAATAATAAGTCCTAAAAACACGACATACAACTTAAATTTTAATTATAAATTCTAATTTTAAATTTTAAATTTTAAATTTAATTTTTTTAATGTTTAGACATAATTAGAGACGCTAAAAAGATAAAGAATTTTTATTCCGCAATGATTGGTATGATGAAGGGAATAATTGGTGGAAAGCATATTTAGCTATAAAGTAGGAGATGAGCATAAACATAAAATAGAATATATGATGTCTTTTACTCAATAATGCTGGTCATGAATATCCAAACCAAAGACCCTTTACAACAATGGGTTTTTTAAACACACAAAACAAGTCCCATTTCATTTTTGTCCTTTATTTTTGGGGTTGTATGGTCCAAAGGCAGAGAGACAACAATGAAACCTCAACTAATTTGGGGATTAATCCCTTAATCATTAAGACATGGTACCCTAAGTCCCCTTCCTCCAAAGAAACGACTTTTCTATTAAGGGAAAGGAATCTGAAATGTGTCAATTGGCATGGGGTTTTAGGTGATGACAGGGACTGGATGTTGACCTATCAACAATGAAGATAATTTCAAACAAATCCATCTAAGCTTAAGGATTAAAATACACTAATAGGTTATTATTATTATTATTATTATTATTAGATAACAATAACTACAATGATCACATAATAAAAGAGACATCAAAAATTTTATGTGAACAATTCTTGACGAAAAAAATTACGCACATATAATGAGAAATTCATCGTAAACTTTTTAAACCGAAATAATGTATAATTAGGATCATAAACTTAAATAATTTTGTATGTTGATAAATAATTTTCAATAATTTTTAGTTTTTTAATAGTTTGAAAATGATTATAAGGTATTATCTATTTATAGATATTAAACTCTTTAATAAAATACATACACTCTACAGATATTATAATTAAATTCTTATTTTTAAAAATAAATATTATCCGTTTTTTCGTTTTTTATTTTATCTAAAGTAAAGTGGCACTAACACCGTAAAAATCTAGATCACGTTCTTTTCTTTTATGGCTTGTCTCCTCTTTTATACTCCTTTTCTTTATTAGCAAAACAAAAACCACCTTCCGTGGCATCTAAGAGTCAAAATCCATTCTTATCCACACACAAAAAAATAAAAAAATTATCTCTTTTATCAAATAAAGATATATTATATTTTTATATCGAGATTTAAACTCATATTATATCTTTTAAAGATATTCTTTAATGGATCATAGATAATAATATTGTCACCTATATATTAAAAGTGTGAGAATAAATTTATAAGATATAATGACAAAAAATCTCAAACATTTGGCTGAATAGTCATTTTGGCTCATATTTTTTTGGAAGCAATTTAACTAATGTCTCATTTTGGGTCAAAAACCCATACACGAATGAAAATCGTTAGTTAACTAACGGTAAATGGCTTGAAATGACGTGGCAAGCCTACATGGCAGTGCACGCCGTGATAGCAATGTTATATAGACAAATATGTTGACTTTACAAAATGACAAAAATAATCTTATAAAATTGTATAAATATAAAATATTTTTCTTCTAACGTGTCATTCTGTGAAGTCATTCCAAGTTGTTTATCGTCGGTTGACTAATAATTTTCATTCACAGGGAGACCATTTTATCTTAAACTAAAACACCGAAAGGCTAAAATGCATAAAAAACAAATATAAGTTAAAATTATTTTTCATTTAGAGAAATTATATCATGGGTAATTCCCACCACGTCATTCATGGGACCAACCACTAAAAACCACCAACTTCATCATTTTTTTCCATGTCATTAATTTAATAATAGAATAAATTTCAAAAAACAGTTTTTGAAATGACATGGAAAATCTTTAATGAAGATTCATTGGTTGAAAAAAATAACATGAAAAAATTATGGTGAAGTGGGTGGTTACTATTGGTTGGTCCCATGAATGACGTGGTGAGAATTACCCATAATATAATTTTTCATTTAGTCAAGCCTTAGAGATATTTTTTAATATCAGGCCATCTATCAACTACGTAATGAAATGATCATAAACAGTATCAATAGGATATAAAGAGCAGGCGGTTTGGTTATAAAGTGAGAAAGACCAGAGGGTTTGGTTATAAAGTGAGAGTGGAGGAGGAGTCAGTGATTCACTCCACAGGGTATTACCCCACCCTCTCCATTCGTGTGCCAATAAAAAGATATATATATGAATGATAAAATTCGTATGCTTCTTTTCGGTGCCCATATATATGTCTCAACACTAAAAAACACTACAAAATTAAATTCTAAGCCTTAACCTTAAATTCTAAATCCTAAACCCTACACCCTATACACTAAAAATACACTCTACCATAAATTCCCAAAACACTAACCACAACCCCTAACCTAAAACCATAAATCCTAAAGTTAATGTTGAGCGTGGGCCATATGTAGGGACACCAAAAAGGGTAGAGAATTTCTATCTCTATATATATATGGATAAAAAAACTCGATTTGACTCGAAAAAATCAATCCTTTTAATTTTAAGTTATTTGAATTTTATTATTTTACAATTTAGTCTATGGTATCTTTTTTTCTTCTCAAATTCCTCCTCCATTTTAAGTCTGTTTTAACCAAATTTGAATCACATATTACTAAATTACTATAAAATATCTATTTAGCTTCGATTCACATTTTTGAAAATAATTTTTTCTTTATGCAATTTAGTCCCTCAACTTTGTATGATTTTCTTATTTCTTCTATTCCTTTTTCGTTTTAAGTCAATTTTTGACTAAATCTAAACCACATGTTTGCACTATTAGTATATAATATATATGCAACTTCAATTCATAATTTTAACAAAAAAATATTCTTTTTGCAATTTGGTCAATTAACTTTGTATTTTATTTAATTTGGTCATTAACTGTAATTTTTGTAAATTCTTTCTTTTCATCAATTCTTTGACTACTTTATACACCCATCGATATTTTGTCCTAAAAAAATATTCTTTAAAATAGCATTAGAAAAATATATTTTAGAATCTTAAATGATATTTATTTTATTAAATAACATTACAAATCTTACTCGCAAACGTGATAAAAAGAATATGAAGAAATATATATCTTATATGATTGGAGAAAGTCATCTAACTTGGAATCAATTCGTACTATAACATTTTAAGTACTTACAATTAAATTTGTACAAAACTCGATAACTCAACTCAAATTTCATAAACTTGACTTGAGTCCTAAAATATTATTCGTGAACTCGATGGAATGCTCACAGTAAATATATACATACATATATAAAACTGAAAGCCCCAGATACAGAAAGACATAGCTGGAAGTGGGGGGTCTGGGCCTGAGGAACAAGATTTTGTGTAGCATGAGAAAAGAGTTTCAAAGTCTGATAATACACTGTAGAACAAGTGTGTTGTAATCAATCAGGTTGGTTTCTTCACGTCGAAGTAGAGACAGAAAGTAGAAGAAAGAGACAGGCATTGAAGGATCAAAAGTTTGATATCTGAGAAAAAGACTGGACCCCTTTCTTTTGTTTCTATTTAGAACCCACCTTTCACAACAAAGTTTCAATCTTTTTATCTCTTATTTCCAAGCTTTTCGTTTTGCTTTCTGCAACACAACATGTTCGGTTTAGTTAATTAGTTCTGTCTGGTTTGGAAAATGGTCCTAAACTACTCTAAACTGTAAACAACAAGTAGTATTGCATGGCGAACCATCACATTCCTTGTGCACATCTTCATGGAAATGGAATGAGTGTTTCCACAAGTTTCATGTATGTAGTTTTCACTTTTCAATACAATCCTCTTAGTTTTTCCTCTTAAACAAACTGATCCCTTTTTTTTTATATTGTGTCAGCAACCAACAAGGGTCTGCCTTTGATTTTGGAGAGCTGGAAGAAGCCATTGTTAAAGCAAGTAAAGCTCCCTATCTTTCTCACTTAATTTTTCTGACGTTTGCTAAAGCTTTCGTTTCAACCAACAACTCTGCTACAGCTCCAAAGATAGAGAGGTTTGAATATGTATGTCTGTAGGGGAAAAAAGTAGGGGTTGGGTTTACCATATAGAGTAGAGTAATGATTCTGAGGCTAAAACACTTGAATGGCATGAGCCTACAAACATAGAAATCTCAACCTGACCTGCCCATAACTGTTTAAAAGAGAGGTATTGCTTCCAGCTTTGAAAAAATCCTCTGAGATTTTGCTTTTGGGATTCTCTGCAGCTTTATTAGCAACAGGCAGAACTGCAGGAGCTACTTTGGAGATGTTCCCTTCTTGGCCTATCAGATTTCAGCAAACCCCTATAGTATAGTTTCTTAAATCTTTTGTTGTTTTTTTTTGTTTTTACCAGTTTGACCATGTATTTGGATAAAGATGGGGTTTGACAGTGGACCAGTTCTACAAAAAAAGAGGGTTTCATTTCATAACTAAGGTTTAAACTTTAAATGGGATTAGTATTGTGTTAATTCTGAATCAGGGGAGTTCAAAATCAGGAGAGGAAAGTACAGACTCAGGCTCAGCTTTGAACACACTTGAACCAGAATCTCCCATCAGCAGAAAGGCATATTCTTCTTCTTCTTCTTCATATCATCAGGCTTTTGACCAACACCAGCTTCAGCAACAACAACAAGACATGGCAAGTGATCCCTCAACAACACTGAATCAATCAGCTGCCATTGCAAAACCTCACCAAGACAAGGTCCTTAAAACTAAACTCATCATGTTTAAATTAGTAATTTTACCCCTTTTCTTTCCCTATCCCAACAACTCAGGAAATTATAAAGTTGGTATCAGTTTTTGTCATTATTACTGTTTTGATCTCTTTTTTCTCTCCCTATTTTCTCTCTCTATGATCAAATTTACAAGGGTGCAGATCCGAACACCTACAGAAAATCAAAGGGTACAGAGTTTTTCTGATTCCTGAACGATTTTTTGGTGAATATCTGACATGAAAAAGAGAGAAAAAGCTGTACGCTTTTAAAAGCAATGAGAATCTGCACTATATGTGTGTGTATATATATTAGTCTCTTTTTTGTCACTATAAAAGTATGACTCCTCCACTTCAGTCAATACCTATAATTCACAGATGAACTTCTTGTTTTTATCCTCTTAAAATCAGTTTTGGAGTTGGAGAAAACACCCCAAAAAATCTTTAAACCCTTAGCATAAACAATGGCCGATTTTGATGATTTTTGCTACCCTTATCACGTTCCTGAATACCTGTTAGAAGAACAAGAGTCGAATCACCATCAGCAATCTGGAACTCTTCCTAGAAATTTTGTGAGCTCTCTGTGTTCTTTCAGAAGTTCTAAGAGTAGTTATTAACATCTATTTTTTTTTTATATAATTTCTCTAAAAACAAGTTTCTGGTTTTGTACTTTGTAAATTGTATTCCTTTTTTCCAATTTTCCAGCTTACCAAACAAGAGTCAAATGCTCTCATTTTCCTGACCAACTTCTTGTCTGTCCCTGATAAGAATCTTTTAAATCACCAACCACTATTTTGTATTTTATCCCTTTCTTTGTCTATTATAAATGGGTATATTTCACCTCATTAAACATCTGCTAACACACACCCTTTGTTTCCAATGTTGCAGAAAAGGGCTTCAACTTCTGAGAAACAGCTTGATGCCAAGGTTTTTCTTTTTCTTTTTCTTTTTGGTTTCTTGGGGTCTTCCTGAATCAGAAAAAGAACATGTTTTTTTGAAATAAAACCTGTTTAAAATAGTTTCCTTTTCCAGACACTGAGGCGTTTAGCTCAAAACAGAGAAGCTGCAAGGAAAAGCCGTCTTAGAAAAAAGGTAACATCAAAACATTACATGCAAAAAGAAAAAAAAACATTTGCTTTACGTGTCCATAACATAGAAACTGATGTGTTTGTGTTAAAACAGGCATATGTTCAACAACTAGAATCAAGTAGAATGAAGCTAACTCAACTTGAACAAGAACTTCAGAGAACACGATCTCAGGTTTTCTTTTTTCTTTCTCTACATTATTCATCAAAAATAAATACCCTTTAATTTCATTGTTTATATATATATATATATATATATATGTTGTATGATTAGAGTTTTGGGTCTTGTCTGTGTATTAGGGACTTCTATTGGGAAGTAGTGGTGGTGCTGTTGGAAATATGAGTTCTGGTAAGTTTCTAAGCAAAGAGTTTTTATGTTGCAATGTTAATTTACTAAAAGGGACTTTTATTATGTGAGTAATTACCAACAATTGGCTGAAAAAAGTTTTAAGTAATGGGTAATTTTGGAAGGACAGTAGCAAAATGTTGTTAGTCTTTAAAGAGGACTTTGACATAAAGTTAATTCCTTTATTAATTCAAAGGTAATTCTGAAAAGCTGCGTGCAAGAATTCTGTTTGATAATATTCCGTAATTAAGTTGCCTAATTAAACATGGACCTTTGTTTCCCAATTTTAAGATTAGTAGTTCAACATTTTTTGTCTAAATTGAATTTTGAATAAATAATATTCTTCATTTCTAATGAACCATATGCAGGGGTGGCAATATGTGACATGGAATATGCTAGATGGTTAGAAGATGATGAGAGGCATATGTCGGATCTCCGAACCGGGTTACATTCCAACCTTTCCGACTCCGACCTTCGATTAATCGTCGACGCTTACATTTCCCATTACGATGAAATTTTTCGGTTAAAAGGAATGGCTGCAAAATTCGATGTATTTCATCTTTTAACCGGAATGTGGACCACTCCGGCGGAGCGATGCTTCCTTTGGATGGGTGGTTTTAGGCCCTCTGAGCTCATCAAGGTTTTCAAAGCTTCCGAAACGCCATCTTTTTTCGCTTTCAATGTTCGATCCGATTGATGATTGACTTGCTTTTAAACTACATGTACATGTTTTCTCAGATATTAATACCACAATTGGACCCTTTAACGGAACAGCAACTGATGGGGATTTACAGCCTCCAGCATTCGTCACAGCAGGCGGAAGAGGCACTGACTCAAGGCCTGGAACAGCTCCAGCAGTCTCTAATCGACACGGTCGCCAGCGGTCCGATCATCGACGGAATGCAACAAATGGCTGTTGCCTTAAGCAAGCTGGCCAACCTTGAAGGCTTCGTTCGCCAGGTAAAATTTCTACTTCATTATCTTTAACATTTTTTTTGTTCAAAATTTCATTATCTTTAACATTATATAGTATATATTACAATTTACAAATAATAGTTCAAATGTTCCTTTTCTAGTCTATTTCATTTCATTTCGTCGTCTGTATGATTTATCTTGTTTTGCGCCGCAATTTTATGAAAGGTAAACAGTATTAACTGCTTAGTCCTTACGCTTTCTGTTTTTGACAAATTTGTCCTTACACTTCCTCTTTCTTTTCATTTAAACATTTTAATTGGACCATTTCCCTATGATATGCTAGTATGCTACTTCCATGTTGCTTATCAATCCTGCAATCTGACAATATATATAATATTTATGGCCTAGAAGTTGAATTATGATGGATTTCGTGTTTGACCATTAATGTTAAGAGGGACATATTCAACTTCAGAATATTAAATTGTATGCATTTGCCACGTCTGCCTTGTCGGTTTCTATTTTATTCATCAACCATCATTTCACGGGGAGAATTCATTCAAGAAATTTAAGGGTATGTTTATTACACCATAATTGGTTTTATGAAAATATTTTTATAACTTTTCTTTGTTTGATTCATAAAAAAATAAAAAAAAAGTCAACGGAAAACACCTACGGTCAATGAAAAACAAACTTACTTTTCTTCCTCCCGTTTTTTCTACAAATACTAACCTAAGCCCTAAACTTTAAATTTTAAAGATTAAACCTTAAATAATAACATAAAAATTAAACCTTAAATGATAAACCCTTAATTATAAACCTTAAACCTTAAACACTAAATCTTAAACTACAAACCTTAACATCAAAAATAAACCTTAAACCATAAATGCTAAATTTTAAACTCCAACATAAACCCAAAACTCTAAATACTAAACCTTAAACATTGAATCCTAAATACTAAATCCTAAAACTTAAACCCTAAACTAAACTTTAAACCATAGACCTTAAATATTAACATAAACCACAAATCATAAACCCTAAATGTTAAATCATAAACATTAACATAAACACTAACCCTAAACATTAAACATTGACATACACCATAAACCTTAAATACTAACATAAACACTAAACCCTAAAACTTAAACACTACTCTTAACATAAACCATAACCCCTAAATCTTAAATACTAAACCTAAAACAATGACGTAAACCCTAAACCCTAAACCCTAAACCTTAAACACTAAACACTAACATAAACATTAAACCTTAAATGATAATTTAAACCATAAGTCATAAACCCTAAACATTAAATGATAAAGGATAAATCTTAAACCCTGAATGATAAACCCTAAACACTAACATAAATCATAAACCCTAAACCACAGCTATTAAACACTAAATATTAAACATTAACATAAACCATAAATCACAAACCCTAAATGTTAAACCCTAAACACTAACATAAATCCTAACCTAAACACTAACATAAACCCTAACTCTAAACATTAACCATTGAACCCTAAATGTTAAATTAAACACTGAATCATAAACACTAAACACTAACATAAACATTAAACCCTAAATACTAACATAAATACTAAACTCTAAAACTTAAACACTAACATAAACCCTAAATAAAAAGCATTAAACACTAACATAAACCCTAAATAATAAACAATATTCCATAAACCCCAAATGCTAACATAAACAATAAACACTAAACCTTAAGCACTAACATAAACCTCAAACCTTAAGTGATGACATAAACCCTAAACCCTAAACACTAAACACTAATCTAAATCTTAAACACTAAATGCTAAACGCTAAATACTAAACGATAAACCTAAAATGTAATACGTTTTTATAAATATTTTGTTGTTTTTTCGACAAATTTTGAAAAAGATACTAGCCTAAAATGTTATAAAAATATTAATATTTTAAGTTGTTTGAACAAATTTTGAGACTTGTCATTTTTAGCCTTAAATTAAGCCGTTGTAACGTAGACTCATGGAGGTATGTTTATCTATTAATGTTGCTTTCAGAAGGTGGTTTGAAATATATTTCTTGAAAGATTAGAATAGAAACATATTTTAATTGATGATTGAATATTTGTGTATATATATTCTTGTATGAAATGTTTTCAATATCTTTCATTTATTTGTTAACTTGTGTTTTGTGATGTAGGCCGACAACTTAAGACAACAAACGCTACACCAATTGCCCCGGATACTAACCGTTAGACAGGCGGCACGGTGTTTTCTGGTGATCGGAGAATACTATGGACGGTTGCGAGCACTTAGTTCCCTTTGGGCGTCCCGTCCTCGAGGGTAAAATCTTTTATCATTCTATAAGTTTAATATTCGGATATGAATATGAAGATATCATTTATACGATGTAGGAGGTTGATGGGTGATGAACAGTCATGGCAAACAACAGAGCCCCAAATGGTGCAACCATCACAGAGCCATTTCTCACACTTTTGATGATTTAACAAAAGAGAAGAAAACAACAACAACAAATAGCCACTCAGGCAGCCCTGAAATCAGCTATATATATCAAAGTTAATTCTGTATTTAATTTCAAAATGATATATGCAGCCATACAAATTGGACTATATGTGTGTTGTATATTTCATCAAAGCTGTCTTTTGAGTTTAGAATAGATCGGACTTTAATTATTTTCTTTAATTTGCATTTGTTTTTTTTTTTTCTAAATCTTTTTGTATTATTGAGTTTAGCCTTTGTAAATAAAAATTTAATTTTAATGTTCATTAGGGGTTAGCCTTTTACTTTCTTTATATTATCAAGAACAATCAATTAACTCTTTAATGTGGTTATTTGGAGTTTGTGGCTGGCTAGAAATGAAAAAGTTTTTGATGTTAAGGCTTCGAACCCGAGACCTTTTGTCTTGCAATTTTGCAGACAATCACGATTACCGGTTCTGTAATTAAGAGAGATAGCCTTGACTATGTATGAATACCTCCGTTTAAGATTTAAAAGACTTTTAATGAGGTATTCATACATAATCAAGGCGATCTCTCTTAATTAATAAAAATTACTTTCTCTAAGAAAAAAAAGAATTGAGTCAATAATTCAGCAGTCTTCATGATGGTTTTATCCAAAATTACGAGATATCTCTAACATATTTGGGGTGGAGAGTAAGGGTGAGCAAAACTTGATTCGACTCGAAAAAACTGAATAACTCGACTCGAGGCGAAAATATTCGACTCGTCTTGACTCGACTCAAAATTTCATAAACTCGACTCGAAAAAATTTCAAATAAAGTTTAAGTTGTGAAATGGAAATTCGAATGACTCGAAATTTTTACTAATCAGTGGATTTATTTTTAAATTCAAGACAAGTCCCTCAATTTTTAATGATATATATATACCGATATATAAAAATATGAAGAGATATTGTCACATGTGAAAAATATGAAAAAATATATATGTGCATATCTTATATGATTAGAGAATGTCGTTTAAAATAGAATCACACCGTACTATAACATGATAAATAATTACAATTAAATTTTTATAAAAACTCGAAAACTCGACTCGACTCGATCGAACGCCCACCCCTAGTGGGGAGAAGCCCCTCAACCTCTGATTATATTATATCATCTATGTTAAAATCATGGTTAATAGTTGAAGATACATGTGTATTTCAAGATACATGATAAAATGTTTTGTTGTTTAGGCTAACATTGATGCAGACCATACGCTTATGGCATTTTTGGTCCCTGTTCCTTTCTTTGATTGTTTTCGCGTGGAGATATTTTCATTTTTCATGTGGACACTTGTGGTTTAAAAACGGGAGCCCCCAAAATTTTTGGACATTTTATCCACGATTTTGTGATGGAGAATTTAACGTATAGCATAAAAGGGTGCGGTTAAAAAACGGCAAGTTTTGAAAACTCACTTAAAATTTAAAACGTTTAAATTTTTCGATAACATTTAAGTTGATTTTTCGTGATTTTGACAAGTTTTGAAACTTGTTAAAAATCACAAAAAATCAACCTAAAATATTATCAAAAAGTCTAACATTTTAAGTTTTGGGTGAGTCTTTCATAAGTTTCGAAACTTGTCGTTTCTAACCGCACTCTAGACCTGTTGCACCCAGACTCACCTTTTGTGATACTTTTCTCTTCGCTTATTATTTATACCATCATTAAACGTATCAAGAATTAATTCGATATTAACTAAATATAAAATTATTAAAATGTTATTGTTTAATATAATTATCGGTGTTTAATTTATTGACCGACTAATCTATATCGAGTATTATACAACCGTGGAGAAGTGAGGTAATGCCGGTTGTTTTGGTACAATAAGACACTGATCAAATAACAAGTTGCAGAAATGTGGAGATTTATATGAAAAGGAACCCTCAGCTTAAAATCAAGGTTGTGGATGGAAGAAGTTTGGCTGCAGCAATTGTCCTGAACAGCATTCCTAAAGAAACAACACAAGTTCTCCTCAGAGGCAGGATTTCCAAGGATGTTCTTGTCCTGGTCCAATCTCTATGTCAAAAGGGTATCAAGGTAATTTTAAATTCCCTTGGATAACCATATATTGATGAAAACATATTGAATTTACATGTTGAACAGGTTCTGGCAGTGCAGGATGATGAATACAAGGAGCTGTTAAAGTCCGATAACAAGCTTGAAAGTAATTTGATTCTTTCCAAAACATATGATGTTAAGGTATTTTAATGTTCGAACATAACACATTTACGATCCTAATTAAATCCGTGACATTTACTTACTGTTTTTCTTATGCATATTTTTGCAGGTATGGTTGGTGGGAGATGGACTGACCGATAAAGAACAGTCTAAGGCACCGAAAGGAACGTTATTCATTCCGTTTACCGTCTTCCCGCCGAAGAAAGTCCGGAAAGACTGCTATTACCACACTACACCAGCTATGGTGGCTCCTGCATCTTTGGAGAACCTGAACTCCTGTGAGGTTAGTACATTAGAAAGTTAATTAAAAATGAATTTGTGGAAGATGGAGTGCCATTTTTGAACCATGGAACCTGCAGGACTGGTTGCCGAGAAGGGTGATGAGTGCAAGCCGTGTGGCCGGGATAATTCACGCTTCCGAAGCGTTCGATGTGAACGAGTGCGGCGGCACCATTTTTAGCATTGACAAAGTTTGGGAGGCCAGTCTTGAGAATGGATTTCGCCCCTTGCCAATCTCCAGTTAATAAAAAGGAACTGCTTATGGCAAATCAAGTTGTAGTAGTAGTGGTAATATATGCTTAATAATTATCAAGTTGTGAGTATGGAGTTTTTACTTATGTTGGAACGTGGATTGGAACAGTAAACACTGCGATTGAAATAGATTTTAAGCGGCAAGATAAAAATCAAATCCAACATTGAACGATTGAAATATATATATATATATATATATATATATTGTTTCTTTCACTAAATTTCTGCAAGAGCTTCCTGCATATTACAACTAATGGTCCCATACAACAGACATGCAAAACATTGAACAGCTCAGTAAATAATGTACAAATACTGGAATCTCATATCTGCAAAAGTTCCCGTAAAACCCCTTCACAGTTTTTGCTCTCAAAAATGAGAAGGTGCCCGGCGTCAGGAACCTCGTGATAATGAATCCAGGGAAGTTTTTCGGAGAGATAACGATTTACCTGAAAGGGAATGATTTTGTCTTCATAACCTTGCCAAATATGGACCGAACCCTCATTGTTAGGAAAAGGATTAACTATATCGGTCGGGTCGAATTCCCATTTTCCATAACTCACCATTATGTCACGAAACAGAGATTCATAAACACCTTGCTGCCGGATCTTCTCCTGCAGTCCCACACGTACGTAGCTAATCAACATACTTGCAGCAAGTTGCAGTTAAATAACTTATGTCACTAAATAATGTACAATGGAATGACATGTACAAGGAAGTAGCATATGCAAAATCAAGTGATTTTAGAATCTCGTTTTCGGTGTATGCTCGGTGAAGCTGATGCATAAATTCATAGCAGTTTAGTGATGCAATGTATGCTCGGTGACATTACGAATCACAATGGTCATAAGTTTAGTGATGCTGGTGCATAAATTCATAGCAGTTTCTTATATTCTTTTGAACGACCTGACCAATGCTTGGAGCCTCGGACCACTTCTTCAAGATCTCCAAATCACTTGGGCTGAAAATCGCCATGTTTCCGGCCATAATGCTTAATGAAGGGAACCATTTCTGGGACATCCACCAGTAGAACAACCAAGGGGTGTAATGAGCAACTCGAAATGACCATTGGTCTTGTGCAAGCAACCTACCGAATGCCTCATTTGATAAAGTTGCAGGAAGACGAGGCCACCAATAGTTGACAAATGGAACCACAAGAGAAGCTCCTGCCAACCTGTAAATAAAGAGAAGAGCCATTGCCAAAGTAACTTGTTTCATTTTGTAGAATTCGAAAAACATAATCCATGAACAAATTGAGGAGCATACCTTTGAGGTATGTATTTTAAGCAACTGTAAACGGGGTATGCTCCCATTGAGATCCCAATCACATAAAACTTTGAACCAATCTGCAACTTGTCAGCTAGTTCTTGAACATCATATGCTTCACTCTTCACCGAGCGTGACGGATTTGGATCACTCTCTCCATAACCCGCTCTGTCGAAGAAGAGGAAATAGATCCTCAGTTCCTCTATAAGTTCCTGAAAACCAAACATATTGCTATTATTATAAGTTCCTGAGGAAATAGATACTATAAGGTAAGAAAAATTGTAAAGAATCAAAAGTTGATACTTGAGGTGCAGGCAAATTCAGATCTTTGGAGCTGTCAAAGCCATGAATGACAAGTATTTTGTACTTAGCCTCCTCCCTGGGAACTCCAGCTTCCCTGTAAGCCAAATGCCTGCCATCATCAAGCTTGATTCTGGGAGAATCTGCTGAGCCACAAATCTTTGGAGGCGGTGGCTTTAATGCCTGGTATGCCCATCCCAGAAGACCTACTGTCAAAGCTATGGCTACAGGTGCAATCATTGCTGCAATGGGAGAAAACACCAAAATCCACCATATCACAAAGAATTCAAGAAACAGCTGAGGAAACAGAAGGAAAGTAAAGACCCCAACCTGGAAATGAAGTGGATTTTACTGTGTTAGGAGGTGTGGCAGCTGAGAGCTTCTTCTTGATCTGCTCACTTGCAATTAAGACTTGAAATAAGTATAAGACTTGTTGAAAAAGATACAAGTTCACACTGTTTTTGATGGTGCCAAACGATATTTATGCCATTGCAAGAAACGTGACCAGCATGCAACAAAAAGGTAAAACATACTAGTGTCCAAGTCTGTTACTTTCAAGCTTGGAACTTTGAGCTTTGGTTTTTGAAGCATGTGAGATTTGCACTAGTGGGACCAGACATTAAGGATAATATTTATTTTAATTTTTAAATAAACCTTTAACTAAGAGCAAGCACATTTAACAGGTTGGTCAAACCGTTCATCTTCGTATTCTCTTAAGTCAAGCGTTCTAAACCGCTAAGAGCACTCCCTTCCCGTTGTGTGGTATAAAGAACTTGAGCCTGCTGCTTTCTTTCAATCAGTACCCATGGACGGTGAAACCGGGCTAGGGCCCAACTTTTAATCAGCTGTCCACCTTTTGTTTTACTGTTCAATTGAGGACTCATCCAATGCCTTGTTTTCGGTTTGCTCCTCAATTAGGGATAAATATTACTTACTTGATTAAATAAACGACCCCATCGTTGAAAAAAATTAAATTGATGTTCAACAACTTGCCTCATATTAAGGGTGCTTGTATAAACTAAATCAAGAGGGATTATAAATTTCGAAAAGTTCATAAAGACGATTTTCATGCTTATTTATCGTGAACAGTCATTTTACATTTTCAAGGTCTCGAGAAAAAAAAAACAAATAATAAATTTTATAGAATGAAAATATATTACATTAACTTGAATAATTAGTTTTGTATTTCATTAATAAACCGTAGAAACATAATTAAATTTTATCAAACATATTATTTTCATTGCCAATAAGACACCTTAAATACAACCAAAACAATTAGGAACAACCACTAACTTGAATATTACTATGTTAACCATTGTAAACTACTACCCCTACGTCGAGATATTAACATATTTCTCTTGTTTTCATTTAATAATACCAACTGTTTTATTTTATTAATTTCCACCGCTACCTATCATGAATTGGAGAAATTATACCATGGGTCTCACTTACCACATCAGTCGTAGTCCCAACTAATGAAAATTATCTTATTCACCACTTTTTTCATGTCATCAACTCACTTATATAATAACTTCAAAAAAATGAATTTTCAAATCGCATGTAATAAAATTAGTGAAGATTCATTGGTTGAATAAATGATGGGAGAAAAAAATGAAGTAAGTAGTTTTTATTGGTTGAGACCATAGATGATGTGGTGAGTCAGATCTATAATATAATTTTCTCATGAATTGGTATAAAGTCTTTAGGGGTGTAAATGAACCGAGCTTGAACGAGCACAACTATGTTCGTGTTCGTTTATTTATTCTTGAAGGTGTTATCCGGTTCGTGCTCGTTTAAATTTTTAATATCATGCTTGTGTTCATTTATTTATTTTTGAAGGTGTTCGCGTTCGTTTAACGTTCATGTAACGTTTGCGAACATGTCCATTTATATGTTGTCAACATGTTTGTCAAAATGGTAAAATTACACCACTACTCTTTAAGCTCTTAAGCTTCACAGTTTGAACTTTAGAGTTCACCTTGTGTTCAATTTAGTTCATACCTTCATCAATATTTAAAATGTAAAAAAATAAAAGGAAAATGGGAATCGGGTAAACGAGCTTATGAACGAGTTGACAAAAGCTTGTTCTTGAACATAAACGAATCAAACACACCTCTGTTCGTGTTCGTTCGTTTATCAAACAAACATAAATTTTTTTGTTCATACTCGCTTATTTCGCTTAATAAATGAACATAAACGAAAATTATACAAACGATTCACGAATAGTTCGTTAAACACTCTATTTATTTACACCCCTAAAAGTCTTTAGTAATTGAAAATTTGGTGTGACTCGAAAAAGTAACAAGGACCATTATCTCTATAAACAACATACATTATTTGCAGTGAACATGATAAAGAAAATGAATTTGCAAATGGCTCACCTTTGAGCAATTTAGTATAGGTTCTATCTTAATGGTGGTGTATAGCAGAATGTGTAGCTTATTAGGTATAAAGGAACAGTTAAACCTTTTTTTAATCTTTTTGATGCTCCATTTTTTTAACCTCACAACCCAACTAATGGATTTGATAATCATGTTAGCTTGTGGGGTGCTTTTTGAACACTATAAATATGGGGGGGCTTCTAATTCCGGAAGCTAAAAGAAAAGAAGCATTTCTTATATTACTCTACGAGTGGAATGGCAAAACTCTCAGATCCTCTTGTGGTGGGGAGTGTGATTGGGGATATTATTGATGCCATCTCTCCATCTGTGAAAATGACAGTCATTTTCAACTCCAACAGGCAGGTGTATAATGGCCGTGAATTTTTTCCATCTTCAGTAATTAACAAGCCTAAGGTTGAGGTTCATGGAGGAGATATGAGATCCTTTTTCACCCTGGTAAAAACTAAAACTATACTTTTCACTGATATTTTCCTTTTGCTTAAACTTGGTGTGTTTTTTTATCTTGTTTTGATATTGCAGGTGATGACAGACCCAGATGTTCCAGGACCTAGTGACCCTTACCTCAGGGAGCACTTGCACTGGTAATACAAAATATGGTTTTCATGAAAACAGGAAGAACACGAATTTAAGCACTCTACTGATTGTTTGTACTTGATTGAGAATCTCACAGGATGGTGACAGATATCCCCGGCACGACAGATGCCACATTTGGTAAGCATCGTTTCATTCTTCAAGTACATATATAGAAAACGGACCAACTTTTGTGGTTGCATATAAACAGGAAGGGAATTGGTGAACTACGAAATGCCAAGGCCAAACATAGGGATCCACAGGTTCGTGTTCCTCCTGTTTAAGCAGAAGCGCCGGCAAACAGTGAAGTCCACACCGTCATCAAGGGACCGGTTCAATACCAGAAAGTTTGCAGAAGAGAATGAGCTCGGGGTTCCTGTTGCAGCTGTTTATTTCAATGCTCAAAGGGAAACAGCTGCTAGAAGACGCTAACATAAAGTGGATCAATGATGTTCAAAATTCCACATTGTGCTTGTGCCGCCATTAAAAGGATAAACCCTTGGTGCTTAGGAAATGTTCAACTCCAAAGGACTGTCAGTTTAAGGTTATGTTTGCTAGTTACTTAGAACTATGTTTAGAAGAGAAGGTATCTTCCTTTTATAATAATTATGCTAATTTTCAATGAACCCCACATTAGTATTTTGGGCAAAATCAAGTTTCTTTAGGCTTTGATAGATGTTTTGACAGTCTAATATTAGTACTACTAGGCTCTGCCATTTCTTACCTTCAAAATCCCAGTTTAAATTCCATTCTCTCCTCACGACTGGCACTTTTTTCCTTGTTAGCTTTACATTTCAAGCCCAACATATTTGACTTAATTCTAGTATGATTTACTGTTAAACATTTTGGTATGTTTTTTTGTTGTACTCTCGTTTCCCATAATTTTATCCAGACTAATTCGGACCAACACGTTTCGCACACTTAATTTCAATTAAATTTATTTAAACGTGACTAAATTACTTAACAAAATAAAAAGGGGTGATGGACGGGATCTCCTGCAGAACAATCGTTTGTCTTTGACCATCACTTCACTTATATATTTTAGAAATATTTAAATTCCAAAGATGGAAGAACCACTTTACTTTGTATTAACCGAAGAACAATGAACCGAATGAGGTTGGCAGATATAATCTCCTTTTCTTTTCCATGTAAACCACAAGAGCCGAATTCAAGGCCACAGTTTCACCTACAAAGAGAAACTCTCATGTTTCTATTTTTATTTTCTTCAGTTTTATAAGCCCCCATGTAGGGCATGGTGACAAGTTCGGGTTCAGATCGGGGCATTTCAGTTTCGGTTATTTCGGGTCTGATGTCATTCGGTTTAGATTCGATTTGATTTGGGTTTGGTTTCAGTTCGGTTCTATTGTTTGGTTGATTTTCGGTTTGATTGATTTTCGGTTATGTTTGGATCGGCTCGGGTCAATTTCTAGTTGATGGGAGATCGGTCGGTTTTAATCAAGTTTTTAGGTTGATTAGTTTTTTTACACCCTTTATATAGCTTTATAAAGTCAATATATTTAACTTTTTAGAGAGTTGTGCGATTGTTCATGTTCATCTTTTTTTATTTCTATTAATATATTTTATTTATTTTGTCTTTGGTTCGGGTCCATTTGGTTCGAGTTCATCGGTTCGGGTCCATTTCAGTTCAACTAAAATTCAGTTTATTTTCAGTTCGGTTTCGGTTCGATTTTGAGTTACAGGTCAAATTTCAGGTAAGCATGTTATGCTCGTTTTCGAGTTTGATTCGAATAAATCGATTCAGTTTGCGAGGTCTAGACCGACAAGACAACCCCTGGAAATGTTATCTCAATTTAGTAACTTATCACGTTCTTTCTAAATGAAAACGATGAAAATAGTATGTTCACGTTTACTTCAGAATAATCAATCATTTGATGAATTCCCATATTATCACTTGGCTCGTATTGCAAAGTTCTGAAATAACCACTTTATATAGACTTTGACAGAAGAACAGAAGTCCAGTACTTGAAAGAAATTGCAGGAAAAAGAAAGTCCAGAAAGTGGGAGCAAACCTCACTTTTCACTTTTCTCTTCAAATTATTATTATTTTCTTTTAAAAAAATAGGTTTAAGGCAACTGAGGAACCACTTTACACAGTCATTAACTGGAGTAAAACATGAGGAACCACTTTACATAGTCATTATCTGAAGAACAAAGAAGCCAACTGAAGCTGCAGAAAAGATGAGAAACCCTCATTTTTCCTTTTTCATTTTCTTTATCATGTTGGACAAGCCAAGACATACAGATTTTACTAGAATCGAGGAGATGTGAAGTAGGCTTTTGGGTTGAGAAAAAACAAAATAAAAGGGAAGGGAAACAGTGGACAAGATTTTTAACATCACTTGGGACAGCTCTCAGCTGGTATAAATTTTAAAACCCGCCATTTTTATCCATTATCTGAAGAGCAAGAACCAAGTGGTTCAGTGTTAGAGAATGTAAAGTGACTGAAACAATTCATTCAAAAGTTCACTAATATGAACACTTCGTTTTCTTGTAATATTTATGTTAAATGAAGTCTCGTAAATGTCTTTTCTACCGAAAAGTTGGCGAGTTTTTAGGGTTCCATTGGCCTGTTGCTGGACACTATTGCTTGGATAGAAATCTTCTACCCATTTTCGGTGTCATTATGTATGCTCTCATGCTTAAAATTAATTTTAAGTTTTAGGGTTTTAGGTTATGAGTTGTGGTTAGGGTTTAGGGAATTTATGGTATGGTTTATTTTTAGGGTATTATAAGGTGTATGGTTTAGGATCTAGAATTTAGGGTTAGGACTTAAAATTTAATTTTATAGTTTTTTTTAGTGTTGGGGATATGTAGGGGCACTGAAAATGGAAAGACGAATTTTATCCTTCTTGGATGGAAATCCTCTACTCCTTTTCGGTGTCCCTACATATACCCTCACGCTCAAAATTAACTTTAGGGGTTTAGGGTTTATAGTTTTAGGTTAGGAGTTGTGGTTAGGGTTTAAGGAATTTAGGGTAGGGTGTATTTTTTAGGGTATATGGTGTAGGGTTTAGGATCTAGAATTTAGGGTTAGAGCTTAAAATTTAATTTTATAATATTTTTTAGTGTTGGGGCATATGTAGGGCACTGAAAAAGGGTAGACGAATTTTATCCCTATTGCTTAATGATGTTTCGTGCCGGCTTACTGTGTTTAGACTATTTTATTTATAAAAAAGAGGGAAATCGTCTGTCCTAAACTATATCTCCTTTGGTGTCCCACTTTTAAAAATTGAATTTTGGGTTTAAGGTTTAAGATTAAGGGCTGTAATTAGAGTTTAGGGAATTATGATTAAAAATTAAGGTTATAGTTTAGAATTTAATTTTTAAATATTTTTTAGTGTGGGACATAGAATGTGACATGTTTAGGGGCAGGAGATTTTTATTCTATACAAAACATTCACCACAAAGGAAATGATGAGCAGAGATCCACTTATTGACCTAGTGGTCTTGAATGCTCATCATTTTACTCCTTTTATAAATTTAAATCTTGACATTTGTCTTGAGAGTATTATTATAACTATACTTAATTGAAAAATAATGAGTAAAAACACTTGAGTGATATATACTTATCATATATTATATGTATGAGTCAAACTTGAGGCGAATGTTATTATTGAGCACAAATTCACATTGAGTTCTCAATTTTTGTGAAATTGTACCCTTGTATAAAAACAATAGAAAATGATACTACATTAAAGATATATACAAACACAACTACACAAGTTCTAGCTTAGTAAACTTAAATGGCTTAAAACACAAATTATCCCCTAACATTTATCTTATTTTTCGTCTTGGTACCTAATTTTATTGTCATAAGGGTTCCTTAAAGTATTAGCCGTTACTTACATCGCCCAAAATCTAACACCGTTTGTAAAAGAAATATACCAACAAAGCCGATGCTAATGCTGTTGGAATCTCGACAACGTGTTCGTCTTGTGGGATCTCGACAACAAACCTCCGCGTGGACCGTTGGACGAAGCGACATTGGAAACAGTTGCCCAGAAGTTCGAGGAAGTCGTTGTCATGTCTTCCAACGCTAATCGTCACATGTTTATCCATTTGCCTCAATGGGTTCTACAAGAACACTCCTAGAGGAGAAGCCTTGAGCCCTTGACATCCTCGAACGCAAAGGAATCGTATCTCCGACCGAGCCTTACATTTGTGGATTTGTTGTGTTAGAAAATGACATGAACAATAAAGTAAGCAATTTAATTTTATTGTGTTTTAAAATATACTGATTTTTAATTTTTTTCACGCCCTTTTAAGTTACAAAAAAAAAACTATCTTTTTGTTTGTTTGAGCCACATGTTTTTGCCATCTATTTGTTTCAAGGTCCAAGTATAAATCAATCTCGTTAAGGGCCGAAGCTAGAAATCAAAGGGTCATCCTCAGATATTGTTCCGGTGGGAGTTATCCTCAATTTAATAATAATTTGCTGGCTTAACGGGAAAAAATCAAACTTAAAAGGGGCAAAGTACAAATAGTCATAAAAAATAGGAGGTAAAATTTAAATAAATTAAAGTGTGGCGTTTAAATAAATTTCATTTTAACCTATAAATAGTTTAGTGACTCTAATAATTAATAAAAAGAATCAGCTTTTTACTTTTATATTAGGTGCAAATCTAAGCACTTTTCGACACATCTTTAAGAGGCACACTCAAATCTCAATTATGAGCGCACTTGTAGGAGAAGAATATTTGCACTAAAAATAATAATAAATAATCTCGTACAACCTCGTAAACTTGTTTAATTAGGGTTTTAGAAAGGGAATTCCCATAAATTATGTATCGATTGTGCCGATATATTCTTTTCCTTTATATCTACTCCTCATCTTTATTCCTGTTAATATATTCTCTTTTTTAAACTTTGTTATTTGTTCGTGTGCCATAGCAGATTATTAGCCCCTTCTTCGCATTAATATATTAAGATGATGCAATAGTGGCAAGATTTGCGTATCTTAATTGAGAATGGCCTTTAATTTTATATCTAAAATTCCCTATTAACATTATGATTTTGAGAGGGAATCTTAGGACATCAAATATATATAATTTAAGGATAAATTACACTAGTAATCATTGAACTTTTAAGACGTTTTTAATGTGATTACTGAAATCTAAATTTTTTTATTAGAGTTATCAAAGTTTTAATTTTCTTTCATTACAATCATTGTCGTTAAAAAAATGTTGGCATGCGACATTAAAGTCTTTTTCTTCAAAGAGACCTATGATTTTTTTGAATTTACAATTGTCACCAAGGCCTAAGTACTGCTGAACAAAGCCATTATCGGTCAATTCTAACAGTGGGAGGATCCATTTGGCCAAAAGATTAATATATTTTAGTTTCAAGCTTATCTGACGGTTACCACTGGCAGATCAAATTGTCTCAATTTTTAGTTTTGATTCACCATTAGTAACATTCATATCAAAGTGAAACTAACTATGTTAGTTCTTTGAAAAAATGGATCTTTCCTGCCGTTGAGATAGACGACAACTAAAAATGTAAATAATTTAAATTTTGTAAGACAATTTAAGTAACATAAATATTAAATCAATTTGAATATAATTCAAAGTAAAGCGTATACAAAATTTGAAGATCCAAATGTAATTAGATACATAAACCTAAAAAACAAATCGAAATTTCTGGTTATATCACATAAAAGAACAAGGTGCTACGATATAAATGTCACTAAGGCTTCGTTCGGTAGGGATGGCCAAACCATGGTTGAAATTTCTGATTTCTCTAAACGCGGCGAACAGAGCAAACTTTGTGTAAAAATTGAGTAAAAAGACATCATTCAAAGCAGCTCGTTCGGTGGAACTTTTCTAAAAATTAGGTGGAGCTTCTCTCTGGAGAACGGATCCTAAATGGATAAGTACAATGAAGATAATAGTTGACTAGTTGTTGAAACTCTTGTATGATGTTGATATCCATAATGATGCTCAAACATATTAACCTGCAAGAGAAATTTGAACACTAAGCTTAGAAAGTTCAATAATACATAACTACCAATAGAAGCTACATAAAGAAAGCAAGCGTAAAAATTGAGCATAAATATGACATAACATTTATGACAGTGTTAAAACGAGAATATAAATGTACAACAATCAAATTCAAGCCTAGCATACTTCAAATATGAGGTATTGAAGAGCATAACAAGAGTCTGAGCAGAAGATAAACATAGCAAGGTCATTAAAGCAAAGCAAGTAATTCATTCAACTCAAATTGAATAAGCATACTTGGATATTAGTATATATGCATATATTTATAATGTACTAAATATTTTAGTGCTAGAGTATGTTTACATCGATCGATCAAGATTTTATAATAGAGTCGGCTCTATTGCGTTACGGCTGGATACATATTCTTATAATTCATATATTTTAGAATAGAGTGATTGTGAATTTTGAAAGGCTCAAGGATTAAGAATAGAATAATTATAATATTTACAATCGGGTTATGGAGTAAATGGGTTGACCCAAAGGGCCCAAAATGGCTTAAACTAGGCAGCCCGACAGCCTTGGTATGAAACCAGAGGTAAGGTTTCAAAACCATTGGCTTGGTTTCGCAACCCAAGATGAGTTGAAACTCAAATGGCTACTGGAATGGTTGTTTCTGATACCCAGAAATCAAATAAATAAATAATAATAATAATAATAATAATAATAATGGAAATGTCGAGTAAAACTTTTTGAAAATGCATTATCATTTTGTTCACTGACTATATATACATTTATACATCACATTTTTATTAAATAGAAATATTATATTCTCATATCGAGATTCAAACTCATACAAAATAGAACAAGATAAGTATTACTAATCACTAGGCTAATTAGTGAATCTCTAAACTTATACATCATTAATGCATCAAATAATCACCAGTAAACTAAATACCGATACATCATTAAAATTAATTTAATGCATCATATATATATATATATATATATTAATCATAAAAATATAAGTATTAAAAAAATAAATCCTTCATTTTTTTGAAATTTGTCTCTTATAAGAGCTCGAATGCCAACATCTAAATCTTCCTTTTCCATTCTACAAAACTACATACCTACAAGTAAACCATGTTTTATTCCAACTCGGTTGTTTAGAATTAACCCACAGGTAATGATGACGATTTTGAGAAATTTTCACTGTCTTTATGTTGTAAATTGTAATAATAAAATGGGAATTGTGGAGTTTCAAAGCTGAGACAAGAAACAGTGAAGACAAAACCTTAGAAAAAAGTCTTTGAGAGACATTTGTTAGGTTTCCAGGTGTTGAAATTATGCCCAAAGGTTCGGTACTCTCCCATATGGGTTGAATTACTCCTTTTCGACCCCTTAAAACTGCCATTTATTTAGTGACTAGACCCCAAGTCAAGGTCAACTCAGTAGCTAAAAACCTGAAATTTTGGAAATTAATTTCTATTTTATATTTATAATTATAATTGTAGTTACATTTATTTAAAGCGCCAATGGTTAAAAAACAATAATAATAAGACAAGTGGATATAAATATCAAGTGTAAAGAGCAGGTTTATTCAGATTTAAGTCTCGTTATATTTGACTCTTATCTAAATTTATTTTAATTAAAGTGGATATATTTCGACTATTAATCAAATCGTGCATTGTAATTCTTGATTGTTTATTGTAGTAATTTATATTATTATATTATAATTGTGATTATATTTATGATTATACTCATAATTAACTTAAAAAGCGATGACGTTAAAAACATATTCGATATTAGAGGATTTAATTTATATGTATATATAATATTCGGACAATCTAGTATATTGTACCTAAATTATTCCTGATGAGAAAAATAAAATAAAAATGTCATTGAGCTCCTATTACAAATTGAGAAGTTTCCGGGTAACTAAATCAAAGATTGTCAATCACCAATATATGAAAATGGCTGACCTAACCAAGACTAAAACCATGCTTTGATTTAATGCCTCAATATTGATCTTTCAATTCAATTCATTACGGTAAATGTTGTTGAATTCAATTGTTTTTATTTATCGCGGCTTTATGTAACCTATGCATACATGCATAGATTAAGTGTCATTTAAGAACCTGCATTAAAGACAATATTCTATTTGAAAAAACATGTATCGTTTAATATATTATAAAATCTTAAAAGATTCCATTGAAAAAGCTCTCATTTAATGAGATCCGCTAATCAATTTCCTAAACTTAAATCTCTAACCATATTACCCTAAACCTAGACTCTAACCCTTAAACTCTAAATCTTAAATTCTAACAATAAACCCTAAATTCTAAACTCATACAGTTAAACTCATAAACCCTAAAATTAAGGCACTTGTGGAAATTAACTTTTCGTAATTTCCACCGCTAGTGAATAAAATATTTTCTCTTTTTAAAATTTATGCTTAAAATAAGCAAGTTGTTTAAAATAAATTTTACACAGCTCGTGTATAAAAAAATCTTGTACCACACTCAATAAATATTGGTAAAAGGATAATTATTTGATATAATATTCTTTTAATCAAATAGAGAAGTATTATATTCTCAAAACAAATGTCAATGCTTAAACTTATACAAGATGAGACAACATGAACATTCGTGATCACTCAGCTAATTAGTAGATCTCTATTGTCTATAATATTTTTAATCTCCGAATAAGGTTATAAAATAAACACATTTCCTTAAATTGTATTTTTTAAGAAATTAATAAAAAATGCGATAATAATGTGAGCATGAAAGGGTATTTTACTTGTTCTTTGATTCCATTGTGACGAGAGTGATAAGTTAATTCAAATGTGAGTTGTACAAGTTAAAATGACTGATCATAATTCATAACATCTAATCTACACAAGTAAAAGTAATAAATAATTTAACGCGTTTCTGAAAATTCGAAATTTGGAAGTCTAAAATATTATTTGATGAAAGGAAAAAAAAAGCTCTCAAATGTTGACTTGGAATTTATAGTAAAACTATATGTTTTTAGTCCACACTGGCAATCATCACAACATTGTTAAATTTTGTTCAAAGCTCTCCCTCTAAACATGGAAATCCGGTTTGCATATAAATTTGACCATTCATTCTTTCATTTTGAAACTTCATTCATTCTTGGTAAAAGTTGGTTGCCTTTTCGGTCCCGTTTTAGCCAGGTCGAAGCAGTTGGGTTGACGCAAGACTTACAAAATAATGATATTTTTTTAATTATTTTATATATAAGCACCTTAATTTTAGGGTTTAAGGTTAGAATTTAGGGTTTGAAGATTAGAGTTTAGATTTAATGGTTAGAGATTAATATCTGGGGTTAAAAATTAGAGTTTATAGGTTAAAACTTAAACCACTAACTATATTACCCTAGCATCTAACCTCTGAACCTTGAATTCTAATATTAAACCCTAAATTCTAACCTCATCACATAAATTCTAAACCGCTAAACCTAAACCTCTAAACCCTAAACCATAAAACTGAGGCACTCGTGGCAAATTTTTGTTTTCACCGCATGTATATTGAATATAAATCTTTTTTTACAAAGTTTGTATTATATCCATGAGTGTGATAATGAGTCGAGCTGAGCACGAGTCTGGGCAGAATCAACTCGAGTTCGAAGCTTGTCGAGCTCAAAATTTAAGGCTCGAGCTTGAGCTCGGCTCGTGGCTCATTGCCTAATCTGCTTTAGTACTATTTTTGGCTAAGCATACTGCTTTAGGGCATATGAATCCAATCAATTCGATTTATTTATCCGATCCGAAATTTTAAATATCTAACTCATTTTTTTTATTTTTTGAATAATTTGGAAAAATAATCATTTCAATAACATAATAGTAATTTAATTAACGTATTAAATGAAGCATAAGTCGCATTATATCCATAAATTCAAATTCCATAGTTAACCTAAATTTTGGAAATAATTAAACCAATGGTTTTAACTTCGATGCTGACACCATACTGAGTACTGACATCACATATAATTAATTTCAAAAGGTAACAAAGATGTGACATTTGTTGTCTCGCATAAGACTAGGGTGGAGTGAAATATTGATTTCCTCACTAATTACAAACCGATGTATATACAATAAGATGTTGGTTTCAGGGACCGACCTAACAAATTGTCTAAAGAAACAAACCTGCCAAGAAAGTTACAAAGCTTGTATATGGGACTTTTCTAGCATGCGGCAGCCTAATATGCGGCTAATATACGGCGTTACCGGAAACATCATTAAGAAATACCGGAAACATGGATTTCGAAAGTATCGATACTTTTGGATATGTTGATTTCGAAAGTATCGATACTTTCGAAAGTATCCATACTTTTGGATATGTTGATTTCGAAAGTATCCATACTTTCGAAATCCATGTTTCCGGTATATCTTATCATGTTTCCGGTATATCTTATGATGTTTCCGGTATTTCTTAATGATGTTTCCGGTAACGCCGTATATTAGCCTTATATTAGGCTGCCGTACCGCAGAACTACCCTTGTATATGAGATATTGAAAATACAAATTTCCACCAATTAGTGTTCCATCAAATCATGGAGACCATAGCTAGGATGGTGCAACAAGGACGATTTTCTTCAGCCCCACGGGCGGCGCCGGCGTTTCACAGGAGCTCTTCAGCGTCCCGCAGGGGTGGTGCAACAAGGAGGTCGCAGGTTGGTGAGTGGACTTTGTTCTTCAATAACCTTAGTAGACGCGTCTCAAGGACAACCCTAAAGGAACTTGTAAACCAGTTCGGTAGGGTCTCTAGAGTGTATATTCCGATGGTCAATAAGAAAGCTAGGTACGTCGATTCTACTTTTGCTTTCGTTTCGGTGGTTAGTAGTGAAGCCATGGCTAGGGTTATTGAGAAACTGGATAAAGTCATTATCGATGGTATGAAGGTTAGGGTGTCAAGGGCTAAATATCCCAGGAATCCCAATAAACCAGTTAACCCTCCCTTTGAGAGACTTAGGGCCTTAGTGCCTCCGGTGCCTCCAAACCCTCTTGCTCATGTGAGGGCGGGAGAGAAGGGTCCAACGATGACATCGGGTGCAAATGCGAGGATGAGATCTTATAAGGAGGTGTTACTAAGCTATCCTAATGCTGGTAACTCTTCTGTGGAAAAGATCGACTTCCCAGTCGTTATCAATATGGAGGATAACAGTCTGGGGTTGAACTCCGTATTCAGCTCTCCAATGAATGGGAATGATTGGTTAAAACGTTGTTTGGTGGGGATTAAGAAGGTGGCGTATGATGAGGACCTAGTCAAACAAGGCTTATTCCATGATGGTGTCACTGCAAATGTTGTTAAATGGGGAAATCTTAGTGATTCTTTCCTGATAGTTTTCGAGACTGTATCTGAGATGGTTGAGGCGTGGGAAAACAAGAAAGATGAAATTGGTTTCTGGTTTGAACAGGTCAATCCGCTTCTTGCCAACGGAATCCCTTACCAATATTGCTACGTTAACCTTACCGGGGTCCCTTTGAATTGTTGGCATGACGATTTATTTTCGTTTCTGGGAAATCGGTGGGGAGTTTACATCAGGGCAGACGATCCCACAACCAAGCGTGGTCGATTGGACAAGGCTTGTTTCTTAATGAGAGTTGTTAGTCCTCTGGATATCCCTAGTGTTGTCACGGTTAGATCGATGGGACATTCTTTCAGAATCACGGTAAACACTGGTAAATTGGAGGAAGACACTTCTCTAGATGATTTGGAACCTGCCGGAAACTTTGCCGACGTATGGCCTAATGATCCTTTGTATGAGGATTCCTCTCATCGTGTTTCCTCCCCGGACCTTCCCCGTAGTCCGTCGGTGGCTGGGCTCCGACCTGAAAACACTGTTGGGCTTCAACATGACGATCGACCTCCCCAACCGTTGGAGATTAATGATGGCTCGTTTCCCCCGACAGCCATGTTCCCCATGCAGAATTTAGTGAATAGGGAAAATAATAATATGGTCCCACTGGCTTCCGGGATTGTGGGCGGTTCGGATTCATGTGGTGGGCTACAGGATATGGCTGGGTCTAATATGGACCCTATTTACAACAACCCTATTGGATTGGGCCCTGATGGTGATGGGTCTTTTGTGTCAAATATCCCTATAGCTCTGATGGATGGACTACTATCTGACCCGGGTAGCAATTTGGCCCCTCTTTCTTCCAACCTCGTCGGGTCAAAATTCCAGAGCGGTGCTTCTGAGGAAATGGTCCCAGATAGCCTGGACGGCTCTGTGAATTCTTTAGAAAATTGTCGTGAGGACCTGCGTCCTAGTGATTCTCGTTCTTTGAGGTCACCGGAAAAGGGTTTCTTTCGAGCTAGTACCCATCGAGTTCTTCGAAGACTGGTAAGGGATTCTCTTGATGACTCTCCCTCTTTGCCCGATAATCCAATTCTTTGCCCCCCAAGTAATTTTTCTCCTGAGGAACTTGAAGCTGAGGCTGTCTGGGAGGTGAGCAATCTTCTGGGTGTTTCATTCAAAGGTGGTAAAGAGGATGTTACTAAGAGGGTTTGCGAATTAGAAAAAGAAACCCTGAATCGTGTTTAAGGCTGTTTGGTAATCCTTGGGTCTAATTATATTGTTCTAATGATGATGAAGTTAGCAATTGTTTCATGGAATGTCAGAGGAGTTAGGCGTTGTGAAAAAATTAGAGCGGTTAAAGGGGTGATTAACAGAGTAAAGCCGATGATGGTATTCATACAAGAAACTAAACTAATTGACATTCAAGGCAGACTCATCCAAAGATTATGGCCGAATGACAGAGTTAAGTTTTTCTTCTCTCCTTCTAATGGAGCGTCTGGGGGGCAGTTAAGCATGTGGGATTCTGAGTCTTTCTGTTGCCTTCAACAATTTGTTTTTCCCAGATTCTTAGTTCTGATCGGCACTATTCCTCCTGATAATTTGAAAATTGGGTGTATCAATGTTTATAGCCCAGTGATCGACGCTGATAAAGGTTCGTTCCTTAATGAGTTGTTGGAGTTTTTGAAGCGGTGGCAGATTCCCTGGATCATTGGGGGCGATTTTAACCTCTTCTTGAGCCCGCATGAAAAAAAAGGCTTCTCCCTCAATATGTCCTTAGTCGATCTATTCTGTCACATCCCAAAAATCGGTCTAGTCGGAATTAGGTTCCGATGACCGAATATTTCGTATTGGTTCTATAAGTTATTCAATCTTATTAGAATATTTGGGGTCAAGTTCCAGCAATCGAATATTTTCGTTTCGATTAAAGGTTGGTTCGATTTGGTAACCAAAATAGATTAAACAGTTTAGTTAATTATTATTATTATTATTATTATTATTATTATTATTATTATTATTATTATTATTTGTAAAAAAAAAGGTAAATACAGTGGCAATTCCTTCAAAATGAAGGAATTGCCTAAGGGGCATTCCACGTTTGGTGGCCACTCGGCCAAATTTGGTTTAAGGGTGGCAATTGCCACTACACATGGCACACCACCATTTAAGGTTGCAATAAGCCACAATCGTGGCAATGGAATTGAATAGCCACACTTGTGGCAAAGCAAAACTGTGTGGAATTCAATTTGGAAAATTGAATATGGGGGAGGCCGATCGAAACTATAAATAGGGGGAGGAGGACGAACCAAAGCATAAGGAAAAAAATTAGGAAATGAAGTTAGAGACATATCGAGATTAAGGGACTAGTGAAGGGAAGATAGAAAAATAATTATACGATCCAGTGTTAGATTGGTGGTCCGATATTTTCGATATAATAATATCGAATCTCTGCTGACGTCGGGGTAAGCTCAAATCCTTGGTTGGTCTAAGTTTCGGTATCGGGTTTGAATAATATTTTTATATTTATTCGATATTATCTTGTCGATCCTAACCGATTCATATTTAATCTAGTTCAAGAAGTCGTGAAAGAACAACCGCCAACCAATGAAAAAGGTGACGTTATAAGGGAACCCTAATATCGAGGTGAGTGTAGTCGTGTCAGGGGTAGGCTCGGTGCTGCCCCGTTGCATTAATTATGAATTTATCTGCATCTGGTAAGTACCCTGCATTTTGGATATGCTCAAAAATGACTATGATATGTTACATGTGTGCATATATGAAAATAATATATTATATGATATGGAGCTACGACTCATCTTGTTATTTGATATGATATGATCTGAAAATCATGGACTATGTGAATTTGTGTATGTATGGACATTGGATACAATTGGCATGCCATAGGATTATTCGAGCTCACCATGTAAAGGAGGACTACGGTCCAGGGCTACGACCTATATGTGGGAGATAAAAGGATGGAAGTGTAAGGGATACATGGAGCTACGGCTCAGGGCTACGGCTCATTCATGATTCATGATATGGTGTACAGGGAATCCGCGTATCCAATGGTACCAATATAATATGTGTTTGATATGTTATGCCATACTATGCTCATGATATGATATTATGCTTTGTTATGAGTATGAAGTATGCCATGTTATTGCATAATTAGCATTATGATCATTTTTGGAAGCATGCTACATGACATATATGTTCATTCATTGTTATTGGCTACCTCACTTAGACTATGTAAGTCTAATGCATTCATTTGTATAACATTTCAGGCTAACAAAGTGTTCAGTCCGAGATCGGAGCAGTCAAAGGATTGACAAGTCACTACAAGTAAAGAGTAATGTGTTTTATCTTTATGAACTCCTAGTATGGTGGCAAAGTAGTTAAAGTAATTATATTAGTCTTATGGCCCTACTATTGTGTAATTGTTGCCTATGTTTTGTATAAGGTTTTAAAGCTATAATGACTTTTGAGTTAGTAATAATATTGACACATTTGGCACTAAAATATTGATTAAAAGTCTAAGATTTATGTCTCCGATCTCCGTTATGTTTTTCGGTAGCGCTCTCCGACCCGGTTCTCTACCAGGCCGGGAAGGGGGTGTTACATATTCAACTAGTTTATTTTCGATTCTGGGTTGAAGGATCTCCCTCTTCATGGTGGATGTTATACATGGAGCAACAACCGGGATCCCCCTACTTTCATCCGGTTGGATCGCTTTTTAATTTCTGCCGAGATAGAGTTGGCTTTTCCAGAATTAGGGCAAAATCTCCTAGACAAATCCGTTTCAGATCATAACGCAATTCTGTTATCAGTGAAGTCCATCAATTGGGGGCCGAAACCCTTCAAGTGTTTTAACTTCTGGTACAAATAAGAGGGGTTCGAGGGTCTTGTGATTCGTACTGTGCGTAAGGCCAAATCCAATAATCCTTTGGTGAGCATCGGTGGGATTATAAAAAAGACTAAACTAGCTCTTAAAGATTGGTCTCGTCAATTTGCCGGCGGTTTTAGTATGAAGATTTCCTGCCTAGAATCTGAAATATCAGCCGTGGAGAGCAAGCTACAAGAGGGGGCAACCGAAACTGCCCTGCTTCTGAAACTTCAGGGCCTTAAAGCTAACCTTTGGGAACTATATCGAAAGGAAGAAAGTTCTTGGCTTCAAAAATCTCGGGTGAGGTGGTTTACAGAAGGTGATAGAAATACCGAATTTTTTCACATTACTGCGTCGACAAGGAGGAGAACTAACAATATCAGCAGTTTGAAGAAAGAAGGTACCGTTATCTCGGATCCTAAGGAGATAAGAGAGGAATTTTTTGATTTCTTTGCAAGGATTTACAATGAAAAACAACCTTGGAGATTGATAATTTGGATTTGAACTTCAAGTGTATTAATGCTGATCAAGTCTCTTTACTGGAAAGGGGATTCTCTGCCGGCGAAGTTTGGGAGGTTTTATCCTCCGCGAGCAACAACCGGGCTCCGGGACCGGACGGTTTTAATTTAGATTTATTTAGAAAATTCTGGCCTATCATGAGGGTTGACATAATGAAATTTTTTGAGGATTTCCACAGTGGCCGAAAATGGGATCCTGGTGTTAATCATTCTTTTCTCACCCTTATACCCAAGGTCAGCAACCCCGATTCTCTCGAAGACTTTCGCCCGATCAGCCTAGTAGGTGGTCTTTAAAAGCTCCTATCGAAGGTCCTCACTGTCAGACTGAAATCTGTTATGGACGATATTATCGGAGAATCCCAGTTCGCCTTTATTTCAGGGCGTCAAATACTAGATTGTATCCTCATTGCGAATGAATCTATCGACTTCGTCTCTAAAGCTGGGCTGAGGGGTGTTGCCTTCAAAATTGACTTTCGGAAAGCTTACGATACGGTAAGTTGGGAGTTTTTGAATCCGGTGCTTAGAAAATGTGGTTTTGGGGATAAATGGTGTAGGTGGATAATTCAGTGCATCTCTACGGCCAAAATTTCGGTCCTTGTGAACGGTTCTTCGACTGAAATGTTTGACATCTCCAGAGGTCTTCGCCAAGGATGTTCCCTGTCCCCCCTTCTTTTTAACTTAGTGGGCGAGGCTCTGAATTTACTTCTGAGCAAGGCAGCAAATATGGGTCTTTTTTCTGGTTTCACGATTGGTAGGACAGATAAGTCCACAGTTGTTACCCATCTCCAGTTTGCAGACGACCTCCTTATTTTCTGCGGAGCGTCGGAGACCCAGGTTCGCAACGTGAAATGTGTTCTCAGGGTCTTTGAACTAGCATCTGGGCTAAAATTAAATCTTAAGAAAAGCAAACTGCTGGGAATTAACATGGATGATACCACTTTGAAGTCCTGGGCTGATGGTATTGGTTGTGCGGTAGAAGGGTTCTCGTCTAGCTATCTTGGCTTACCGTTGGGGGCGAACAGAAACTCAGCAAGTCTGTGGGAGCCTGTTATCAGTTCCTTCGTAAAAAGATTAGAAGGTTGGCAACCAAAATTTCTATCCTTGGGGGGTAGGCTAACCCTTATAAAATCTGTATTATCAAGTCTTCCAGTCTATTATCTATCCCTATTTCGCATGCCAGTCGCTGTTGCTAATAGGTTAAACAACCTTATGGCGAGATTTTTTTGGGGTGGAGATGTGAACAAGTCAAAAATTCATTGGGTGCGATGGGATCAGTTGTGTAAATCGCTTCAGTAGGGTGGTTTGAATATTTCTAATTTAGTTGATACCAATAGGGCGTTATTAAGCAAATGGTTTTGGAGATTTGGCAACGAAATCTCAAGCTTTTGGCGTCGTGTTATCGAGTGCAAATCCCCGAAATCCGTTCCTAGTCTATTACCCTCTAAAGCCCCCACTAGGCATTTCTCGTGGATTTGGAACGGGATTCTGAAATCTTGTCAAAGCGAGGACCTTTTCGGCCTTTGTTTGATGGAAAATCTAGTTCTACAAGTTGGAAACGGGAAACATATTGCTTTTTGGGATGACGTGTGGATTGGAAACTCCCATTTGAAGCTAAAGTTCCCCCGTATTTACTCTTTAGCGGTAAAAAAACATGGTTATATTGCTGATTTTGGGAATGAAGTGGCATGTTCGTGGTGTTGGAATATTGCTCTAAGACGGGCCCTTTTTGATCGTGAGGTCCCTATGTGGGAGGAGATGTCACACCTCCTCAATTCCTTTAAATCGAGCGGGTTGAACCATGACTGGGTCCGATGGTTGGGATCAAGCGATGGGTCGCTCTCGGTCAAGTCTCTAAAGAAGATGGTTAAGGGGCCGATACCTTCAGATAGCTTCTGGAAAAAGTTTGTATGGGTGGGTCTCGCTCCTCCCAAGGTTGAGCTTTTCGTTTGGCTAGTTATGTTGAGAAGGATTCCGGTAAAAGCCGAACTGATTAAAATGGGTGTTACCAATATCCAGAATACCCTATGTCCCATGTGCTCTTCTGTTATTAAAACCTCAGATCACCTGTTCTTTAGCTGCTGGTTCAGCTGGAGAGTTTGGATGTTTTTCTGTTCTCGGTTGGGCATCTCGGCTGTGTTATTACCCGGCTCTACTGACTTCATTGAAGCATGGTTGGCCTTGGCTCCTTGTCACCTAAGTAAGGTTTGGTCCTTCTTACCTTTCGCGATTATTTGGACAATCTGGTTATTTAGAAATGATATTGTCTTCAACGATAAAAAACTTGATTGGTTGCAACTGATTTTTCTGGTTAAATTGAGATTAGCTTCATGGATTAGAGCGAAATATAGCGAATGTAGTATCTCTTTTGAAAATTTGATGGCTGATCCTTTACTGGCTGTTGACAAATGCTTGGTTTATGCGTGTTCTAAATCGACCCCTCAATGGTGCCCTCCCCCTATTGGCTTTGTTAAACTGAATGTTGATGGAGCGGCTCCATCGTTGGGTGAGTTCGGAGGGGTGGGCGGAGTCCATCGATGCTCAAATGGGTCTACACTCCTGCAGTTTTCTGAAGCGTGTTGGCCTCGGCCCCCCGATGCTGTTAGAACTGTTTGCAATCAAAAGGGGTATTACTCTATTCATTGAGTCAGCTTGGGTGGAGAATTTTAGACTCATTATCGAGTCAGATTGCAAAGTGGTGGTGGACTGGCTATCGCGAGAGTTGGATCACCCTTCTAATGTTGCAGATCTGATAAAGGAGTTAAGAGAGGTAATTAAAGTTCGTGCTTTTGTGATTAGATGGATTCCAAGGTGTTGTAACTTAGCGGCTGACGCTCTTGCCAAGGCTGGGATAGGATAATTGTGGGTGTGTTTGTATTTTGCTTGTTGATGTCTTTACTCTTGGTAGTTGGAGCTTTCCTTAAATCGTTGTATTGGGATCGTACGGACCTCATTTGTATTTTTTTCTCTTGGTTTATTATTAATAAATTTGCAGGGCACTCTTTTCCCCATATTTGGCATAGAGGGGTTTTTTAATGAGGCCCATTGACCTTTCAAAAAAAAATAAGATGTTGGTTTCATTTGTTACATAATTTTTATGTTAGCCTTGGTTATATTTATTCTTTGTCGTCATTAATGATATTTGTTTGTATCTATAAATTTTAAGTAATTTGATTAATTTTTTAATATTTTTTGTATAGTCTTATTTTTATTTAGTCACAATTTGATGATTTAGACTAATCTACTTTAATTTTTGTACTCTTTTTTTAATTTTATTAAAATTTCATTTTATTCAATAAAATTAGCTTCTGCTTTTAGTTAAAAAAAACATCATATTTAATTTATACTGAGCATTAACGATACCATTAAAATAAATTGTTTTTTTTTTCAATGAATGTATGATTATTTCGGAGCATAAAAAATCATACAAAATACAATCGAAGACCTCGTTAAAAAGTTCTATAAATTATAAATAAAGAAAAAGAGTAACAACGATAATATAAGATAGCGCAAGACACCAAACAAGCCGATAAACAAACATCCCAAAAAGTAAAACATCAGTAATAACACACCCAAACAAAAACCCCTGTTGCAGCATAACGCAATCAAGCTACATATCTGGAATCACCAAGAGCAAGAGCCATAGCAAAAAAATCGAAATATTTTTGTTCTTAAATTTACCCTATGTTTTTCAATATACATACTTTGAAAATTTTTACAACCCAATAATGAGTTTTCTTAATTAAAGTTTCAAAATCTAATAAATTTTAGATTTTAGAAGTATTTATATAAATAAATGAAGCTATGTATTCATTCTTGTTAAGAAAGAAGGGGGAAAAAAACTTTAAGTTAGCATGTTTGGTTATAAAGAAGGGGGGAAAAAAGAAAAGACTTTATGTGCAAAACGATATACATCTTGGCCTAAAATAGGACTTTATGTTGAATTTTCATTTTTAATGAAAATCTAATTTTAAAAAATTGAACTTTAGTTCAATTTAATTAATTTTAAGTAAGGGTCTGTTTGATATATTTTTTTTTTTGAAAATACTAATTTGTTGCAAACTAATAATTTTATTTATGTATTAATTTATGCGTGTTTGACCATCTAAAATTAAGTCTCTCTGTTAAAAATTTTGCAATGAAAGTTTGGAAAATGATACGTAGATAAGAACATACTTATATTTCCAACAGTTTTTTTTTTACTTTATTTTTATTTCTTTTAATTGCATAATCCTCTAAAATTTAGATTTATCAAACAATTTAAATATATATTGTATTTAGTTTTAAAAAATATCAAACAAATTATAATTTAAATTCCGTACTTAAAATTTTAATATTTTAACTCGCAACACTTAATTCTTTAGTATTTGAGATTTTAATTTATAAAACGACACTCAACATCTAATAACTTGGGTTCTTTTTGGTTTCGGAATGTGTTCTTAAAGTGAGTCCAGTGGTTAATTTTTTGTGTTCTATTATTCATATAAAAGATAGATATCGGTCACAAATTTTAAAGCTGCTTTATATTCAGGAGAGAATTGAACCCTCAAGTTATCCTTAAAGTGGGTCTAATGACTTATTTTTCCGTGTTCTATTGACCCATATAAGGGACAAAAGCTGACCACGAATTTTAAAAATACTCTATAATTATAAGATGATCGAACACTTACCACTAATTAAGGTAGGAAAAACTCGTAACTTCCCATGTGAACCCGTTGTTAATAACTTTAGAATTTAGATTCAAATATTTTAACGTTTTCATATTCAGTTGAAAAATAAATAAATTTAGGCTAAAAGCCTATATACCCATAGGACAGAGAAAAGAGATGTGACTCTGATTTGTAATTTTGTAATCGTTTATTACGGGCTCTTCTTTTGGTAGTTAAATTGTCAATCAATGTTTAAAAGAGCGAGATCCCTATAGTTTTAATTGTAATAAAATCTAGGCATAGAGGGTGAGAATTTCTTTTTTCTTTATATCTATTATTTTTAGTTTGTAATTGATTAAATAGTTAAATAGAAATGGTTTTGTTTAATTCTATTAGTTTTGATGGATTCACAAGGCTTAAAATATTTTTTTACTATTGAATCTTGACAAGATAATCAAACATTAGTAAGATTCTTTTTGATTCAATACATCTTAATTTTAAGTATGGAAAATTTAATCCCAAATACGCAATTTTTAATTATTATATTAGGGATAGGATTGGTTACGCAATGTAAAAGTTTTAAAATTTTACACGTTTTTGGATTGTTAGATGGGTGAAACAGGTGACTAAGATTAACAATATAATATGTGAAGATTATCATTTGGAAAAAAAAAGTGAGAAATTAATCTCAGACATCCATTTCCCCAATCCATCGATCTAAAAAACGTGCAAAATTTATAAATTTTTACATTGTGTAAATGGATCCTAACACATATATATTCGTTTAAGCTCTTCCACATTGTTTTTTTTTTGAAAAATGAAATCTCTTCCACATTGAGGTAGTGTGAAAGGAAGGAAACTTGAAATCAGATAGAGAAAGGTTTGGGTGTTTGAAAGCACATGAAGAGAATAAAAAAGCATGCAATAAAAATACAAAGGGAAAGGACTAAAATTGATTTATCTCATGAAGATCTGCTCACAAAATATTGTCGGCAACTTGAACATAAAATTGATGGAGAAAAGGCTCAAGCTTACCTCCAAAATACCTAGAGGAGTTTATTGCATGATTGGGGAAGTGGGGTCCAACCAACATTTTTTTATTTGTCTTAATATTTGAAACACAAACACTTCGTAAATGCTAATGTAGGAGCTGTTTTTGTGCAAATTGTAATTTTGAATCCTTAACATGGATTTGTTTGAATGGTTGGCTTATTTTGTTCAAACTTAAATAATTAATGTCAAAAAAGTACACCACATTGAAGATTGATCTAATCTCCTTACTCGACAAGGAGACCACGTGTACTGTGGGTTTTGAGCAGTGAACTTCTCTTTGAGTAAGGCTTCACAAAAGAAGAATTATTGTGATTTAAATTGTGTAAAAAATCTTAGTATTTTTTACTTTTATATTTTTAGTTGTTCATTCAATGCATTGACACTTAACTACAGTAACAATTGGTATCAAAACGTAATTTAATACATATTTGGGGTCGATTTTGTAATAGTTAATGTCAACGAATGAAGTTCAATCAACTTTAAAGCTCCTTTATTCAAGGGAACCAACTATTGTTATTGGAGAGTATTAAACGCAGTTCGCAACGCAGTGCCACAACGTAACGGTTTTTAAGATCACCGCGACGTTTTATAAGCGCAACGCAATGAAGAAACCGCATTACGATTTTTACGATCCGTAACCGTTACGTACTCCCGCAACATGTCATATATTGTGCCGCAATATTGAATTGAAGTCAAGTCTGTTAATTTTTCTGTTATAAATTGGTTATATTTGTTTAACCAATTAACAGATGTGGGGTCTGCTATGGCCCATCTCATGACCCGTGTGGTGTAACTGACTGGGCTCTATTGGTATCAGTTGGTTATAACCCGTTGGGTTATATAAACCACTTGAAGTGGCACAGGCCCATTATCTTGTTTTGACCGGCCAACATTGATTTTTCCCCTTTCTTCTAAAATTCCTAGATCTTCGATCTTTCGTTTCTCTCCGCCTCTCTTCTTCTTCTCCGGTCATCTTCTTCTTCTTTTCTGTTTATCGTTCACCTTCAATATGGTATCAGAGCTAGTCGCTCCGACCTGTGAGTTCTGAAAAATCCGTTTGCCTCGTTCCTTTTGTGAAGATTCAATATGTCGAAGATTGCAGACATGCCTCAAGATGAAGAAACCACTGAGATGATGTCCGGTGACAACAGTCAAACTCAGATTGCCGGTGACTCAGGTCAACTCTTCGCTAATAAGCATATCAGCATTCGGCTCGACGATACGAATTATTTGCTATGGAAGCAGCAGGTTCTCTTGATGGTCAGAGGTCACGAGCTTGAAGATTATCTTGACGAGTCGACGCCGATACCAACGCGGTTCGTCACGGATGCTGCAGGTAACAAAACATTGAGTCCTGCCTTTCGCCGTTTCAAGAAGGAGGACAACTCATTGGCGTCCTGGCTTCTGTCAACCATTAGTCCAGGAATTCTTCCACAGCTTGTCGGAGCTGAGTCCTCTGCCGCGATTTGGAATACAGTTGTACAGCTGTATTCAAAGCTTTCAACAACGAAGATCATGAATCTACACTGCCGGTTAAGATCAATGAAAAAAGGCAGTCTCACTATGCGTGAATATACTATGCAAATCAAGGAACTCTGTGATCTGCTTGCTACGTGTGGGAGTCCGATTGCTGAGGTAGAGAAGGTTGCAACAGTTCTCAACGGTCTTCCTCCAGAGTACGAGTCGTTTATTGCTGCCATCACAATGAGTCGAGAGATCTACACTCTTGATGCTGCGGTCTCTATGCTTATGGATGCCGAGTCACGAGTTACAGATCCAATGCGTTTGCCAGTGGGAATTAACATGACACGAAGCACCTATGTTAATACTGGATCTCGTCAGAATGCGTCTCAGGTGTTTGCTAATTCTCAGTCTCAGCCCAGTGGGAATCATTCCAATAGCAATCAGTTCAGTGGGAATCAGTTTAGTGGTAATCAGTCTGGTGGGAATCAGTTTAATGGTAATCAGTCTGGTGGGAATCAGTTTAATAGTAATCAGTCTGGTAATCGGTCTCGTGGTCGTCGACCGCAATGTCAACTGTGCGGCAAGCTCGGGCACCTTGCCGACCGGTGTTGGAATCGCTTCAATCAGAACTTCAAGGGCTTGTCTACTCAAAGTTCCTCACAAAATTCTTCCTCTGCAATTCATTTTCAGGCTAATGTTTGCCAGTTTTCGAATGACAATCCTGATGTGTGTTATGAACCGTTTGTTGGTGTTGCTACAGGTTCTGAAGGTGCTGGTCTTGATGTCTCCAGTGACACAGTTCATATCAACACACTTGTGGCGTCCGGTTCAATTGCTTTGGATGCTAAATGGTACCCTGATTCAGGGGCCACACATCACGTCACTGGTGACTCTCACGCTATTGGCAACGGGCAGCAATATATGGGTAACGGGAAGGTCATACTTGGTGATGGATCTACCTTGGATATTGCTCAGATAGGTAGAACTTCTATTCCTACCTCTTCTTGTTCTCGTGTTTTGAATCTGGAATATCTGCTACATGTGCCTGATATAACTAGAAATTTAATGTCTGTGTCACGTTTTACTAAAGACAATGATGTGTACTTTGAATTTCACTCGAATACATGTTGTGTGAAGGATGAAAGTACATGTTCTATCTTGCTTCAAGGCAGGTTGGAGGATGGGCTTTATTGTTTTGGGAATGCTGCTTCTACTACTACTGGTTTGGTTTATCATACTACTCATGCTTCTTCTAATAATGATGCGTCTGTGTACTGGCTATGGCATAGACGTTTAGGACACCCCTTTGCTCGTACTGTTAGTCTCATATTAAATAAGAACATGTCTGTTGACAATTTGTCTGTATGTACTGCGTGTCAACTAGGTAAAAGTCACAATTTACCTTTTACTTCCTCATCTACAGTCTACAATAAGCCGTTTGAGTTGGTTGAGGCCGATGTCTGGGGACCTGCCCCTATTAGGTCTTCAGGGTTTAGTTACTATGTCTCCTTTGTTGACTTGTATAGCCGCAACTGTTGGGTATATTTGCTGCGTAATAAAACTGAGGTTACTGCTGCCTTTACTATGTTCTCCGCTCTTGTAAAAAATCAATTCTCTGCTAGTATTGTTGCTCTTCAAACTGACAATGGGGGGAATTTCAAGCTTTAGATAGTACGCTTGCTCGAATGGGTATACAACATAGATATACTTGCCCACACACTTCACAACAAAACGGTGTTGTGGAACGCAAACATAGAAGTATAGTTGATACTGCTTTGACTCTCCTAGCACAAGCTTCAATGCCTTTTCTTTTTGGTCTTATGCTGTGCTGAGCTCTGTTTATTTACTCAATCGTTTGCCTTCAGTGAACCTTGGTGGTGTGTCCCCTCATCAGTTGTTATATGGAAGGGTGCCTGATTATCAATTTTTGCGTGTCTTTGGCTCTAAATGTTTTCCCTGTTTACGTGCCTATAATAAGCACAAGTTCGACTTTCGTTCGAAGCCATGTGTGTTCCTAGGCTATTCTCCAAAGCATCACGGGTACCAGTGCTTGGATGAGAATGGACGAGTGTTTATTTCGAGGCACGTAAAGTTTGATGAAGCAGACTTTCCTTTTGCTGCTGCATCTAAGAAGTGTGTTACAGCTGCCTGCACTGATCACTCCTCACCTGCATTTCCTCTTCCTTCACGTGCCACCTCATTTGGTATTCCTTCAGCCTCTGTAGAGCATGTATCTGATCCAGAGGGTACTGGTGTTCCTTCAGCACAAGTTTCTGTCGAGCATGTATCTGATCCAGACGGTACTGGTGTTCATCCAGCTCAAGGTCCAGTTTCATCTGCTCCTAATTCTGATTCCCCTAATGTTCCCTCTGAGCAAGCTGCTGCTCTTGATGAAGAAGGGCCTGGTGTTGTTTCATATCCTGCACCAGATGTTCCTGGTGATTCCTCTGGTATATCAGCTGAACATCCTGTTTCCCCTGTTGCAGCAGAAGTTAGTGATGAGTTGCTTGCTCCTTGTGCAACTACATCTGCAGTCAGACAAGATATAGGTGCAGCTACTTCTTCCATATCTGATGTGAGGCTTGTTCAAGGTGCTGACCCCTCCCCTGTCCCTAGTTCATGTCCCACTGATTGTTCTCATGAAGAGACTGTGTTCAATGTCCCTCCTTCGACTGCTCCCACTTCTAGATGTTGTGCTTTTGCTTGCCCTGAGTCTGCTGTTCGTAAAACTCCTGCTTCCAATGCTCACTCGATGACCACACGCAGCAAAGCCGGCATTTTTAAGCCCAAAGTTTTACTGACTCAGCATGATGAAGTGCCTTCGAGTATACATGAGGCAATGAAGGATCCGCAGTGGTGTGCTGCTGCTCTTGCTGAGTATGACGCACTTCTTCAAAATAATACGTGGGAGCTGGTTCCCCTTCCTGCAGATCGAAAGGCAGTAGGGTCGAAGTGGTTGTTTAAAATTAAGCGCAATTCTGATGGCACAATCAACAAGTATAAGGCACGGCTCGTAGCCAAGGGCTACTCTCAAGAGCCAGGGTTTGATTTTTCCGAAACCTTTAGCCATGTTGTACGTTTTTTCACGGTGAATGTGTTGTTATCTGTGGCTGTTTCGAATAATTGGAAGATTCATCAAGTTGATGTTAACAACGCGTTTCTCAAGGGTGATCTTGATGAAGACGTATATATGACACAACCTGCTGGTTTTGAGAAACGTGGATCTGATGGTCGTGCTCTTGTTTGCAAGCTAAAAAAGGCTCTCTATGGTCTCCGTCAGGCGCCACGAAACTGGTTCAGTAAGCTTCGAAATTTCCTCTGTTCAATTGGTTTTGTTTCTTCACGTGCTGATACTTCTTTATTTGTCAAGACTGATGCTGATGTGGTGGTATATCTAGTAGTTTATGTGGATGATATACTTATAACCGGCAGTTCTGAATCTAGTATTAAGGATATTATTCAAACCTTACATGAACAGTTTTCTCTTAAGGATTTGGGGTTGGTTCAATATTTTCTTGGTATAGAGGCTATTAGAAATGATCATGGTTTGTTTCTTACTCAGAAGAAGTATGTTAAAGAACTTCTAGCTAAGAATGATATGCCCAGCACACGTTCTGTTGATACCCCTATTGCTGTGTCTCCTAAACTAAGTAAAAATGATGGTGTTGAGGATGTTGATGCTGTCAAGTATAGAAGCACTGTAGGGGCTTTATTATATATCTGTCACACGCGACCAGACGTTGCATATGCTGTGAGTAAAGTTGCACAGTTTATGCAAGCTCCAAAGGATGCACATTGGGCGGCAGTGAAGCGTATCTTAAGGTATCTCAAGGGAACTGCCGAATATGGGCTATGGTTTCCATGTCAAAAGGATCTAATCACTCTTCAAACCTATTCTGATGCTGATTGGGGAGGAGACATAGATGATCGACGTTCTGTATCTGGATATTGTATCTATCTTGGAGCACATCTTCTTTCTTGGAGTTCTCGGAAACAGAGATCAGTTTCTCGATCCACAGCCGAGGCTGAATACCGTAGCCTTGCGGATGCAGCCTGTGAGGTTTTGTGGATCAAATCGATTCTAAGCGACATGAGTGTTGAACTAAACGAGTGTCCAAAGATATGGTGTGATAACACCAGTGCTGTGGCTATGGCCGCAAATCCGGTTCTTCATGCAAAAACTAAGCATGTAAACTTGGATCTGCATTTTGTTCGTGAAAGAGTCTTGACTAAGCAACTCGAAGTCAACTATGTTCCTGCTCATCATCAAACTGCTGATGTTCTTACAAAACCATTGGCAGTGGCAAGGTTTCAAAAACTACGGGCTCAATTAAATATCTGGTCCACTAGATCTGTTCAAGAACTTGATGAAGCAGAGTGAATATTGAAGATTGTTAAATCGGCTCAAGATCCTGATGAAGCAGAGTGAATATTGAATTGAAGTCAAGTCTGTTAATTTTTCTGTTATAAATTGGTTATATTTGTTTAACCAATTAACAGATGTGGGGTATGCTATGGCCCATCTCATGACCCGTGTGGTGTAACTGACTGGGCTCTATTGGTATCAGTTGGTTATAACCCGTTGGGTTATATAAACCACTTGAAGTGGCACAGGCCCATTATCTTGTTTTGACCGGCCAACATTGATTTTTCCCCTTTCTTCTAAAATCCCTAGCTCTTCGATCTTTCGTTTCTCTCCGTCTCTCTTCTTCTTCTCCGGTCATCATCTTCTTCTTTTCTGTTTACCGTTCACCTTCAATACGCAACGCCGTATCACCACAATAAATATCGAAAAATGATCCGAAATGTAAATTTCCATAAATAAAATACTTTAATGTACTTAAATTTAATAAATCAACTACAACGGTATGATATCGATTGATCAATTAGCCTATTTTTTAACTTTGCAGGAAGCATGATAACTTGAAGATTTTATTATAGAAGTTTTTCATATTGTTGGGAATTTGCAAGAGGTGAAAATTATTGCTGTAGTACACGCCATTCATTTTGGTGGTGAATTATCAGAAGTGGAATTTTTATATTTGTATGCATGTATTTTATTAAGTTAATGTAAAATAAAATTGCAGTGTTGAAATATGACACTATTTAGTATTTATATGATTTTTAACATGCTTTTATTTTCATGTTATTCATTAAAATTATGGTTATAATGTTTATATAATTTATATTTTTAATAGGATTTTATCTATAAATTAAAATTTTGTTTTTAAAAATTAAATAAAACACATAAAATAATGTATTAATATTAAAATATTAAAATAATGTGGTAAAAATATAAATAATATTTTAGAAAAGTTGTGATTTTTAGAAACGAATCATGACCGCATCAATCGTTACGTAACGTCTGCAAATCCCGCAACTACGATACTGCAACCGTGACGGAGGCTGCAACCGCAATTTAATACTATCAATCTCCACATTCATCGCATGCCTCCATTTTTTCTCACAAAATAATTATACATTAAGCAAGTTAAACCATGAACTTTTAAAGCCGAATCAAACGAAATTTGGGTCACGATCTTTAACAAACACCTTTGTAAGTATTGGGGTTTCTGAGAGAAAATATAATCAATGGGAGATGAAGACAAAATAAAAAAAATTAATCTCACTCAATAAAATACGATATTTAATGTGGTTAGGCTCTTCTAGTATACCTCCACATTCTCAAAATATTATGTTTTACTAAACTTGTAACTTTTGTACGGATAAAGCAACAAACCCTTCTCGCAATAAGTTACAACTTCTGTATGAAAAACTACAAATCATCCTCACTACATGTAGCTTTCGCACCAAAAAGTTACAACCCTCGCACATGAAAATCACCAAGAGATTACACCTCTCTCAACTCCCTTAATGTTAAGGCCAAACCATACTCTCAATTATAGAGCATATTACTTGATTACAAAAAAAAAGTTTAATCATCACGAAATCTTCTTTGCTAAGATTTCCTACTATTAACCAATATCTATTACATTAATTATACCTAGCGTAGTATTACTTTTGGAAAATGTAGTGAGAAAGTAGTTTTGAAAACTTTTTTGAAAAGAGTTTATGGGTTGTTTGGTTTAAAATAGAAGTGATTAATATTGTTGTTAAAATGTATTTTTAAGTAGGTTAAATTTTTTTTTTGCTCATCCCCTTGTGTCCTGGTGGCAAAGGTAGATGTTTATCATCCCTTGAGACCCGGGTTCGAGCACCAGTTATACCATATTGTGTGTGCCGTCTTTGAAAAGACTAAGAAAGTTGAATAGATACTACCCTTGCATCGCACCAGCATATTAAAAAAAAGTAGTAGATTAAATTTTTATTTTAACCATTTTTTTAAAAAATATAAAAAGATTTATGATATAAACAAGGATATATGAATAATTTTACTTAAAAGTACTTTTAAAAAAATTAAAAGCTAGAAATTTTAGCTTTTGAAAAGCACTATTCAAACTAAACTGAAAAAGTATTTTTAACCTGAAACGCTACATGTTCTGCATTGCTTTTAGTAAAAAAATGGTTTTGGCTACAAAAATTAGTTTGAAAAACATTGGAGAACAGACTCTAATAATCAAGTAATCTTCAACCAATAAAATTAATTAGAATTTCAAAATGATATTATTGATTAAAGTTTGGCTCAATCTCAAACAACAAAAACCAAAATTCGAGTCTAACTAACTATCCTACTTGACTTTATTTCGTTAAAAGAACTCTTTTTAGATATATTTATAAGAATGAGGAACGCCTCCTGTGTGGAAAGAGAGAAAATGAAAATTTTGAGGGAAAAAATAATTTAAAAGTTTTATTTTGATAAATAAGTCGTGTAAAGAAATTATAATTTTTTATTTAAACTATAAATTTAAAAATTTAAATCTCTAATCTTAAAATTTTAAATTTAAATCTTAAATTATAGACTAAATCTATAAATTTTAAAATAATATGATTATATAAACTAAAATTGATACACTTTATATATCAAAATATTTTTTTGAAATTTACAAACAATGAGTTAGTATAGTGATAAAGGCATAGAATTTCCCCCCAAGAGGTTGTGGGTTCAAACCCCTCGCCAAGGACTTCTTATTCTTATAGAATGGTTCTCTAACGGAGTCTTTTCACACATCTTGTGGCGTGCGTCAAGGTGATCCGATATCCTCATATTTGTTCGTTCTATGTATGGAAAGGCTTGCACAAGTTATCCAATTGTCTATTAATCAGAAAAAATGAAAGCCATTTATAATTAGAAAATTTGGACCGCAAATCTCACATCTCTTTTTCGCCGATGATATGCTTTTATTTGCTGAGGCTTCGGTTGATCAAATGGAGGTGATTAAACAAGTTCTAGATGAGTTTAACCAAGCGTCGGGACGTAAAGTTAGTAATGCTAAGACTACTATATTTTTTTCAAAGAACGTGATTCCTAGCATCCGAAGAGTGATATCTGATGGATTCAGTTTTCGGGAAGTTGGTGATTTGGGTAAATATTTAGAAGTGTCACTTTTACATAAACATGTTACTCATGCTTCTTATGAGTATTTGATACATATACTACAGAGGAAACTATGTGAGTGGAAGGCGAAATCTTTATCCTTAGCTGGTCGGATTACTTTAGCTAAGGCCGTTTTGGCGGCTATTCCTTTTTACATTATGCAATAAGCGGTTCTGCCTAAGAAGACGTGTGACATGATTGAGCGGATAATTCGTCGCTTTATTTGGGGCATCACTTCGAACCAAGGCGGAGTACATCTTGTCAAATGGTCTGATGTGTGCCGTCCGATTGACAGTGGAGGTCTTGGCCTACGTCGTATTCAGACACAGAACGAGGCTTTTTTAATGAAGCTAGCCTTCCAATTAATTGTACAAGAGAATGCCCTTTGGGTTCAGTTGCTGCGATGTAAATACAAACGCATAGAGAAAATTCCAACTACGTTATCTCGACGTTGTACCTCACGGTTGTGGAAGGGTATTAGCCTGATTTGGGACGACATGCGCAACAATGTGCATTGAAATATCGACAATGGACAAGGTGTTGATTTTTGGTATGATCCATGGATCAAGGGGCTTGGTCCTTTGATTCAATATGTATTCGAGTCTGTTGGTCCATGCATTATGCGCCAATCGGTGGCTTCTTTGGTTAAGTTAGATGGTTCGTGAAACTAGGAAGTATTGCAACCGATTCTCCCTGCTTCAGTGCTGCTGCAGTTGGCCGTTGTGCCTGTGCCGCGATGGTGCTTCCCTACAGACACGGTGGCATGGTCGGGTGAGATCTCTAGGGCTTTCACGACCAAATCTGCTTATAAGGTTCGTTGGGTAATGGTTCGAGTGTTGTGCATCGCTTTAGGGGTTTACAAAAAATATGAATCTTTATTTGGTTGGTGTGCTGTAGTAAAATTATGACGAATGCGGAACGAGTTCGGCAACATTATTCTTCTAATAGTAAATGTCGTAGTTGTGGCCACGATGCGGAGGATATTGATCATGTATTAAGATTTTGCCCCGATGCTTTCCAGGTATGGGTAGCGATTATTGAGCAAGATAAATTAAATGAGTTTATGTATTTAGCTATCAGAGAGTGGATTGTTATGATTATGTCGCATCCGAAGTAGTTTGGTGGTGAGCGACAAGATTGTGATCTATTATTTGGTGCTGTGATTTAGAACATTTGGTTGAGTCGAAATGTCGTTGCTTTTGATAGCCCTTTAGATGATCTTGATCCCATCTTAGAACGTAGTAGATGTTTGGTTGCACTTTCTTTGGAGGCAATTTTTAATTCTCGGAGGATTCATGCATATCCTATGGCGAGATCGAGTAGTCGTGTTACACAGTCGTTGCTGGAGGATGGATGGATTAAGATCAATACGGACGATGCTCGATGTACAACAAATGATTTTGCCTCGTGTTGAGGTGTTGCGCGTGATCATAATGGTTTATGGAAATTTGAATTTTCGAAATTCATCGGCATTTATTCGGTTCTTGAAGCTGAACTATGGGGTGCTTATTTAGGTTTATTGATCTCATGGAATCATAGTTTTCGGAGAATCGTTCTTGAGATTGATAGTTTGGATGCTTTACGTATTCTACGGATCGATAAAGATTTGCTTGGAAATTGTGCTTTTGGCTTGACATTTATTTTGTAACCCCCTCGTCCCGGTCTGGCCGGATGACCGGTCCGAGTGGGCCACACGGGGAAAACCGAGTGAAACCCGTAAAGGTTCCCCTCGGTTAGCAACCCTAATTTTTTTTTCTTTTTATATTAATCTTGTCTAGAGGAACATTAAGTCCTAAGTGATTCACAACAGCGGAAAACATTGAAGGGAAAAACACATTCATACCACGGCCATACAAAATAGTCAAGGGTATCGACACGTTCTATTCTCATCCACAACGCGCAGAACATAACACACGAAACAACATTTAAACCCTCAACCCACATTCAAACATCCCAGTTTTAAGCTTGACTAAAGGCATCTTAGTACCTATATGTTTTTCTCTTTAAACGGGCCTACAAGGGTCAAACAGGGCATTTCTGAATGAAGGTTTAGAAACCTTACCCATAGGTTTCGAAACTTTGGCTGGCAGTGACCCCTGGAACCCATTTTTCACCAAAAGTTTCGAAACCTTGGGAAGGTTTCGAAACCTTTGATCAAAGTTTCGAAACCTTGCCCAAAGGTTTCGAAACTTTGGTGGGCAGTGGCCTCTGGAATCCAAAAATTTGCAAAGGTTTCGAAACTTTACCCCCAGTTTCGAAACCTTGGTGCAGGGGAGCATATTTTGCTTCACTATAAAGACTTTCAATGATACAAACACAATAGAATCATACATAGCCATACATATGAGCTTAAAAACGCTAAAAGCACACAACACCAACCACCAAGTCTAGAGGCATCCATACTTAACATTCCAACAAGGGCAATTAGGCATACAAGTCACACATGGAACTCAAAGGCCCTAAAAGGCACAAGGAAAACATATGAGGTTTGCACCAAGACAAGGCAATCTAAACATCTAAAGGCATGCCACCATACCCAAACATTCATCATAGCATTCATGCATTACAAACCATAATCAATCCAAAGCATCAACATAGGGCATTAACAACATGTGGCCAACACAAAGGAGTCTAGATACAAGCTCCTAAAACACGTAGCATTTCCCATTGCTAGACTACTACATTATTTAAATAAATCATACTTGAGCAAACTACCACACGCTTGGACGCCCTTATCTTGCTCCTTGCTAACTCCAAGCTAAAGATCTGCATTGTCGGAAAAAGGAGAGCGTAAGCATAAAGCTTAGTGAGCGGAGCTCTAAAACATAACTACGACAATGCAGGGTTCAAAGCTTTCTTTAAAAATAAAGGTCAATGCATACAAATCATCCAACGACCTAATCCTTCTAACATACAAGTTCAACCACAATTCAACAATATAGGCATTTAACATGGCATTACACTTCATGGTATGCATAAGGACATAATCCTAGATTAAAGCAAAACCATAAAAAGGAATGATATAGTGAGATACAACATGAGCAATACATGGCATGCACGAGCATAACCAAAACACACACGGTGGGACTACACATCACCGTTTTGACTAGTAGTTTTCCAATGGGACTACACATCAAAGTACTCTTCTACTAGTCACTACCGGCAGGACTACACATCACCGGAGTCTTATACCATTCGCTACCGGCGGGACTACACATCACCGGAGTCTTATACCATTCGCTACCGGCGGGACTACACATCACCGGAGCAACGACAACCATCACGTGAGGTTCGACACCAATCATGCAACACAACATACAATAACAACATGCGACATGTACTCACTATATCATGCACAACCAAAACAAGATGTAACGAAAACCACAATTAAGCATCACTTACTACTTGGAGTCTTACCGATCACAATGGTCTTACTCACCATTTTCGTGCACAACTTGCACCAACTTACTCACACCTTTCAAGGCATATCAACGACATCATTAATACCATCATACATCATTAACGATATAGAAATAGGCAACATGCTCCTACTCAAGTATTTAAATTACATGCTTAACAAACCATCATTTCAACGAAAACGAGCAAAGCCGACTCAAGCCTCCTCACTTCCGGATTCGATCCCAAAGCTTTACCAACGCAATTCCTTGCTTCTAGTCGCCTCAACACAAGTGAGTTAACCTCGAATCAGTCCACAACACAACATAGCAAACCCGGAATACAATTCAAACATTAAACACTTGTTTTTCGAACCAAGAACAACCCCAAAAAAGCCATTCCCGAGCAGCCCCTTTGCACAGTCCAAAACTTGTGGTTTCAACTCATTTAACACTTCCAAATGCTTCCAAAACAACCCCCAACCAATGCCCTAACATCAACCCTCAATTTCCAACACAAACCACACCCAAAACTCAACTAAAAACCCTCCTAAAAACCCACCAAAACCCAAATTCGGGAATCTCAAAGAAACTCTTTAAAAATTCTATATGTTGGACCATTTGATTCATAAACACCATATCTAACAATATTAAATCAAAATCTCAAGTTAAACACCATAAAGCTATCACTTTTATTCAAATCTCCCAAAAATCCAAATTCTAAAACATGGATGAAAATGCAAGTTACTTGTACTTTTGAAAAGAGGAAGGTGAGAGCAAGTCGAAAACGTGTTTACCTTTCAAAACCGAGCCAAAATGAGGGAGAAAGGATGTGGGAAAGTCTCTTGGAGAAAAGCTCCTCCTTTGTCGTGGGAAAGGGAAAATGGGGAGGGAGGATGATGACAACATTTGTGTTTTAAATTAAAAGTGGGGGTTTTTAATTTAGAAGACCAAATATTTACACAAATGCCATTAATGAATGGCTATTGGGCTTGGTTTAAAGATTGGGTCCAACACCTTTATTTTATTTGCAAACAAAACCGAACCATTATTTTATTTACTTAAATTATAAAACCGAACCCGAATATTATTAAAACATTATTTTCACCCGACCCCTAAACACGGGTGTTACATATTTGATCTACGACGGCGGTCTTGGGAGGTAAAGTTGAGCCATACACCACGTGAGGCAAATACGGTTGCGGATGGCCTTACCAAACTTGCTAGTCTTGAAAATTTGGAGGTGTTGCATTTTGTTGTACCCTGAATTCAATTATACAACTTCTTCATAAGGATTTGGATAGGAATTGTTAGGTATTTAGTTGTTTTATTAGCTTTATACTGTATGTATTTTAGACGTTTGATTGCTTTGATTGTAATTACTTTATGTGTACTCTTTTTCCTCCATTTAAGTTTAAGAAGATATTTTAGTGAGGTTAATCCCGTTTTATCAAAATATTTTTTAAATTTAATTAGTTACGACAGATTGCTTATGACTTGATTAAAATGATTATACTAGTTATACATTTGAGTAGATATATGAGTAAGTATTATCAAATTTTCTGCCTCCAATTATTAAAAAGAGATGGAGGAGCCAAAAGTATTTAGTTTATAAAAGGACACAGTGGGGACAATTGTACAAAGTAAGAATGATAGGAATCATTCACTCAAAAAAATCAAAATAATAATAAAAAATCTGATTAATTTCAAACACCTCTGATTTTGTCGGATACAAGTTCCTTAATGTTATTATGTTATGGGAACTGGAGTTTTGTTTTCTTAATTTTTTTTGTAATAAATGTAAATCCAGAACCTTCAATAAATAAGTTTAATTAATGTCAATTTGCAAGTTCATGTATCTTCATAATTTATGGAAATATGTTGAAAAAAAGCCCATGGTGTTTATCACACTGATTCCATAAATTTATGTAGCAGCAGCCTATGTTGAAACCATGCCTGCATACCTGTTTTAACCATCAAAATATACCTAAATAATATGAGAATTTGAATTTATTCACCGTATATTTAATTCATTAGCAGTATGTATTTTATGCATCATCAATAAATCAGTTGATGATACAATATTTGAAATAAATTTAAACTTATTTAACTTTAAAATTTCATAATAATGTGTCATCATCTGATTTACTGACGATACATAAATTTAAACATCATTATACATTAAAAATTAATCTTTGTTTACGATGCACATAAAATACTACTCATTGTGGACATTAAACTGAACTGTGAATATATTATATTACTTTTTATCATTCATTTTCAAAAAGACATTTTATTACCTTTTATAATTCCCTTCTTGAGGTCATCTATTTCAAATGTCACTATATACATTGTATGGGAAATGTTTGGTTATTGGTCAAATTCTATCATATATTAAACTGGGGGAGGGGGATAAGCTTTTACAAATGAGGAACCCCCCAAAGATCACTATTTGTAGCAATATGACTGGTTGTAAATAGAATTTTTCGACGCGTACGGTAGAAGTTCATTATAGGTGACTCTCAACTTAATTTTTATATTTGTAACGTTAAAATTTGAACCTCTAGTCTTAGTTAAAGAAATTAGTGTCTCGTCTTATTAAATTAACTGATTGTTGATAGTTTTACCATATTATCTGAGTAATGATATATGTATTTAGATTATGGCATAGACAATTATAGGATTCTCTCTGATTATTTATGCAAGTCGTTGTCTTTAACCCCACCACTAATCTCTCATTCAATTCAATCTATCATACTCTCTCCTAAATCAAACAAATGACAGAAGGTGGACCAAAAAAATATAAAAGATGGTGAGAGAACTTGAAGGGAAAAAGAGGACTCCTTCCCTAAAAGACAAACCAAACCAACTTTCATAAATCAGCTGCTATATTTGCAAGGCTTTTCCCACATAAACTCTGAAAAAAGAAATCCCAAGCTCTGATGAACATGGGTTTTAGGAGCTACCATGTAGCAGACGACCAAAACCTATGTTTTCAAGCTCCTACTTTCATTGAATGGCTCAAGCCATCTTCTTCATCTTCATCTTCATCTTCATCTTCTTCCTCTTGTGTGACTCAGCAAGTTCAGTTCATAAACCCCATGGAAACTGTTCAATGCCTACCCCTTTTGAGCAGGTTTACTGAGAATTACAAACCATTGAAAGAGGAAGATTTGCAAAAGAAGAGTACGAGTGTTGAGGATGTTAAAGAAGAAACGATAGAGAAAGTTACGGTTTCTTTACACATTGGGTTGCCTAACAGTAGCGCCGCCGCCGCCGCCGCTGCAGCCGGAGGAGGAGATTATAATAATATTCCAGTTGCAGACAACGCTATGAAGAAAAACTTCCATGGATGCTCTTTCAACACTATGAGTAGGTTTTGGATCCCAACTCCAGCACAGATCCTCGTCGGCCCCATGCAGTTTGCTTGTTCCATTTGTAGCAAGACATTCAATCGGTACAATAACATGCAGGTCAGTCCACTCTTTTTCATCTTTTTCAATTCTGTGAATCAATAAGAATAATATTAAATTTCAGTCCTTATTTGCATGCAGATATTGAACTAATGCATGGAAACTGGAAAAAAAAAGAGATTGAATTCTTTTCATGTAGGTCAAAAGATCAAAAAGAAGAAATAATACTTGAAAATATGATGATGAAAAATAGACAATTGTTTTAAGGGTAAACCACAATAGTAATTCATGTAGCTAATATGGAACTTGACCATATTTTTCATATTTTGGTTATACATTTGAAAATAGTATTGGTAATTAATTCGCTGGCTCCAATTTTACTGTTTTAAACTATAATTGAGGTAATAATTTTGAAGTGAAATTTGGCCCTTAGCTGCTTCAAAAATGTGATATTTTCCCCTTATTTTAACTAACCCACATCCAATTTCTTTTGACTTTTTGTCCTTGATTGCTTCCCTTTTGGGTGGAAAGCTGTGAGGAAAGAAAGCAAGCTGGGGTAGCAAAACAAACATTCTTTAACATTTTTACTTGTAAAGAGGTTTTAGTGGCAGGAAGTTGAAATTGATTAGGACAAAAACAAAACATGTTTTAGAGCTTTGGATTCTTATCTTTAGTGGCTAATTTTCACTCTTTAATCGCTTTAATTATTCAACTTTTTAAATTAAAAACATGGCTTAATGATCCTTGTAGACCATTATAAAGAGCCAAAGTGTTTCCTTTTGCAAAGGCATGATATCTTTGGTACCCCAAATCCAATTCTTGAAAATCTTTGAATCACTAAACCATACACTACTTTTTTTATAGTCACAATGTCAAAAAAATATTTCCTAATATTTGACTGAATAGTTACTTTAATCCCTATTCTTTTTTTAGAGCACGTTGACCCTCAACGTTTCATTTTGGGTCAAAATTACCCTCAATAGATGAAAATCGCTAGTTAACTAGCAATAAACACCTTGAAATGACATGGCGATCCCGCATGACATCATATATTAAGTGATTATATCCATAATAAAAGCTTGGGTTTGCTCCCTTTCAATGTAAATTGCAAAATCTTTGTAAATGTGGCATTGTCATATTAGCGTATGATGTAGTGTAGCTCATGCCATATAAAATTGTTTGCCGTTAGCAAACTAACAATTTTTATCTATTGCGGGGTTATTTTAACTCAAAATGAAACATTGATGGTTAAAGTGCTCCAAAAAAATCTGAACTAAGTGATTATTCTGTCAGACATTAACTGTTTTTTTTTTTTGCATTATGCTTTTTCTATTTTTGCATGAACTACGTATAAGTTGTAAACTTAGACATATAATGCAATGAATATATGAATAGAAATTCACTTCTCCTTTTCGGTGTCCTTATTTATGCCCCACACTAAAAATTAGGTTTAGTGTTAGAGTTTAGAGAATTTAGAGTAAGGTGTAGTTTTTAAAGTGTAGAATTTAAGGTTAGGGCTTGAAATTTAATTTTTAGTGTTGGGGCATAGAAAAAGGGCACCGAAGAAGGACAGAAGATTTTTATCCCGAATATATAACCAATTCTTTTTAAATTAATACAGATGCATATGTGGGGGCATGGGTCTGAGTATAGGAAAGGGCCGGATTCACTTAAAGGAACACAACCGGCAGCAATGCTGAGGCTGCCATGCTATTGCTGTGCCCAAGGCTGCAAAAACAACATCAACCATCCCCGAGCCAAGCCGTTGAAAGACTTTCGAACACTTCAAACTCACTACAAAAGAAAACACGGTGCAAAGCCCTTCATGTGTAGGAAATGTGGCAAGACATTTGCCGTCAAAGGCGATTGGAGGACGCACGAAAAGAACTGCGGCAAGTTATGGTATTGCACCTGTGGCTCCGATTTTAAGCACAAAAGGTCCCTGAAAGATCACATCCGTTCGTTCGGCAAAGGTCACGCCCCTCATCCGTCTCTCGAAGGTTTCGAAGACGAAAAGGAATGCGTCACCGGTTCCGAAGACGAGTTCGCTCACTAGACTATGACTCAATTGGATCCAACAAGTACCCTCTTTATTTACTTTTACTTGTTTCTTAGGCTTACCCCAATTAAGCTTTTGCTCTATAACAAAACATTTCCCAAACATGGGGGAGAGTTTTGGTATGGAGCCCTTGCTGAGTAGGGGTTGAGTCTGCCTCGGTAACTTTTTCAGCTTCTTTGTGCTTAGCCATAGTTGGGAAATAAATTAAAGAGAAAAAAAGGGTTACCTAAAGTGGTGAAGTAGATGAATTTTCGTCTCTTCAATGATGAAGAATTGGGTTATTTTCTCAAAGGGAGAAAATTTATCTGCTTCATTGCTAACTGGTAATCTTTAATAGGACAGGATATTGTATTGTTTTCTAGACGATTATGTATCTTTTATATGTGTGTTCTATCTCTTTGTTCATTTAATCGTGGGTACGTTTTTTATGCTCAATTATTTTAATATAATGGTGCGATTGCAAGATAATATATGTTCAATTTTTCTAACTTTTAAACACACACCGTGCACATATGGTGCTTAAATTCGGGTCATTTGGATGAAGTATATCATCATTTACTACTGAAACCACTCCACGGGTTCTTTTTTATGCTCATTTTTATTCTAAATATCTATGGTTTGCATGCATGCGACAATGAATTAAAGTATAGTATATTTTAGGGTAAAGTACACAGATGGCTACCGAATTTTTAGGGCGCTTTTATTTTGGTCACTAAACTTTTAAAACTTTCATTGGGTTACTAAACTTTTATTTCACTTTAATTTTGATCCCTCCCGTTAATTTCGTTAGAAAATGCTAATATGGCTCGTTAATTTTTTTTACAGTAGCCAGAATATGAGCAATGGAGTAGAATTAAGCACAAAAAAGGTAAAAGAATCAAATGAACTCCTCTTATAAACAATGTTTAAAACATATTGATACTGAAAAACAAGGAAAGTAATGAAATTGGTGAATACCTTATTTGTTTCAAAGCATGTCTTGGAAGGAACTCCAGCAGCTGATGCGTGCAACCTTGTTTGTATGTCTCAGGAAAACAATTAGTTTTAGAAAATTTTGATTAGTTCTGGGCATTGGGGTTTCCTTTTTATGTTGTAAAAGGCAAAATGCTTTAAAAGAAATTAAAGAAAATGAAAAAGGCTAATGTTTTACGTGAATGAAAAAAATAGGGGTGTGGAATTTGGAGAACGATAAGAAGACGAAAGAGAAGTTGAAAATGGGACTCACTGTATTATTTCATTAGAGAGAATAAAAATTAACGGGTCACGTCAGTATATTTTAATGGAAGATAATGAGACAGACCAAAATAAAAACGAAATAAAAATTAGATGATCTTAATGAAAATTTTAAAAATTCAGTGACCAAAATAAAAATACATTAAAAGTTCGGTGACCTTATGTGTATTTTTAACCTATATTTTAAAAAGGTTAAAGATCTACCTACTCAGGTTAAAACATAAAAGTTTTAGATAACTTTAGATCATTGGATTAGTTTAATTTAATGAATGAGAGGACAATCCACTTCTAGTTTCTCGTCAAAATATCTTTGTTTTTTTTATCGTTGACAACACTGTAACACAACATCAACTGATCTAAAAAATTGTTATGTTTAATAGTCAATGTTAGTCAAATGAGTGAATTAATGAAATTTTAAAGTATAAAAGCTTAATTGGGTGAAAAAAATTAAGAGCTTAATTCAATTTTTTTAAGTTTAATAGCCTATGATATCCTTAAGTCAATAAATTAAAATATCGAGTCATTTTTTTCTTTGTATAGTTTTATAAATTATTCAAATCCTCAAATATTTAAAGGGATAATTATTTCTTGTGCAAAAAAAATTAATTTAATACATCAGTAAAAAAAATCACAAGCGGGTTTACAAAAGTGCCATATATTTAATATCTTAGGTTTTCAGAGTGGCTGTGAACTTTTAGATATTATAGAAACATCCCTAAACTTCTCAAAGAGCTTTGAATAAACCTAATTTTTTTAATTTACAATTTAGAATTCAATTAAACTCTTGCAACAATCCTAACTCCTTATTTGGGGTGTGACAATATATTTTTTGGAAAAAAATATATTGGTTATGTTATAAATAGTATAAGTATAAAGTTTTTACAAATTTTAGACGGTGTAACAAAAATGATTTTATGAACTTTATGCAAGTATTTTTAATTTAATGTTAAAAAGAAAAATATACCATAAAGACAAATTGGGAAAATGTGCTTTCAGTTAATCTTATATTCTTCTAACCAAGCACTGTAACCATACATTCCTACCAAATAAACCAAACAACGGTAACGTGACATTACGTGACATATTACTAGCAAGAAACAACATTCTTCCAACCAGTTAATCTCATATTGTGAGACTTGGATGGCAAAAAAGGATGCCTCTGTAATCATATTGTGAGACTTGTGCAAGTGTGAGTGAACTGAGCAATGTGGCTGAAGCTTTAGCCATAAGGCTAGGGTTCTTCTCATATTGTGAGACTTGGATAGCAAAAAAGGATGCCTCTGTAATCATGTACTTAGACCTGGAAACAGAGTGGAACACTGGGTTGCCCAAAAAATAGGCCTTAACACTCGGCAACTCGGAGACCGAATCCCATCGTAACTTGTAAAGGGACATCGGTTAACTTCGGTTGCACATAATCAACCTCATAAGCAGTAAATTTCCACTAATCTAGTTTAAACGGATACTGCTACACAAGAATCACAACAACATTGTACAACCAAGAAGATTAAACTAGAAGCAAGAGGAAAAGAAAGTTGGTGTCAAGGATCTACCAAATTGGACCCCCAAATATCATGCTTCTACTGTCACCTTTGCTTATGTTACTTTTGGGGTCAATAGTTACAAATGAGCTGAACCATTGGGGGAGATCTTAGTTACAAATCAGGTGATAACGACTCGGATGTGAACGTTTGGTTTCAACTCATATTTACAATGGACTGTCTTGTCTGCATCCCAAACTTTTGCTATTTACCATCTAGTATAGCATGGCATCTACCGTTTTCGAATCATATTCATATTTTCTATATAAACCTAGAATTTATCTAGCAAATTCGATCAAAAGAAAGCGTCACGATCATCTACTATGGAAATCTGAATTTGAGCATGAATGCATCCAAAAAAGCATCACTCAATGCATGGTATGCTCCGAAAATGCCTAGACTTGGACTCGAATGCAAGACAATGTTCAATCAACTGCCTTTGTAAATATTAATCCACCTTAAAAGACTTCTATCGAACATGGACAGAAATAAATGTAATGTTAAACAGCTATTTTCAAGATCAAATGATTGAAGGAGAAAATGTCTACAATATCATATCATTCATGCATGGCGATGCCTGATAGAATGGGAAAACTGAATCAGAGAAAATTTCGAAAATAGGCAAATCAGTTTCAACCAAAGCAAACGAAGAATTGATATCTTACTTCATATCCTAAGTTTCCAATTTACATTTTGTATTGCCATAAACCATCTTTGACAGTGCAGGTCCAGAATATGAAACAGATATCTTCGGCAACTGTGTTTCCTTTTGACTATCCACTAGATAATTACTGATACAACATGAACACACCGATTTAATCTTGACCAAGAAAACAAGGAAAAAAATCAATCAGCCAAAGTCATTGATAGATTGCCACGGGAGGGAACCTGAACTTGTCCGAAACGAATGGTATTGTCCATGGATTCTTCACCAGATCACGATAGAATGCATATTCTGCCTCATAGTCATGTAATTTGAGTTCAGCCTTCTGATTAGTATGATAGTGATGCTTCGCAGAAGTCGATTTGCCAAAGCCAAATATACTAACTTTGTCACAAATTCCCAATGCTAGCATAACAGCTTGCATTCCAGAGGAATAGTGAAACATGGAGCCATCATGAGTAGATCCCCATTCACTCAGTGGCTTCCCCATTTCCTCCACAAATCGTTTCACTGAGTAATACTTCACAATCCTAGCACACAGCATATCAAAACGCGGATCTGTAATCAACAAAGGTGCCTTGTGAGATGAATTGCATGCCAAGTAGTCCATGAAATGAACCGGTTGACAGATGTACATAACCATAGGAACATTCCCTCCATAAGGGTGACAAAAACACCCTTCCCTCCTAGCACAAAGATGCAATATATTGCTATTTACAAATGAAATACTCGTTTTCGATCCCACGTCCTTTTCGAACCTCTCAGTCCTAGCATTGTTCAATCGAATCACCGCCTCATGGCCATCAATCAACTTCCCATGATCACTATTCAATAAAATCCCACTATTCCCCACAACAGCACAAGATTTATACTTGTTATCTGAGCTCATTAAACCATTGTGGCTATCAATATGGACCTTTACTAATCTAACTAAATCCATCATAATATCAGGTTGGAAGGTTCTTTTCCTTGCCCAGAGCTGTAAGTTCCTCCTAAACTCTAACCAATATCGATAAAATTTAGGGGACCTGAGCATTACCGGCAACCCATTAGAACTCCTAGCCTTGACATCATGATGATTGAACCTCCTCCATGTTGCAAAAGTCCTGTGTCTTCCTTGACTGGCAAAGTTCCCTTCCAGCAGCTGCTCTATTTCAAGCTTGGATTTTTCTTCACCTATATCAACAGCTGCAAATTTGAGCAAAGTTGAGTTAAAAATTTGGATTGGTGGGGCTTGGATCCCGGATTCGGCTGAACCGGCAAATCCACCGCCTCCGCGGATGGCAACCCGACAGCTTAGCGTTGCCGCCAATGCAACAAGCATCAAAATGCTTATCAAAGGTCTAACTGGCCTCTTCATGGGAACAATAAATCGCTGGAATGGTAAAATGGGGTTTGCTAGAAATGGCCAAAAGAGCTAAAAAGTTGGGATCTTGAATGTATCTGTATTCGTTTCAGATCCATGGTCCGGTAGACTTTGGCATCCACAAAAAATGGGTGTCTAATCACAAATAGAAACAATCTGGGATTTAAAAGAGACAAAAATCTGGGTCAAAATGAAAATCAAATCTTTTTCCTGTTTTGAAGAAAACCCATAAAGGAAAATAGACAAAGATGAAATTTTACAGCAAAGGGTCATAAGAATTGCAGATGCAAGTTAATCATAGAAATGGTTTTGTTTGATTAGTGAAAATTTCATGATTTCTTCTCTAACAGAGTCTAATAATAAGAATAAGCACTTAACAAAATAGCTAATACAAAAAAAAGACACTGCAAAAAGAAGAAAAAAAGGGGGGAGAATCAATCGATGAAGAAGAAGAAACTTAAGAAGTTGTGGAATGGGGAAAGCAACGAAATGGAGTAAGGCGCAGTCTCCTGTTCCTTTTCTTCTTTTTTTCCATTTAAATGCATGTTGTTTGTTTGCAGGATCATTGCCATTGGTAGTGATTGATGAATTAATCATTAAAATAGGACATTAAAATAGAAATATAATATGCAATATTACCATTTTTACTCAATTAATATCTTATAGGACAGAAAAGGTAATTGCTTTTGTAAATAACATTTTTATATTATTTATTAAGGGTAATTATTTCATACCTATGCGGTAAAAAAATTACAAACGTCTCAGTTTTAGGGTCTAGAAGTTATAGTTTAGTTTTAGTAGTTTAGAATTGATGGGTGGTTATAATTTAGGGTTTGGGGTTAGACTATAGAGTTTATAAGTTAAAACCTAAATATCTAATCTTTAAACCTTAAACTCTAACTTTTAACCACAATCGCCAAATTATAAAGCCATAAACCTAACCCCTAACACCAAGCCTTAAAATTTAATCATAGACTCTAAAACTAAGACACTTGTGTAAATTTTTTATTTTCACTGTATGTATATTGAATATAAATCTTTTTGTTAAATGATTAATTAAATGCTATTATTTGAGTAAATATATTAATAAATCAAAACAAAATAAGTATATATTATTATTTTGGTCATGGAATTATATATATATATATAATTTAGTTTTGTCTAACCTATGCCTGAGATGTATTTAATAACATTAATTAAGTAAAAGATTCTATTGTTGTATTTAATATAAAACATTTAATAAGAATCTCATTTAAGAATGGTCTTAAATTATTTAACTCATTTAATAATATTAATTCTCCCATTAAGTTATTTAAGTGTTTATGGTCTATGGTTTTTGTTTAGGATTTAGAGTTTAATGTTTATGGTTTTGTTTGTGTTTAGAGTTTTATGGGTTTAGGGTTTTTGTATTGGGTTTAGGGTTTTTTGTTTAATGTTTAAAATTTATGGTTTTTTGTTTAGGGTTTAATATATATATATATATATATATATATATACATATATACTTTGATCTAAGGATTTTAAGTTTTAGAGTTTACGGTTTAGTTTAGGTTTTAAGGTTTTAGGGTTTTGTCTAGGGTTTAGGGTTTTTGTTTATGTTTAGGGTTTTTTGTTTTTGTTTAGAGTTTATGGTTTATGCCTTTAGGATTTATGGTTTTGTTTAGGGGTTAGGGTTTTGATTAGTGTTAAGGTCTTGCTTAAGTTTAGGATGTATATTTTAGGGTTTTATAGTTTTTTCTAGGGCTTATGGTTTTTGTTTTGATTTAGGGTTTATAGTTTATGATTTTAGGGTTTATGGTTTTTGTTTAGGGTTTGGGTTTTAGAGATTAGATAATTTTAGGGTTTAGTGTTTTTGTTTATGGTTTGAGATTTTTTGTTCATTTAATATAAACACTAAATAAAAATTATAAACTCTAAACCCTAAGCAAAATCCTAAATTCTAAACAAAACCGTAAACCCTAAAGCATAAAAATCATAAACCCTAAATAAAACCTTGCTAAAACTCCAAACCCTAAACAAAACCATAAACCCAATAAAAAATCTCAATGAAAAAGTTATAAACTCTAAAACCTTAAACCCTAAGTTATAAATTTTAAACAAAACCATAAACCCAATGAAAAATTTATTATTAATGTCAATGTAAGTTTTGTTTTTAGAATTTTGAGCTCCAAAATTCAAGTCTCATTATTTGTACATATGATGTGTGAGTTTAAGTCTAAATTTATTTTTATTTAAAACACATTAGGTGTAGATCATATCTAGATTTATTCTTATTGAAATACAAAAATAAAATACTCTACCTTGTAATACACATCAATAAATTAAAAAGTAACCAATTATGATGGTCTAAATTTGATTAAAAAAAAGTTTGGGTATATTATTTGTGTGTGTGTTTGCTTAGAGAGTGAAATTGAGTGATTTGGTGGGGGTGGATAGTCGGTGAGATCTGTCTGGTCTATTTTTGTTGGTTTCGTAAAAAGGATTAATTTAACTCATAATTTTTTTGTATACAAAATAATTATTTAAAGATTTGTGTATAATATTATTCTAGTACATGATAAGATTTGTGTCTGACTTTAAATTTAAATAAATTCACGTACACTTAAGGATGGACCTAAAACGGACTTGAGGGGGGCAGTCGTCCCTTACAAATTTAAAATTTATGCATGATTTAGAAAATTTATATTTATTTTTATTAAAAATCTATTTTTGCCCCCTAATATTTTATAAAATTTCCTCTTAGAATTTTTTAAGTTCATCCCCTAACATAAAATCTTACGTCTGTTTCTGCGTACACTTGCTGACTAAACTATTTAAACTCAAATATTTTAGGCGAAATATTCATCCTTTACTACTGCGACAATCATTATATTCAAATCTTACTTATATTTAAAACTCCCTATATATATCAATGTTACATGCATGAATCACCCACCCTAGAAAATGCATGAATCACCTACTCAAATATTTCAAATGATTCTTCATTTTATTAAAATTTTGGCCAAAATTATAATATTAAAATTGATACCAACTTTATTAGGAAAACATCTATTATTGAAATCGAAATTTTAATACAATCCACATATTTTGGCTCGGAAATCTACATCAAAAATTTCAAACTAATTCATGAAATCGAGTCCGTAAAATTATCTAAGATATTAACATTGACTTTTTTTTATTCTTAATCTAATTTTAATACTACAATTTAATTTCTTATCTAAGATAATAACATTGATGTTTTAATCCATCCTAACGATTCATTTTAAAAATCTGATTTTTTTTATCATGACACGAATATACTAATATATTAAATTATAAAAGATAAATTATAAGCATATAAAAAATAATACTTTGAATACGATTCTAATATATAACATAAACAGTTACTCTCTTTTTTCTTTGGACCCTAGCCTTTTGGTTTTTTTTTCGTCTAATCAATAATGACACCAGCTTTAATACCAGTTATCGATTGTCGATGTCTTTGTGACACGTTTTCTCTATTATAGTACTTGTTGGTGGTCATGAAAAAATTCATTCACCTTTGAGTTGTTTACCGGTTTGTAGTGAACCATCATTTTTTAAAATACGTGTAAGAGGTGGGTATTAATTTCAAAAATTACATCTAGTTTATGTTTTGACAACTCTCCAAGGACCCTTCTTAAAATGGACTATAAAAATTTTCTTTGGTGCAAAGAGTAAGTGTCTGATTTAACTAGTGCAACTTTATCTTTTTCTTTTTTAATTTACTATTTTCTTCCTTGTTGTTGTTTTTTGAATGTTTTAAAACATCTTTTAAGTTATGTTCTCATTTTACTTTTATTTATTAATAAAACTGCATGGTTGATGTATCTAAAAAATTATAACGTAAACACCAATAATTTATGTCTTATTATACAATCAATCAACCTAACCAACTGAAATTAAACTGCTTAAATCTACATGTTTGATAGTGAAAATCATGATGATACTTCAATAAAAATCTCAAAAACAAATATAAACAATTAAGCATTTAAAAAATTAATTAAACATTTTAAAAGATGACATCAGATAATTAATTCATAGGTTGTACATATACATTAAATAGAAGTGTTTGATAAGATGCATTGCTCCATTTGGTTAAACCCTTTTAATCCTTAGAGAAACAGGCAAGTCGACCAGTCTAATTTTATTGCAGCCAAGTGTTTTAGACAGTGAAGGGTTTAAAAACTGGCCCGTTCAAAAAATCCGATTGAAATTGACTAAAGTCTGAACTGATTGAGACTCGATGTGATTATACCCAAATTCGATTGAGTTCAACTTAATGTTGACCTGAACCGATTTGGACCTAATAATTTTAAAATCAAACCCAACTTGTACTTGATCTGAAAACGACTCGATTCGAGTTAATATTAAGTTAGACCTGATAATGTGATAATCGAACCTAACGTTATATGAAATGTTACCCAAAAATAACCTGGTAAATTAAACATTGTACTAGGTTTCACGGAAAATGAAAATAAACATTACTTATACTAATTTGTTAGTTTTTATGTATAGCCTTCATGATTGCCTATAGTTAAATCTTATTTTTAATAATATGTAAATAATTTTGTATTTAAAAATTAAGCATGCGGTTTGACGTATTAGCTGCATAAGAACAGCAAACATGAGTTTTTATTATAACAAGGAAAGCCATGTGATGGCTCCACAATTTGGACTATTCTATGTTTGTTTCAAAGGAAAAATATTAGATAGATCTGGTTTACTACGATTTTCATAGTTTTATCTAATAATATTTTTTATATAATTTTTTAGGTAAATTTTATCTCTTTCTTACGTACAAAGAAAAACATGATAATTATTTAGAAGTTAAAATGAGGTGGATGAACCTTATTAGCTGAGATTACATATGGGTCTGTTTGATATTTTTTTTGAAATTACTAATTTGTTGCAAACTAATAATTTTATTGAATTTTCATTTTTAATGAAAATCTAATTTTAAAAAATTGAAATTTAGTTCAATTTAATTAATTTTAAGTAAGGGCCTAAAATAAGACTTTATGTTGAATTTTCATTTTTAATGAAAATCTAATTTTAAAAAATTGAAATTTAGTTCAATTTAATTAATTTTAAGTAAGGGTCTGTTTGATATTTTTTTGAAATTACTAATTTGTTGCAAACTAATAATTTTATTTATGTATTAATTTATGCGTGTTTGATTGATCATCTAAAATTAAGTCTCTCTGTTAAAAAATTTGCAATGAAAAGTTTGGAAAATGCTACGTAGATAAGAACATACTTATATTTCCAACAGTTTTTTTTTTTTACTTTATTTTTATTTCTTGTAATTGCATAATCCTCTAAAATTTACATTTATCAAACAATTTAAATATATATTGTATTTAGTTTTAAAAAATATCAAACAAATTATAATTTAAATTCCGTACTTAAAATTTTAATATTTTAACTCGCAACACTTAATTCTTTAGTATTTGAGATTTTAATTTATAAAACGACACTCAACATCTAATAACATAGGTCCTTTTTGGTTTCGGAGTGTGTTCTTAAAGTGAGTCCGTGGTTAATTTTTTTGTGTTCTATTATTCATATAAAAGATAGATGTCGGTCACAAATTTTAAAGCTATTCCATATTTAGAAGAGAATTGAACCTTCAAAGTGTCCTTAAAGTGGGTCTAATGACTAATTTTTTCGTGTTCTATTAGCGCATATAAGGGACAAAAGCTGGTTATAAATTTTAAAAATACTCTATAATTATGAGAGAATCGAACTCTTACCATTAATTAAGGTAGGAGAAACTCGTACCTTCCCATGTGGTTATAAATAAATTATAATAATTAGTTTTCTTCTCCTTTTTATTAAAGCCTTTTTTCCTTTTATTATTACTCTATACATAAAAGTAGAAAAATAAAAAAAAATTCGGTTTCGATATAAAAAATATGATTAAAGTTAAAACCTCGAAGGCTATAAGGTCTTCTCTCCTTTGTTGTTCATCGAAGATCGACTTTATCTCTAACTCGGTAATGACATGTTTGTTTATTTATCTCCTCAGTCTTCACGTTTTTTCTTTCTTTCTGAATTTGTATGTTTCTATTAAGCTCTAATAGTATCACTAGATTTTAACTATATTTTAAAAACAAACTAAAAAAATTTGGCAAGCTTAACGAGCAACGAGATTTTTTAACGAGCACGAGTCGAGCAAATTTTTATCGAGCTTAATGAGTAATGAGTTTAGTCGAGCAACAAGATTTTTTAATGAGCACGAGTCAAGCACCACCTAAGTAGCGATCGACTCGCTTAATAAACACCCCTATAATATACATAAAAAATAAGTTTTTTAAAAGGAAAGCTAACCTAATAAAATATGAGTAATTATTCTATACGCAGGCCGTAGAAACAAAAAGTTTTTACAAGCGTTTTAGTTTTAAGGTTTAAGGCTAGATTTTAAGGTTAAGAAGTTAGAGTTTAGGTTTGGTGGTTTGGAATTTATTGGTTGGGGTTAGAATTTAAGGTTTATAGGTTAAAACTTAAATCCATAACTATATTAACCTAAACTCTAAACAATAACCCTTAAATTCTAATCATAAACTCTAAATTCTAACAACCCATCAATTCTAAAGCCCTAGCTTCTCAACCTTAAAATCTAACTTTAAACTCTAAAATTAAGGCGCATGCGAAAACTTTTTGTTTCCAACCACATGCGTACTATATATATATATATATATATATATATATATATATATATATATATATATATATATATATATATATATACTAAATATAAATCCATAAAATAATGATTGAAACACACATAATATATATATATATATATATATATATATATATTAAAAAATAAGAGTAAATTACACTAGATACCACTAAACTATTGATCTTGACTCGAAAATGTTACTGAACTTCAAAAAACTTCAAACCTAACATTGAGCTTTAGTTTTTGACTCGAAAATGTCACTTTAGCCCAAAACGACGTCATTTTACTTGAGGAAAAATATTAACACCATGCGCTTAGAGCAATTTGAACCCAAAATCTTTAAAGTAAGGGCTAAGGCTTAACCACTAAACCAACATAAAATTATATAATATTATACTACAAATATTATATATCTCAAATGACTTGATATTAATTCAAATTATTTTATAAAATTTTGCTTTTTTTCAATAATATATTTATATTATAAATAATATATAAAATTATTAATAATATAATTTTATTTCATAAAATAATTTAAATAATATCAATTAATTTGAAATATATAATATACTTTATAACAATTTTATATGTTTTTGTGTTGTTTCAGTAATTTTAAGGGCATGATTTTAATATTTTTCCTTTTTAACAAAACCCAAAAAGGAGTTTGTTATTAAGTTAAGAGGAAGGAAGCCTCGTCATGTGATAACCAAAAGAGAGATTGCTGAGTAAAGCTTCTCTAATAAGTAATATCCATTGCAATTTGCCCAATCACTATTCCCTAACCCTAAATTTCAAAAGGGAAAACTACATCGGTGGTCCCCAAACTATTACTATTTTCCTATTTTGGTCCCCAAACTATGTTTTTCGACAAAATTATCCTTTCTGTTACATAGTTTTCCTGTTTTAGTCCCGGCGTTAAATAGCTAACGATTTTGCTGACGTGACATTTTTTTAAGAGGAGAGAGAAATGATTAAAAAATATTTAAAAAATGCCACGTCAGCAAAACCGTTAGCTATTTAACGTCGGGGGACCAAAACAGGAGAACTATGTAACAGAAGGGACAGTTTTGCCGAAAAACATAGTTTAGGGACCAAAATAGGAAAATAGTAATAGTTTGGGGATCACAGGTGTAGTTTTCCCATTTCAAAATGAAGAAAGAGATGATTCATTAAATCCATGCAATTTCATTCAGAAAAACATATCCGATCCCCTGAAACGCACGAGAAATGTATAGCAATTTCAAAGAACAAGCGATAGAGTACGTGAAGCAAGCGGTGCAAGAAGACAATGCCGGCAACTACAGCAAAGCCTTCCCTCTATACATGAACGCACTCGAGTATTTCAAAACCCATCTCAAGTACGAGAAGAACCCCAAAATTAGGGAAGCCATTACCCAGAAATTCACCGAGTATTTACGCCGTGCCGAGGAGATCCGTGCCGTTCTCGATGAGGGTGGGCCTGGGCCCGCTACTCATGGGGGCGCTGCTGTTGCCACTCGCCCCAAAAGTAAGCCCAAGGATGGCAGTGGCGGAGGAGAAGGCGGTGATGGGGAGGATCCCGAACAGGCTAAGTTGAGAGCCGGGCTTGATTCGGCTATTATTAGGGAAAAGCCTAATATTAAGTGGAATGATGTGGCTGGGTTAGAAAGTGCTAAGCAGGCTTTGCAAGAAGCTGTTATTTTGCCTGTCAAATTTCCTCAATTTTTTACTGGTTAGTTTTTCTTGGGGGAACGTTTTTTATGGATTTTAAGAGGATGATTCGGGTGTATCGTATAAAGTTGATGGCTTTAGTTGGATTTTAGTAATTAGTAGTTGATAGTGAATTTGGTTTAATTGTTGATTGTTAGATTATCCATGAGTTTATGAGGTTTCCCTGATAAGAGTCGTTAAGGATTTTGTTTTCCTTAAAACCATGAAGTCAGTGACTTTTTTCTTGTGTTTCCCCCAATTGGAAGAGCATAGTGAAATGGGTTTATTGTTGATTGTGGAACTGTTAAGAAATTTATTATTCTTTTTGACTGTGATATCATATAGATCCAAAAGTTGCTATTGGTATTCATATCTGATATTGGTAATCATGCTTGTTTCTTAAAGTCAATCATGGTAATGAAGAGTGCCTAATTTTGTTGCATTATCAATTGTTTCCATTTTCCTTTGCTCAAGCTTTTTATTCCTAAATGTGAATTGCGGATGTTAGATTTCTTTTCTCTGATTACCTATGATGCAATCTTGTTAATTTCTATCGGACTGCTGAATGGGGAGAGACTTTAGTAACTTATTGATGCGACTACTGTGTCGTTCCTTGCTGTCATTCTCTTAGGCAGCACTTGAATAGAATCCTAGAGCAAGATTTTTGCTTATTAGTGAACCATGTGATTGTGAGGGAGTTAATTTCAGAAAGCATTATTATTTTTGAAATCATTTCTTTTGTTGTTATGTTACTTATCTAACAATTGTTAAGTGAGAATAGCCATATTAACATCAGCATCGTAATGCTCAACTTAAATGTGCTGAACTTGCTAAGGCTTGCTTGCTGCCCCTTTTAGTGTCATTTTTTCTTCAAGCAACTGCTGCCTGGCTGCTTGCATGATCATAGACTCTACCTCCTTTGAAGTCATTAGCATTGCCATTTCGATCACATGAGCTAATTTGGTTTTGAAAGAAAAGCTTTGAAATATATTTTATGGTTCCATTATAATTGACTAATTGTCTGGCAGGATTTATTGGATTCAACTCATCTAATTTTCTGCCTGACTGAATTTTTCCCTTACTATTTGGGGTTAAACAAAGTGTTATGGAGTAGTAGAGAACTTGCATACTAGTAGGAATTGAGCTCTACCATTAATCAGTCCGTATATTTTCTTGCCTTATAACTTTATTAATATTGATGTTTTTGGATATCATATTGGCCTTTCTAGAGTAAAAAGTTGACAATTTTTGAACTGCTAAAGTAATATGCTTGCTTGAACTGTATTTTGGAGTAGGTACTGACTAAATAAAATCTGTACACTTCTTTTAGCTGTTCTGTCAATTCTATTTATTGTCATTTAAACATTAAATATTCTAGGATACAATTGATTAATTTTGTTAAAGTTTTCGTACTTGTTCTCTGTTAGGAAAGAGAAGGCCATGGAGAGCTTTTCTGCTGTATGGGCCACCTGGGACTGGGAAGTCATACTTGGCCAAGGCTGTTGCAACTGAAGCAGACTCTACATTTTTTAGGTAATATAGTTTTTCCATATTTGACCTCTTTTCTGCCCATAAGAAGAGTTTGAAGCCTTTTTTTCACTTTAATTACTTTTTAAGATGCATATTGAATCATGAAACCAAAGGGAAAATGGTCTACTTTAGCACGTATGCTGATGTGTCATCTGCCATTTACTCTGTGATGCAGCCACTGCTTTCCTTTTGTCTGGGATAAAGGAAAGGTGGTGCTAGTAAAGACCAATATATGCATCACTGAATTGCATTGGAGAAGAGTTGGAAGTGTATATATATTGTGGTTCTGGGTGTGAGATTTAAATTTGGGTACAAAAACTCTCTGATATGTTAACATCTATTGCTTTCTATAGTGCAAACTTCCTTACCTTCCAAGTTCCATGTTTGTTGTTTTGTTTAGCGAAATTTGCGACCACTGTGCTGTAATAGTTATGAGTAAATCGTTTTATGATTTCTATATCACCACATATTGTTGATGCAACCACTGCAGTGCTCTTTTTATGTTATTATACTTTTACAATCTCGGATTCTATATTAGGCATTCTAGGAATTGTGTCGTTGAGAAGCAAAATTACGATTTACAGTTCCTTTAACCTGGGTTTACTGTCACTTCATTGAGTTTATATTAGTCTAGGAGTTGCTGGGATTATAGTTTTTTTCTTGGAATCTAAATTGATTATTTGCATGTACTTGTAGTTTCCTGTGATGAATCCCAATCATAGTGAATTTATGTAATAATGTAGGAATTTTCATAAATACATTCTCTTTGGCTTTTATTTGTGTAATTAATAGCATTTTGTTTATGAACCTTTTGTTCTGTTTATGAGCGTGTATTATGGATATTAGGTTTCTGCTTTTTTCTCTTTTAATAATTAATCCCTTTCCCCTTCTTTTTCTGCTAGTATTTCTTCATCAGACCTTGTCTCAAAGTGGATGGGGGAAAGTGAAAAGCTGGTTTCAAACCTTTTTCAAATGGCTCGTGACAGTGCACCTTCCATCATATTCATTGATGAAATAGATTCCTTATGTGGACAGCGTGGTGAGGGCAATGAGAGTGAAGCATCAAGACGTATCAAAACCGAACTTCTTGTGCAGATGCAGGTATGTGTCAGTGTGATGAGATTGCTAAGAATGTTAAAATTTATTTGCCTGAAGTTATTCAAGAAATTATTTTCCTTGCCGAAATCATATATATATATATATATATATATATAAAGAGAGAGAGAGAGAGAGATTTATGAGCTCATATTTTTAGAGATCGTTCAGATATATTTATGCAAGACATTTTTATTGGTATATTCTGCAGTATGCTAGCATATTTATCCTATTTTTCTTGAGAATGTACATGCTGGTGAATTTGTATTTAACTGTGCTCATATCACATTTATGCCATGCCAGATTGTGACAATTGGGTGTATGTATTCTTCTTTCAAAGTTTCAAGCTTAATGAACGAGTCTTGTGCATTGTGGTTTTATGATTTAGGGCGTTGGAAATAATGATCAGAAAGTCCTAGTACTTGCAGCAACAAATACTCCTTATGCGCTTGATCAGGTAAAGCCATAAAGGAAAATAAGATGTTTCTAACGAGTGTCCTTAGGGCACTCTTAAAGGTTCTGTATGTAGTAATATTTTCATCCAGTGCATCGAAAATGATGAATAAAGTTGTTCATATTGATTTGGCAGAAGAGTTCTTTTACTAATAACTCGTTCATACAGGCCATCCGCCGGCGTTTTGATAAGCGTATTTACATTCCTCTTCCAGATTTGAAGGCTCGGCAACATATGTTCAAAGTACTTGACCTTACCCTTAATATTGTCCTAATAATGAGAAAAAATAAAATGAAAACACTTTTGTTTTTGAGCTCTTTTTCACAATAGAATCATTAAATCACTTTTGTTTCATCACATGGCTGCCATGTTTTGGTAACAGGTGCATTTGGGTGATACTCCTCACAACTTGACTGAAGTTGATTTTGAAAGTTTAGCTCGTCGGACAGACGGGTTTTCAGGGTCAGACATATCTGTTTGTGTAAGTGGAACAACTACTATACGGAACACTTGATCGTATTCTCCCATCTATCTCTCCTACTTTCTCCAAATTCTATTTCCGGTGTGAGTTTTACAATGAAGGCCCTTACGGAGTGGCTCACTTTTGCACGTTATTTACTTGTTTGTCTTGACAGGTTAAGGATGTTCTTTTTGAACCTGTTCGTAAAACCCAAGATGCCATGTTTTTCTTCCGCACACCTAATGATATGTGGATGCCATGCGGACCAAAGCAACCAAATGCTGTCCAAATTACCATGCAGGAATTGGCAGCCAAAGGACTTGCGGCACAGGTATGTGGTTGCTTCTAACTTTTGTGTTCAGCTGCTCCTCGTTGTTGTTGGAGATTCTCTGATATTTGTGACTTTTGACGTAATCTTTTGATTGATTAATGCCGACGCAGATCCTTCCACCTCCAATCTCAAGATCAGATTTCGACAAGGTGCTTGCAAGACAGAGGCCAACAGTGAGCAAAGCTGATCTGGAGGTCCATGAAAGATTTACAAATGAGTTTGGAGAGGAAGGTTGATAGATTTAATAAAACTTTTCACATTGATCTACACTGGTTGCAGGTGCAAGCACTGTGTATTTTATTATTAACTTCTGGGGTATCCAATGAATGTGACACAATCCGAGTGTAAAGAAGATTATAAGAAATTTGGCATATAATGCTTGAATATGAGTTGTACCCTTTTCCTGCCTAAACTTGATGGCCACGTTTCTTCTTTTTTCCTTTTTTTTTATCATAGATGGCCACCTTTCTGAAGTGTAATTATCTGGTTTCTGAAATGACCTGAATTTTCAGTTAACCATTTGGTGTATTTACTATTTGCTGCCCTTCCAGTTAGGAGCGTTTGTTCACTCTGAACAAGTTTCCTTAAACTCCCTTCGATTCTCAAGGCTCATGGTCTGAATATTGATTACTTTTTTTGGATCAAAACCACATCAGGGGCATTGTTTACATAAATAACATCAGATATTTTGGATAACATAAGGTGAATTAAAAGTGAAATCCCATCATTACATCAGTACATATTGAAGCTTTCCCCAACTATATGTATAACCTATCAAAAGAAACAATTTACGAAGTCAACATTGTCCTTACATATGCCCAGTATATGTATAAATGCAGCTGATATGTTTGGCAGCCAAGTATGTTTCACCATAAATTTGTATTTAAATTTAAAAGAATTTGAAGTGCAAACATAAAATAATTTCTCATCTTCTAAAAGTTTTTGAGCCTGATTCGATGCCTCCTCGGTCGTTCTTTCCATTGAAGGGCCTTGTTTACTTTTGTGAAGGAGTGAGAGAACATGAAATCCTGGATTTATACTAATGAAGAATCAGCTGGAAATAGAAAGCAATACTCACAATGACTAAGATAAACAATCAGGATATATATATATATATAAGCAACTCAAATGAATTGTCACTTACCTTATCAAACATGTTTACAGCAAAATCAGAAACACATGCATCCATCACTTTGCCTCTGATAAATGTAAGCCTTATTGCTCTGCAACCCTTACTCTACCATGGACGACTGGAACACACATAAATAGGGTTGAATTGTCATGCCTAGCAAACCTTTGGAAATTGCAGGCTGCGTCAATCGATGGTTACCAGTAATCACCACATGAACAGCTACCTGCTTTAAAGTGGTGGAACCGGGTTGTATCCCTAACAACTATATCTCTTCCTTCAGTCAGTGATATTAACTTAATAACAGTGTGACAGTCTCCACACACTCTAAGGTTCTTAACAATCTGAAGCGTTGTTCCAGGAGGAGTAGCAATCAACCCGAAAGCAATAGCCAATCTCTCACTGTGTTGAGAAAGAATGGTTTCTTTGTCTTCATCGGCAATCTCCTGAAGTACATAATCAGTATCAGGTTGATACCCTACGCCTTTTAGTCGAGTTTTTAGTTCATCAAGTTTTGAATAAATACGATCTGACATGGGATGAGAATGATCAGCGGCCAAGAATGAGTGAGTCTTGTTCTTAACTTCAATCCAACTGTAACCAGCCTCCTTTTTCACTTTTCTCTGCTCCATCAATTTCCTTACTTCCCTTCTTTCATGCCAATTTCCTGCTGCAGCATAGATATTGGAAAGCAAAACATATGCAGCTGAGTCTTCTGGCTGAAGTGAAATAAGCTGCTCTGCAGCATGTTTTCCGAGCTCTAAATTGCGATGAACACGGCTGGCAGCCAAGAGAGTTCGCCACACAGTTGCAGAGGCAGGGAAAGGCATCCTGTTTATGATATCCATTGCCTTGTCAAGCATTCCAGCTCGGCTATATAGATCAACCATGCAAGAATACAGCTCCATTGTTGGAGAAATGTGGTGTTCTTTTACCATCATGTTGAAGTACTTTTCACCTTCATCCACTAATCCAGCATGACTACAGGCAGAAATGACACTAATAAATGTTATACCATCCATTTCCATGTTTTCTCTTAGCATTTCTTCGAAAAGCTTAAGAGCTTTCTTTGCACAACCATGCAGTGCATATCCAGAGATCATCGAGTTCCATGACACGAGGTCTCTTTCCCGCTGCCTCCTAAAAACTTGATAAGCATTATCTATATTCCCTCTCTTAGCATACATGGTAGTAAGAGCACTACATACACATAAAGCATCACTTAATTTTGATTTGATTGACCATGCATGAAACTGCTTTCCCTGTTCTGAAGGTGCTGTAGGTGCCGCACAGGCATTTATAACACTTGAAAAGGTGAATTCATTAGGTTTAATCCCCTCCTTTACTAGCTGCATAAAAACTTTGGTAGCTCCCTCAGAGTCTCCTATTTGAGCATACCCAGCTAGCATCGCGGACCATGCAACAATGTCCCGCTCATCAATTTGTTCGAAAGCTTTTGCAGCTTCTTTGATATTTCCCAGCTTAACATAGGCATCTAAAATAGCAGTTCCAACGGACGGTGACTTCTCATAATTAGCTTTGATTACTTGTGCATGTATTTGGGAAGGAGAAATAGCGGGTTGAGCTGTAAGTATTGTAGAATAAGTAAAATGGTTTGGTCTAACACCTTCCTTGTTCATTAAACAAAAAAGTTTCACTGCCTCCTGAATCTTCCCGTTCTGCAGGTGCCCACTGATCATAGCTGTCCAAGATACAACATGTTGAGCTTCATGCATCATTGAAAACAACTTTAACGCATCGTCCATTTCGCTGCACTTACTGTAAGCTACCATAAGCGTGGTTTCTATTTTAGGGTCAAAACTAAAACCATCTTTCAAAACTCGACAATGAAGCTGCCTTGCAAAACCCAATTCCTTATGGTTAGCACATAACTTTATAAGAGGAGCAAAAGTCATCTGGGTAAGCTTAACACCAGCACGCCTCATATCATAAAATGTTTTGAAAGCTTCCAAATCAAGCCCATTTGTTACATAACCAGAAATCATACAATTCCATGTCACAACATTCTTGGTTTCCATGCCATCGAAAACAAGTCTAGCATCTTTACCCATCCCCGACTTTATATACATATTAATCAAAGAATTGCACACATAAGTTGTTGTCTCGAAACCAAACTTTACAATCAAACAATGAACTTGAACACCCTTTTCTACCATCCCTCCGGACGCCAAAGCCCCAAGAACAGCCGCAAAGGTATATGGATTGGGTTTTATCCCTTCCATTTGCATTGTCAAAAACAATTCCAAAACTTGCTCGTTCATTCCAGTCTGAGCATAGCCACCCAGCAATGAAGTCCAAGAAACCACATTTCTTCCCCCCATATGATCAAAAACTCTCCTACCATCTTTAACATTCTCTGTTTTCATATACATATCTAAAAGAGAAGTCCCTACACTGATATCCTCAAGTAACCCAAGTTTCAAACATTGACAATGCACTTGTCTTCCGGCTGTCACATTAAACAAGCATCCACATACCTTTAAAACACATGATAACGTGGATCCATCAACTGGTAATCCAGAACTATGAATACCCAGAAAGAGATTTAGAGCTTCCTTGTTGTTATTGCGAGAGTAGTCGAAAAGCAAACCATTGTATTGGGCAAGGTCCGGTTGAGGAGTTTTGTCGAACAGGTGGGGAGTCTGCTGTAAAGTAGCATATTGAATATAACCCCTTGAGTATCGAAGGTTCAAATTCAATGCATTGCGGAGGGAAAGGGAGAGAAAATTGTGGAACGGATTGTTGAGAATTTTGAGAAATTGTTTAGCTTGATTCCTCGTAACAGTTGTTAAAGAGACGCTCAAGCTCATGCTATCCTGCTTGTTTGAAGTGGGATTGTGGGAATGGCAACAAGGCGAGTTACTACGGTTTTTTTAGGTCCCGATATTATTCTTATTTAGCATCTTTGGTATATTGCTTAAAAAAAAGAAAATTAAAATTATAACCCATTTTGGAGTTAGATTGGACCTCGTTGATAATCAACCTTTAAAGGCCAATATAATTTAGCATTGCATACAAAACAAGAATAAGAAAATAAAAATTATAACCCATTTTGGAAGAAATTGACTTTAAGATTCAGCTTCTTCGAGGTTCGATTGATAAATAATATCGATTTTTTTAGTAATATATATGTTCATTTTACGATTTACGTTCGAGATACGAGATTGTCTCTCTTAACAATGTCATTTTTAAGGTTCGAATTCACGTCATCACTTTTGGAGCGCAACGTGCCTTATTTTGGAGCTACAGCAGAGTGATTGAACATGCATTGTCAAATGATTGAGAGTATAGTATATGTAGAACAGATACTACTTGTAATCACCTTAGATTTCAAAAAAAAAATTACCATCGATTTATTTTATAGTTTGTTATTTTTATTATTTTTTATCATTATTAATATTTGATTTATTGATAAGTTAATTCAAATAGGGTATTATATAAGTTTTTTTTTTTATGAGAATGACTATCTTAACTCAATTTACTTTATTTGTAACTCAAAAATTTAAACTCGTTGCCTTATTTAAAGAACTTAACACCTCATCCCTAAACTAAATTTAATTAGTTTAATCGTTAATTAAATAGTACATAAATATCTAAACAAATTGGACATTAGGTGAATTGATTGAATTTTTCTAACATAACTTTTCTTTGTTTTCCTTCCCGTCAACAAAACCTCAAAAGCAAAGCTTACTAACCTCAACTGTATTAATTTTAAAATTAATTTTATAATTTAGTTCCATTATGTCCGCTCGAACCAAAAGCAAATTGAGCCGAAAGTAACCTTAATTTAATTTACTCAAATATGTATGTTTTATTATTCTTTTGTATTATATTACTAATTAACAACCACTTTTAGTAAACTGTGAGACTTAGTGAGATGGTACGAGTCTCTCATACCTTAACTAGTGGTCAAAGGTTTGATCCTCGCCCTGAGCATGGAGCAATTTTAAAATTTGTTGCCAGCGTCTGCTCCTATATAGATTTATAGAACGCGAAAGGATTAGTCATTAGGCTCGCTTTAGTAGACACATTAGAAAAAAAAACAGCTTCAGTAATAATTTAATGATTTGATGTGTCATCTTTTTTCTTTTAAAAGATCGTCTTCATATATTGACTCAAACCGAAAAATGGATGATCGATAATGACTTGACCCGAAAAAGACTCGATCTAACCATAATCAAACTAAAACTAAAAATAATCTAAACCGAAAATCAATCCGACCAGAATAACTCGATTGCCACCTTTAATGAATAGTTTAGCATTGCTTTTGAAAAGTGCTGTTAAAAAGAGATTTTAGAAAATAAATTTAAAAAGTTAGTTGTGAGATTTTTTTTTTGAAATTAGCTGGTTTAAAATATATAAATATCAAAAGGGTGTACAAGGCTTGCTTATCACATGAAACCAGGCTAAGAGACCCACCTCCTATATATCACAATAGCAATAGACGTGTTAAGCAAGCAAAACTAAATCACCTTACCCCTTAAAGAGCCAAAACAGTAGCTCTGCTAAAAAACCAGCAAATCAACGCTAAAACGGTCCCGGAATGCATCTAACATAATGCCCATAGAAATGTATCCGAGAGAAAAACACACAAAAATTAGACCTATGTAGAACTTAGGTCTCTCATGTCTACCTCTGCCGCAGTTGTTGCATTCACAGGAGCCTCCTCTATCCAATAGCATGCCTCTTGAACAGCTTTGCACTCCCGAGCTAAAGAATTTGCAGCATTATTTGCCCCTCGACGCACGAAACAGAAGGAGACAGCACTGAAGCTCTTGGCCATGTCTTTAATATCCACAATAATTGGAGCAATTATCGAACAATCATGCTCAGGCGTGTTAAGCTTCTTGATAATAGATAAAGAATCCCCTTCGATGATTACATTATAAAACCCCAGGTCCTTAGCAAGCTGAACAGCATGCTTACATGCTAATGCTTCCGCAATAAAAGCATCAGAAACATTAGTGCGAGGGATTGCGCAAGAAGCCATGATTAAGCCATCACTGTTTCGCCCTATCACTCCTGATATCACATACAATGTTTGTTGATTAAATGCAGTATCAAAGTTGAACTTGACATACGATAAAGGAGGTGGTTCCCAACGGGCTACACCAACAAGCCCCGCATCACGGACCACATCACAGATTTTATCTTGCTCAATTATAAATGCAGATACAAAGGAAGAGACTTCAACAACAGTAATTCTGCAGCCGTCGTGAACCAATTTATTCCGAGAGAACCAGATCGCCCAATAGATCACCAGCAATAGCCTCCTGTCATTATCGGATAGACTCATAAAGAACCTGGCCAGACAATCTATCCATGAACAATCAGTTGAGTAAGATCCTTGCTGGAGGTGAAATGCACTCAAAAGTTGTTTAACAAAATCACAATCCCTCATCAAGTGTGCAATTGTTTCTCCTGGAGATTGGCAGAACGGGCAAACGTTGTTCACAGCTAATCTTTTGGTATGCAGGTTATCAAAAGTCGGCAAAAAATTATTTGCAATTCTCCACATGTTGATTTTTATCTTTGAAGGCAAATTGACACTCCAAAATGTATTGAAAAAATCAGCAAGAGCATTGATAGTTGTAGACTGATCAGAATGCAAACACTTGTATCCACTCTTCACCGAGTAGCAACCTGAACCCTCCAACCTCCATACTATCTCATCCACTAGATCGATTCTAGCTAGAGGGATGGAGCAGATACGAGAGACTTGCTCCTCGTTAAATAACTCCTGCAATACCTCGTATTTCCATTCCTTGTTTGGTTGGTCAATGAGATCAGCTACTGTAGTGTGCGAAATATTAATATCATTCGTCTGAATTCTACCATCCCCTCGACCTGGCAACCAAGGCTCGCCCCAAATATTAATTTTGTGGCCTGAACCAACACGCCAACCATACCCCTTTTCGATTAAACCCCGTGCACTCCATATGCTCCGCCATATGTATGAGGGATTGGACCCAAAATCTGCATTCATAAAATCTTTGTTGGGATAGTATCTAGCTTTTAAAACCTGTGCCAGGAAGCAATTTGGTTGAGTAACCAGACGCCAACATTGCTTCGCCAGTAACGCAACATTAAACTGACTTAAGTTCCTGAATCTCATACCACCATCACACTTTGGCTTAGCTAACTGGCTCCATGAACACCAATGAATGCCTTTGCGCGTTCCTTGATTCCTCCACCAAAACTTGGCCATGCATTGCTCTAGATTGCGACAAAGAGATGTAGAAAGCAAGAAACATTGCATCGCGTACACGGGTATAGCCTGTAAAACAGCTTTGATAAGCACATCTTTGCCGCCCATAGATAGAGATCTCACTCCCCAATTGTGTATTCTGTTGTTGAAACGATCATAGAAATAAATAAACGCTTCCTTTTTACTTCTTCCCACCATTGTTGGCAGACCTAAATACTTCTCCGGATTGGAGGATACACGCACACCCAATGTGTTAGCAATGTTGTCCTTGCAATTAGCATCTACATTGGTGCTAAAGTAAATGAGGGATTTACTATAGTTTACTAGCTGACCAGAGGCATTACCATATATCGTGAGCAGCTCCTTCACGTTTGCAGCTTCGCTGACCGATGCTTCACCAAATAGGATGCTATCGTCCGCAAACAAGAGATGTCCCACATTAAACCTCCCTCGTCCAATATTCACTCCTTTCACGTATCTTCTGGAATTTGCGTCATTCATCAACGTTGATAAACCTTCCACACAAATTAAGAATAGATAAGGGCTCAGCGGATCTCCCTGTCTCAATCCTCGAGTCGGTAAGAAGATAGGTCCAGTGCTACCATTTAGAGAAATGGAATACGATACAGATGTTACACATTTCATTATCAGTCGAACCCATCGATCATCATAACCTAGCCGAAGCATCATTCCTTCAAGAAACGGTCATTCAACGCGGTCATACGTTTTGCTCATATCAGCTTTCAATGCAAAAAACCTTTCTTCCCCCTCCTGTTATTCTTTAATGCATTCAGAACCTCATATGCAACAATCACATTATCAGAAATATGGCGGCCAGGAATGAAAGCTCCTTGTGATTTATCTATGCAAGCTTCTAGGGACTTGGAAAATCTGTTTGCCAATGTCTTTGCCACGATTTTATACACTACATTACATAGACTAATGGGTCTAAAGTGTGACATATTTTCAGGATTGTTTACCTTAGGGATGAGGACAATTTGAGTTTGATTGATGTCCTTTACTTCCCTTTCGCCATTCAAGATCGACAAGCATAAGCTTGCAATGTCTTCACCCACAATCAGCCAGTACTTCTGGTAAAATAACGCAGGATATCCATCCACGCCCGATGCCTTTAGCGGGGCCATGTTACGTATAGCACATCTAATCTCCTCCGTAGAAAAAGGGGCTAGCAACTCCTCATTCATTTCATGTGTAATTTGAGGTTGAACCAAAGAAAAAATAGAGGATGATCCAGTGTGGGATGATGCTGTAAAAAGCTGCTTGAAATAATCCGTTGCCAAATTCAACAAATCATCCTCATTAGTAAACCATCGACCATGATCATCAAATAAGCCTTTAACCTCATTCTTCTTCCTCCTAAAAGAAGCGTGACTATGGAAAAATGGAGTGTTTTTGTCTCCATGTTTTAACCAATTTACATGTGCCCGTTGCTCCCAGAATACCTCTTCTTTGTCAGCTTCAATATTTAAACCTAGCTTCACATCTATAAGTTCAGCCAATGTTAAGTCATCTGGGTCTAGAGCAGATAGTTCGGACAAGTGATCCTTTTTTCTTTCTTTCATGCGAAACTGCTTTCTTCGATTTGTTCCAGGCTGAAAGATGAGCACCCAGTTGTGCTAGTCGACCAGGCACCTCTCCATAAGATCCCTCCCAACATTCCCGAATCACATTCTCCACATCTTCCTCTAAAGTCCAACTAGCCTCAAAACGAAACGCATCCCTACTTACTTGGCAATTGCGATTATTTGACCTGCATGTCTCGATCAGCAAGGGGCAATGATCAGAGAAATAATGACTCAGATGAGTAACCGAATAATCTGGACACAATGACCACCAGTCCGAGTTCGCCACAGCTCTATCCAACCTCTCTCGCACATTATTTGATGGTAGTCGTCCCCTTTCCCACGTATACCAGGACCCTTTAAAACCCAAGTCGCTGAGATCACATTCTTCTAATACATCACGAAACTTTGACATGGCACATTCAGATCGTAATCGGCCACCCTTCTTCTCAAAAGCATACATCAATTCATTGAAATCTCCTGCCACAATCCATGGCATGGACAAATTCGAGTGAAGTTGCCTTAACAAATCCCATGACTCAGATCGTAATCTTTCCTCTGGACGACCGTAGAAACCTGTGAATCACCATGTAGATGAATCACTCTCCTTAATCACCACATCAATATGGTAGTTGGAATAGATTTGCAAAGATACATCCACATCCGACTTCCAACCAATTGATAGCCCTCCTCTTGAACCTCTCGAATCAACATCGATTCCAAACAGAAAACCACACTTCCTATGCACCTGTTCCATTCACCTTGCACTGATTTTTGTTTCCATAAGAAACAAAATCTGGGGATTAACACCTCTCAGAGAATTTCTGAGTCGATTAACCGCCCATGGCTTCCCCAATCCACGGACGTTCCAGCAAACAAGCTTCATTGGGGCCGGCTAGGGGTGGGCAAGACCGAGTACCCGGCCAATTTGCCTAGAATTGGTCCCGGTCCCGGTAACTACCGGTTCCTGAAAATTAGAACCAGTCCCGGTTAGACCGGGTCTAAGATTTCAGGAACCGGTCCCGGTACCGGTGGGAACCGGTACCAATACCGGGTACCCGGTCAATTAGTCTATTATTAATAAAATTTGAGCAGCAGGTGAAAAAATTCTAACCATCAATAATAATATTAAATAACAAAGTCAGAATATTGTAGGCTTGAATGTTGAAGTCTTAAAACGAGTCATACTCATAATATTCATACACAAAGAGAAATAAAGGAGCGCCTTCAGTTGCTTTCAACCTCTTCAACGCCATTAGGTACCAGACCAGTACCGGGTACCCACCGGGTACTGGGTCCAAAAAAGCAGGATCCAGTCCCGGTCCCGGTTGCAATCGGGACCTAAATTTTGGATCCAGTCCCGGTCCCACCGGAACCAATACCGGGTAAAAATCCACCGGGTCCGACCGGGTCCGGGACCGGGACCGGGTAATTGGGTTTTTTGCCCACCCCTAGGGCCGGCTGCCCTGCCTCGCAGAGCTAGCCGATAACGCAGCGATATTCTCCGGCACAGCAGAATCAGTTGTTTCTGAAACATTTTGCGCCTCTCCAAAAGTTCTTTGCCTCTTGTTTCCATCCAGTACTTCGATTGGATTTTCTTCAGTTTCATAGCTTACTTCCATATTACCTTGATTTGACGAGCCATGAATAGTGCATGTGGGGTCTGTTGACTTTGCATGGAAGTTAGCCAAAATAGAATTTGCTGACATAGTACACCCCACATTCCCAACACTTCGACTATTCTCATGCACGTCACACACTGCTTCCCCATTCAGTTTTAACTGCCCATGCACATCTAACATAGCTTTGATCTCAGCCAACGATGAACCGGAAACCTCCTCCCGTAACCAACGACTCGGCGGTGGTGGTCCTCTTCTTGTCGGAGCCCTGATCGAGAGGTCCCATGCAAAAACAATTTCATCTGGCTTTAGTGATAGTCGTAAGGGGCAAAAACTTTCCCCATGTCCTAGCCTTCCACAGATGAAGCAAAATAAGGTGATTTTCTCATATTGGAATCTGACGTAAATGCTTCGATCCTTACTCAGCGCTACCTTCTTCTTTCTCTTTAGCGGCAAGTTGCCATTTATACCAGCCTTAACACGCATATACTGCTTCCTTCCCGAGACCACCAAGCTAGAGTCATACTCCAGAAATGAACCTACAACATTTCCAAACTGCCTTGCCATAGGTTCCGACATCAAACCAGGAGTAAGATCATGGACTTGAACCCAAAAGACGGCCAAGTCCAGCGAAACCACCAAGGGATCCTCCCCAACCTTTAGCTTATGCAGTAGCAGTAGGTGATTATTGAAAAACCAAGGAGAGCCAGTAAGGACTCGTTCCAAATCCACCCCATGATAAAACCTGAACAATATTCTTTTATCCCCAATATCTGTTATAGAAATACCACCAAGAGGTCTCCAAATATCAGCCAGAGTGTTCCTCATAGCGAGGAAATGGATCACACTGGACGTTAGGAATCTTCCCACCAAACAAAGTCTATAATCTTCAGCCGCCTCTCCGATCTCAGGGGGAATTACCAACGCCTCTTCCTCCCCATCTTCAATTGATAAGTTTGTCAATTCACTATCCATTATTCTGTCGAGAAACGATCAACCAGAGATCATCCAAGAAAACCCAAACTAAAGCGTGCAAAACTGCAGACTAAAGCGTTATGTAGATCGTTGTGAGATTTTAATATTTAGCATTACTGTCAAAAAGTGATTATAAATAGATAAAATGTCTAGTTTAGACATGATATTAGTAAAATAAATGAATACAAGTAGTGTTTTCATTATTTATTTTTAATCAAAATTTGCATGATTGCCTAATGAAATTGCATGTCTAGTTTCCACTTCAAACCACTCCAATTTTCAATCTCTCTAAGAAACCCATTTTCTACAGAAGTCACAAGAAGTCATAAAGCTGCTTTTAAGGTAATTTTTAATTCATTGGATGTAAAATTTGCATGTTGATTTGATAATCATATATTGATAAATTGGTCATTTTTAATGAAAATGTTTGATAAGTTTCGTGTATTTGGAAAATGAAAGAGAAAGAATAAATTTGTCAATTGCCCTCCAACTAAGATTTTTAAACGCTAAAACTTATAAATAATATTCAGCTTTTAGGTTTGGGTGAAGAATCTCGTTTTTACCGTTAATTTCTTTACCAAAAAAGCAAGTGTTTAGGATTGCTTTTAAGGTTCAAACAAATTTTTCAGCCAAAAGCTTGGTTTAATCTCAATCCTAAACGGGTCCTTACTACGAATTATTAACATATCGTTTTATCAGTAAATTGTTCAAATAATTTGTTAGGGAAATGATATTTGTTAAAGTGACGTGTTTTATTGATTATTTATTCATTTAGAGATAGAGTTATCAGGTTAATGAAATGACTAATAGAGTTACTGAAATTACCTGCAAACGAGTACATTTTTATGCCTAATGTCCGTCTGCAGTGTTGCCGACTATCTCTAACATTATTACAATATCCCTAATTCAACAAATAATTTATGGCGTATTCTATTTCTTTAATTATTTTTTACAACTTCATTATTTAGTCAAATAAATATCGTTGTTATACATATAAAAAGCAATTATAACTAGAAAAAAATAAGACGTCAACATCCAACAAGAAATACAAGCCCCGCCAATTTAATGATTATGAAATAGTCGATTTCAATTTCCTTAGCTTGTCTTAATATCAAACGAGTACGTTTTTATGTCTATGCTATTTACACGCTTCGCGTACCATTGTAATATTTAATGAAATCCTAATTATTATTAGAATTCACATTTTACCTATATTTTTTATTTTAAAGATTTAAATATAAATTTGATACTTGAATTATTCAATAAAAAATTATAGATTTCTTTTAGTTTTGGTTTAAACACAAATACAATTTTTAGATCTCTGAAAGGAGTCCTATTGACAGCCAATCGGTGTTGTTATCGATGGTTGGCTTCCTATCCTACATTGGCCTCCTTTTTTTGTTTTTGCATTCTCTTCTGTTTTGATGTTTTGGTCATCCTGTTAGCTTATTCGATGGGTTTCTCTTCTCCGACAACTACGGTCTTAATCGATCTTCTTTTGCGAGGTGAAGTGTGATGCAGTGAGAAGTGTCGAATATAAAATCGACGTTCGGTTAGCATGTTGTTCGTCGTTTTCAACGACACCGTGTTGGGAAAAATAACCGTCTTGATCCGACAACCAAAGGGGTGTGCTCAAGTGCGGCGATCGGCAGCAGAAGCATCGACGATTTGGAGGTTTGGGTTTAGGTAATTTTAGGAATTTGGGGCATGCTTTGTGAAAATTTTAAAATCTTGAGATTTTATAATAAAAAAAAACTGATTTTTTGGTATTTTTCTTTAAAAATTTAAATTAGTGCCATGTGTCAAACATTAGTTGGTTAAATATATTTTTTTAACCTTCATTAACGGCCAAATACCTAAAATTTTAACTTTTGAAACTTTGGGCACCTATTTTTTAAAAAAAATAATACTTTGAGCACCTAAAATTTAAAAAGGGTATACTTTAGACACCTATTTTTCATTTAAGCATTTATAATATTATTGTACTAATTGATTGCAAAGTTTAGGGTTGAAAAATGATTTTTTAAAAACTCAAGGGTGAAATTAGAAACAAACATTTTCAGTAGTGACCATAATGTTTATTTTTTAAAATTGAGGACAAAAAATGTACATGAGATAAACGTTAGTGGCCACTACAGTAGTTTACCGTTATTTTTTTCGTTGCTAGGTCAACAAGTCTTCAACGTTTAATAACAACAAAAGGCCGAGTGACCATATTCCTATAATATTATATAGTTTATGTTATTATTATTTCAATTCATATTCTAAATATTTTCTTACAAATTATTATGAATTATAATCTAAATTATTAATTTATAAATATTCTTCTTATGTTTTTATAATTTAGGTTATAATTAATATATTTTTATTTCATGTTATGAATATATTCTTATAAATTATTATTAATTATAACCTAATTTATTGTTTTTAAAAATATTCTTATAGACTTTTATAATTTAATTATAATTAAATTATTATTACTATTATTTTAATTCTTGTTATAATATACTCTTATAACTTATTGTTGATTACTAACCTAAGTTATTGTTTAAATGTTCTTATAATACTTTATAATTTAGGTTATATTTGATATTATAATAATAGTTTATAATTGATGATATAAATAATATATTTTCCTAAAATACATATAATTAATTTTAGCCATGATTTAGCCTAAATATTTTTTATTCAAAAATTATTGGGCTCGAAATCGATCAACCGAATATTACCAAAAGCTAAATGGAATTTTGATGTTATAATAATATTTGATATTATAATAATATTTTAGAATTGGCTTGAAAGGAATTTTGGTGGAGCAAAGCTAAATGGAAAAATCTGAAAGCTTCCATCTCGACTTGATATGTAGTCCGAAATTGTCGATATCGCTCAAACCCTACCAGTCGACTAAAGCCTGCTCTGAATAGATTCTGCCAAAATTTGAAACACTCAAATTCAATACGAATGGAACGACCATTGGTAATTTTGAGGATACCGGAATAGGCGGTGTTTTAAGGAACGAGTCATCCAATATGCTGATAGCGTTTTTCAAATCTATTGGTTGATCCGATGCAACAACCATTGAATTAATTGTTGTCTCAGAAGCAATCGACTTAGTCCAAAGATCTTCATGATCGCATAAGTTCCAACTAACGGTGGAAAGTGATTGTAAGTTAGTCGTGGATTGGCTATGTAGACCGAATTTAGCCTCAGCGATGTTCAAGCCGTGCATTGATCTGGTGTTACGAAAATGTGAATTGATGAAAGTCTGCTTCAATTTTGTACACATAAACATCAATGAAGTCGCAGATTTCCTAGCAAAAAAAAAGGATAAACAAGAAGGTTGAGTTTATCTAATTTTTTAATGTAAGCGAATATAACGATGAGGAAGAATAATTATCAAGTGTATTTGTAAGTGATTGTAGACTTTGGGTAGCATGTTCCTTGTAAATTCATAGTGATTTCACAGTGTACTCTTTTTTTTCGTCTAGAATTAGGGAGGTTTTTTAATGAGGCTTGTGATTTCGCTTCTTTCCCGTTCAAATCAATATAATTTTATATTTCAAAAATAAATTTTTTTTTAAAATTAACACAATAATTTATAGTGGTTCAAAATTTTAATTAAAGTCTACATCTACTACCTTAGCTCCCCACTAAAAATTTTCACATTTCGATCGAGACAAAAAAGATAACCTTACAGAACAAGACTTATACTCTAAAATCTTGTCTACTTCTCTCTAAAAAAAATTACAAATAAGTAAACTAATAAAAACCTCACAAATGTGAAGTGTTTACACTCTTAAGCACTCACCCAAAATCTTAAACACTTAAACAATAGTGACAATTGAGTACACTAGTGCTTTCTGCGAGAAAATGACAATTAAAGCACAACAACAATTTCTATATACAAAGAAGGCTGGCAATAATATTTTTGGTCTTCTATGGATACTTAAAATTGTATTTTAAACCCTCCAATATGCTTATGGTTGTCACTAGATGTTGCGGGTGAAAAGTTAGCCATAAATGCACTTTTGTAACTTTCAGTATTAATATTCTGCTTGCCGTATCGATACCTGAATTGACTTAGCGTATTTATACTGACTGAGCGTATATGTACCAAAACTTTTTATTGGAATTTTAAAAAATTTCGTGTATCGGTACCGAGACTAAAGTACCGGTATAGAAAGTTGTTGTTTGACCCTAAAGGTATTTTAGAAGTATTTGATTGAGTTAAAAATACATAAAACTATTTAGAACCACTTTGAACATGTTTTACAAGTTAAAATGGACTTTAAATTATTTTTGCAATGTTTGAATAAATTAAAAAAAAATATTTTTTATTATATCAAAATTATTATCTCAACAAAAGTATATCAATTATTTTAATTTAACTTAGTGGCCGGACATTTGAATTAATTTTTTTTTTGACTTGAAAGAGAGTAAAACAATTATCAAGTGTATTTTGCACTCTATCTTTTCAAGCATTTTTTCACTACGGTTTAACTTAAATTTTGTTTCTATGAAAATTATATCAAGATATCCTCTCGGTTTTGTTAGGGTGAGAAAGATTCGACTCGAAAAATTTTAATTTTTTTTAATTTTGAGTTATTCGATTCGATTGATTAGATTCAACTCAAATCACTCGTAAAAATTTTGAGTTCGTATTTTACCAACTCGTAAAACTAAAAAACCAATTTTTACATTTATGCGATTCAGTTCATTGTTTCATCTTTTTTGCAATTTAGCCCATCAATTTGTATGATGTTATCATTTCTTCAATTCCTCATTCGGTTTAAGTCTATTTGATCGAATTTGAACCAAATGCCCATAAACTAATGTAGAATACCTATTTAGCTTCAATTCATATTTTTAAAAATAAATTTCCTCTATTTTCAATTTAACCCCGTAACTTTATACGATGTCCTCGTTTCATCAATCGTCCTTCGTTTTAAGTCTATTGGAATAAACATATGTTATCAAGCCACTCAGAGCATATTAGGCGCTAGAAAAATACATTATTTACCTAGTTTGTCAATTTCACTGCCACCGTACAAAATCTAGAACGATACAATATAAATATTTTTTAAAAAATATATTTTATAATGTCAAATAATTTTTAATACAATTTTCAATATTTTCACTTTTAATAATTTTAATACTTTATAAATATTTTTAAATTTAAATTTTGTAATAATTTATCACTTTGTTGATTTTGACATTTTTAATTTTTACTTAATTTTTTAAAAAAATTAATATTATTTTTATTGTTAGTATTTTTAAATATTATAATAATGGTTTTAGATATTTTTAATATTTTAATATTTGTTTAAATATTACATAAAAATAAATTAAGTCCTCAAACTTCCTAAAAATCAATTTTATCTTCGAACTCTTAAAAAGGTAAATGTGATCCCTCTACCATGTCATCATTCGCATATGAACTGTCAAGTCAGCACCGTTAACGATCACATCAATATGTTAACTGCCAATGTTAGTCAAATGGATAAATTAATTCAATTAATAAATTTAAATATTAAATTAAGTGTGTGTTTTACTAATGGACTAATTTAATTATTTAATACAAACTCAAAGACAAAATATACTTAAGCTTATTTGTATTTAGGGTAATCTTCACACGTGGTCCCTTTCGTTTAGGGTGTATTCTATTTGGTCACCGGAATTAAAAAAAAAGATTATTTTGGTCACTTACGTTTAGAATCGTTTCTATTTTGGTCCTTTGGCCGTTAGTCTCCGTTATTTAAAAAATTAGTTTCTAATTTAACCCTCAAACTTTCAAAATTTTATTTTTCACCATTTTCCCCAAAAATTATAAAACTAAAACCCCATAAAATTAAATCAATGGCTATAACCCAACACTACAACCCATTCCCCCGAGATTAAAAGCGTCAGCTTCCATTGCAAATGGCTATAACACAACACTACAACCCATTTCCCCAAACTTTCGAATAAATCCCCGATTGGATGCAAAACAACCAAGTAATGCCATTGCCAACTAGCAACATCCCAAGTTTCGGAATCTTGCACCCTGCTCTGCTCGAGATTGACCAGCACGAGAAAAGAGGATGATACCGACAATGAGTCCATACAGAGCCAAAGCCTCGGCGGAAATGACGATAAGAATCATTCCAACGAAGAGCTTTGGCTGTTGAGCATTGGCTCTGCAAATAAATGCACACAAAAACTATATCAAACAAACATATTCTCACAATTACAATGAATCTCGAAACCATGAAATTCTCAGTTTTATAATTAATTACGACGGATCTATATTCATCAGCAACATTTCTCAGCTTCTCAGCAAGCATCAGTAAGAATGTTCTCTTTCAAAGCTTTAATCTTAATAACTTCTAAATGCCTCACATGATTCGAAAATAAATTTGTGAACCAAATAAAATTCCAGCAAATTCAAGTTTAAATTCACTCAACAAGAAGAGGTTCAACACTATGTTTTATCATAACTTGTAAAATGTGAGTTAAAAGTTAAGCATATGATCACAATTATTACACAAAAAATTATCAATTGTAGTAAATCATAAACTAAATCCCCTCCAAAGAAGTTTATTAAATGTGGTAAAACACTAATTTTCTCAAATTACATATGTTACCGTTCTCTAAGTATAATTTTTTTTCTTAAAAAAACTATGAAGCAAATGAATTTGATTCCTCCAAACAACATTTTAATTCTAAAGAGTTGAAATGCAAAACAAAAAAAAACAAATAATTCCAAACAAATTAGATGACAATACCTAACGCTAATATCACCAACGATTCTAATAATTATCCATGCAGAGGGGCCGACGAGGCCACAAGCAAGACCAAAGGAAAGATGAGCATAGCCATCGAAAAGGTAGTAAGATTTTAATTTTGGAGATATATTCGAAAATTTGGGGGAATAGGTTGTAGTGTTGGGTTATAGCCATTTGCAATGGAAGCCGACGCTTTTAATCATGGGAGAATGTATTGTAATGTTGGGTTATAGCTAGGGGTGAGAATTGTCGGGTACCCGGTTCGTCCGGGTACCTCTTTAAACGGCCCGTGTCTCGGCCCATTAAATTCGGGTACCCGGTTCATATATTTTTTTATTATTTTATTATTTTAAAATTAAAAAAAATCATATGTTAAACACAAAAAAATTAAAAAAAATTAAACTTAAAACTTAAAAGAATATAATACAAACATAGAAAAATATAGGGATTTAAACTTAATTTTAGGGTGAAAATATTAAGAAACATAAAATAAAAATATAATTTTAAATATAAAAAATATATATTAAATTTTATCGGGTCGGGTACCCGGTAAGGGAAAACTCTCGGCCCGTGTCCCGGAAAATTTGCCGGGTCGGGTAATTTTTTTCCGGGAATTACCCGATATTTTTGTTTCGGGTAGTCGGGTTTTCGGGTCGGATCAATCGGGTCGGGTATTTTCTCCCACCCCTAGTTATAGCCATTTGCAATGGAAGCTGACACTTTTAATTTTGGGAGAATGTGTTATAATGTTGGGTTATAGTCATTTGCAATGGAAGCTGACGCTTTTAATCTTGGGTGAATGAGCTGTAGTGTTGGGTTATAGCCATTTATTTAATTTTCCGGGGTTTTAGTTTTATAATTTTTGGGGAAGATGGTGAAAAATAAAATTTTAAAAGTTTGAGGGTTAAATTAGAAACTATATTTTTAAGTAACGGAGACTAACGGCCAAGGGACTAAAATAGAAACAATTCTAAATGGAAGTGGCCAAAATAATTTTTTTTAAATTTTAGTGACCAAAATAGAATACACCTTAAATAAAAGGGATCACTGGTAAAGATTACCTTGTATTTATATTCATGTAGGGAATTATTTATATTCATGTAGGGACAGTCGGCTTCAACTACTCTTATCTTCTTTCTCTCAACCTCGATATATGGGAATTATTTCCGACGTGACAAATTATCCATTATATTATAAATGATTTTAGTAAATATTGGTTTTTTTATTAAAAAAATCATTTCACCCAATTGAAATATTTGGAAATTAATTAATTATTTATTTATTATAAATCGACAATTCATGGCTATAAATAACTCAAGTAGGTGAACTCAACAAGTGTTTAATAGAAAAACGGAGATATTTATTTTAGAAGATATAAGTTTAAATCATTTTATCTATAAGATGCATGTGCATTGTCAAAGAGTTAAAAATATATATGAATAGATATTACCTTATAATTATTTTTAGACCATTAAAAAAATTAAAGTAGGTATATTTCTGATGGGATCCGGCATTAGTGCTGATATGATCGCACGAAGTAGGTATATTTCTCTATCAATTAATGTTATAATTATATTTTTAAAGTTAATGTTAGGATCCGAACTTACGCAATGAATGAAATTAGGGTTCGAACTTACGCAATGAATGAAGTGGTTGAATATCGATAACCACAAAACTCTTTTTATTTTTGGCTTAATTTATTTATATATTGAATAGTATATTCAATTTATTTCTATATTATTTATATTTTAGATATATTATTATTATTATTATTATTATTATTATTATATATTATTATATATATATATATCTATTTATTTATATATATATTTTTTCATTTTTCTATTTTGTTATATTTTTAACATTATATATAATACAAAAAAGGATGGGCATTAATTCAATTCATCTCATTAATATTTGTAGTACAAATTTTCGTTCAATTTCGCTTCATTTAGTTCAGTTTTTATTTTAGTTTATAAATTTTTAATAAAATTTAAATTAACAGAGAGTTCTTATGTCACGTTACCGAAGACCTCGTTTCAAAAAAATATCTAGATCAATCAATGGATCTTACTAGAGTAGATATATTAAGATTTCATGATATTTATCAATAGAGTGATGATTCAATAATAAGATTTAATTTTTCGGAATTTAAAATATTATACTCAAATTCCGTCATATATAAATATTATGTTTGAATTTTTAATTTAAAATTTAAATTCTGAAAAATTTAAATATTGAATCTGATTGTGTTTTGTATATTAATTTTGGTCATCGTTGTTCGAATATGAATTATTAATTTTCTTTAAAAAAAATCAAATATTTCAATCGATCTATAATATTTCTACAGCTATTATTTTAGTCTAAATTGGAATAGGGACATTTATGATTATATTGATCTTGACAGAGGAGTTGAAGGCTGTGGTTCTAAACAAAGTTGCATTTAATTTTGCAGATATTTTTCCGTTGCATTCCCATAAATCACGACATTTGTTTGAATGCAACTGCTGGTTTAAATTTTCAAATATTTCTATGACAAAAAAATCAAATATTTCCAATCATAATCACATCATCAAAAATATTTTTATTGTTTGTCCTTATCTAACATAAGATAATTCTACGATACTACAATGTATATTATTTATATGTAACTTAATGTACTATTAACTGTTTTATTTAGTTTTAAAATTTTAAGGACCGAAAGTATTTTATCTTCTTTTAGAATAAAATTTTAAAACATAATTTTTATATTACTTTTTCAATTTTTTTATTTTTTAATTAAAAAAATAATTAAACTTTTATTACTATAATAATTGCTACATTCACTTTAATTTAAGGGTAAAGTTAACAAATGATCACTAAACTTTGATAATTATTCAATTTGGTAGTTAAACTTCTAATTGCTTCAATGTTACCATTAAACTTTTAATTTTGTTTATATTTAGTTACTGACCCGTTAAAAACCGTTAAAAGAGTGACGCCTGTTAAAATATTTTGTATAATAATACATTTAGTCTTCTAGGTTGACATATTCAAAGAATTTAGTCCTAATTCGAAAGAAATAATAAATTTAATCCTCATTATTTCAATTTGATCCTATTTTTAATTAAAAATAATTTAATATTTTATTTTGTTCTCTTATTGTTATTCGGAATGTTAGGTATGGTTGGGACTTGACAGAACATATGGATAGAATGTGTCAAGATCTTTTTAATAGACATTTGATTTTTGAAAATATATGATCACTGATCGAAACCATATTTGAACAATTTTACGATTATCATTTTCATCTTGAAAAAAAAAGAAGAAAATTACTGCACGAAGTATGAAAAAGAAAAAGTGAATGATTATAAAAAAAACGAAAATTAAAATGTTAAATTGATTAATATTGGATTATTTCTGAATAAATGTCATCAATTTTTGGATGTTTTAGTGCTAACAGAACAACTTTACTGACGTGTGAAATGATTATTTTACTCTTTCTATACTCATATTAATGCATTTCAAAGAGTTTTCTACTATTGATATTTTAACAATTCAATTGATAAATTCTCAAATAATCTTTTATTTTTTTATATTTGCTATGTATGTAAATTTTCAAACCAAACACAGTAGTTCTATCTTGTCGATCTAAAGTAATTTTTTAATATATTTAACAATTTAAATTTTTACATAAAATAAATAATTAACTATTTTCAATTTATTCAAATTTTAGATTAATGTGAATAAGCCATGAAGTTCAACGGTTAAGTTGCTAAAATATCAATAGTAAAAAACTTTATGAAAGTGCCAAAACTATTTTAAAAAGGATTAATATATTAGTAGTGGAAACTGAAAGTTTCTACAAGCGTCTTAGTTTTAGGGTATATGGAGTTAGTTTAGGGTACAAAGTTTAGGGGTTTAGGTGTAGGGGTTTAGAATTTAGGGATAGTTGTTTCAATTTAAGGTTTAAGGTTTAGTTTTAGAGTAATATAGTGGGGATTTAGATTTTAACCATAAACACTAAATTCTAACCATAAACCCTAAATTCAAAACACATACACTTAAACCCTAAAATCAAGACACTTGTGAAAACTTTTCGTTTTCACTACTATTGCATAAGATATTTCCCTTAATTATGTTTGGTTTCGGTTTTGGAAATCCAAATCTAAGAAACCGATTAATTTTTCAAGTAATAAATTATATGTTTTAATTAATCTAATATAAATACGAAATTAAATACCCAAATATAAAATGAATCAATCAAATTATTTAATTAATTTCATATAAATGTTTAAATTTACATGATAATTTGTTATTTACTAACAAATCTTAAAAAGTAAAAAAAATATCAGTTTGGATTAATTCTACGGTAAATTTATGTACCGCAATGTTCCATTATTCATATGTACCGCAGTGTATCATTAACTGTTTTAATTAGTTTTGAAATTCTAAGGACCGAAAGTGTTATTATACTCTTTCAGAATAAAATCTTAAAAATACTTTTTATATCATTTTCAGATTTTCTTTTATTTTTTAAGTCAAAAAATAATTAAACTTTTACTACTATAATAATTCATACATTCAATTTAATTTAAGGGTAAAGTTCAAAAATGGTCATTAAACTTAGATCAATAATTTAATTTGGTAACCAAACTTCCAATTGCTTCAATATTACTATTAAACTTTTAGTTTTGTTTTAATTTGACCATTGACCCGTTAACAACTGTTAAAAGGTGATATAGTTGTTAGTGTATAACAACACATCTAGTTCTTCACGTTTACACATTCAAACAATTTAATCCTAATTCAAACGAAATAAAAAAATTAACCCTCATTATTTTAAGGGTAAAGTTCACAAATGGTAACTGAGCTTTGGTAAATTGTTCAATTTGGTAACCAAACTTCTAATTGCTTCAATGTTACCACTGAACTGTTAACAGACGTTAACAACAATTAAAATATTTTGTGTAATAGAACATTTAATCCTCTATATTTGTACGTTCAAACATTTTAGTTCTAATTCTAAAAAATATAAATTTAACCCTCATTATTTGAACATTATTTCAATTTGATCTATTTTTTATTAAAAATAATTTAACCCTTAAACTCTTAAATCTTAAACACTAAACTCCTAAACTCTAAACCTAATATTCGTCGTGAGATATCTGCTAGCCAAGCGACAGTCTAAACTCTAACCTGCACTCAAATGAACTTTCACTGCTACTCCCACCATTTTAGCAAACCATTTTCAAGTCTTACCCCCACCACAAATCATTCTTCTTCTAATTGGATAATTTAAATCAAACAAGACCAGCTGGTTTCTCAAGTCTCATCCATTCTCTTACAAATATATAATTTGGCACCACTTCTTTAAACTCTCAATTTTCTGCTCTAAACTAACCTAGCCTCTCTTCCTCTAAATCCTCCACAAAACCCAACATCACACTCAAATCTCTCTATTGTTATTCAGCTGGGTCAAAACTCATTTACTTTAGGGTTTATGATTTAAGAGTTTAAAGGTTAAATTTTATGATTTAGGGTTTAAGAGGTTAAGGTTAAATTATTTTTAATAAAAATAAGATCAAATTAAAATAATGTTTAAATAATGATGATTAAATTTATTATTTTTTAAAAGGGTAAATTACAATTTTCATCACTCAACTATCTTCTCACTCCTATTTTGGTCATTAAAGTTTAAAACTTTTCAATTTACTCACTGAACTTTGGAATTGTTCTTGTTTTGGTCACTCCAAAACAATTTGAAAGGATTTTATAATTTAAATGTGGAGTGACCAAAATAGGAGCAATTTGAAAGCTCGGTGAGTAAATTGAAATTTTTTAAACTCCAGTGACCAAAATAAGAGTGAGAAGATAGTTGAGTGATTAAATTTGTAATTTACCTTTTTTAAAATTAGGACTAAATTGTTTAAATGTACAAATATAGAGGACTAAGTGTGTTATAATACAAATTATTTTAACCGTTGTTAACATTTGTTAATAGTCAGTGGTAACATTGAAGCAAAACTAATAGTTTAATGGTAACATTGAAGCAATTAGAAGTTTGGTTACCGAATTGAACAATTTACCAAAAGTTCATTTACCATTTGTGAACTTCACCATTGAAATAATGAGGGTTAAATTTATTATTTCTTTCGAATTAGGACTAAATTGTTTGAGTGTGTAAACGTGGAGGACGAGATGTGTTATACAAAATATTTTAACAACCACATCACTCTTTTAACCGTTGTTAATGGGTCAATGACCAAATTGAAACAAAATTAAAAGTTTAATTGTAACATTGAAGCAATTAAAAGTTTAGTTACCAAATTAAATAATTGATCAATGTTTAATGACTATTTGTAAACTTTACCCTAAAATTCAAGTGAAGGTAGGAATTACTATATAATAAAAGTTCAATTATTTTTTGAATTAAAAAATAAAAAAAAGTATGAAAAGTAATATAAAAAGTAATTTTTAAAATTATATTCTAAAAGGATAGTAGTACTTTGAGTCACTAAAATTTCAAACTAATTAAAACAGTCAATGATGATCGCAATACATATAAATAGTAATACATAGTGGCCGATATATGACATTTATTAGAGAATTATCCATTAAAAATTATAAAATTGTTCATAGTTTTTGTTAATCCCAATGACTTCAAGCATAAGTTTCACACGGAACTCCAACATCATTGGAGATATTTTTTTAATTATAAAATAAACCAACAAAGATGGATCGGAATTACAAGAACCTGGCTCTAGGGATAGAAACAAGAGCGCACACATGGAGATTCTAGCGATAAGAGCACCGTGAATGGCATGAATCCGGACTCGATAACCAAAGAATTAACAAGAATTCATATCATATAAAATTTGAAGTTTGGTTGCTTATTTTAGAGGATTATAGAAATATGGGGTTTTTTCTTAAATAATGATCTAATTTTTTTTGTATGAAGTATGGAGGGTGTATTTTTATTTAACAAACTAGAGTGATGTTATTGGAATTTTTGTCTTTTTTTTTTTTACAAAACTATCATATGCATGTAGATGCATGCATCCATAAAAAGAGAAAATTGTCTGAATTTAACTACGAATTTTAAATGTCACCTTCCCTTCTTGACGATTTTAAAAAATATCTCTAGTTCACAAAATTATTTAAAAGTGTCTCACCTCCTTAAAATAAAAATAAAAACTTTGGCCATGTTTGGCAATTAGCGGATAGCTGATAGCTGATAGCGGATTACATTAGCTGATAGCTGATAGCTGATTGCATTAGCTGATTTGACTAGCGGATTGTATTAGCTGATTGTATAAACGTGTTTGGTAAAATTAACTGATAGCTGATAGCTGTTTGATTATTTAAACAAGCAAAATGACATATAAGGACATAAATATTAATTAGATTTGTAAAAATTATTTTTAATATAAATTTTCTAAACATATTTGAAAGATTTATATATTAATTTATTATTTATATAATTATTAAAAAAATTATATGCACATATAAATATGTGATAATAAAAAATAGAATTAACATACAAATATCACCATATAAATTAGTAGTAACAACAAATAAGTCGAATATTTAGTATGTTATTATTTATATTAAAAAATGTTATTATTTAATATAAGTTATTTGGAGATTTTTGGTAATTGTTAAGGGTAAAAGAGTCATTACAACTCTAATATCAAACCTCTAATCTCAAAAAGCTCATATTAGGAGCTTTTTCAAAATTAGCTTTTTCACTCCAATCCGCTCTTTCAATCCGCTATTTACCAAACATCAATATTAGTGGATTTGACTAGTCAAACCTCTAATTATACCTCAAACCTCTAATTTTTGCCCAAACCGCTATTTACCAAACAGGGCCTTTATTTTTTTATAAATAAAAAACTCAACATGTCTATCTGTGTGAAAGAAAAAAAAAACTCATATGAGGTGTTTTATCGGATAAAAATCTTCGGCCTCTTTTTTATGCCTAACACTAAAAAAATAAAATTTTAAATCTTAAACCCTAAAATACACAATACCTTTAAATCTTTAAACTCTAATCTTAGACTCCAAACTTAATTTTTTAACGTAAGAGCGTAAACAGATACAAGAACTGAAAATTTATAGTATTATATTTTACCCGTCATAAATATAGAGGGAGAGAAGCAAGTGTCATGGGAGGGCAATTACAATCGGTCCCAACTACTTTCGTGTACGCTACCCCATAATTGCCTCCCCCCAACCCAAATCTAATTCATCATGAATGAATGAGATTTACTTTAAAAAGCAGTGTTTTGTATACGACTTTAGCCTTCACTCACTCCACTCTACTTGACTACTTTCTTGTTTATTTCCTTTGCCATGGAGTTAGGAAGTGTTGTTCAGTTTCTTGATAACAAATCTATTTTAGTCACCGGTGGAACTGGCTTCTTAGCAAAGAGTGAGTAACATTCCGCGTCTTTATCATTTCCTTCGTGAATCATGCATACTCATCTTAATTCTTATGTCACATGAATGAAAATACTGAGCCTTTTTGGTTGCCGATGCAGTTTTCGTGGAGAAAATACTTAGGGTCCAACCTAATGTCAAGAAACTATATCTTCTTGTAAGAGCAGCCGACCATAAATCCGCCATCCACCGCTTGCACAACGAGGTCCTTTCATTACAACATATTAACCCTTGTTTTGTTCTTGTTTTTATTAAGAATGTTGTAGTAAGTGATTGGCTTTGTGTTTACAGATCATAGGGAAGGATCTGTTCAGGAACCTGAAAGAAAAGCATGGGAAAAGCTTCACTTCATTCATATCGGACAAAATCAGTATGATCCCTGGAGACATATCCCGTCAGGATTTGGGTGTTGAAGATTCCGGTCTGATTCAACAGGTTTTTAAGGATGTGGAAGTTGTTCTTAACCTTGCTGCCACCACCAACTTCGATGAAAGGTGTGCTGTTCCGAAACTACTGTTGCGGAAAATAATAGTCTGAATGACACAATAATCCGTTATTGTCCGCAACTGTGATAAAACACCACGACCGAAAACGAAAACCCGAGTTTTATGTGTATTCATTAATTAATTCTTGTTAACAATGGTAATGATGAAACGAATGTTTGTTGGGTGTAGATATGATGTGGCACTTGGCCTCAACACAATGGGGGTTAAATATGTTGTGGACTTTGTCAAGCAATGTGTGAAGCTACGAGTGTTGGTTCATGTATCCACAGGTTGGTTGGTACTGCTAGACATATATCCTTTATTAGGGGAACATGAGACATGAATGTTTTGTTGAGTATAAAATAATGAATAAAATTCGTCCGTCGCTTTTTTGGACAGCATATGTGTCGGGAGAGAGGACGGGGCTCATACTCGAGAACGGGTACGGTGTCGGAGAAACCCTGAACGGGGTGGCAGGCTTGGATGTCGACGCGGAAAGGAAAGTGGTGGAAGACAAGCTTAATGATCTCAGATTGCAAGGCGCTTCCGATAAGGATATCACTATTGCCATGAAGGATTTGGGCATTCACAGGTTCCCTTTTTTCTCTATTTCCTACACTCTCAAAAATATTAATCACATATTAATAATTTAAATTATTTTTTAAAAAAATTAGTTTTTAAGTAATTTTAAGATTACATATGAATTATGAGTAAATCCACAATCTGGTCCATGATTTTTTATTTTGTTTAATCATATGCATTAAACTTTAATTTTTTAGAGCATGCATAAGAAATTAATTCTGATAAAGTTTCACATTTAAAAAATCAAATCTAAAAATCTTCATGCTTGATAAATAAAATTAAAAGAATATTTCTCCATATTAATTTGTAAAGAAAACAACAACAAAATTTATATATTAAATTATAGATTGAAACTTAGTGTCTAGTTTAGTACCAAATATGAATTTATCCTTCAACTTTAAAGTCACGATATTAACAACTAATACGCGTATTATGTTTATTTATAACAAAATTAAATGGACCCAAGTTGAAGCAAAAGTAAATTTGTCACACTTTCATACACAATATATGTTGAAGTGGATGGGGCATTCCAATAAAATGGTGTGTCATTGAATAAATAGGATAAGATTCACATGCATAAGCCTGGCATGATAGATCCACTTTAAAACCTACTGTCATAATTCAGTAAAAGCTTACAAAAATAATAATTAAGTTCAAATACTTTTCAAGGACCTCCAATAATTATGGAGCAATGTTTCAAAAACCATATACATTTAGATTTGATAATTGCTTCTATTATATTTTAGTGGACTTAAAAGGTGTTTATAAAATAGTACTTACTTATAGATGTTTTAAATTTTTGAAAAAGTACATATATTTTACAGACAAAATAATTTAAACTCGTGTCTACTAAAATGAACATCAGTTTTTTCACTGGACCACTTGTTGAATTTAAAATTTTAAATATATTAAACAACGTAGTATTAACTCTATTAAATATTCATAAATACATTAGATTTAGCTGTATAAAATGATAATTTTTATAAAAAGAGTAACACATTGATAATGTAAAAATGAATAAAAAGGGAGATATTATTAAAAGTTGGTTACATAAATTCAGAAATCATAAATGGAAGAGTAGACATTAATAAGTTGGTCAATTATACACCAAACACAGACAACCCTGGCCGCCCGAAATTTATGAAATTAAAAGCAAAAACCAAAAAAAAGTGGTCACCTGTTTCATCATACCCACCCAACATTAATTGTTGAGTAGGTCTCAACTTTGATTTTTGATTTTTGTATTTATATTATATATTTATATAAACTTTAAAATATATACAGTTGGATAATTATTCAATATACAAGCAGCAGTGAAAACAAAAAATTCTACAAATATCTTGGTTTTATGATTTAAGATTATTTTTTAAGATTTAAAAAGTTAGGGTTTAAGTTTAGTGATTTAAAATTGATGTGTTGCATTAGAATTTAAGGATCGAGGCTATAATTTAGAGTTTATATGTTAAAACCGAAATCTTTAACTACATTAGCCTAACCTCTAAACCCTAAATTCTAACCACAACCACTAAATTCTAAACCCTTAACCTATAAACCCTAAAATCTAACCATATACTATTTTTTAAAACCAAAAAAACTTGTGGAAATTTTTTGTTTTTACTATTTGTGTATTTTACATAAATCTTGTATGGTTTAGGTTAATAAACTGTAAGATATTTATATAGTTTTTTTTCATAGTTTCATAGTTTAAATTAGTATTTATGTTTTTTTTTCATATAGGTACCATAATTTGGTTTTATCAACTTGATATCAAAATATGTGACAGAGAGGAAATTTAGGTATGTATTTAAAAATATATAAAATATCAATCTAAACACAAATGTAAATAGTAATTTAAACTGCTAAATAAATATCAAAATAACTTTAGGACATCTCCCTCATATGTATTATATATATTTTTTAATATATCTAAAATTATTACTATTAAAAAATATCTAAAAGTATTAATAACTTACAATATGTTATATAAGTTATCCTAAAGGGATGACTTCATTAAAATACTAAGGGTAAGTATATATGTTGGAACATTGACTTTTTGGTTCAAATTGTTGAATACCAATGGAGTCGGGTGGGCTTAAGCATAATGAATACTTTTGAGATTTTATAAGTTATAAATATTTTTTATTTCAAATGTAATAATTAATTAGACAAAAAAAACACATAAATATTTATTTGAACCTAAAAGTCAAATTCAGGTAACAGTTGAACAACTAAACCAAGTTTATGTACGAAAATGAAAATGTATAGAATTATTATAGAGCAATCACTTTGAGGTAACTTATATAATGAAATTCAAGTTCATGTACCTAATTTGATTGTAAATAATAACTTGAACTAACAAGCCAAAATTAGATAAACAAACCGTATATTTATCGTTCTTTTTTTATGAAATATATTTATCGTTTTTATATTTATATGCGTTTTAAAATTTTTATCTTTGAAGATAATTTTCTTCCAAATTTATTTTTTCTTTTATTTTCTAAAATAAGTTTAGCTTGGAAAGATTAACAAAGTTGTAATTTTTTCAGACACATGTTGCGTAAAAAAATTATACTATAATACATATATGCTCTGTAAAAATTAAAGTCTAAATCTATAATCTTAACATTCTAAAACTTTAATCACAAACTCTAAATTATAACCATAAACTTTAAATTTTAAATTGTACTAACTAAACTCCTAAACCTTAAACTAAATAACTGACGCTAAAAAAATGTGTATTGAAAAGTTTTCCCTAAATCAACTATAAAGGTTAAGAAAAAATATCTAAAGCAAGTTCTCAGAAAAAAGTAAAAAAGAGTTTGAGTATTAATTTAACTGAAAAAAAGTTATAGGAGGATTAAAAATATATAACTCGGGCTCGACTTTGAGAGAAGATATTATTGAGAGAAGGTCATGAATTTCGAACATAAATTATAAAATAGACATGTAATTTAATATATATATATATATATATATATATAATCATAATTAAAAATTGATATAATATTGTAGATTTTGGGTTTAAAGTTAAAAAAATATTTTTAATATTCTGGTGTGATTACACGATAATATATATTTTTTATTCTTTTATAATATGTAAATTATGTTACGGTCATATTCAGGATGCGATGTTCTTTATTTTTTTTTTTGAAAAGGCACATATACCGTATAGATTAGCTGCTTAAACCCAGATTACATAGGAGAAACAATGTCGTCATTTACCATTGGATCCATTTATATTGTTCTAAAAATATATTAAATTAAAAGTGACAAAATTAGATTATTAATATTTTGAAGAGCCTAATCGACTAGTGTTGGGTGCATTGCTAAGACACATGCACTCCTAAAGAGAAGACGTGAGTTCAAACTTTAAAGATGATATTATTAGGAAAAACATCCTCACACCTTAAACATAGATCATAAGACAAATGTGCATGTAACTAAAAAAATTATTTTGAAGAGCCCAAAGTACAATTTTTTTCATTTAGAAAAGACAAAAAAAAAATCATTAATTTTGGAAATGGACAAACGATAGGATTGTTCCGTTGAAGCAGGGGGCATGGACCGCCTACTCGTGATAGTGCATTTATATTCTTCATAAGCTTGTTTTATGCATCCAATAAATTGGCAATATGATTGTTAATAGAAGGATAATTATATTATATATAAGCGGTGGAAACAAAAATTTCAATAAATGTTTTAGTTTTAGGATTTAAGGTTTAAAGATTAGGGGTTTACGTTTAATAGTTTAGTATTGATGTGTTGCTTTTAGAATTTAAGGTTTGTACATTAAAACTTAAATTCCAAACTATATTACCGTAACCCAAAATCTTAAATTTTAACCGTAACTCCTAAATTCTAAATCGTTAAACCCTAAACTCCTAACTTTTACACTTTAAATTCTAACCCTAAACCCAAAAATTAAAATGCTTGTGAAAATTTTTTATTTCCGTCGTATGTGTATTAAATACAAATCCGCGTTAGAAATACATCTCTTTTATGCCTTAACTTATTTATTTCTTTCCCATATTTGATTGATTAAAGATGAGTAGAATAAGTATGAGAATGGTAAAACAGGGCAAGGGTTTATGGATGGCCAAACACGTACGTATTTACAAAGGCAATGGGAGAAATGATGTTGGGTGAATTGAAAGGCGTTATACCCACTGTCATCCTTCGCCCCACCATCATCACCAGCACTTACAAAGAGCCCTTCCCCGGCTGGGTCGAAGGAACCAGGTTGCTCCATTTACTCCATTTTACTATTAACTCATGAACCAGGTTGCTCCATTCACTTCATTTACAATGCTCCATCATTTTACAATAGGACCATTGATAGCCTAGCTGTTGCTTATGCTAAGGGCATTTTGACATTCTTCCTCGGCAACCTGGACTCCATAGTAGATGTGGTGAGTTCACTCGGTGTTTATCCTTCAATCCATTTTAAGACCAACCCCCCTGCCTGCCTCTATTCATCAACATCTGCATATGCATATGCAGATACCAGCAGACATGGTTGTGAACGCCATGATAGCCGCGGTGATGGCTCACGCATCACATCAACCACCCGAGTCCATATACCAAGTCGGTTCTTCGCTCCGGAACCCCATCAAATACTTCCATCTTCAAGACTACGCCTTCCGTTACTTCACCAACAAACCATGGATTAACAAAGACGGGAAGCCGGTCATTGTCGGCAGAGTTCGAGTTCTCGACAACATGGATAGCTTCCACAGATACATGGCTTTCCGTTACTTGCTTCTTTTGAAGGTCCTCCCCCAAACCCCTTCTTCTGTTTTGTTTTGTTTTCAACCCTTTTATCTATGGAGTTTCATTAAACTGAATCATTTTTTTTATCAATCCTCTTGTGTTGTTAGGGACTGGAATGGGCAAATGCAGCATTCTGCCACTTCTTTCAAGGTGTTTACAGTAATATGAATAGGAAGATCAACTACGTTATGCGGTTGGTCGACATTTACAGACCTTACTTGTTCTTTGATGCCGTGTAAGCCTCTCTCGATAGTTCCGTTACCGTTTTAGTTTTCATTATCAACTCTTCTGATTTTTCCGGAATTACAGTTTTGATGATTTAAACACGGAGAAATTGCGAATGGCGGCAAGAACAAGCCTGGTGGAGGAGGACATGCTGTATTTCGACCCCAAATGCATTGATTGGGAAGATTACTTCATGAACATTCATATCCCTGGAATCGTAAAACATGTTTTCAAATGATTTGGGAGAAACATTAACTTGGACAATAAGGGTTGTATTTCCTATATACTTTATCAAAATTATGTTTAGCTAAGAATGTCTTATTATCAAACTATATTTGATCATACTGTTTGCCTAATATATACCTCATCTTTATGAATACATGTTTTCGAGTTGTTCGATTGCCATTCTAAGGTAAACCAGTTCCCTGAATACCATTTTTTTAGGATGTGCCAAACGGATCTTAGCAGAATAAGTGAGGAAGTTGTTGCATACGGAAAACTTGAAGCAAAAAATGGAAAGATTATTTCAATTGGAATATTAAATAAAACAAACCAAACCACGAAACAACTCCGGGCACTTCGAAACAGGTTTCAGCTTTACCACTTATAACAATAGTGGAATGGAATCAGGGGGATCTCTCTTTCCTTTTACCTGTCATGGATGTGGTTTTATCATCAGAATTTTCATGATTTCTGTTCTCACTTGAGAGAATCTCAGGATTGCCTGCTTCTGATATGGCTGACTTGCAGCAGGGAACATTAACAATTTCACAGGTTTTATCTCCATCTTCACAAGCACCTGGGCGGGTAATGCAAAGCCATGTTCTTGATGCCTCCTCGTCGCTGTCACATACAATGGGGACATGCCATGATCCTTTTCCGGATTCCTGAGACATTCCAATGGGGACATGACATGATCTTTTATATTCCAATGGACAATACAAGAGCTAATACACAAGCTGTTCGACAATGGCCAAAAATCATAACATTCCACCAATATGAAACTACAACAGGAAATAACCAATGAATACCTGAATGACAATAGAGTATTTGGGTGGCATCACAAGTTTCAGGGCTCCTTTCAGAAATGTATATCTAACCTGCAAATGAAACGCGGGTCAAAAGCGGGATTGATTCCATTTAACACTAATCACGAATAAATATGAGCCTTTCCTCAAGAATAAAGTGGCATTTCTGGTGCAAAAACTTGATGCGGAAAAATAAAAGGCTTAATATCAAAATAAGTGCCCAAACTATCCCGTTTTTCCCTTTTTAGGTGCCTAATTTTTTTTGCCCCTTTTAGGTGCCCAAATCATCATTTTTTGGTCAATATAGGTGACTCAATTGACCTTAAAAGTGGCAAAAAAATGTTAGTTTGGGCACCTAAGAGGGGGGAAATGTTTAGGCACCTAAAAGGGAAAAACGGGATAGCTTGGGCACTTATTTTGATATTGAGCCAAAATAAAACAATAATGTAAACCGTAAATTGTAAAAATAAACATAGGAACAATATTGTCATGTGTCAATTAGGTTTTCAAACAGCACAAACCTGGTGCCTTTCTTTCCATTTCAGAAAGAAGCTGCTTCCTAGGAGTTCAAAAATGTGATCTCGCATTTCATCATTTGTCACAAGCAGACATCTAAGTTTTACAGCAGCGTAAAGCCAATACCTGTAGATCAAAGAACAATTTTTTCATGACGAAATTAACATCAATTAGCCATTTTAAAACATAATAATCCTTAATGAATTATGTGCCACCAATGTTAAACAGCAACTCCTAATGCAACTACTATATATCTTTCGGTATCAAATCAGATTTAACCTATGGAACAAAGGAACTCCAAGTAATAGATGAGCTAAAGTTAGTTTCTTTTAACTCCCATACCAGTCATCATTGGAACCGTGAGGTGTTGTATAAAGAACACCATTAACCATCCACTCTTCAACCAGCTTTCTAGAGGAAGGATTTTCCAGGAGGGCTCGAACACGCTTATTATGCAGGATGACAAGTGGCCATTTATTCCCACTTCTAGTATACATTTCTTTTATGACAGCATCAAGCTGTTCTATTGCAATGTTTACAAAAATGAACAACAATTAGTAACATAAATGGAGAGACGGAAGATACAGAACGATATAAATACAGAGTAGACGAGCCAACTGTTGGATGTACAACCTGAAGAAGACTGAAACCACCCTCTGCAAAATTTTGTTGGTAGAGCCCAATATTTGCCCCATCCACTATGGCTTCATAATTGGCATTTTTTTCCAACCAATCCTATATTCATCATACATAGATGAATAAGAAAAGAGAAAAGGAAAAACAGTGAGAAATAGGCAAAATGGAATCCTGTGATATCATGATATAGTTTTACTGTCAAAATTATGCCTCATTCTTCGTTTGACATTTCTTGGTTCTTCAAGCAGTGCATAAGTCATAGGTTCAAATCCTTTGTACCTGACTGATTATAACGTTTTTATTCTTTAGCTCTATATTAATAAGCAAGGGAAGAAACCTATCACAATGATGGAGGGGCAATACTAAGCAGCTATGGAAATTGAAACAAAAAGATGATAAACCTAATCGAATTAGGAATAAAGAAAAGGTTTATGGGATTTTCCAGCAACCAATTCTATTAGAATTCTTAAAAATAAATAGTAACTTCCCTAATAACCTCTAGCATAGTATTTATAATAGAGTTTTCACTAATAGTCCAATTTAATTAAACTCTTAATAAGAGTCCTGTGCTAATCACATAACTATCTAAAAGAACACAAAAGATAAACTTGAACAAATAAACATAAAATCTGATAACCAAAATCTGATCAATTAATTTAAACTTGGATGCTCCTGCATCACACAACATGCATAAAGGTCTGCTAGCAAGAGACTTTTCTAACAAGTTATAGGAAAGTTAAGAAATGATTTAGTTTCAGCAAGTATTTCCTACGGTTAATGATCAAAAGCAAATTCCTAAGAATGCTCTAAAAAATCAAAACAGTCATTGGAAATTTGCATAGTCCAACAAATTTTAGTCATTGAATATATTGGTCCCAACTCCTAACTTAGCAACAAGCCTAAAACATTAAACCTTTATAACGGGATGCGTACTTAGTTTTCTACCTTTGTATTCCAGCAGTTTGTGAATATAGATTGATTATCTATGGAAGATCAAGCAAGAATAATGTGGACATTCTCAAATCCAAAATCCATGTATACAAATGCAAAAGAAAAAGAAGAAGAATTTAAGTAAACCTAAAAATTATAATAACCACAAACACCCAGCCTTCCCAAATTATACAGCCAGGTCATGTAATGAAATTATAACTGGAAAATTAATCAGAATACATCCCAAGAGTTTCAACCTACTAAATGTCTACACCTAGTAACCTACAAACCTGTTTTGAGGCTTCTTTAATTCAATGTTCAATCAATCATACCAAAGATAATAAAAATACAAAAACTAAAAAGCAAAAGAACATTGCATAATCTAACTTAAACTCTACTGTGGCAATTCAAGGAAGAAAAGGCAAATTGAAAATGTGTTCCTCACCTGAAACTCCCTAAAGTTAGCCTTAACCTCCCTCTCCATAGCCAAGCCTGCAACTGAAAGAGCAAACTTTTCAGTCTCCTCGTCATCAATATCAACACAATCCAGCTGCTCTCCACAGCAACAACATCGGCCATTCGGCTCAACATTCCCTTTCCTCACCACCCACTTCCCTTCCCCAATCCACCCCAACCCATGCCAACCACCACCATTCCTCAAAATCGCTTCTTTCACTAAACCCACATCATATTTGGCTCTCTCAGAACCAACCTCGCTTGCTTTACAGCAAAACCAATCCTCCAAAACCTTCCCCGTTTCCTCACTGACCCACTTCACGCTCCTCCTCAACTTATGCAAATAATTGTAAACTCTTTCCCGTCTCCCCGTATCCGCACTTAGTTTCAATAAAGCAGCGATTTGAGGTTCCTCCAAGATCAATCCCATCTTATTTATATCCTCCTCAACTTCATAAGCCTTCTCAGCTTCCAACTTCTGGCAAAAACAAAACAATGCAGGCTCGTAAGTACGAAGCCGTGGCGTAACCTGGTAATCACCCAACTTTTTGACCATTTCAAAAGCGTAATCCCCATCACCTTTCGCCACGGATAAACGGGCAATGGAAGTAACAGAAGCCTCGTTGGGTTGGATATTTAAGGCCACCATATGGTCAAAAACTCGAAACCCATATTGTAAAGCAAGGTCTCCGGAGTCGGGGTCGGTGGCAAAAGTGGAGCAAAGGTAAAGCAGTGTGTTGAAATGGTGCTGGTTGAGGCGAGTTTCGCTGGAAATAGCAGACTCGTAAAGGGAAATTGCTGCTTTGAGGTCTTTGGATTTGGAGCAAGAATTGAGTTCGAATAGAAAATTGGCTTCTGGGTTTTTCAGGGTTTTCTTTTTTTTGGTTAGATTGGTGGAATTTTGGTGATGGGTTGGAGTAGCCATGGATACTGCCTTCCCTGATATAAAACCCTAATAAATTCCGAATTCAGAAATGGAAAAACCCTGCCTTCTACTTTGATTGCTGGGACTGTTCTGAGGTTGCCGTTTACTTCTTAAGTATTTATAGGTTAGAGTAGCTGGGCTTTCAGGTAATTTACATTGGGCTTTTAAGTTCCTAATTATTGTGGGACTTAATTCCACACCATGTTTTAAAGTTTAAAATTTTAAATTTAAACTATAATTCAATTTTTAAATTTTTAAATATTTTAATTTTATTTTCAAATTATTATATTTATTTTAAATTAGTTATCTAAATATTTTAATGTTTCAATTTCAGCCTCAAGTTATTAGTACGTGTTAATCATGTCTCATGTTAATAAAATTATTATAAAGTTATTAATTGTCATGCAAACATTGATCTGTTATAAAATAATATGATGTGACGTAAATAATAATTAATAATAATTTAATAAACATAGAAAGAATTATAAACAAATTGTGAAAATAAAAGAACCTTTCATATTCATTCTAAATAATAAATTTGGGACATGATATAATATAAATTATTATTTATGTTACATTATATTATTACACAATACACATTAATGTTTACATGACAGTTAACATTTTTATTAACGATTTTATTAACAGTACACATAATTAGCATATATGGATTGTTTGATGATGAAATTGAAATGTTTAAAAACTTAAAGACCAATTTAAAAGGAGATAATAGTTTAGGAATGAAATTGAAATGTTCAAAAGTTTGGAGACCATTTTAAAAGAATAATCATAACTTAAAAGATGAAATTTGTACATTTAAAAGTTTGAAGACTAATTTAGAATTAAGGTCGTAGTTTGAGGATGTGTAATTCAATTAACTCTTTTTATGCTTTCAATGATGTAATTTGGTGGTCATAGATGTAGTTTACCTTAAATACCTCTAGGTTGATTTTTTTTAATCATAAAAAAGATTTCATTAAACACGAAAAATGTACAAACGGGATCAATCTTTGGACCTAGTAAATGCAGGAAACAAACAACAGAAAACTAAAACTAGACACAGGGCCATAAAACACCAACAGCAAAGACCATGGACAAGAACAACAAAAAAGATATAAAGACCACGCAGGGCCACATAGAAAACAAGCACAACCAAACCGAAAAGCATACTGGGACAGCCCAAAAAATCACTTCCATCGGTGCATCTGTGGAACGTATTTCCAAAACGATTAAACTTGGACAATGATGGAGCAGGCCAAAACGAAAACTCCATGTTCTCTTCTCGGGATGAACGACAGTAGCCGCGCCTAAGAGCTCTATCTAGAGGCATACTCCAATGCATAGTTATTGGTCCTTGTCAAGGCATCACCCACTGTACCCCGGATATGAAGAGAGCATGAAACCTTCGAACCTCCTCTCAATCCTAGTTTATCGCAAACACAAAGAAAAGGACTAAAAATTTGCTAAAAACCCCAACACAAACGAAACAAAAACTTCTCAGGGAAGGGCTTAAGAACACCGCTATCAACCGCTCCTAACAAAAGTCAATAGCAGAAGCCAAAAGCTTCATTCTTGGAAGAAGTGTTTGTAGTTATTTTTTTGTGCCTGCATATTCATCGAGCAAAGAGTAATGGTCTTGTGATAAATGGTATCAGAAATAACCTTTGACTGTTTAAATACATGTAAGTGGGATAGGTATGGCCGAATATTGCAGATGCACATCTCACCTCACCGGGCACATTGTCATTAACAGCAAAACCAATTCTGTGGGGAAATTAGTTTAGGTTTTATAAAATGAAAAGATACATTATTACATACAAGGACATATATATACATATAGTTACATATATTCATTAATAGCTGCTACCATGAATCTTGACAACTGCATCTACATATAGTTACATATTTCATTAACAGCTGCTACCATGAATCTTGACAACTGCATCTACCGTCTCTGAAATGGTGAAAGGTGCAATTGTCCTTGACAACCAATTCTCGATCCACAAAAGTCGACATGAACTTGCACGCGGAATGACAACTACCACACATCCTGATGCTCTTAGTCACCCTCACCGGCATTCCGTGGGGCAACGATAAGAGCCCGAATGCGATGGCCTTCATCTCAGTATGACCAAGACCTGCACCATCATATTCTTCCTCCTCTGCATCATGCAGTAAATGGTTTCTATCTGCTACGTATCCTAACTCCTCCATCTCTCTTTCTAACTCAACCAATTTATCTGAGACTTCTTCGGTCGGATCTTGGTTGGACACAAATTCATATATTTTGCTTTTCACTTCTATGCAACTAGAATTCAGTTCTATTGTTTTACTTCTACCTGCATTCCTCGATGCAACTTTCCACTTACCGAACATCACCAGGACCTTGTCTAGCAGTAGATTTGCAAAGCAGTCATTTGGATCTAGTTCTAATAGCTTCTCCAAAGCAAATCTTGCCATGTCCATATTGCCCATAACACGCGCAGATGAAAGAAGTGTGTTCCAAATCTTAGTGCCCTTTTTACCTGGAACAACCTCATCAATGAAGTTCTCAACTTCTTCCAGCATTCCAACTCGCATAAAAGCTTCGACAATGCAAGAATAATGCTCTTCTGATGGCTCAACTCCATAAACCACTTCCATGGACATTAATAGGCTATGTGCCTCATCTACTCGACCCATTCGGCTGCATGCCTTCAAAATCGATTTTAAAGTGCTTGAGTCCACTAATTTATTCCTCATCCTCATATCATTAAATAAAGCCAGAGCTTCAGATGGATGTCCATGCTCCACTTTTGCAGAGATTATAGACGCCCAAGACGGAGAAGTCTTCTCAGGCATCAACTCAAACACCAAATTAGCATCTGCAATTAGTCCACATTCGGAATACATCTGAATGAGGCCATTTCCACTCATAGGATGCGAGAGAAGACCTCTTTTGGTCATGTAAGCCTGAGCTTGCATCCCCAAACGTAAATACACTGGGCTGTTACACGATCTGAAAATATCACAAACAGAGATTGGTTCAATATAACCAGAGCACGATTGAATCCTCCTGAGAAGTTTGTGAATCGTTTCATAGTCGTTTGCCTTGAGGCAGGCCTGTATCAATAAATTCCATGAGATCTCAGCATCTGAAATCAAAGAACATAGCTTGAGTGCTTGATGGTGATCTGATAATTCCGAGTAAAGATTAATGAGCATGTTAACTACAGAAAGATTTGATTCATAACAAGCTTTGAGTATCTTGCAATGTAATTCTCTTCCCTTTCTAAGATCATCTAAAGCCACACAAGCTAGAATAACAGATGTTAAGGTGAACTCATTTGCTTCAATACCATTAAGCTGCATTTTCTGGAAACATGTTAATGCTTCCTCAAACCGCCCATTCCAGGAAAGTCCAGAGATCAGAGCTGACCACGTTACGGTGCCTGGGTCTTCTACTCGTTCGAAAACCCTTAAAGCAGCCTCTGGCATCCCACACTTGGAATACATATCAATCAAAGCGCTTGTAACATATGGATCGGAATGTACATCAAGTTTCTTGGCCAAGGAGTGGAATACTTTCCCTGCGTCAAGATTCGATACCAGAGAGCACCATTTTAGCATGCTTGCTATAATAATATTCTCATTGGATTCACCTCTTTGTAAGCCAACATACACCTTCAAAGGAACTTTTTCCCACTGTTCTGAGCTTTCGTGCTCAATGCACTCGATATACATATCCAAAAGAGAGCACATTACATAGTTATTTGATACTAAGCCTGTCCTAACTATATATCCATGAACCTGCCTGCCATAGTCCATGTCGTGTAAACTAGAAATTGCCTTGAGAATACTTGTAATTGTAAAATCATCACAATAACAAACTCGGTGCATTAAAACTCTGAAATTCCTAAGAGCTTCAAAGTAATGAAAATTATGTACATAACCCATGATTAATGTGTTCCATGAAACTAAATCTTTCTCCGACAGCTGATCAAAAACTCTTCTTAATCCTTTCAAATCCCTACATTTTGCATAAAAATCCATTAAACTATTGTCAAGAAACAAACAAGACCCTTTCCCAAATCCTTTCTTAACCATTAAACCATGTACTTGAATTCCCAAGCTCAACTCCTCCAAATTGGAACATGCCTTGATAACCATTGAAAACACAAAAGCATCCAACTCAATTCCCTTAAAAAACATGTCGAGGAAAAGATTCAAGCCCTCTTTTTCGAACCCGTTCTTCACGTAAGCACTTAACATTGAACTCCAAGCAACCAAACCAGGCTTCTCAATCCCATCAAAAATAAAAACAGAATCCTCCAAAAGGCCACAACTCGAATACATATTTACCAAAGAATTCTCCAAAAACCCATCAAGAAAAGCCTCGCCTTTTTTCAAAACTTGACCATGAAGCCCTTTGCCAAACCCCAATTCCCTCATCTCTCCACAACTTCTCAACACAACCGCGTAAACATACGAGTCAGGGCGCACAGTTTTACCAGCAGACAGCATGTCATTAAACAATGCCAAGGCTTCCTTACCAAGACCATGTTTGGCATACCCTGACATGAGTATAGTCCAAGATATCAGAGTTCTCTCAGGCATTGACTCAAACAGGTCACGCGCTTCTAGCATTAAACCGGCATTTGTATAGAGCTGAAGGTACAAATTGAAGTAAAAAAGGGCTGGTTTAGGATTAGCATGGGGTTTAAGTAAATGGGTTGGTTTGAGTGGTTTTAAACTGTGACTGGTAAAGTGATTGAGTTGAGGAAAAAAGGTTGCTTTGGGAGTTTGGTTTGGAAGAGGAAAGGGAGGGAAAGAGGGGGTAATGGAAGAGCATATCAGCATGGAGATTTTCTTGGGGAAATTGGAATTCTTTCTTCTTCTTCTTCTAAGTTGCAATGTGCCACCAAAATGAATCTTAAGCAAAGTTTTTTCTTTTTCTGTGAGAAAGCAAGAAGAGTATAGACTTTAGAAGAAGGTGCAGAAGCGGTGAAACAGATGGAAACTTGGGATGGATGGTGGTCTTTCATTCCATGGATGGATAAGAGATTAACTGATTTTTGTTCTTTCATTTTATTCTGCACATGCAAATGCAATCCACAGAAAGACCGAGCTAATTCATCTAATCGTATCCTCATCTTAAATCTCCTTTTACGCACAATTACTCTCAAATCTAGGCTTTAAGCGAACCGAGCAAATATCACAGAGTTTCATATTTGTTCGTTTAATTTTAATTGAATAAATGAATAAACACGAACAACTAAATGAACATAATTTGTTTGTTGATGTCCAATTGTCAAAATGATAAATAAATGTAAACCAACACAAACAAACGAACATAAAAAGACATATGTGAATAAATTTAAACAAATATGAACAAATGATTACTAAACTTTCTAGAGGAGCTCCGTACGGGTGTGGAATGAAACGAAGAAGGTCCACGGTGAGTGGGAAAATTCAGGAATTAATCCCTCAAATTCTTTAGACTTTTGATTTATGATTAAATTGATTGGATAGATAAATATAAAAGGTTAAATGTATTTTACCCTAATTTAATTACTTATTTACATCGGGCCAATGTCATCTCATATGTATATTTTTGTGCGTCTCTCTCAGTCTCAGCCAACCCACTTTTCTCTGGAAATCAAGGAAACCCATTTTTCTCTGCTGCTTCATATCTTTGCATTCTTCTGTGTGTATAATTTTTTCTTCACATTTTTGTTAAAAACGCCCCAATTGAAAAAGCTGTCTTTGCTTCTATCTGGCCCCGTGTTTTGTTGTTTCAAATATTTCAAAAATGATTTAGAAACTTTGTTGATTCTATTCTCCTCTCTCCTTTATTTCACAGGTTTTAACCAATTCTGAACTATAATTGGATATCAAGTTCATCTTACTGGGTGGAAAGCTAACTAGAAAGCAGCCATGGATGGTATGTGAAGCTTTTGATATCTTATTTTAGATGTTATCGCATTTGTAAGTGGATAATTTGTTTGATTTTTGGTTTCTAAGATTCAAAGGAAGTAACTTTTTCTTGTGATTTTACTTGAAGTATGACCCTTTTTTCATTTTTTTTATTATATGCCAAAGTATGACTGAACATAGTCTATGAATTTTTGCTATCTGTCCGTACTGTTTCAGTTGATTCACAACCAACAATGGAGGAAACAATATTAGTGGGCGATGATCTAATGATGGGTCCACCATCTCCAGTCATCCCACAAGAAATCGCCTCTCATGTGCTTGAAGGCGTTGAGTTATGTGATGGGATCTTACGAAATTTATTTTTGTGTAAGTCTTGTGTTTTTTCACTTAACAATCTTATGTAAATGCTGAACCATGTAGTATTGATTAACTGTTATCATATAATTATCTGCATTCCTTTTGGTCATATGGTTGATTACTTTCTTAATTGTGCCAAATGGTAGACCAGATACTTTCTCATGCATTTCGTGCGTAGTCATACATTCATTTATGGTTGATGTATGCTGTAGGCCTTCAGATTAATGATATCGAGCCATTCTGTCAAGACGAGCTGGCATTATATCGACAGTGTGCTGAAAAGAGGGTAAGATTTTAATGGTTATTTTGGTTTTGGATCAGTATACTGAATCAGCTTTCTTGAGTTTGTTTGGAAATCTGGATTTCAGGACAAGGAACTAAGGCAACGGCTTCAGGACAGTGAACGGAAATTGGGGTTGTCAATGCCTTTAGATCAAGCAAAAGAGAGAGTTGGTCAGCTTGAATCGGAAGTCACATCATTGGAGAGGTACTTGGTTAGGATATTATCATGTCTTCTGCAAGAATCGTTGAATCGGTAGTTCCAAGATAAGGTTCTTTAGTACTTGATTGCAAAGCTAATGTGCTTTCTCAACATTGATGAAACTTTCATGGAAATTACATATAATGTTCTTACTTTTGTAGAGAAACCGTTTTGTCCTATTTACTTGGTGTCGGGTGTAGATGTTGGATATGAATATGAATATGTTGTATCTGACTTGGGCATGTTTACTTCTTTTTCTATGATTTTCTGCATCTTAGAGGGTTCTTGGAGGGTCTCATCTTCGTATAGATTTCTGGATATGCGAGTGATGGAAACAAGCACATAAACAAAAACGGAGTGTCGGAATAAAACAAGTTCTGTCACTAGTTAATCGGCATTCTCCTATTAGCTTCCTTTACTTTTCCCCCCTTTATCAACCTTAGCAGCTTGATACAGAATTATTTGATCATAAATGGAACTGAATCATATGTGTATAGGCGCTTGATTCTAGCAAGTGGAATGGAAGGCATTGAAGGGTTTCGTCAAAGGTGGAGTCTGCATGGTCGACTAACGGATACCAAGTAATGTTTTCTGATCTATGACAACTCTTTTTTATCTTTTACAGACATTGTATGTTTATTAGTAAAATCCCATAAATCAAATCTGTTTTCCTGAGCCTTCTTTTATACAATTTTTTTTCATTTATCTAGTAAACCATATGGATCTCTCCTTTTAATCTGTAAACAATGAGTTGTCTAGCTTTAAGAGTCCGAGGGAATCTTCCGTTTTGCGCTTTTCTTTTCACAGTTTCCGCCTGTAAATCTTACATCTGCAGGAGAAGGCTGGAATCCTTAAAACTGGGAATGGAGAAGAGAAAAGAGGATGCGCCAAGCAAAAGTGACACCGGAAAAAGATGGTTCTCCTGGTAAACAATGGTGGCTGCATGTCTATGGCCTGACTCCGATCCGAATCTCTTAGCAGCTTACGACAAGGGAGATACGACCTACAACTATACGATCACGACACACGACGCGGAATTATGTAGGGGGGGGGGGGGCGTCACGGTTTTAACATCAAATTTTAGATAGTGATTGGTTTAGGGTGATAATTCTTGGTGGTGAGGTTGGAATTTATGAGATCCTTGATGCTCCACCCTGAAAGATCAATGTTGAAAGCACTTTATGATGGGAACCGTATCTTCATCTGAATGTGGTGTGATATGGTTATGTTTTTTAATTTAAAATTTTATTCACAATGTGTTTATAAGAAATAATTATTCACAATAAAAACATTTTTCTAATAATCAAAACTTTGAAGTACTGTTATTCATAAGTAAACAGGCTTATCTATCTAATGCACCAAAATATAAGTCTTTGTAAAAAATTGATATTATTTGAGTGATTATCATTATTAATAACAATTAAAATAATCTAAACATATTAACTCATTTAGGGCCTCTTGTGACAACATTTAAAGACGCTTGTTGAAAGCATGTAAAGTATTTTTTTGTCAAAAAAAAAACAATTAAAATATACTTTTTGTCAAAAACAAATACTTAAAGTATATTTTATTTTGTTAAGACCTTAAATTTTAACCATTATCTTTAAATTCTAAATCCTACACCTAAACCCTTAGACCATACACCCTAAACTAAGCCATTAAACCTTAAAGCTAAGACGCTTGTGAAAACTTTTAGTTTCCACGGCCAGTGTATAGGATAATAATTATTTGTTAAATTAGGTACTTTTAGGAACCTAGAATAAAAATATGTCACGTGTTGTGTTTTTATTAGATAACAAAAAAAATTATTGGATAACGAAAAACTTTTAACGGCTGTTGACGAAATAACCCAATTTGAATTACTGAATGAAACGTTAGGCACCAAAGTGGCCTAAAAAAAATGTTAGGCACTAAATTGAAAAAAAAATATAGGTTGGGCACCTTTTTTACTATTAAGCCAAATATATTTTATTTATATTTTTACAGTAAAAAAAGTCCGTTCAGGTTCCGTTTCATTGCACGCTCTACGTGTTTTATGAGTGTATGTTGTTTTACTCCTTTGCTCAGCGTTTGTTGTTCCGAATAAAATAATACATATAATTATAAAAAATAACTATTTTTTATAAATTGTAAGAAATATAATAAATACAAAAGATTCTATATTATACAATTCAAAATTTTAAATTAAATAAATACCATAAATTATTCAAAAATATATGTATGTTAGAGAGAGAGATGGGTTTGGTCTCCTCACTTTAAAACCAAAACCAAATAAGTAAAATAAGTTCAAATTATATACTATTAAACTACAATTAAAAATCTTTTCACTTTTACCTTAAATAGTGGTTAAAATGTTTGATTTTGTGCTGGACGTAAAACAACTTTAAAATTTGTTAATTAATTTCACATATATCATCTTATTTCCCCTTGGGATGTGATCTCCTTGTTGATAGCACAAAGTTATACCATTAAAATCCGTCACTATAAAATCATATTTCTTCATCCAATTCACCACTAACACCATATCACTTTCTCCCATCTAACGCCCTTTGAAATCATGCACAAATTGGTGCCCTTGCAGGAGAAATACTTTTGGCATTTTTAGTCCATCTTCAAACAGTTGTAACTTAATTTTAGGCCTGAAGTTGAGTCCCGTTGCTCTAATTATCAATTATCACAACCAAGGCCATGATTGTAGCAAGGATTAAGAAGAAAATAAAGATAAGAAATTTTTTGATTGATTTTTAATAACAGAAACATTTTCAATGCCTTTCTTAAGGATCTAATTATTTTTAGACAAGTGCTGCCTTAGTAGTTAGGCTTGCAATGTTCATCTACTGATAATTAAACAATTTATAAATTTATCATTAGATTAAATTGAGTTAAAAATACCTAAAATTAAAAAAAAATCAAAATACAACTTGCCATGCACGTGTCAAGAGACATGTCAAAGTATAATCTGGTTAGGTATAAAAAAGATCATGGGTCGGGTTTTTGGGTACGGGTACCCGCACTCAACCCAAAAATTAAATGCCTAAATAAAAAATTATTTTTTTCATTTTTATTGAATAAAAATAGAGAGTTAATTGAAAAAATATAAATAAAAAAGAGTCATTATAATAATTATTCCATTTTTATTACATAAAAAAGGTGATAATTGAAAAATATATAAAAAGGCATTAGCAATTATACTGAAATATTTAGAATAAAGTTAAACTACTATTTCAATCCGGCCAACTATTTTTCACCCTAAATCTAAACTCGATCTCATCTTAAAAAAACCCAACCCGAACCCAAAATTTTCTTTAAAAAACCCAACCCTATAAGATCAATTTGGGTTGATCATCCCTAATTAGGGAGGAGCTTTTTTCTAAATTAAATAAAATAACTTAAAATTTAAAGCAATTAAAATTATAAATGAAAAATCATGTGTCAAACAAAAAACCTATACACATGTCAAATATTACCACAATAGGGGATTAATTTCAGATATAGGCATACATATATGAATTCTACATTAGGAGAAAAAGGAAGGTTACATAAAACTAAAGTGCAAAACCCTCACGCCCTGCATGAAAAGGGGAAATGTTTTTTGATTCCAACACAACCATTATGGAAGATGAACACTGGCAACCCAAAGTTACATGGATTGGGGGAGAATAACTAACAGGAAAAAACAACAACAAACTAACCACTTGCCTGAGTTGGTCAAGAAAGATTCACCACGGAAAGAAATTATTACGACTTTGGCACGGTCACATTTAAGATTTTTACATCTTGATATGGCTTGTCGCCTTTGTCCGTCTTCACTTTTTCAATACCCTGCCAACAATGCATGAGCATCACGTATGTTGGTCAAATATATATTAAACATGCCAAGACATCACATCCAATATTCTGTATATCATTAATCTTTTGAAAGAAATGAAAGAAATACTGTAGAGATATATATACCTGCACCACATCCATTCCCTTAACAACTCTACCAAATACTGTATGCTTATTGTCCAGCCATGGAGTCGCCACTGTGGTTATAAAGAACTGTGAGCCATTCGTATTTGGGCCAGCATTAGCCATTGACACTGTGAATGGCCTGTCATGCCGTAAACTGCAAGCATGGAAATGTTTAATGCAGCAGTCAGATGAGCTTTATTGCAACTTAGAAATCCAATAAGTAACACAAACCATATTCGATGGGAGCCTTAAGAGTAGTATAGCATGGAAGTAAACAGGCAGATATATCTGTATCATGGTTTATTGCATAAATTCCAGGTAATGCCAAATCAACAGGGAGGGAGCCAATATGTAGAAATATGTAAATCCATGTGGCACTCTGATGAATGTACCGAATTCATACTTGAAAATTTGAGAATTTTACGAGTGCCAGGTGGAAAAATGCTAATGCTACATCTCTAAAAAAAACTAAAATAGTTACCTTTTATGAAACTCGTCCTCAAATTCCCTTCCCCAAATAGACTGCCCACCAGTGCCGTCTCCTAATGGATCTCCTGTTTGTATCATGAACCCTTTGATGACACGGTGAAAGATTAAATTATCATAATAGCCATTCCGACAGTGTGTGGTAAAGTTCTCCACAGTTTTTGGACATTCTTCTGGGTAGAGTCTCATGTGAACATCACCCATTGTGGTGTGCATTATCTGGATGAATAGAGAACTAATCAGAAAATAGTCCAAGACATGCACATAATAAAAGATGTTATAGTAAAACTAGCACCGATTTTGGCAGAACCATCTCCAAACCTTAATTCAAGCATTTTGTGCAGCATTCCAATAAAAGATTTCACAGTAAATAACAATTCCCTAAATGCCGCTAACCTTTTTAACTTCTACGACAAATGAATCATTTATGTCCATGTAGACAAAACGTTTTGAATAAGAATAAAGATTTGTTCTAATTAACCACTCTGAACAGGCTAATAACCTTTGAACTTCTAGGAAAATTAATTGATTATTTCCATCAAACAAAAAGGAGGAAGAGAAAGAGAGGGAGGCTATAAACGAGTTCCTTTTGATACTCTGTCCGAAATGATAATTTATAGAAGTTCCAAACTAAATAATTTTCAAAAAAAAATGGCATGATATGTCATGTCATTGCTTTTATGTTCTCAAAGCTTCTAATAAAACTCTCTCCTCATTGCACTTTCCTTTACTAAACATCCTTATGGTCATTATTGAGAACGAATCCAAGGAGGGCAGAACAATTTCTATTTTCCTTTTCCATGCACATTATTGAAAGAAAACTCACCACATTGTCAGGAAGAGACGTTGTAACTGATTTTCCAATATCCGATACAGCCAGAAGCTCATCAGCAGGTGGCTTTTCATTAAAGACATCCCTTCCTTTTGTGGCATCTTCAGGTTCTTCTGGTTCTCGTCGACTATATAAATCATTAGAAACCATCAGCATATTATATGTATCCTAAAGGTCAAAAACAATTTTAGCTACAAACTGTGAACAGGCACATCAATAGATATGGTGAAATTTATTTTAGGCACAACCACTGCAAAGGCACCTACGCCAGACATCTGACAATGTTGTCAATATAGATGACAATAAACTATCACGCCTGATTTTTTATTCAAACAAATTTACATACTGCTATGAGCCTATGACATAATAACTCATCATGCATTCAGACGTTAATACGTGAGTATCTCAATGGTGATTCAACCATGTAGCATGAAGCATTACACAAGTATTCTAAATCCAAACATGCTGTTACGGGCCAGTAGAAGTCTTGCTGAAGATTCTTATACCTGAATAAATAAATCCTATGCTTCTTGAAAGCGCAACACAAGAGAGTTGGATCAGTTAACGGCTCTTTACTTTCATTGACATTTGCTGCAGCAGCAGGAATTTTCCTCACTTTCTTGCTGCTTCGATCACCTTGATATAATGCAATTCTCAAGAATCTGTCATTGCTCTCCACCTTTCCAAGTATTCGAGCAACTTTATTGGTGTGCAAATTTACCATCTATCAAGATGATATATATAAGTATTAGAGAATTACTAGAGCATAAAAATTTGTACTTATTGCTTGGTCTTAAAATAGTTCAGCTTATTATTTGCTGTAGAATATATTAAGGAGAAAATAACTTCTTACTTTTATCCCCAGAAGAGTAGCATATATGAGGAAATTAGAGCTCTCATCAAAAACTGCATTTGGTTGAGGTGCAGTTTCAGTTTTTTCAATTTCCTTTTCAACAGCCATTCTTCTGCCAAAGTCTATAGCTTCCAGCCGATACATGGGAGCATCACTTCTCTGAAGATCTTGGGCCACCTAATCAAAACGGTTCGGAAGATCACTGGTAATTCCAAAAAAGGGGTCTACATAAATATCTACCATTAACTAACTTCTACCTCAAGAGATTCGTCATAAACTCGCCTTAATTTGCCATTTCTAAACCAAAAGACGCGTATTCTGCGATCAGGCGATGTAATAGAAAATTGCTTACCGTCTGGACTAACCTGAATAGCAATAAAATGCAGTCAAAGAAAGAATAAAAAGAAACAAAAAATTACAAAAAGCATTCAAAAGAATTATGGCCGTGAAATCCAGAGAAAAAACAACTTGAATGCAAGAGTATCATACCTCAATTGAAGAAATAGTTGTCCTGCATTTTGCAATTTCAAAGAGATTGGTATCACTTTTCAATCTAAAATTGACCCTGCATCCAGCATAAATACCAATTATGAAATAGGGAACCATGTACATCTGCAACTGAAATGCTCAACATGTCAACACCATAATCAGACTACAGTATTGGCCAGTAATAATGGAAAGAAAGTTTCTAGAGTAATCTGTAATCCATACACTACGTAATTCATCTCTAACCGGAGCTAAAAATGCCAATCCCTGTAATTAAAGTACATTGCTAATGATAGTATATGTGTTCATCAGCACATACTCGCTTTCTGGGAACTGAAGTGTGGCAGGGCTCCAGTACTCGATAATTCCCTTCTCATCACCAGATATTACAATGTTGAATGCAGAGTTGTACCTCATTACTTTCACTGGGCCCAGATGTATCTGGAATATATGAGTCCCAAGTACGGAAAGCAAAACAGAAATTGGTAAACTTGTAAACAAACGTAAAATCAGAAAAGTTTTAAAAATTCAAAATTGTACACTCTTTAAACATCGTATGGATACCTCTCTTGAGATGATGGGTTCATTTGAACCAGCTCGTGCATCATATATATGGACAAATGATGAATTTCTATCACTGATGGCAAGCTTAGCTTTGACATCGCCTTGCTTGTAGACCCATTCAACAGCACCAGGAACATAAGGTAGGCGAATCATGACCATCATGTCATAGTTGACCACATCATATACTTTCACAGAATGGTCACTAGAAATTGTACAGCAAAGTAAACCATCTGCACTAACCTGCATAGATGAACAAGTCATGGTTGATGACTGCACCAACAACAGGCTCATAGAAAATCAAATAAAGAATGATAAAATACTAAAGAAAGCTAAAGGGTGGTGTGAATTCAAAAGTAAATTCTGCAAGTGAAAACAAATCATTCAAAACAACAAAATGCAGAAACATCCATAGAATTCAACCATTCACTTCAGAGAAACGCATCTTTCACATCAAACAAGGAGAGAAAGCTCACCGCTAGACCTTCAATGGGACCTAAGTGGGATCTAAAATGCTTAGCAAACTCGATCCCAGCAGCCTTTTTCTTCCAAAATTTCAAATGCCCTAAATAAAAAAATTACAATAATAATAATAAACAAGCTATTTATAAGCCAGTACCTAAATCCCTTCACCGGGAACTTCTCAAACATTACAAATAAAACATAAATGAAAAAAAAAACATACCATCAACACTTCCGGTAATGAAAAAATCTGCAGCCGATACAGCAACATGAGTAACCACATCTCGATGCATATAGCTTTTCTCATACCTAGAAAGCACAAAAAAGAGACAAAATCAACAGCTCTAGGAGCTTCATTCACAACTTCAAAGTGTTAACTTTGCTTATAGTACAAAGAAATTAAGGTTTATTTTGTCGTTTCCTTTTGCTACTTGTTTCTTCTTCTTTTTTCACTTAAAAACACGAAATGAAAAAAAAAATCCTAAACCCCAAAAGCAAAGAAGACAATTTTATTAAACCCTAAAGAATCTGAACCACTAAATTGAAAAATGCTCAAAAAATTGGAGTTACATGTTAGCCGAAGGAAGGGCATCGAGATATGCTTGTTCGAACTGGAGCGGGCGCTTGGGTCGGGCTCGAGGGGCAGGTCCTGGTCCTACTGCCGGACCGTCGTCTTCCTCCTCCGCTATTGTACTCAGATTTCCGTTTCCGTTTTGTGGTTCTTCCATCTGTGCTGCTTTTTTTTTCTTTATTTCTCTTCACCCTTCTTTTTAGTTTCTCTTCTATATGAATAAAAGAGAGAAAGTGTAGTTCAATGGGCTCAATATATTGGCCAATAATTCAAAATCTTAGCCCAATGGGTTCGAAATTAAGCCCGCATATTTAGGGGCAAGGTGGAAGGAAACTCGCTTATGTTGATTGGGATTCGAACTCACACGCAAAATAAAAATAGAAAATATGAATATTTTTAACCAATTGATTAATTAGTAGATCCCATAACTATATCAACTTTGATTTACTATTATATATATATATATATATATATATATATATATATATATATATATATATAAATCCAAACTCAATAATACTATTATTGAGTCAAGCTCGCACTCAAAAAGAGCAAGCACATTTGGTCGGCTGGTCAAACTGTTCATCTTTGTTCTCTTATTGACCTTAAGTCATAGGCTATAGACTAGCTAAGAACACTCTTCTTCCTTCCCCTAGAGTCTCACTTCCTCTTCTCTCTAAGTAAGATTAAGATTATATTTAAAATTTATAAAAAAAAAATCAAACTCAAAATACAAACAATTAAAATTCAAACAAAATAAAAAGTCCAACTCGAATCTCATTAATACAAAATATTATTTAATTAAATAATTAACAATGATGATGAATAAATAAAAGTATAATTATAAAGAATAAGAGTTTAACTTGATCGTTATTAACGCTGATGTATGTATAGAAATAAAAAAATTCTCACTTATAGAGTTTAGAGACTTTGTTTAGGAGTTAAAGTGTAGGAGTTTTGAATTTACGGTCACGGAGTGTGGTTATGATTAATAGGTTAAAACCTAAATCCTTAACCATTACATATAAACTCTAAATTTTAACCCTAAACAATAAATTCTAGCCATGAACTTTAAGTTCTAAACACACACTTAAGTCTCTAAACCTTAAAATAAGTCCCTAAACCTTAAAAAATAAAGACATTTATAGAAACATTTTATTTCCACCATAGTAAATAAAATACTTTTACTATCATTAAATAACTTTTCTATAACTTTTAGGTTTAATCTGAAGAATTCGCCAAAGAGACTTCTTTTAACTAGCTAGGTCAATAAGCTACAGGAAGCAAAGCTTTTGATATGCCCCTTTGAATTCTCAATTCCTCTTTCTTGTTCTACTTAGGTGGATCAATCTGAACAGTGGACAGAATATATAAGAGGTTTTTATTATTTAACAGAAGGTGCCAACTTTTTTCGATTTAAACCGAAAAATGCCCTCCCCCTATTAGGTAAAAAAATAGTAACTCATTAAAAACTTATAAAAATAAATACCAAACTTCTAATTTTTAATGAAAAATAATATTGTATTGTTCACTTCAATCTAGTATAAATTTATTATTGATTGAACAATTCTATCTAGCGGGAGGGATACAAAATTATGCCCTTTTCCGGTGCATTTACTTATGCCCTAACATTAAAAAATACTGTAAAATTAAATTTTAAGTCATAACCTTAAATTCCAAATTTTAAACTCTACCCCTTATACCCTCAAAATATATCATATCTTAAATTCTCTAAATCTTAATCATAAGTTCTAATATAAAAATTTAAACATAATTTTAAGTGGAGGGACATAAGTAGTGGTACCGAAAAGGGGCAGATAATTTTCATCCCTAGCGAGAGAGGAAACGAGAATTTTTGCTGTTAATAAGTAATGAACCCACAACCTAAGGGAGAGAAGAATGTGTCCGACGAAAATTTTTAACTATTAACCCTATAACTCGTAAGTCTACCTTTTTTGTTATGTGTATATATCTATCAGCAAAAAGTGTCGCATAACTTCATTTACATATATATACCTTTTTTGTTTGTATCTGCACTAAATGCCAATGTAAGAAGTGAGATAAATAAAAATTAAACCATTTGATGGCATCAAAATGGAAGTAGGCAACCATCATGTGAGGCCGATGTAAAGGGATCATGCCAAGAGTCCCTACACTTTCCCCGGGGAGTAAACAAATCACATGGTAGGGGCAACCGCCTTACCCAAAAAAAAATAACAATATAGCACTAATGGGTTTATTTGAACCAGCTCATGCATCTTGTATATCACTAATGGCAGCAAGCTTAGCTTTAAGATCGCCTTGCTTCTACACCCATTTCGACACCACCGGGAACACGAGGTAGGCGAATCACGTCCCTCATCTCATACTCCACCACATTTAAGCCCATTCTCTGACGCTCCGCGACCGGTGGTCGGCATATCAATCCTTGTCTTCATATTTAAATGTGTTGGATACAAGTAGTTCATGAAAAGCGAATAGTTGTTGCGATATAGATTCGAAAAATATAATTACATGTTACATTATTGTTATGGTGATTCTTTTTTTTTCTCTCTTATTTGACTCATTTTTTTCTTTACTTCACCTAATAATACTCTACTGGGGTCTCCGGACAGCTTTCATCTGATACATCTTCTTTACTATATGGCGGGGGTACATATGGTGGGGTTGTGCATCTTAACAATGCCCAATTGACCCCTTGGAAGAATGGGTGGTGCTTGATGGCTGATGCACCCATGGTGGACCCTAGCCGTCTTGCAGGATCCTTTGCCAATAGCTGGGATATAAGATCTTTAGCCGCTGCCGGCACCGTGGGTTCTTTCGGGAACTCGAGGGCTCGAGCCACGATGTTGGCCAATGTGAGCTCATGGTCCACGCCCTTGAATGGTGTTACCCCATAGAACAGTTCATATATAAAGATCCCCAATGTCCACCAATCCACAGGGCTACCATGGCCCTCCCCGGACACAATTTCTGGTGCCAAATATTCATGTGTCCCTACGAAAGACATGGACCGGACATCAATGGGCTCGGCCACAAACTCAGGCCCGCCGCGATGGGCGGTCTTCTTTTTGCGTTTGCGTTTCAAGTGGAAACATGACACATTTGGTACTATACAATTTGGGATAATGCATGAAGAGGATGCGAAAGGAGGATTATCAATAGGATGGTCGTTTTGCAGACCAAGAACAAGCGGTCTTTGATCGGAAATAATCTGTGGCGTCGATGTAGAATCATCGCATTTCAACGAGAGGTCGAAATCCGTAAGCATAATGTGACCGTCCGATCGAACCAACACGTTTTCGGGCTTTAGATCACGGTAAACAATCCCCAGCATGTGAAGGTACTCTAGAGCCACCACCACCTCTGATGCATAGAACCTGCAGACACCAAATAATAAACAAAACAGTCAACTAGCAATAATTTTAACAACTTTCATCATTATCTCATTAAGTTAATTAAGATCAACAACTTCATAATACCACAAAATCGAGCTAGGGGCCATGGAAAGCTGGTGTTAAAAGGAACAAGAAAATAATTGAGATGCTCGTAGTGTCATGAACTTTTAGGATCACATTAGCCAAGGGACATAAAGGACCTACTACCATTATCATTCATCCACTGCAATCTTAAGCTTGGTTTACACAATAAACTAAGACAATAAATCATTTTTCTTCAACCTCTACTACATTATGTAGACTAATGGGGGCCTACGTGTCTCTTTTTCTAGATTCCTCAGGGGCAAAAATCTTCAACAGGGAGAAGTAAAGCAATCAAAAGTTTCTCAAACTTGTGTCCTTATATTGCAGCATATTCTCTTCCTATATGTTCCCTAGTATGTTGGGTGTCTTTGAATGACATAATGTTGAAATAAAAGAGAGCAAAGAACATGCCCGAGTCTGATTCATTTATAGTGGAAATACTAATAAAATCATGGTGGGTGTGAATGATCTAGCAGAACAAAGAATTACATCATTAGGAAATAAGTGAAAAAAATAGATGACATTATTTCACAATCATGTAAGATTGCATAATGCATAAAGGAAACATTTTCAATCAATCTGAATGCTTATTGTGAAAGGTGGGAAGATTTGTTGTTATATATTTAGCCTTACCTGGAGCTGTTTTTATAAATAAATGATGGTTATATCAACATCTTATCCGAAAAAGGGTGATACTCGGATTCAAATAATAGACATTGTAGACTATTATTTTTCACAATAACGGTTTCAGACGATATTATTACTGTAATAGGGACCGCTATTTGAATCCATGGTATTACTATTCTCATAAATTTCCCAGAAGTTTTCATTATCAATTTCACACATGTGTACATAGGTTGAGTGTTAAAAAATATCATAGAAGCATATAATACGTGATTTACTTAATTAATTAAGTAATATAGCAGGAAAAAATACTAAATGGTGGGAACATTATACCGCTTTGTCTGCCTACTTTAAGAATATAATAAGGCAACCAACAAGGAAATTAATAGGCCCTTTTACCCAAAAACTTAAATTAAAACGGGCGTGGATCCGATATTATAGGCACTATATTCCATAAATTACGTGTCCCAAAATTATTGGTTACTACTTTAATAGCCCAAATCAATCACCGGATCTACCGTCAATCTTAGTTAAAACAGTGAAAAGAGAATCTAACCGATTTACGGTAACGGAAAATTGATTCGGCCCCACCCTTTTGAGCTTCTTTCCCCCAAATATCCAAAGCACAAAGGTTAACGGAGACGACATACCTAACGGCGGAATCGGGGAAACGTTTGAGAGGTTGACGTTGTCGGAGGACATGAAGGTCACCGCCGGGACAAAACTCCGTCAATAAACAGAGCCATTTAGGGGAATCTACAACCGCGTAAAGCGAAGGCAAAAAAGGATGGTCTAACAATTCCAGTATTTCCATCTCGGTCTTTGCTCTCCCTTCTTTGCTCCTCGACGCTAGCTCTCTTTTGTCCATCACTTTTGCTGCGAAAACAACCTCGTCTTTGCCGGTTTTAGTGGCATTGGCATTGGCGTTGTGAGGTAGGGGTTGAGACTTGAGTTCGGCCAGGTAGACTGAGCCTATATCACCGGAGCCGAGACGGATGGTGAAGCGGAGGTCGGACAGGGAGAGTGAGCCGGTACGGATGGCTTTGGAGGAGAATGAGCCGTGAGTAGAGGAAGAGCCGGAGTTGGAGGCAGAGCCGGAGCTGGTGCTGCGGTTTATGGTGGCGGTGGAAGTGGAGGTGAAGCTTAAGCTTTGTAGATCTTCGGCTAAGTCGTCCAGACAAGCCTCCATTGTTTAGAAAGAGAAGGGGTGTGGAAATTGGAATGGTGTCAGTGAGAGAGAACCTGTCTTTGATATTTGAAGGGACGCTGTATCGGGTTTGGTCTCCGGGTGGGAAAGGGGCCCATATTTTTATACCATTTTTTTTCATTTGCACCGTGTCGTAAAATTCGACTCTAATTTTAAAATAAATAATTTTTATTTAATTAGAAGAAAAAAATTGACTCGACTTGATTTGAATCATAATTTTATAAATTGAAATTGAATTTTTTTTTCAAATAAAAGTATGAATTATAGAATAAGACTTTAAATATCTAGAAAATTTTGTAATTAGTTGATCAGTTTTCAAGTTTCAGTAGTACCTCTTAATTTTGTCTAAAATATATATATCGTATATGAAAAAATGAAGAAATATGTTAAAGTATCTTACAAGTTCTTGTATTATACTTAAAAGCTTATTTTAGTCCCCTTAATATTAAAAAGAATATTTTAATCCTTATACTATACTTAAAAGTTCATTTTAATCCATCTACTATAAAAAGGAACATTTTAGTTCTATACATTTAAAAAGCTAACATTTTGGTCCAAAGTACTAAAGTTATCATTAGTTGGCTTAAACATTTTGGTACAAATACTCTTTATGTCCTTCTCAATTTTAAACTTGAGAAAATTAATCTCTCCCAAAATATTATTTTATGAACTTTTACTTATATTTTTAAATATTTATGAAATCTAAATACAAAATTAATTTATACTCCAACTCCAAACTTTTATTTTCACTTACAATAATATTATAATCACAAGATAAAACATAAAAAATGTTTAATTGAAAAAGTATAAATTGAATTTTCTTAGAATTTTTAGATTTTGAGAGAAAGTAATTGTTTAATTGGAAGAAAAAAATTCAAAAAAAAAACAAACTATGAAAAAATATTATAAAATTTTTGGTTTATTTTATTTGAAAAATAATACAAACACATTTGATTAAATTACTCTCATTTTTTCAATGATGGGTCAAATTTCTCAATTTCAAAACTGACATGGACTTAAAGGGTTTCAACTAACTATAACTTAAAATTTTTGGAAAAAAAATATTAACTTTCAAAGGTGCATGGACTAAGATGAATTTTTTTATATAGGATGGGGACTAAAATAAACTTTTTGATATAGTATAGGGACTAAAATGTTCATTTTCATAATATAGAGACTAAATAGAACTTTTAGATATAGTACAAGGACTTCTAATGTAGTTTAAAATACTTACAATTAAATTTGAACAGAAACAACTCGACTTAACTCGAATTTCATAAACTCAAAAATATTTCAAATAAAATTTAAATTATAAAATATATTTTTTTTCAATTTGTCTAACTTAAAAAAATTATTCGACTTAATCAAATAATCACACCTATAAAATCTAACTTTTAGTGCTCTGTTAAGCTTTTATTTTGTATTGAATTAATTGATCCTCTATTTTATAATGTTTAGTAGGTTTACATTCATAACACCTCTAGGTTACTATTAAGTCACGCAATTAAGATCACATAAAAATATTATTAAACATGTTCAATTAATAGTAAATATATATGCTAGTTTAATACTTAAAGATGTTTTATAAAGTCTATCCACCATCATCTTAATGGTAACAACTATTTGTACTAGTAATAAACTTTAAAAGCTACTTTTTCCAAAAAAGTGTTTGTCTAATTTTCTACTTTAATAGTCTCGTATTTAGATATGAGCACGGGTCGGGTTGTTGGCCCACTCGAACCTGGCCTGAAAACATACACTTTAAATCTAAACTCGATCTGACACGATCTATTAAAAATAATAAATTTTAGGGATTTAATTATAAAAAATAAAATTTAGGGACCTAATTGTAAAAAAAAAGTAATTTTCATGACCTAATTATAAAAATGTATATAAATAGGGAGCATTATTGTGAATATCCTTAAAAAATTAAGGAAAAATTGCACTATTAGTCCTAGGTCGGGTCGAGTCAGATTTTTTCCACCACTTTTTCCACCCTAGACACGACTCGACCCGACTTTACCCTTTTAAAAAATTCGATCTGAACCTGAATTTTCTATATAAAAAAAAATCTGACCCGATCGGGTTGGGTGGAATAAAATGCACATCCCTAATCGTATTATGTGAAAGTTTTAGTACCATCATTTGACCTTTTTTTATTTCGGATAATAATATTTTTTATTTTAAGTTCCTCACATCTTGTTATTTTTGTTCGTTTGTCTTTATTGTACGATTTTGTTCATCTCATGGCATAATTTTTTATCTATTTTTGTGGTAGTTTAACGTATGTGTAGCGATCATCATGCCACCTTTTTACTAGGGAAGGTCGTCAGTCTAATATAATTATATCTCCATTTGTAGTAATTTGTTGATGGAATCAAAATCGTTAAAAGAGCAACCTACAAAGATTGATTTTGCATCAAGTTATATAAAGACAATGAGATTTTGACAGTGATTATTAGGTTTCTATAAAAATGAAACTCATGTTCAAAGGAAGATTTTGTTGTTCTTCACGCCATTTAAGTTTGCATGTTTTAATTTTTTATATTCAGTTTTCTTGGGGTATGTTTTCCCAAAAATTTTTATAATTATCGGTATTCGACTTATTTATTGACTAATTTAGATCGAGTACAGTAGAGGTCTATTATGAATTGGTCCTCTTAACTCAATTTACTCCATTCACAATACAAAATTCTTTTATGATTTACTATATTTTTTATTGTTAATGAAACATAAATTCTTGCTGAACAATAGTGCTATCAATATAAATATATTATAATGTTTATAAATAAACGAATCAAATTATGTGAAATAAAAGTAAAAGGGTTAAATAATAATAATAATAATAATAATAATAATAATAATAATAATAAGACACAGATACCCCTGTTTTAGGGATTATGGCAAGGAATTTATGAATTTTCTTTTCTGGTTAGGCCGCTAGATATATAAAATTGGAATTAAAATAAGGTGTTGATTAATTAATTGCATTAATGCAATACTTTTTTAAGTTTAAAAGCTAGAAATATGGAAAATTTGGAGCTTTAAATTTCACCTAAAATTATTTATTTCAATAGTCCAAATATGTTCATTCTATTTATCTTCCCGAGAAGCAATATTAATTTTTATACGGAACCAAAATTATTTATTATTTGTAACTAATTAACCTTTTGTATTTTTCCTCTTCTCCCTTGAAACACTATAATTTAATTCAAATTATTTGGCGAATTCAAAAATGTTATAATTAGATTATTGCGTTAAAGGGAGTGGGTGGTTCAGTTTCATTCGTCGCCGGCTGGGTTAGATGCCTTATTGCTTACGGATTTCACTAGTTATGTAACTTAGTTGCCCGAGCTTATGACTCACCCCTTTTTTTCACCGAAAAAAAAATAATTTTCTCACATTTAATCATTTTAAAAAGCATCAAACGTTATACTATGAGTTTAAATCATATCAAACAAAGCTTTCTAAATAAGATAATACAAGTACGAATCAACTTGCATCGGTAGTTAAGAGAACAATTATTGATCCTAGAGGTCACGGGTTCTAGCACTAGTAGCTGCAGCAGGGTGATTGAACATGTATTGTCAAATAATTGCGAGTATATTCAGAACAGATACTACTTGTAATCACCTTAGCTTAAAAAAAGATAATACAAATTTAGAGTCTCATTAAATAAACTAGGGTAAATAATTTATAATTTTTTTAAAAAAAATAAATGAAATTAAGAAACATATCACATGTCAACATTCATTAGATGACATGAAATTTTATGTCTTAATAGATCATCATTAAAATGCAACATAATAAAGCGTTAACACCTACTACTTTTAAAAAACTTGAAGTACCTAAAGTAAAAAATATATAATAAACAAAGATTATTATCCTATCACTATTACATAAGCGGGTTAATTTGAAGCTTATGGACTTAAGTTTAAAGTTTATATTGTAAGATTTAAAATTTAAAGTTTAGGGTTAGTAATTTAGATTTTAAAATTAAAATAAACATATTTGTGTAATTTTTTACACAGCCAGTTTATCAAATAATAACTTATAAACAAAATATATAAATAGAGTTACAAACAAAAATACTTAGTAAGGGTCCTATGAATACATGTAACACCTAAACTTGACCCAATCGATCTAGAAGATCCGGGATGTTACATTAGATCACCAAAACGACGATCAAAACTTTTAGATCAGATTTAGCCCAAAACATTCAATTTGTTTCTAAAAATCAAATAACCCATAATATAAACATAGTAAATAAGTATATAAAATGAGTTATATAAATAAAGAACTTACAGTAAACATCATCTATAAAGTAATAAGAGTTGCAAACCCAAAAGTAATAATAATGTCTTATGAATACACAACTCAAAAAAAAATATGAGTATTGTACATTGTAATAGTTGCAATAATGGAATCTCACACACTTCTACAAGCTCAGTAATACATTTCTACTCTACTTTACTTCAAGCAAATTATAAAAAAAAGCATATACGCAAGTACGAACAAATATACAAGAGTATAATCATGTGACACCTAGATTCAACTATCTATATTATACGTGCTTTCATTCACACAAGCAGTAATATCCACACGACAATAATGTCCACATGAAAATGATAATCCACATAACAACTTTGGTCGAGGTTTGATGTCGCATATCGCCAAGAACGTACATCCAACTTGCTTATTGTACATAAAAATGTACACTCGACCTACTAAACCATCACCAAGCTTATTAGAATATACTAACCCTAAATACATTGAGTATTGATAACAAATGATAAGCATCAATACTCATTTATGATCTTGACCCTCTTTAAATTGTAAAATTTCAATTTTAATCCCTTTAAGATTTAAAATTATAAAACTAAAGAAATAATGAAATTTCATTTTGGATTGGGCGCTCGTTCTTTTAGCCTAAGACATAAAGATAGGTTGGTCTCAGTCCCCTTTACTTTTACATCGACTCCCACGTCTATACATGTAAAGTATTGATTTTATATGTGAATTATTGATTTTATTTTGATTTAAATCTTAATACAAGTAAATTTTGTTTAAATTTATTCGTAAAAAGTATACACACTAACTTGAATTATTGCATAAAAGTCAAAACTCACAAAAAATACTGCAATAAGCAGTAATGACAGTTATTACATATGTGTCTAAAATTTAAATATGTTTAATAAGTTATGTTGATCAATACCATTTAACATATTCTTAAATAACCATACCAACCCATTTCCCCCTTTTTAAATAAGAGTAATGATTTTCTCTATTAAGAAAAAAGAGTAATGATTTTTTTCTCTCAAAAATTTTCAGGGAAAAAGTCGGTTTACCCTCTTAAATAATTTATGCACATTTATTGGTTGAAAGGATAAATGTGTCCTTATAATAAACCTAAATTAATAATGTTGTTCATAATTTTTGTATCAATTTTGTTTTTGAATTCATTCAATTACATTAATTTGATCTCTTAATTGAAGTTGATCATTACAGTGTTGACATGCCAGTTAACAATGTTGATATGACGATCCACTGTATTAGCGTGTCAGTCCAAGATACTAATGTGGCAGTACACATCGCGATGATGCTGTGACAGAGGAGATGAGTTAATTTTTAACTGACTTTCGAGGGTATAATTGATTATTTTCCGAGTTTAGGGGCATAATTAATTTTAATCCAACTTTAATATTTTTTAAAATTTTAATAGTTTCTTAAATTCTTACTTTTTAACTTAAATATTAAACAAGTTATCAAACTTCCAAATAAATTAATTATGCCCCTAACTCGAAAAAATCAATTATACCCTCGAAGTCGGTTAAAAAATCAATTCAACCCATCTACCACATCATCATCATGACGTGTACTGCCACGACAACATCGTGGACCACCACGTTAGCGCTGTAACAATCGACATCGGCTAAATAAAAAAAACTGATGCAATTGAATGATTTCGATGATAAAACTAATGAAAAAAATAAGGATAACATTATTGATTTGGATTTACTACAGAGTAAGTTTACCCCTTTAACCACATTTATTTATATCTCTTCTATATAAATAAATTCATACAAATTAAACTATTCAAATTCGAATCACCAAACTCTTTTACCTCTGATACCACTTATTTACAATTTCACTTTGAATCTCCATATATATATATATATATATATATATATAAAAGACTTTTCTATAGATGCAAAAAGAATATAATAAACAGCATATGAGTAATTAAACTTATAATATGTACTCATGTGGTCTACTGAAATACACAATTAGATAACCATCGCATTCACCATTATTAACCCTAACCCCGGCCGGTTGAGGAGCAAGCCCACCTTGTTTATAACAGCTACATCAAAGCGATGTGGGATAATTTGTACAAATATACCAAGACAAAAATGCTTAGTTGTGGATTGGAATGCTTGAACAGTCCATGTCCATTTTTAATGCTTTGATTTGATCTGCTCGGCTTATCATGCCCTTGGGAATATTTGGTCTCGTCTCATCTATTATTTTCATTCATGTTTGTAATTGAAAATGACACACCTTGACTATGTTATTGGATTTAATAAATGGATCCATTGTAAACCATATAAACATACATCTACATGTTTATAGACTATAGTTCCTGTTATTATCGTGCCGAATATTAAAAAAAATATTACTAGTAAAACCATGAAGTATTTTATTGTCACGTATTGGAACAACCCTTTCTACCTTGCTGTCATGCAACATGGAATTGAAACCATCAACCTTCAAGTTTGTGATTCCAAATATATAATGAAACATATTTGGGCACGTGTTAGGGTCATAGACGGATCTTGGTAAAATGGTTTTAAAATTCTAATTAAATTTTCATAAATTTTTTAAAATAAAAACAGGGTGTAATTAAATATTTTAAAGATTTTGAGAGGTATGATAAGAAAATTTTGAAAGGGCTTAATTAAAAATGTTAATAAATTTCTAAAGCTTAATTAAAAATGTTAAAGACGTAATGCAAATTTCTTAAATTTTTGGGCCATGACCTCTTTGACCCTGTCGTGACACCTCTAGTTACAATACTAACAACAACAACAATCAACATCCATTTTCTCTCTCCATATAATTGTTATTTTAAATATTTTAATTTGACGCTGTTGAGCAAACAAGGTTGGAGATTTTTTACGAAACCTTATTTCATTGTGCTCTAAATTTTTTAGAGAAAGGTATTTCCCGTATTGTAATTTTTATTGAAAAAAATATGAGTATTTGAAAATTTTGAGGAATATTTTTAATGGGTAAATGTAAAAATTTTCGGTGATTGACAACCAACACCAAATTAATGCTGTCACCACGCATAGATGAAAAGAGAGGGGAACAGCTGCAAAAATAATTAATAATAACATTTAAATTTTAAAATTAAGATCTTATCACTTTAAAAGTGTGATCTCGGCTCACCCCTTGTTGTTTCAGTGTTGAAAAATTATGTAATTCATTCAGGTGACTTGAGTTCGAATACCAGTTCTGCACGATGTGTGTCTTAATAAAAAAACTAAAAAATTTAAACATACGCTATCATTGTATCACATCAGCATATTAAAAAAAATGTGATCTCGTAAATCAGATTAGAAAAATCTGAGTTGTCTAAATCGTTGAGTTGCCTTACATAATGTTTGGCAGGCCGAATTCGGCCCATGTAAAGCTTGGCCTGCTTAGGAATGACTTAAGTGTGCCATGCGATTTTTTTGGTAACTACACAGTTGGTCATTTAATTATAAGCCTAAACTACACCAGATGTCACTAAATTATTTTAACTGACTTGAAAATATCATCAAACTTAAAAAATTTTAAATTTAATACTAAATTTTACTTACTGACTCATTTATGTCAATTCTCTTTTAACTCTTAAAGGAACCGCTAACTCAAAAATGATATTATTTTTGTGGATAAAAAATAATAAAACCTATACTATTGAAGGGTTTAAAAAGTAAGCCTTAATCACCGAGCCAACAAAAAATTATAGAATAGTTTACCACAAATATAATATATACTAAACTACACTTAAAACTAATTTAAATTATTTTATAAAATAAATAATACTATAAATTATATAAATATATTATTTACATATATACCAAAATATATAAATAAAATATATTATTTTATATATTATTTATAATATAAATATATATTTTTTTATAAAATACACTTTAAACTACAAACCTTAAACTCTAAATCTTAGAATTTAGAGTTTTAAGGTTTTTATATTACCTTTATGAATATTTTGGGATTTTTATAAAAATGAATAGGGCTTAATTTCAGTTAATTAAAATATTTAGAAATTAAACTAGGGATGGGCATTTCACCCGGGCCTGACGGGTTCTAACCCGACCCAATCAAGTTGGATATTTTTATGAAAAGGATATTTTTATGAAAAAATTGGATTTGGGTCGGGTCGGGTTTTTGTATATGTTGAGGTCGGGTCGGGTTTGGGTTTTAAGGTGAAAAAATTCGACCTGACCCGACCGAGACTAATAGTGTAATTTTCCCCTAAATTTTTAGGAATATTTTTAATAATAACCTTATATATATATTATAATTTGGTCCTTAAAATTAGTTTTTTATTTACAATTTAATCCTTAAATTTATCAATTTTTTATAATTATGTCTCTTAAAATTAATTTTTTACAATTAGGTCCCTAAAATTAATATTTTTCTATAGGTCAGATCAGGTCGAGTCCGGGTCATGTTTAGAATATTTATTTTCAGGTCAAGTCGAGTTTTTTAAATAATTGAATCGGGTCAGGTTGGGTTTTTTAAATAATTGAGTCGAGTCAGGTTCGGTGTTAGGATTATTAGTTTCGGGTCGAGTTCAGGTTGGCCAAAACCCGACCCGACCCGTGCCCATCCCTAAATCAAACTGAACAAAAATAAAATAATATTAAAAAAATTGGATTAGATTATAAAATTAGAAATAAATAAGTTGTAATTTTGGAATAAATAAAAACCTTAAAGGCTAAACTAAACAAAAAGAAAATATGAAAAATATTAGATTAGACTATAAAAATAAAAAATAAAATAATTTTAAATTAAATAAAAAATTTAGAGAATAAACTAAAAAGTAAAACTATATTAATCTTAATTACAATATGACATATTATTTGCGTAAAACTTTATGACACATCACAACACATTAATGATTTATCGACATTGTGACATAATCGAATCGAAAATTAAAATTTAGTATTAGAACTAGACTAATTAAAAATTCGATAGTAAAAAATAAGTTAGCACCAATTGTTTGGTGATATGTAATGTAGTTTACCCTTAATAAAATATATATGAACTTATAATATTTGAAACAAAATAAAAGAAAGAAGAAAAACTATTTTGGTCTTTACCTAATTATCCCTCGTATCGAATATAATCACACATCTTATGTGTCTCAAAATTGGGAAGTCGCCTAAATGCTCGTAATTATTATATTTTTTTATAAGTAGGGAGATAATTACATCTCAAAATTGGATCCGAAGTGTTTATAAACTGCAATCTGTTTTTGCAAATATCAGAAGCTTTTCTCTACATCAGCTTGCTGAATCTGTCATTTTCTCAAAATAAAGTTAAAACGAAGACAAAAGTATTCCATTTTCTAAAACCAAAATCCTTACCTCTTTCGATTGAAGTTTGTAGTTTCCATTAACAAAACAACAGCATGAGTTACTACGCCTGGAACTGTTGTTATTTACTTGCATCCCAAGCAGCAATGCCATAGATTTCCTTCTTGCTTTTGACTACTGAATGACTTTTTGTCTCAAAATCGAGTTTATCCAAGTCACCTGCAATTCCCAAGTAGCCATATAGCACGTCTTGAACCTTGTTTAGTGACGCTTCCTGCGTTTCTCCACGCAGGAACTCAGCCCTCCCGTGTTTGTTCTCCGCATACAAGCGATGAAGTCTCTCCGCTTCTCGTAGCCCCGAAAATGTTCCATGGAAGATCACTACCATAATACTCTGATTTGCAGGTTTCCCACGACAGACCTTTGATATCTCGCGGCCAAACCCTGTGTCTGCAATGTGATCAAACTTCAAAGGCAAGAAACAAAGAGGATAGAAAACCGGTACATCATATAAGAATTGATAATGCACAATTGAAATGATGAAAATGTTGCAAGAATAAAGGTTGTGCAAAATCCAAACAAAAATTTGTCAAGAAAATAGTTCAACAAGACTTGCATTGTTATCAAGGCTTAGATGATTCCGGGTTTAGAGTTCAAACCCGGACAACCCCTGCCTCTCCCCCATAGAAAGAAAATGGTGATACCAGCAGCTACCATCATTGTAAAGTTTATAACTTACCTCTTAGAAATGCCTTAAGCTCCTCATGACTTACTACAATTCGATCATCAGAAATAGTAGTTCCTATAGAACTGTTATGCAATATAACAACCGGAGGCCAGATAACAAGATCCTCCTTCATAGCCAAGGCTTCAGTATAGGGCAATGCCTTCGGGACCCATAGACCATCAGAAACGGCCATCGAGTCCCATCCCATCAACAGGCAAAGTGCTTTGTGCAAACCCAAGTGCTCTACTCTACGCCGCCGAGACTTTTGTGATGTAAAGGCATGCATTACTAAGCTTAGAGTATCGAAATCTTCAGATTGGCTGATAGATCAAGACGACGAAGGACTTGTTAAAGGGGTATGTTTAAACCTAAATCATATGACAAAGGAACAAATTGTAGAAGGCTAGAAGCAGCATTTCAACCAAATTTTTAGTGTACAAATGGACATATTTCCCTATATCTAATATTCCCATGAAAGGAAAATCCTTCTATCCTACATTTCAACAAAGCATGATAAATAGTGAAGGTGTAGATGACAGACCTGCCACATACACAGCATTTTAAGGTCTTGACTTCTCCTTTATCGGTGTATTTCCTTCTTTGAGCCGGGTTCTCATTCAACACTTTGACAAATTTAATATATGCACCATGTATTAATTGCTTGAACTCGTCCGAGTCCTCAGGTGGCTCAGTCCTTCCATGTTTCACAGTATGCGAAATGGCATCTCGAGCTTGAACCCCTTTGTGAAACTCATTAATGGTTTCCTTCACTGGTTTGCTCAGTTTATGCCTTTCAATCCTAGGCATAGCAATTGGACTATGAACTTCATTAACATTTTCCATCACCCGTTTCCTCTTTTTCTGCCTTCCGATACTAGGCATAACAATTGGATTACGATTAGTAGGTTGTGCAAATTCTTGTATAAAACCAGACCGCCCCAAACGCTGCTTTACACTTTTCCTATTAGTATGTTGTGCAAATTCTTGTATATGAGGAGAGGAGTATTGATAGTCAGAGTCAGTAATGTTCCATTGAAGACCGGAATCTTCACCACTCCGTTCACCTCCATAATTGATATCAAGAATCTCATCATTTAAGACTTCTGAAGTTCGGGTTAATGTAGTAAACCGAGTCTCTCTAATCTTTCTCAGATCAATAATACGTTTCTTAGGATGTTGCATTGGCGACTGGCTATTGATGCCAACCTCCTCTGTTGATGAAATATGTTGATTGCTACCTTCATTGGTACGCACATCATCATCCACCGGCAATGGCTTGATTCCCAAGGCACAATCTTGTTGCAACTGCAGGATTTCACCATGAAAATAAGCTTCGTTTTGATCCTGAGGATAACACATTCTTGAACCAAGAACTTCCGTTTCTTGTTCCATCACCTGTGATTCTCCATTTAAACCAAATTGATGATGAGGTAAGGGAAGGCTGAAATCTTGTGAAGGCGTTTCATTTTGTTTAGGCTGATGGTTCATCCAAGAACCCAGAAGCCCATTTTCTAGCTGTTTGTCATTTGATTCAACATGAAAATCGATATGACCTTGGGGTAAAGATCGATCATAATCTGTTGCTAACTCCAACTTTTCACCTTCCGAAAGCACCATGAAAACATCATTTGCTTGCTCCATTGCACGCGGTTCTCTACCAAAATCAACATAAGTTTGAGGTAAAGTCTGGCCATAATCTTCTGAAAACTCCTGCTTCTCACCATCAAAAGGAACTATCTTTGGACTCTGGTGACTATTCACCATCCTAGAGTCCAAATCTTCACTATCTTGTGCCATCTCATCATGGCATTTTCGACTGAAATGAGCAGAATGTTGAAACTGCAAGCTTCCACCATTAAAAGGGCGACCCAGAACCTCATTTTCCTGCTCGCCCTGTTCCCTATGTGACTCTTTGTTTACTTCATGGTGGAAAAGACAATCATTCATCCCAAGACCCAAATCTCGTTCTCCTCCACTAAAATCAACATGACGTTGAGTTAAAGCATGGCGGCTACAGTCTTCTTCATGAACGTGCCTTTCCCCATGCAAAAGTTCCATCTTTTTCTCACCCATATATTGTTGTCGGCCCAACTCCGATACCCTTATTTCCCCCAAGTCACTGACTTTATCAAAATCCAATCTTTCTACACTATCCAACTTCCTATGAGATGATTCAATAACTTCCACAGTCCTCCTAATCCGTTTCATGGCCTTCTCATATATAACGGATGAAGAATCAAAATCCAATCTTTCTCCAAACCCACCAAAACCAACTGTCTCGCCGACCATTCCCTCGTTCCCCACATCTGGGTACCGAAAATCGGATAAACCCGGCTTCCCTTCCTTCACATGTAGTGGTCTTGGACCAACGAACCGGTTTTCTTCCGTACAATCGACCCCCGTTGGACTCATCGAAAAATGTGACACCTTTCTACCATCCAACATGGTTGGTTCGGGCTTACAAGACGCCGCCGCCGCCTTCTCGAGATTATCGGATAAAAGATGGTTCCATTGGAACTTGGTGGATGTTAACAGTTGTTGGCGCCGCAACGATTCGTTAAACTCGGAATGTTTTTTGAAGCAGAGCTCACTGTCATTATCTTCATGTTTACGCTTTTGATTCTGTAGTTGTTTCTCCGGTTCCATTCGTTTCGAACCGGGCAAACGGTTCTGGTTATGCGAACGTGGATGTGGGTATCTTGAATCCAGTTTCTTCGACGACATAACTATAAAGAAAATTGAAGAAAAAAAAAACTGGGATAAGAGGATCAAACGGAAACCCTAAAAGTGAAGCGGGAGAATGGAGAATTTGAAAAAGGGAGAGAAAAGAAGGGCTGGTTTCATGGCGAAGGTCGGAGTGTGAGAGAAGTACGGGAAACGGAGGAGTATAAAGTCATGAATTTAAAAGGAGAGGCTTGCGGAACACGCTTCTGAGTTGGGCCTTATCTGCTGCGCCTTTCTGGCTAGAACAAGATAAACTCGACCCGAATTCGATTACCCGAATCATTTTATATAATTTGAGATTAGATATGCATCCAAGATAATAGTTAAATTTTGAATCCGAAACTCGAAACAAATTAAATTAAATTAAAATCAGTCACAAATGAGGCGAGGTAAACAAAAAAAATTATCATCATTTATTTTTAGTAACATGATAAATAGTAAATTGATGTATTATATCTTTTTTCGTATTATACTACTAACTAACCACGTGTTTAAGTTTATGTTAAAAAATCACTAGTTTTAGTTATAGTTTAATGGCTAAATATTATATTTCAACAAACATCTCAATATCTGATTTAAATTTTTTATTTGAAATTAACATCATTCAAAATGATATGTAGTTATAAATCAAATAAAAAATTAATAGAAATATTACGTATTAATAAAGATTTTCATAGTAAAGATTTTCTTAATAAAGTAGTCAAAAAAGTCAACCTTTACTATTGTTCAAAAAACTTCAACCTTTATCCTATAATATAGACAAATAATTTATGCATCAAAAAATTAAATATTGTTATGAATATTTATCTATGTGGATGTCTATCATGATTAGAACTTTATCAAAAGAGTCTTGAAAATTTTACATGCGTCTAATTATTTGTGGATCCATATTTATCCTTGAAGGATCTAAAATGCTATAAGCATTTGGAAATTTCTGAGGAAATTTATTTAAACATGTCTCATGAATATTTTGGCGCATTTGGTATAATCGCCTTAGTGAATACTAATTGAGAAAATACTATGATCAGATTTTCTTATGTATTTTATAAAGGAGTTTGGATCAAGATCCATTATGATAATTTTAGAACTCCTAAAGAGCTTCAAATTGGAAACTCATGAAGTACTTTCAATATAAGTACTTGAATCTTGACATCAAGTTTATCTCGACCTGAAGATCGAGCATTTTTATATATTTCTTTTGTCTATGAATAGACATAAGCTGAAAGAATCTTAAAGAATATTTAATATGAATAGAACATGTCTATTGAGTATCCCAATAGTTGTAAGATTGTTGGATGTGAATAAAGATAATTATATCTTTTCTTGGTCTTGAAGCACTATACATTAGTTGGTCAAGAAATATCTATGAATATACAAAGATCATTACATTTAGATCTTCAAACATTCGTTGATGCCTCCTCAAATGTCGTAGAAATAATTGTTTTGCACGAGGCAAGCCAAAAAAAAAGTGTTTGGCTAAGATTATTGACCCAACATATCCAAAAGATATGTGAATTAATTTTTACAAGATATGATAAAAGCTATCTTGTGTGAAGATAAAGCAGGATGTATATCTCAGTTTGAAAGTTGATACATCATGGAACATATTACTCCAAAGTTTCATCCCTCGCGATCTTTAGAAAAATGATATTCAAGATTAAATTATGAAGATTCAAAGATCTTCTGTGATGTTTTCATGAGGGGGAGTAAATACGTGTGTAATCACCTATTTTGTCTGGGGTGTTAAAACCCGATTTCTTTTCTTTTTTATAGTGGGCTTTGATTTATATATGTTATGACAAGAATTAAAAAACCCAAAAAACAAAAAACAATATATATCTTATAAATATTATCTTATCCTTACGTATATATTTATATCTTATTATAATATCCTATCTTATATATCATATTATTATTATTATGTATTACTTATACATTTTATTTATTTAGTACCATCGATATTATATGCCATATTATATTCTAATATATTATCATATTTGATATCATATATTATTATTATATTATTACTCTTATTATTATTATTATTAAATCTGAAAAACAAAAACACTAAATAAACAAGCCCATCTTAATAAAAGCCCAGTTTATTAATTTTAAAGTCCAATTTACATAAAAACCCAAAATATTACAGAGCCCAAAAAAAAATAATAATACAAGTCTGGCCCAAGTTAATTAAGCCCTAATCTGGTCTAAAAAACCCTAATGCCCCTTCTTTTTGTGCAGCCGCCGCCACCTCCCCACCGTTAGATCTGGGATCAAGATCTAACGGTCCAGATCGAGCCAAGACCAAAAACCCTAGGAGCTGTCTGCTGAAGCCCTTGCGCCGTCACATGTCTACCGTCAGATCTGGATCCACATCGAACGGCTGAGATTGAGCCGGAGAAGGTTCCAGATCCCCACGCGCGACGCCCCGTCTCCCACGCTCGTCTGTCCGACTCCCAGACGCGCGCGTGCGAGGCACGCCCGACCCCTTGAATCCCTCAGCCGTCCAGATCCATCTCCGACGGTCTGGATCGCTCCACGACGCCGGCCGCGTCCCGTGTCTCTCTGGTCCCCTCTCCTCACGAATCACATGCAGCAAAAACAAACAAAAATCAGAGCCAAATCGCAACCGAAATCAGAAAATAAATCAGCAACAGAAATCAGAGGCAATCAAGAGCAGCAATCGTACCAATCAACAGATTTTCCAGCATTACATGCAATTTAGAAATGCAAAAATAGTGTAATATCCCGGCTATAAAGGCCGAAGCAACATGCAATGTAAAAGGAGGGAGATTCTCAGAGGGGATTTTTTCCGGAGAAAAATTGTAAGAGAGAGACATTGTAATCGGAAATTTTATTCAATACAAGCCGAAAGAGAATTCCAGAGGTATTAACACCATCTTCATTTCATTTCTTGTTTTCGAATCGCAAACAAATAAAAAAGGGGGTTAGGGTTTTCGGTTACCTTCGCGTCTCTTCCTCTTTCTCCCATCTGTTTCCCATCTCGCCGGTGACAAGCCATCCGGTCCCTTCCGAGACCGCACACGGTGAGCCGGTGAGAGGTAAACGTCGGTAAAAAGTTTTTTTTTAAGTTTTTTGGGTTCGATTGAAAGCAAAAAGGAATTTTTTTTTGGGATTTTGGCTTCAGAAAGGTCGGGAAAGGTTTTACAGGCTTTGTGGTTTTGGAAAAGTAAAAAAAAAAACAACATTTTAAGGTTCCGGCGCCGGAAACGGCGGCCGGAACCCTTGCGGCGCCGGAAAATAACAGAGAGGGGAGAGAGGCTCTCTCAATTTTTAGGGTTTTCAAATGGAAAAAGGGCCAAATCTGTTTTTTTTTTAAGTCTGTATTTATAAGGTTTTCTTATTTTAAAATAGGGTTAATAACCTTTTAAACCCTCCCGCATTTTCGAAATCACGCGAGGAGGGCCTCCGTGTTTTTAAATCCCTTCCCCGGTCCCTCGGTTTTATCAAATGTTTTCAATAACGTCCCGGTTCTTGTTTCAATCGATTTTCGGGTGGGGTAATTGCGTTTTTGGTCCCTGTAACTTCCCGCGTTGTTCTAATTAGGTCCTTATTTCGTCTTTTAATTAATTTTTTTATGGTTTATTTATAGCCTTGGTCCCTGCCAGTTTACCTCTGTATTCATTTAGCATTTTATTAAGTTTATTTGTTACTCATGCGTTTTGCTTTTTGTGTTTGCATCGAATATATATTTTGCATGCTTGCTTTTTTGTTTTAATGTCATTCGAGTATATGTTTTGCCATGTTATTTTATATATGTGATATGTGGTCATATGTTTTTTTTATATATTTAGCATTTAAGTTTATGCATGTTATATATGTCGTATGTTTCTTTTATATTGTTCGAATATATTTTCGTGGCATGCACTTTATATGTCATTCATGTGACTTTTAGCATTTTTAAATTGATTCATTGTTAATTATGAAACGGAGATACCTATTAATTCGCGTATTCGGGTCGACATACCTAGCTTATTGGATGTCCCGCGAATATTCGGATTGATTCGAATCGTCTAAAGGTAAATCCGTAAATAAAAAGGACAAGACCATAGCATCATATTTTATCTGCTTGCATCATGCATAAAGGTGACGTACGGGATCCGAACCCTAAACTAACACGGCAGTCAGTCTTATATGATGTCGGTTTAGTCTTTGGTCCGGTGTACCGTCATCCTTTTTAATTAAATGCTTAATTAATTCGATACCACCAATTTGGACAAAGCTCGTAAAATTAAAGTCCGGTTTTCGATCAAGAACCCCTAATTAAAGCCTTTTTAAATTTCGAATGATTTCCATCAATTAAAAGCAACAATTATTTTGGTACCGATTTCCGGGCGTGATGGGGACGCTAACCCTACCCCACACGTAACCAACTCCCGAACCCTTTCAAACGAATCTCTGGTTTTGTTTTTTACGGTGTCTGGCCTACCATAGTGGCCGGTGGCGACTCCAAACCGAGGAAAAAAGATTTCTTTTAAAGGTTGTTTTCCCGAAACCCGAGCCAATTTTTAAATTCCCCCATTTTTAAATCAAATCGAATATTTTTCAAAAGTAACGGGAACTTGATTTGTGCGAAGAAAAAAACCCCGTTACAACGTGTTGCACTCTTTTCCCCTTAACCGAGGTTTTGTCCCAATGGGTTTTCCTGGTAAGGTTTTTAATGAGGCAACAAGTTATGCGTATCAAAGACGTGTGTACTCTTTTTCCTTCACTAAAGAATTTTTTTTCCCACTAGGTTTTTATCTTAGTAAGGTTTTAACGAGGCACATTATCTTCATAGACATCCAAGGGGGAGTGTTATGAATATTTATCTATGTGGATGTCTATCATGATTAGAACTTTATCAAAGGAGTTTGATTTATTTATTATTAGGAATATTATCTCTATGAATTAGAGTTTAATGTATCATGTACTTCTTATGCCTATAAATAGATGATTCATTGAAGGCATTGTATACAATTCTATATTTTGAGAATAATACAAATCTTCCTCTCATCTCTTTGTTCTTCTTGTTCTTCTTTATTTTATTTACAACAAATATAAGTATTTTATTGTTTTTTAAAATTGAATAAAAATATTTTTTATTATAAAACATTAAACATCTAATTAAAAAATTTAATCGAGAATAAACAGGAATGATATTTTTTATATTAACACAATTAGAAAATAATAAAGATTAAAATTAACTTAAAGATATTTTTCTTAAAAAAAATATGTGCCGAATCAATTCGAAATTCATACAAGCAAACATTGCACTTAAAACGTTATAATTGTTATAGAATAAAACGTTAGACATCTATTTAGTTCAAAAAATAATATAAATACTAATTTAAAATAAAGTATAATTTAAACACTTAAACTTTCTTTTATTTCATTTATTTCTTCCATCTAGAAAATCGACGTCACTCTTATCTCTCAATTCTTACGAGCAAACATTGCACTGTTTTGTTTTCCGCTGTTTATGTCCTCCGACCATAAACTCCAACCATGAACTCTACCAAATTTTTTTTTAAAAAAAGGGAAAACTTAGAATTTTTTCTCGTTTGGGAGAAAATTACGAACATTTTTCTCTTACTTTGATCAAAAAGATATGAATGAATGATTACAAAACAAAATCAAAATTGATATTTGAAATCGATGTCTGCTAGGGCTTGCTTTTGATCCTTTGCTGGAGGTTAAAAAATTGGCTTCACTTAAAACGCGAATGAAATCAACCTCACTGAACACTTTGTTTGCTAAACAACGTTTTAAAAAAATGCTAAAAAGAGTTTTAAATATTTTTTATCCTTAATAATTATTAAAAATTTCCATATAACTAAAATTTAATATTTTATATTTTAATTTACATAGTGACACATGTTTGTCAATTAGCGAATAATTGATTATATTAGTTGATAACTGATTTCACTAACAGATTACATTATCTGATTATATAAAAGTGTTTGATAAAATTAACTAAAAGTTGATAGTTGTTTGATCATTTAAACAAGTAAAATGACATATAATGACACAATTATATTCAATACTTATTTGAATAGATTATTAGTTATAAATATTTTGTAGTTATCAACATTAATTAGATTATGAAAATTAATTTTTTTAATATAATATTACTCAACATATTTGAATGATCTGTATATCATTTTATTATTTAGTTACTATTCAAAAAATTAATTATTAAATTTAAATGATATTTGAAGCATGTGTTAATTTGGTAGTTTTTTACTTGTTAAAGGTAAAAGAGTCTTTACAACTATTATGTCTGTAACACCCGGGTTTAGGGGTTAGGTGAAAATAATATTTTAATATTATTTTGGGTTCGGTCCTATGATTTAAATAATGGTCCGGGTTTGGCTTTCAAATTAATTAAATTAATGATAGACTAAGTTTTGGAATTAAAACCCCAAATGACCATGGAAAATATGTTCTTGTGAATAATCCATTTCATTAAGGGCAAATGGGTCATTGGACTTTTAATTTAAAACAAAACAAATGAAAACCCATTTTTTATTACTTATCTTCTCCCTCTCTCCCAAAATATCAGACAAACCTCCCAAAGCCATTGAAGCTACTATTCCATCCCCTCTCTTCTTCATTTCAACTCCGTTTTGAAAGGTAACTATTCAATCCCCCTCTCTTCTTCATTTCAACTCCGTTTTGAAAGGTAAGAGTATTTTTAACTTCCCCTCACCTTCCCTTTCATGAAAGTACCATTCGTTTTCGTTTTCATGAAGTTTTGAGAAAATAGAAAATTTGAAAATCTTGATTAAAAATGGTGCCTTTGTGTAGCTAATCTTAATATTTCGATTTGTTAAGGTTAGATATGGTGTATAGGAGCCAAATGATACAATATATGTGAATTTCAAATGATTTGGAACAATTTTCGGAATTTGGCTTTAAAGGGGTTTTTGGGAGGTTTTGGGGGTGTTTTGGGGTTGTCTTAGGTGGGTTTTGATAGGCTTTTGATAGTACTATAGGTAGGGGTTGAATTGGGATCATTGGAGGGTGTAATGGAAGTTGAAAACAGGGTTTTTGGTCAAGGTTTTGGAGCCATCCGAATTGGTGAAAATGGATATTGTTCATGCTTGTAACATGGTATTTTGTGGTTGAATTGCATTCCGGGTTAGCTTCGATGATAAGATATTGATTGTGGGTGTTTTGTTTATGTTTGGGAATGATTAGAATCAAGTTTGGGCACCGGTGAAGCATCGGAAGTGAATCCGGAAAGTTGAAGGTTGTCGCTTGCTTGGTCGTTGGGCTTGGAAGCTTAGGTGAGTGGTTGTTTGCTTTTAAATGTTTTAAAGTAGTTGGCTCGAGTATATGGACTAGGTTGGGCTTGGTAGACCCACCTAGAGTTAGGATTAGGGTGGTAGCCTAATCCTAAACTTGATCTAGAGCCTTGGTTGAACTCGTTTTATGGTTGTGTATGCCTTGCATAAATTGCGATATGAATGTCTATGTATATTGCTTTATACATGTGAGATGAGATTGGACTTATGATGCTTGAGACATGCATAATGATGGTTGTGGGTGAGTATGTGCTAAGCACAAGGTTTATGAAATGAGTAATGTGATGTGAGTAAATATTGACACTAGTAAACTTGGATACAAATGATCGATCATTAGGATGTTAGTGTGTACACATGAGTCTAAAGTCGCGCGTGGCCTTGGTGGCGATGAGTCACCAAGGAGGAGTACGGGTTCGCCCGGAATTGTAATTGAATATAGTCGGTGATGAGTGGAATCCCATCGACGGGGCGTGAGGATGAGTGGAATCCCCTTCGCGAGACCGGTGATGAGTGGAATCCCACCGAGGTAATGTGGTTGTTGGATATGAGTTTCCAACATGTCTATCCGCGTATTCGGGTCTTAACTAGGTGCCAATGTTGATTGATATGTGTATCAATGTGTTGAGATTTATGAGCTGTTTGGATGTTTAAATGTGATTACATGTATGGTAGTGTTGAGCTCATGATTATGGCATATATGTGATATATTGCTCATGCATCTATATCTTGTGGACTCTTGGTAAACGTAAGTTGCCTTGGCTAGATCGTGCTCGGACCCTGCAATGTTGAGGTTTGTTTTTAGAGCTTACCCTCACTAAGCATCATTGCTTACGCTCTCTTTGTTCAACATTGCAGATCCTTAGTTCGTGGGTTGCTCGGGCAAGTGGAGGGCCTTCAAGTGTGGTTTTGGACTTGAGTTCATCAAGTATGGTTTTAATGCTAAGACATGTAATAGTTTAAGCAATGGGATGTGTAAGGTTTGTTGGTTGTTGTTGGTTGCTAGGAGCATGCTTAGACTCTATGTTATGTTGCTTTTGTGTGGCTTGTGATGCCATGTTTAAGTCGTTACCCATGCCTAAATTGCTCTCTTGTATGTTGGTTAAATGCTTTAGAAACCATGCTTAAGGTTGGATGTTGTTTGAATGGACGTATGTGTGTTGATTGTTGCCTTTGTGTTAGACATGTGTAAACCTTGTTGAAGCATGCTAGTATTGTTAGTAAGCCTTGGGTTGTTTTGCTATGAAGTTATAGGGTGCCTTGGTGGTGTTTTGGGGCATTCTTGTGCCTCAAAACAGCCCAGAAAGGTCTGCAGACAGGGGGTGCTTCGGAACGGGTCCCCGTGTTCCGAAACGGCCCCTGTGTAAATGGCCTGCCGTTTCGGAACGGATGAGGGTCGTTCCGGAACGTTTTCGCTACTGGAATTTTGAGAAATTGGCGAGATTAAGCCGTTCTGAAACGGGCCTTTGAAGTTCCGAAACGGTCAAATCTCGTTGACCACGAGATATTGACCGTCAAGGTCGTTTCGATACGGGTCTACCCTGTTTCGGAACGGTCACCTTGTGGTTGACCCAGGCCCGTTGACTAGGTCAGGGCGTTTCGGAACACCCTATAGGTGTTTCGAAACGGCCTGCTAAAATGAAGTAAAATGGACTGTTTACCCTGTTGTTGGTCGGTGAAAGTTTCGTTGATTGTATCTTCCGCTGTTGTGCCACACTTAGGTCTAAATTATGCATGTAGACAAGATAAAATCAAAAGAAAATTTCTGGGTCGTTAACCGAGGGGAAGCCTTAACGGGTTTCGCTTCGGTTTTCCCCCGTGTGGCCCACTCGGACCGGTCATCCGACCAGACCGGGACGAGGGGGTTACAATGTCAAAACCTCTAAAGCCAAAAAGCTCATATTAGTAATTTTTTCAAAGTGAGAGGTTTCACCACAATCCGCTCTTAGAAACCTTTATTTACGCAAACATCTTAATTAACAGATTTAATTGATCAAACCTATAAAAGTGATTAAAACTTCTAATTTTAGAAAAATATAAATGATATGGAAGCAAGAAAAAAATTATCTTTTCCAGAAGAACTTGCAGAGCCTTCAAATTAAAATCTAGCAATAATCTGAAGAGGCCGCTGACGTTCTCATACAAAAAAAATGTTACAAAAGTAAACAACATGTCACAAGGACAAACGAAAATTACCGTAAAAATATATGAAAAAATGACATGAAGTTGATAAAATGATTTTTGAAAAACAAAAACATGTAAAACAAAATAACACTAGAGGAAATTACACGAACACTCTTAAAAATGAGTTTTGTTTATATACAGCCAAATTAAAAATCAGCCGACAACATGATGGCCGCAAAGAAAAAATAATAAATTTTTTTAAGAAATAACAACCCATAAAAAATTATTTCAATAGTATTTTAAATTTTGATAAACACATACACACTTATAAATCAGACCACATACACCGTTTAAATTCAAATCACATAAAAAGAACAACATCATCTTTTATCACTGGTTTCTTTCATGTCCCAAAATAATGTAAGAAAAAAACCCATTTTTTAACATAATAAGTATCTTTAATTTGAAATTATCTTTTATATTGTGTTGTAGTCAAATTACAAAATTTTGAGCTAGGTTGCTGCAAATCTCTCCCACTCTGTCCTTGTGTAGGTGACCACTTCATGCCCACTCCACAAAATAAACACTTAACCCACAAGCATTCCTCTACCAATGCCCTTTACGACCCTTCACCAAATATATATACATACTTCTAAAATTACACCAACATTATTATAAAAAAGAACATTTACATTTTAGAATTGGGGAAAATGATTTCTACACCAATTCATCATATACTTTTTTATATATTCACTTGGAAGTGACGACTTTATAAAATTTAATATGTTCAATAAAAATTCCTGCTGAGGGAGTTACTCACCAAAATTAAATGTACAACGTGAGTCGATCTGAATTAGTTAAGGCAAAGTCTTGAAAATCGAAAGTACAACAAAAAAAATAAAAAATCAATGCACAGATGAAAAGAATAGCAGTAGTTGACTGGACTTAGTCAATGGACCAGATTGATTCTACGCCAATCCAAGTTTTAGAAAACAATAGTTTGGAAACAAGATTATAAAATTAGTTTATGATTTATAAAACTGTATCGGCTATCAGTTATTTTTATTTTAAGTGACGGATCGAATCCAATTTTCAGTATTAAAAGGACTATTCGTGTCACCTTTAAATCAGTATTAAAGAAAGAAAGCAAGCAGATTTGATTTAAAGGTGAAAAAAACCTCTCAAACCTGATGATTATAAAGCAAGCAGACAAATGCATGGGGTCAAAAATCATCTTTTTTAATAATACAATCACTTTGTTTTATGTTAAAGAAAGGTATTTGGTTGATTTCATAGCTTTAAAGCTAACCAGCCTTGCATTTATAACCACCGAAAGAGAGCCATCAAGCACAAGAAGAAGGGAAAAAAAGATGGCATCAATGGGGACGCCAAAGCAGCAGACAAGGGAACAACAGAAACCGCAGACGCCGAAAGTGAAGAACTCGACGATCAACGGAAGTCCAACCGACGATGATAAGGAAGAGGAGTTGGCGGAATCTGCATTGGCGTTGTTTCGAGCTAAAGAAGAAGAGATCGAGAGGAAGAAGATGGAGGTTAGGGATAGAGTTCAGGCTTATATGGGCCGCGTCGAGGAAGCCACTCGACGCTTGGCCGACATTCGAGAAGTAAGTTAAATCATTGTATTGTGAATAGAACAATTAAAATTCATGAATATGATTTATATATGTCAGGAATCATATTTTCATATTCATGTTTGGACGTGTATTTGATGTAAGTGTCGGATACGAATAGTTTTGAATCGATAAAAACTTTTTGCAGGAGCTTGATGCGCTTATAGATCCAATGAGGAAGGAAGTTGCAATTCTACGTAAGAAGGTAGACACTGTTAGCCGGGAGCTGAAACCACTGGGACAGACCTGCCAGAGGAAGGTACAAATTTCATTTCCTTTACCAATTGATGTATAAGAATCACTCGTATGTGACAGATAGGGGTGATATTAATGAGCCTGATCGGCTCGTGAGCTATTTCGGTTCGGCTCGGTCAAAGTTTGGTCAAAATTCGGTTCGAGTGAGTTCGACTCGGGCTCGAGATCGGTTCGAAACTTTAACAAGTCGAGTCGAGCCTACCCAAGCTCGGCTCGAAAAAGTCGTAAACAAGTTCAGAATCTACATATGCACTAAAAGTAATATGTTTAGCAAAAGAAAAGTAATAAATTAAATTAGGAAAAATCTACTAAAAATAAAATAAATTGGGCCTTTTCTTTAGCTGGTTGTTGTTTGATTTTGTATTTTCTTTAATTATGTGTTTGTATTATAAGAATATTTATTTGTTATTTGGATTAATCTATTTTTGGCATTTTTTTCTTTTTCGTCATTGAATTTCGTTTCAGTGGTGGTTATGAAAGGGACTTTTAACGAATCTTTTATAAATATGGTATAACATTTTTTTAAAATTTTGAGCCTGGCTCGGCTCGGCTCGTTATCACCCCTAGTGACAGAAAAGTTAAATTGAACTTAACTCCAGTAGAAAAGATTATGATATTTAATTCCGAAGATCAGAATTTGAGCACCTATGTGTATAAAAATGTATGTTTTGTAAAAAATTAAAAAATAACATATATTATCATGTAATCGTAGGAAAGAGAATACAAAGAATCGCTTGAAGCCTTCAATGACAAGAACAAGGAGAAAGCACAACTCGTTAGCAAATTAATGGAGGTAAATAATATATATATATATATCTATATATATATATATATATATATATATATATATATATATTAGGAGCATTCATGTACTTCAACATTTGCATTTACATGAGTAACATATGCATGTTAATTTGTTGGTATTTAGCTGGTGAGTGAAAGCGAGAGGTTGAGGATGAAGAAACTGGAGGAACTGAGCAAAAACATTGAAACCCTTCATTGAATTGTGCTGACTGCAACAACAAGATATGTTTTTTTTTCTTTTCTTTTTAATTTTCCCTGATGTTTGATTTACTTGATCCATGTTCTTCACTGACCCTTCTTCTTTTGTGTTACTACCTCCATCTATCTATAAAAAAAAGACAATGTACTTTGAAAATTCGATAAATGGTGTAACGATCTAATTACACAATGTAAAACTCAATTAATTTTATACTAATACATGATCATTGAATGAGTGGAATGAAAGGATGAGATTAAATGCTCATCTCTCTTTTATCCCTTAAAAATCTCATTATTTTCAATTTTTAATCTTATTTATCCATTTCACTCACCAATGGTCATGAATTAGTGTAAAACTAATTGAGTATTACATCATATAAGTGAATCCATCAAAACAAAAGCTATTGTTTTACATTTTGTATAACTTTATGTTATAAGATGATGACAAGTATGATGATGCACAATGAAGAGACACACTAAGATTTTACGTAGACAATCTTTTAAAAAAATATACAAATAAAAAAGAAGAAATTTTTTTAGAATATCGAAAGAATACAAAAGAATAAATAACTTGATTATAATGAAAACTTGTGTAACAAGAACGAGAAAAAAGTGAAGAGGGTTTTGAAGGGTTTGCCGGAGCTACAATTGAAGCCTTTGAAGGTCTTGTTGGTTTGGATGCTTGTGAATTACTCATTGTCAAAAGAATGAGAAGAACAATGAGATTGAAACAAAGGGGGAATGGGATTTCAGAAATTAAAAAATATATAAATTAACAATGAAGGGTAACCAAAGTGACATCGTGCGACAATATAGGATAAAAGAGATGTTAAGCGAGTTTATGGGTCAAATTAATACTTTATCTAATAAATTTTTTTTACTAATATAACAGATCATCAATGTAACAAGAGTTAACTGCTAAGCGACCAAATTGTGGCAAATTAATAACGCAAGTGATAAATCATAATATTTTTAAATTACGATGATCAAAATTAAATAAAAATGAAACAGAAGTGACTAGCATAATAGTTTACCCATTTTAAATTCCATGGTTGACCAATATATTATAATAATGATAATCTCAACAAGAATCCAATCCGAAGGGTTTAACTAAGTTAATTCATCGATTTCTTAAAAGGATGAAAAATCCCGCAATCGTAGTTCGGGTTTTCATCATCTCGAATCTCATCCAAAAATATAAACATTTTACGATAATTCGGTTCGACCAACACGTAATTATCTTTTATCTGACTCGAACTTGATCTAAAATTTAAGATTAAAATTTTGAACCAACTCGACATAAATAAAAAATAATTATTTTCTCACTTTTTATTAAAAATAAAAAGTGGTGATAGAAAAAAATAAAGAGGGTAATTATAGTAATTATCCCTATTATCTTTTTTTTATTTGATAAAATTAAAGATATAGTTAAAAAATATGTATAAAAAGAGATTATAACGATTATCCCTAAACATATAGAAATATTATACAAATATTTCAGATTAGGTCAAGTTAAATTTTTTTCACCCTAAACTCAAACCCGACATAATACTAATTAATTTTTCACCTGGCCAGATTTAACGTTATAAAATTGGGTCAAGTAAAAATCCGTTGGATCCAAATCACATGTCATCCCTAGTCTTAACCTCCAATTATTCAAGGATATGTTTGATAATACCGTAAAATTCAATTTTCAAATAGGAAGAAAGTCAATTTAATCCACTATTTATTTCAATTGTGAACACTTGCATAAATTTTATCAAAATTTTACCAAAAATGTTGGGTATAATGGTAGCATACTTTTAATTAAAATTTTATATTTATATTTTAGAGATAAAAAAATTAATCTCAAATTTTAAACATAAATCATAAGGTAAGCATAAAAAATCTTTAAAATAAATTATAATTTAAATTTAAGAAAAATATATTTCCTCATATTATTATTTTTGGGACATAAAAGCTAAAAAATTAGTTGTGTAATAAGATAAGCGTAAGATGGTTGTGGAATCGGACAACTCAAACGGTGGTGGACATTTTAAATGGCTACTCGAAGGCTCTCAATGGGTGCTCGCTTGTGGCTAGCATCCGAGATTTGTTTGTTCGCTATTGAAAGGGCGGTTTAAAGATTTTGGGATTTTGTGCAATTTATTAAAATATAGCTCTTAATTTATAATTCGTAAGAGGTATAACTGTTTTCTTTAATATTTAATACAAAAAATATTACTAAATTGTCGGCAACAAAAAATTGACTTATAAACATCTAAATATCAAACATTTTCACTTTAAAATTATCATTCCTTTTGCATGGTTTAAGTTTTAGATAATTTTTTATATACACATAATTATATATATATATAATTTTATAACTTTTTACAAATATTTAATTTAATCTAAGTTCTCCATTTTCGGGGCCCCTCTCTCTTGGGGCCCTGTGCGGTCGCTCATATCGCGTCTGTCCAAAACCCCACTGCACTATTGGGAGGTGTGTGTTCAACGAATTTGCCGGAGTGCTAATGGTGTTGCGGATAGGCTTGCGATAACTATACAAAGTTCACCATTAGGTGAACGAGTTTTTGTCGTGCAATCGGGGGAGGTGGTCGACTTAGTCCAGCATGAGATGGGGCAAGGGATTACGTGATCTAGGGTTGTCGTTTTGGTTTCGTTTTGTTTCGGGCCGTGTTCTACATGTTTGTGTCTTTATGTATGTGCTAATATGAGTACTTATTTTTTCATTTAAAATTAAAGAGATTTTTTAACGAGTCACATGATGGTATCTTAATTTCACATGTTTTTTTTTAAACTAAAATGAAGGGGCAGAGCAGAAGCCTTATCTAGACGCCTATGTTAAACAAATAAATAAATCATAATGGCTCCTGGCGGTGGAGGGGGTCACCGTCGCAGAAAGCCGTCCTGCCCCCAATGAAATTACTTGTTTTATAAGTTCAAAGAAAACGTCGTCAATGTTAATGTCGTCAGGAAAAATATCTAACGCAAAAGTTTTGGCCTAACGACAAGTGTCACCGCAAACTACTTATCAGCCACAAATTTTAACTTTAATTTAAGATTTTCCCAATACAATTCAACCATTTTTTGTCAGATTAAATACTAATATAATTGCCAAGTTAACGATAGCCTTTCGGGGCTAATATTTATTTAATTTTCTTGGTTGATTACAAAGGGTCTATAGCCCTTCAAAATTTAAAACATTTTAATTGAATCTCTAGAATAACATAATCACATTAATTAGGTTTTCTCTTTATCTTAATAGTTAAGTTGGGTATTAAATGTCACCACAAATCTAATGGGGAATATATTTAAAATTTGTATATCAAATTTTACACACGTATGTACTTATTACTTGGATGTTTTTGTAACACATCATATTTAAATTATCCATACTTATTACCGTGGACGTAGTTGAAATTTGATAAACACGTTTCACAATATTTGAATTAATTGCTAAAAAAAATCAATTCTTAATGGTTTTTATGCTAATGGCTAAGTCGACGGTAGGGGTGAGAAACCCAAAAGTTTTCGAGGAATCCTTATCTTCAAAACACTTAAATATATGATCGAAGGAAAACAAGTTTTTTAAAATAAACTGCAAAATGAGATATAAATAAATTATATAATTAATAAAAATGGTAATTTACTAGAAATGTCACCCAAATTTAATAAAGTTTAAACAAAAGACACAAATATATTGATAATAAGATAGATATACATGTAAATGAAAGCTAGTTATATATATTTTAAAAATTTTGTAAAATATCAAGGATCCTTGTGGATATTTCTTGGGGATCCCCATAGTTATTTATATGTTTACGGTTCGGTTATCCTTACTGTTTGAATATAGCAATTCTCGTCCCTATCCTCATTTGAGCTCCGGTGATAAAACTTTCTCCGTACTCGTCTCTGTGGGTGAAGGTTTTGGTTATTCCCCATCCATGTTGGTTTGGGTCCCCGCGGTTCTTAGATATTTCTCACCCAACTTCCACCCCTAGTTAACAAATTCAGTTATATTGTTTTAAAGTTTAATGACTAGTGTTAGAGTTATGACTCAAACTCTATTTTAAACGGACTCCACCATTTATAAAGAAGTAGTGGTAATAGTGGTAACAAAATTGATCAATCAGTGTGGAACTTAACTTCACCATTTTGGATATGCATTGAAGAGTATGAAACTCAGTTTGAGTAAAAAAAATTGGTTAAATATAGAAATATTACATTCTCATATTAAAATTTAAACTCATAAAAGATAAATAATATGAGTATATTTAGCAATTAGGTCAATCAGTGGATCTCTGAGTAGAATTACTTTATATGCAAATTTTCTTTGCATATAAACAATTTATTCTTAGAAATAAACACTAGAGATTATGATTAAAATTATCAGTTATAACTTTTTTCAACATAGTAAAATTTTCTCTTTATCTGTTTGTGATTTTTTCTTTCTTTGAGATTTTCAGCTAAAGTTTTATTTTTTACTTTTTTCTGCTTTTGCAATCGTCTGTTTTTTTTTGTTTGTTATTATCGATAATTATAAGAAGTTTGAAATTTGGGGTAGAGTTTGGGACGTTTATCGCAATTAACCCCAAAATCTTAAACAATTTTGGTCCAAACCATTCCTTTCGCTTTCACTTTTTTCAACTATTTTCGTCTTCCAATCAATTGTCGGTTTGACGTCATGGAAATAATGAAAGCCTACTCGTCTTTAGACTTTTCTAACCCTAAACCAAATTGGCGCGCCTCTTTTATGCTCTCTCTCTCCTCTCAAACGCCACTATATATATATATATATATATATATATATATATATACACACACACATTGTCTTTGTTCTAATCATCCCGCTAAGCAAACTTCGATTCCAGAAGGGTATTTGGTCAGCTCTTGAGTTGATCATTTAGTGTTGGTTAACCTGTAATCTTTCGTTTTTAAAGGCTGGAACTTTTTACACGAATGACAAAGGTTTTTCCCAACGCTAGTTTTACCGTCGGTGATGCCATCTCCGAGAAGCCACCGCAGCTTAAGCTGTTATCGGCGGCGGAAACAAGCGAGGAAGCGATTCTAACCGTCTGGAAAAAGTCATTGCTTTTCAACTGTAATGGCTTCACGGTGTTTGATTCTAAAGGTGATCTCGTTTTCAGGGTCGACAATTACATGGAAGGCAACAAAGGTGAAATCCTTCTCATGGATGCCGGTGGCAACCCTCTCCTCACTATCCGCCGCAAGGTAAACATTAGTTGCCAATTTCTTCAGTTTAAACGATTTAATCTCGGTTAATTAGCGGCAATTTAAAGGTGTTCTTGTGTTAATTATCGTCAGAAAATGAGCCTCGGAGATCACTGGTTGGTTTACGACGGAGAAACCACGGTGAACCCCAGATTTTCCGTTAAGAAATCGGTGAACATCCTCAACAACAAGTGCTTGGCTTACGTTAACAATCAAAGGGACAACACCATGTATGAGATCGAGGGCTCGTATTCGCGACGGAACTGCGCCGTGTACGATGATAAGAGGCGGGTAGTGGCCGAGATCAAGAGGAAAGAAGCTGTTGGCGGAGTCGCTTTCGGAACCGATGTATTCCGCCTTATTGTTCGCCCGGAATACATCGGAACAGACTCCGCCATGGCTCTACTTATCCTTCTTGATCAAATGTACGGATCTTCGAAAAGATGAAGTTTGTTTTCTTCAGCCAAAAAAAATACTATTTGGTTTCAATGATTTTGGGGCTTGGTTTTTTCGTTTTAGATAAAGAACTGAAGTACCCAATGGGGATGTAAATACATTCAACAGATGAAAGAATAAAATTTCTCATCTCTTTTTTGTTATTTACATTGTGATCAGGGTTTGTTCTTTGTAGAGGAAAAATCAAAAGAAAATTTCAAGAATATGATGACCTGTTTCTCTATACTAATTTGCATTAGTGACGATTGCAACTTTTAGTGACAATTGAGATGGAATCTTTGCCGACGCAGGAAAAGAACATACAGACAAAGCTCATTTACTAATTCATTTCCTATGCAAACCTTATTGTAAGGAATTCTGTCCAAAAAATAAAACCTTATCGTAATTAAGGAACAGCAAGCGAAATTGGAGACGAATCCATTGAAAGCGAAAACTAGTTAAAATAAGAATGAAAAAGAAAGCGAAATTGGAAGCGAAAACCATACTAATTAAGGTTCCCACAGCATTCGTCGCCAGATCACTACAATTATTTATCTAGTCATTAGAAATCGATCATGTTAGATTAAAATTAAAATTATCTAAAGATTTATTTAAACAACTTATGATAAATTATATCTGAGTGAATGGTGAACGGTGTGTAGATCTTTTAACGTAAAAAAGATGTTTTATTATATTGTCGATAACGTGACTCATGACGGTGGCCACAAAGGTACGGCGACGGCGCAGTGACTAGTGGAGGCAGCGGCGGCGGCGAATTGAATTTTAAATGAAAAAATTAAAGTTTTGTGATTTAGAGTAGATATTTTGATCTAATTATGTTTTAAAAAAATAAAAAAAAATGTATTTTAATTAATTTATCTTTTAATTTTTAATTATACGGGGAGTTTTTTAAATTTTAAATCTTTATAAATTAATTAATAGTGTTCATCGTGATTACAAGTAGTATCTGTTCTGAATATATTCTCAGCCATTTAACAATGCATGCTCAATCATCCTACTACAGCTGTTGGTGTTCGAACACATAACCTCTAAGAACAACAATCATTCCCTTTACCACTGAGCCAAGTTAGTTAGTGCTTATATAACATTTTACAAATCCAATGATTAGGACATAAAGAAAAGAGTAATGTCATGGTGAATACATCGAATTTCAAGATTCTTCAAATTCAGTTCAGATTTTTATTTTATTTAATCCATGTAGATGAAGTAATTTTTTCATTTGGTTTTCTTAAAAAACTTAACAGACTTCACCAAAGGTCTCGTAATATGCCGATAATTAATAATTTTAACATATTTTCCCTGATTTACGGTATTTTATGTGTTTAATGAGGATGGTTGGTTATATCTAAATATTGGAATATCTTAATCATTGAAACACTAGATCTGCTGTTGTATGCTTGGTTCTTTCTTTCAAATACATACCATTATACTAATGAAATACATATTCTTCGAATTCTATATGGATTTAAAGAAGGATAAATATTTTATACACAAGTCATGAAAACTAAACACCTTAGTTTTAGGGTATAGTTTTAGGGTATAGGGAGTTAGTTTAGGGTATAAGGTTTATGGGTTTAGGTGTGGGGGTTAAAATTTAAGGATAGTTGTTTCAATTTAAAGTTTAGAGTTATAATTTAGAGTTTATAGGTTAAAACCTAAATCCTAACCATATTAACCTAAAAACTAAACCCTAACTTATAAATCATACATTATAACCCTAAATCTTAAATTGAAACAACTATCCCTAAATTCTAAACACCTAAACCCTAAACCCTAAACCCTAAAGCGTATCCTTTAAAGAATTACTTCGTTCATATATTGAAACAGTTGCAGGGCTATAAATGGTAATGAACAGAGCATTTACATTTCTTTTCCCGTTTTTGAGTTCTGGTTGTCACAACATGTATGACCTTGATGCTGTTAGGTAGAGGACGGTTATGATTCAATACTGTCATGGGGTTGGAGTCCCCTTTTTTCAACTATTTCTATAATGGATGGCAGCAAAAGCTTGTACTACATCTTTCATGGCTGTTAGAAGCCTGTGAAGCACTTATGGTGAACTGGAAAGAAAGATAATAACAACCAATCGGCTTTCGTTCTCAAATCCGGGTTTGTTCGAACATCGACAATCATGTATCTATGGATATAGCCAAAGGACCCTTGAAGGCTGTGAAACACTCCGACAACCTCAAAACCATACTAAATAAGGTTCCTTTCATCTCAATTCTATCACAATTTCCCTAGATTCTCACACCCAACCACCTTGATAATTGTAGAATGGCACAACTCAAGAACATCCATGCCAAGTTAAACACACACATTTCTCCTAACAGGCAGGTTCTATCGGAAACTTGATAAAATATCAGTCACAGCCACCAGCAGATAAATCAGGTAAGCATCAGACATCGTCATAATATTGGAAACTAAATTCTGACATGCTAATAAAGGACTTCAACTCTTGGTAAATTAAAATCGAAACAAGATAACCAGAAGTGAACTCTTACAGTGAAAATAGTAGTGCCTTCGTCTATTACTTTCACGTGGTTTTACACGGCCTTTTCTCCATTGCAAGGATTCTACACAAGATTGAGAAATCTCAAGCTCAATGCTAGTTACTGATCAAGCAAAAGCTCAGAGAGAGAAATAACACGATTTGTTAGTCAATAATCATTTCCGGAATCATAAAAGTAATGCAGAATATGGCTTTTTCACATGTGATGGCCTTATTTCTCCTTTTCCAAGGAAAACAGGTAGATAATCTATCAGTTACTCTGACTCTCCATTTTTCTTGAAGGACCCATGTCCAACACGGGCATGGAGAATGGAGAAACTTGGAAAACAAAAAGCATACTCGTGTCAAACACATACTCATATCCAATATTCACACATGCGTCCTACTAACTAGATATCCAGAAAAGAGATCAGTTGTTAATCTAAATGCGAACACAAAGTGCAGGCAAATTTGCACTTAATCTGTATGGAAGCTTCATAATCTATCATCTTAAAATGTTAACACCCCTGAGAAAACAATGATGGCCGGGTGGCCATAGCTTTCTCACCTGCTTCCTCCCTTCCCCTAGGTCCTGGATTCTAAACCTAGCAGGAGCACTCCCTTCCCCCCTCTCCCCTAGGTCCTGGGATTAATTCCCCGCAGGAGCAGTCCCCCTTCCTTTGTTAAAAAAAAATGTTACCACCCCGGTAATCCACTAATTAATACTGAAAGCAACCAAATCAAACATATCTAAGAAAACTTGCCTAAAAAGCACCAATAAAAACGGTGGTAGCAAATTCCATCCACAGCAACATTCTTAGCTCCAACACATTTCCACTCCAACAAATCAAGGAAAGAACCTTAAATGCTTGGCTAAATGAAAATACAATACCAGGAACAAATTTGTAAAATCCCTCTTTATTTTTTAACAATAAAGTTCTGAACCTCAAGTAACCAAACCATATCAAAAGAATAACTCAAGTGTAGTTCGGATTCAAAAAGAATAATTTATCACTGCCAAAAGGTATACTATCAGGTTTTGAAAGATCTACCAGGTAAAAAGATGATTCATAGGAACAATTTTAATGTAGTTTCAATCAACTATAAGTACAAGACATGCTCCATAGTGATGTTCTAGTCCAGCCAAGATGTATATCAACGTGAACTCCTTTTAGGGCCAAGCTCGAGCCACTCAACCAAAAAGATTTAATATTGCAATATCTATCATAATTTAATGTCATGCATGGTCCATAATGGTAAATATATAATAATAAAATAAGCCAGTTTTCTACTCCCAATGCCTTTCCTGTAACCACCATCCACACAAACTTACAAACATACCAAGCGAGCCATCCTCATCTCAGGATGATAAGCATTTAGAATATAGCATTAGCTAACTTTAACCCAATTAAATTCCCCCCAAAAATGGTTGCAACAACATAGCTGATGTTTCCTAGAACATTCTCATAATCAGTTTCTACAACATGAAAGGATGTGAAGAATAGACTTTTGAAAGCAGAAGCAGAACTAAGGTGGCATCAGAGACAAAGTTATCTCATTTTTAAGCACTAATTTGAAGCATTCATTACCCTTCACCAACATAACCAAATCCAGCAGATCAAAACTGGATTCAAATATGGATTCATTTTTTAGCTATTTAGATGATATTGGAACATTTAGCAAAAAAAAAAAACACCCACCAAAAGCAAGTTAAAATCATCACAAAATAAAGAGGGGAAACTCAAGAGTAACTTAAAACCGCCTAATTAAAGGAGGGAAAATAAACAGATTAAGCCAATTGATCCTGAAAAGCTGAACTCTGACGACAAAATGAAGTAAGCATCACCATAGAATTGAGAGAAGAAAGCTCCACCTCTACAACAACTTGCTGCTAGATAGGACTAAGATAATTAGCAAATCGACCTGTCATAAGCAAAAAGACAATTCATAGTTAAAGTCACAAAACATATAGTTATCCAACTAATATAACAATGAATTTATTATCTACCAAATGATTTGAAAATGATGACAGTATCTCAACAGTAATAGTATAAGCAAGTATCATCCCACCATTTTACCACTTTTTCTCTTCAAACAGCTAGTTATCTATCTATGAAAAGAAGAGCAAAGTTCTCATTTCTCTGGCCAGATTAGAAATTCAACACTTAATAAACCAATCAGGCCATATCTTCTACTCAAACAATAGATTTCAGATAGATCATAGATGCAAATAACATTATGCTAGATTACACTGCCCCTGTTATTGCCGAAGTGCTTATAAGATTAGCATCGGATTCTAAGACCGGTTGGCTAGATTTTAATAGTGTTCCACTTACAATCAGTGATAACCTGCTGGCTACTGCTGAGTTGCTTAAAGGGCAAAAGCACTGAAGCAAATACCCCCAACCAGCCCACAGGCACAAGCAAAATACAAAGAGCTCCGAAATAAAGCTAAACTCGGGTTCAAATCATGGAATTTTCAGCAATGAATGAGGTCCTTGAGGCATTTGGATAAGACTAGGACTAGCTAATCAAATCATGTTCTCTAAGCAGCCAAGAAGTGTATAAAGCATAGTGCCTAAACCAAAACAAATAGAGATACCTTCAGCACAACTGTTGGCATCACGGGGGAGCCTGGAAACAAGGCAAGCGGCTGCAACCGCACTGTGAACCGGTTGAAGAGTGCTCAGTTCTCGCCGAACCAACCTTTAAAGAAACCAAATCACTGAACATCGATATCATAAGGAGAAAAGAAGAAAACGCAATTAAATCTGTTAACAAAGAAGCATATAAAATAATGAAAAAAGAAGTGTACCGAGAAAGAGAGGGAGGAGAAATCCGGGTGGGACGAAGGGAAGAATTCGGAACTGAAAATGGAAGTCTTGTTGTCGCTGTAGCTGTTCTTAAGATTGGGCGAAGAAATGAAGATCTTGCTGCTGCAATTGGAGCTGCCATGCCTTTGATATTTTCAAAAGTGAAAACATCTGCAGAACCTGTGAATTAGCAGGCTACTCTGCTTGGTTTAACAGACTGGACCCGAGAGTTCAACCAAACAGGCCCACTTGATTCTAGTTGAGGGCCTAAATTCCAGAGGTTGGTACGGTTAAACAAAGATATCATATACATTAGTAGATTAATTCATATCGTATTTTAAGTGAATTTTATTCATTCACAACTCAAAATTTGAACTCTGGCCTAACTTCATCTCGCTACAGCAACTAGTTGTTGGTTATTTACTTATTTAGAGCATATTTTGATCTCAATTAAATATATATATATATATATATATATTTAATGGATGGTTAGAATTTAAGTTTTAAGTTCAGCGGTTAGGATTTATTATTTAAGGTTTAGAGTTAGAGATTTATATTTCAAATTTTAAAGTAAAATTATGTATGTTTGTGGACTATTTTTTATGTTGTCATTATATGGAATAATCTGGTGTGATACAAGGGTATCATATGTTCAACTTTCTTAGTCTTTTTTAATAAGGCACACACAACTGGTGCTCGAACCCAGGTCACCTGGATGAATTACATCATCCTTTACCACTAAGACAACAAAGGGTGAGCTAAACTATTATTATTTTAAATAGGGGTTAATATTTGATGCACATGTAGTCATTTTTCTCTCGCACAAACATGTGTAGTTTAATTCTAAAAACTAAAATTTAAATCTCTAATCTTAAAACCCTAAAACTTAAACCACAATTCTAACTATAAACCTTAATTTATAAACCTTACAACATAAATCCCACCCTTAAGGTTAGAATTCGAACTATGTTGTTATAAATGGAACAATTGGGTTGAAATGATCGCTCTAATAAATTTCTACAGTACTCGATATGAATTAATTAACTAATAAATTGAAACTATGGTTAAAAAAAATAGAGTATTATGAAGGTCTGTAGGGTTAATTTAGACCCAATCATTGTAAAAGAAATTATAGAGATTAAAATTGGTTGGAGTGAGTGGGAAGAAATAGTGTTTCCCGGAGCAGCAAAAGATGCAGGTATCGATCTCTTTTTCCTTTTTGTTGTAATCGGAATCAATTAGGCACTGTGGGTTGGGTGACCCATCGTCACATTTGTCTGTACAAATACATGTTGCATTTTTCACTTGGACCCTCCCACTATTATTATTATTCATCTCCTTTTCCTTTGCCTGCGTCGTTGTAATCCTAGTATAATGACAAATGTGGCATGGTAAAACGAAAATCGACCTTTCTCCCTAAGAAAATGTGATTATATATATATATATATATATATATATATATATATATATATGAGCAGGGCTGTCTCTGGCCAGGGTAATAGGGGCGCCCGCCCAAGGCTCATGCTCAAAAAATTAAAAGTATTTTTTTGGCAAGTAACATTTACAAGTGATGAGAAAATAATTCAAATAATATAATATCTGAATAAATTTTTAAGGCCTATTATTATATTTGGATTCTTTTGAGGGCTCACCGTCCTTTGAGTTATATATATATATATATATATATATATATATATAAAGCTAAAATATAGGTGTCCCACATTATAATTAGATTAATTTAGCAGTTTAAAACAAATTTTTTGAACACAAAGACCTATGAAACAATCAAACAAAAATAATTGTTGGTATTTGATTAGTCTAGGTACTAGTGGATTTTAGGGCTATAATTAAAATTTTAATAATAGTTTAATTTTTTATTTATTTAATAAGAATAAAAATTTCAAATACACTTATAAATAATATTTATATTGTATTTGTTCTTCTCATCTCATTTCTCATCTATATTTCATATTCCTTATCAGTGTTATTAAGAACATACTCTTATAATTCAATTTCCGCCCTAATACTTGTTATTAAGGTCCAGTTTTTCAATACATGTTATTAAGGGTCCATTTTTTAAAAAAAATTGTTATTACGAGCACACTCTTAAATTTTAATTTTTTAATATTTGTTATTAGGGGCCCATTTTTTCAATACTTGTTATTATGGATGTACTCTTAAAATTTATTTTTTAATACTTGTTATTAGGGGCAGAGATTTAAATAACAGTTTGTAACTGCAACATCAATTGTTATATAGCGTTAGAAACATTGTTTAAAACTGTGATATTTGTAACCGTTATGTCTACAATAGCATATGTTATTAAAAAATTCACAACTGCGATACTCGCAGTGACCACAATCGTGATAAATACAACGTGATCGAAAATGAGACTACAACTGTAATTTAAATCTCTGATTAAGGGTCCAATCTTTTTATTTGTCCTAGGGCCGCCAAAATCTCAAAAACGGGATTGTATATGAGTTATATTTTGATACGTAAGTTGGGTAAAAAGATACATAATTTGTGGGTGGATACAACTTGACTCGACTTGAAAAATTAAATTATTCGACTTGACTCGTTGCAAAAATATTTCACTCGTCTTGACTCGACTAGTAATTTTATAAATTCGACTCAACTCGGAAAAATTTCAAATAAAATTTGAGTTATAAAATAGATAATTGAATAACTCGAAATTTTTAGTAATTAGATCAATTTTCATGTTCAAATCGAGTCTCTCAATTATGCATGATATATATATACATATATAACATACGAAAAAAGTATAAAGAAATATGTGTGTGTATTGTATATTGTTAAATATAAAGAAATATGTGTGTGTATTGTATATGGTTATATAAAACCATTTAAATTGGGGCTAATTAGTACCAAAATATTACAAATGTTTACAATTATATTTAAACAGAAACTCGAACTCGAGTCGAAAAATTTTCAAATAAAATTCAAGTTATAAAATATGACTATTCATCTTGACTAACTCGAAATTTTTGACTCGACTCGATCGATTGTCCATCCCTAAACCCTTCACATTTAAAATATAAAACATAAATTCCTAACCCTAACACTCTAAACCCAAAATTTTAAACCATACGACCTAAACCCCTAAACCTTAAAATTTAGAAACTTTTCTTTTTAGATAAACAAATTAAAAAACTTGTATAAACTTTAGTTTATACAAGCATGCATATAAAGTATTTTCCATTATATATTTAGTTTTTTTATGAAGAGAATGGGTTAGAAAGGAAAGGATGCATAAATGAATGAATAAATGGAAGAGGTGAGATCACATGAAGAGGCGGTTTGGAACTCACCATCCATCCACTCTGGTTCTGATGATACCCATTCTTTAAATGCCCGGAAATAAGCACACCGTTTCCTTTTTACCTGAAAATGGGGAAGTAAAAATGTATATATTTTTTAAGGTTTGATTGATTCATATAATCAGTTTCTTTTTATGGTTTACTCAGAGATTAACTGTGTGCTGTAAATCTGCAGGTGTTGTATTTATGGTTCACCATGTAGCAATACATCCAACTCACCCTCATTCACTTCTCCAACTCGGCATTGGCACATATGGGACCTGCACTCCACACATTTGCTTTTATTTTTCTTCCCTTTGGCTCTGCGGTTGGATTTAAATTGCGGTTGTGGTCGCGTTTTCGGTCGTATTACGTTTATCGTGATTACGGACATAACGAATGCTATTGCGGTCACTGCAAATATCGCAATCGCGAAATGTTTTAATAATAGATGCTATCGCGGACTCAACATAGCGGGTATCACGTATTGAAATCTTTATATAACAGCCTCTCTAACAGTCCCGAGACTATATTTAATCCTTGGTTGCTTATGCAAATTGTCACCATTCCCAAATTTATGAATCAATCACTGTCTTCATTAACATACATATATCTATATGTTCTGGAAAAAAAATTCTAATGATTTTCGGTGGAGACTTTTTGCATTTCATCCTTTTCTTCGATATCTTGGTGTGTTTTTTTTTAATTTGATTTACTTCTTAAGTTGGAATGTATCAAATTAAGTTTGGATATATGTCTGTCCTTATCAAACAAATTGTTTTGTTGCTTAAAAATATTTTATATTTTAGATTCAAACTTAGATAAAAAAAAAATTTACGGTCACCAATAACAAGTTGGTTTAGTGGGATAAGACGTTAAATCTCTTAAAAAGTTAAAAATTCGAGTGTTAGTGTTGTTAATAGAACAATTGGGTTGGGAGAGGCGTCCCCATAATGACGAGCCTCTAAAGTATTTAATTCGGGTTAGTCAACCAATGAGTTAAATACCAGTAGTTAATCTAAAAAAACCAAAAAAAGAAATCAAGACTTCGAGTGTTAGCATTGTCGATCGGTACCATTATCGATGCAACATACAGAAAGTTGTGTGATCGAGCATACTTAAAAGATGAGGATGAATCTAAATACTCTATAGACAATAATCAGACAATTATAACCATTAATAACAATCAAAATAGTATAAGAATAACTTTCTACTTAAAACAATCAATTTAGATAACACTACCATTGAAAAAGTCCATTTGACCGGTTAACCAAATTGTTAATTTTTATTCCTTATATTTTTTTAAATTATAAATTTCAGACTTACTAAAAATACACGTTCCTTCTTTTAGAGTCTTTCTTTTTAGTCTCTTTAGGTAATCAAAATAAATAAAATAAAATAAAAGATATTGGTAGCTAAAATAATGTTGATCAAGTCAGTATAAACGGTGAAAGAATATGAGAAAAGATAACAAAGATTTTAAATAAAAAGAAGAAAAAAAAGAGTGAATGAAAGAAAAGGGTGAGATGGATGGGGTTGACAACAACTTAAGAGCATAAGCGGTGACAGATGACTAATAGAATATGATGATAATGTTGCAATTGTCATTGGTTAAGATAAACTCAAATATTATTGTCGCATACATAATTTTAGTATGTGAGTTTTTCAACAGAAATTTGTTACATACACAATGACTTGAACTTAAAATTTGTTTAAACAGTAACAAATTATTTTTCATTTGGACCAAGCCATTGATAATCAATAACAATTATTCTGATACTAAAATATAAATGTGTTTCAAACAAATAATTCAGTATCTATTTTGAACACTTTAAATTTGAAATTTGAATTCTTTCATTCAGTTCCGTTTCATCCATGACAGTGACACTGTATTAAGGTAACCAAAATGAAATAGTCTCCATATATAATTGTTCCTTCTCGTTACCCGCAGTCTAGCAACACAATTTTTCGTGTACAAAAAATAAAAATTTTGAGAAAACAATAATGGTCAGGTGACAAGAGCTTTTTCACATGTTCGTCACTTCCTTCAGATTTTGGGTTTTAAACCCAACAGAAATATTCTCTTTCTCTATCTCTTATAAGTTCTAAGATTAATTCCAAACAGAACAATTTCTTTCTTTGTTAAAAAAATAATAAAAATTTTATATTTTGATACACAAATAATTTTTTTATTACCCACATTCTAACAACACAAATCTTCAAGTTTAGTAAAAAACGCACAAATCTTCGTGTGTAAAAAAATAAAAGTTTTGAGAAAATAATGATGGCCGGGTGACCAGAGCTTTCTCACATGCTTCTTTCCTTCCTTTAGGTTATGAGTTCTAAACTCAACGAAAATACTCTTTTTTCCTCTCTCTTCTAGGTCCTAAGATTAATTTCAAATTGAACAGTCTTTGTAACACCCCTTCCCGGCCTGGTAGTGAACCAAAGCGCGTTACTGAACAACAGAACGGTGAACAAAGCGATAAATTCTAATAAGAATTCTTTAAGGATAAATGGATTAATACGTACACTCGGTAACGCTCTCCGACCCAGATCTCTACCAGGCCGGGAAGGGGGTGTTACAGTCTTATTCTTTTGTTAAAAAAATAATAAAAGTTTTATATTTTGATACATAAATAATGTAAAAATATTATATAATTATTTTTTAAAATCTAAAATTTAAAATTTTAAACTAAACCTTAAACCTCAAACTTAAACTCTAAATCAAAAACCCTAAATTTAAGAAGTGATTGGGTAAATTTTAATTTATACAACTTGTGTTGTGTATCATTTATACAATTCTTTTAGGGTATTTATTCTATACATTGGCAGTAGAAACTAAAAATTTTTACGAGTGTTTTAGCTTTAGGGTTTAGAGTGTATAATTTAAGTGTAGGGGTTTAGAATTTAGGGATATTGATTAAAATCTAGTGTTTAGGGTTAGAATTTAAGATTTATAGGTTAAAACTAAAATCCTCACCACATCACGTTAAGAACTAAACCCTAACCTCTAAATCCTAAATTCTAACCATAAAATTAGAGCTGACAAACTTGGCTCGAAACCCGAGAACCGAACTGAGACTCAAAATTGACCCGAACATGATGACCCGAAATTTGACCCAAAACTAAACCGACTTTTAGTTGAACCGAAATAGACTTGAGCCGAATAGACCCAAACTGAAGACAACCTGAAATAGATAAAAGATATTAATATATATAAAGAAAGATGAGATATGAACAACCGCACAACTCACCAAAAAGTCAAATATATTGGCTTTATAAAGCCATATGTAGGGTGTAAAATATCGACCAACCTAAAAACTTGATTAAAACTGACTGATCACCCATTGATCCGAAATTGACCCGAACTGAAATGACCCGAAGCACAATAAAACCTAGATTATAACTACTATCTCTAAATTCTAAACCTCTATATAAAATCTAGATTATAACTACCATCTCTAAATTCTAAACCTTTACACCTAAACCCACACCCTAAATTAAATTCTTAAACTCTAAAACTGAAACGTTTATTAAAATTTTTAATTTCCACTATTGACTATAAATTTTATTTTATTACATTATTATCCCAAAAATAAATGCAAAGTAACCACACTCATATATGATATGTCCTTACAAATAAAATTACGTCAATATTTGTTTTCGTCAATTTAATTTGTTTATTTCATAAATTCTTTGACAATATGTATCTTTTTTACATTTTTAATGCATTTAAGATATATATATATATACTTTCAAAAAAAAGATATATATATATATATAATATTATGCTTAAAAATTTTATAATATTGTAAAATATATAATCAAAATATTATTCTGATATTATAATATATCTTTAATATTTAATTTATTTAACTAATCTAAATGGAAAAAAAAAAACTAAGCAGTTCGCTACAAGCCTACTGGCTACAAACAGTCCCCTTCCCATACCCTCACTCACTTACTCAACTCACTCACTCTCTCGCTCTCACAGTTGGCCTTTTATTATTATATCTCCTTTCCTCTATTTGTACTAAAATGTCTGAACTCAGCTCATTTCTTCCTCTTATTATCTCTTCTTCTTCTTCTTCTCTCTAAAGGTCCATCTTTTTCCAGGCACCCTAAAAGAATCACTGCTTTCTTCCTTTCTTTTCAAAACCCAGATCTGTAATATTCATCTCCAACCTCAAAAAGCTATGACCCACTAACAGATTCCGCCCTTTTCTCTTTTCTAATGTCGTCTTCTGACCCCAAACCCCGCCCCAAACCTCCCACTTTGCCTCCACCTCCCGATGCGCCTCCCGTTCCGCCCTCTTCTTGGGCTAAACGAACTGGGTTTAAGCCCAAGTTCTCAGGGGAAGCAAATGCCAGTGACTCCGGTCAAATAGCGTTGCCTCCCAGGGCTAGAGAGAACAATAAGCAGCCTGATCTCGAAGCGGGTCGGGCTAGGCCAGCACCACCGGCGGTGAATGGGGAGCAGCAACCGGCGGAGAAGAAGAGGAGGGAGGATGATGGGGCGAATAAAGGGAGTTCCGCTTCCGCTGCTAACGGGCATACAGTTAATAATGCGGCGGCGCCACAGCCACAGCCACAGCCACAACAGCCGACTAGGAGGCCTTCTAGGAATGAGGAAGTGGTGGATGTGTTGCCGCCGAATGTGGATGACGAAGGATTCGTGGGAAGGCACTCACATATGAAATATGAGCTTCGAGATACTCCTGGTCTTGGTAATTTTCACTGCTGTTTTTCATTTCTCTATTTTTATTTTCATTTTTCTGAAGTTTGTTGAGAATGAAAGAATTTTCCTCATCGTTTTAGTCAAATGGGTATTTATGATTCTTTATACGACCGTGGTTTGTTTGTTGGTGTTTGCCACACTATCTGAAAGTAAAAGATGCTTTTTTTATATAAAAATATCTTTTTTAAGCCTTTGTGGTTTTCTTGCACACACAATTATATTTTTCTGAATTGACAACTGAAGTGGGTATGCTTGATTTTCATTTCCGGAATATTATATGCTTTTTTATTTATTTTTCTAGTCTGGGGGTTAAAAACTGAGTGATTTAACCATTTTGGGTGTTTCCAATCTGCTCTGCACTTTGTTTAATGTTGTTGATGAAAATTTTGATAATTTTGATGTATCATTGCTTGTAAAAATGTGATGATGAGGCTTATGGTTTGGTGCCAAACTAACAATTTTTGCTATTTATTTATGTTCATTTGGAATGAGTAAGAATATTTCGTGATTGGCTTGTATATTGATGACAATTAGATTCTATTAGAACTTTAAAATAATGTGATTTTTGGTGATTTGAGAATAATTATGTTTCGACTGTTTCTTTTTCCTTTTCAGTTCCTATTGGTCTTTACGGGTTCCAGCATTATCTTTCAATGTTGGGTTCATTGATTCTTATCCCGCTCGTTATAGTTCCGGCAATGGGTGGCACTTATGTGGGTGGTTAAATTATGTTTCATTTCAATTTGAAGCACATACATTTGGGAATGTAGATTGTGGACTGCTTGATCTGATTGGATTTAGTGGTTGTAGGAGGATACTGCAAATGTGGTGTCGACAGTGCTCTTTGTGTCTGGAGTGACCACACTATTGCATTCATTCTTTGGGTCACGGTTGCCTCTGATACAAGGTTCATCATTTGTTTTCCTGGCTCCTGCATTAGCAATAATCAACTCTCCAGAGTTCCGAGGACTAAATGGAAATGTATGCTTCTATTTTCTGGTCATAGTCTCATAGATATGTTAGTAAATATGTTATTTTTCATTTATCCACCATTTCAGTAAGTATTTATTGTATGTAGCTGCAGAAATTCTAAATTATTTGATTAATAGATATTATCATTTCATGTATTCAACTGTTTTTTTTTTCTATTAGGATATACATACATGATATTGCCATGCGAAGTAGGATTGTAGTTTACAACTCTACAGCTAAATAATGTAGCAATAAAAGGAATTTACACAAATTAAGGAGTATGGCTGCTGAAATTTAACACTGTATATTGAGAATTTCTGGTGGAAATGATTAACGAGAACGTGTAGGGCATACAATTTCAATGTTGGAAATCAGAGTTAGATTTCGAACCTGGGTTTTGAGGTTTATACTTTGTGAGTAACTTCAATAATTGGGATAGAAGATTTAATTCGAATGATATCACCTCAGGCATTGCTGTTTTCTAACCAAACAGCATGTTGTCTAAAATATTATGATTTTCTGGATACTTCTACTGTTAATATTCTTTAGGGATTGAATTTATTTGTAGTTTACTGACTAATAAACATGGGATACCAAGCTGCATATTGATGATATGTCCTGGATATGAACACCCTTCTTAATCTGTACTTGACTGACATGGCACTGGCAAATTGATGCAATCAATTATTTGATCCAGTTATGTGCAACTCTTTTGTTTCTGTAAAGGGATGAAACCACTGCTTCTCTAGTGTCGTCGTTGTTTCGGACAAGTTAACTTTAATTTTTAAATGCTATGTAGAAATGAATAATGTTGGCCACAAATTGTTAATTACTGGCTTGGTGATACAATGCAAGAACACAAAAAATCTTTAATATGAAAGCTTAATCTCTGTCCCGTCTCTCTCTCTCTCTCTGACATGGAAGTAAGTCCTGTGATACTACTTGAATTGTTTTCTACATGAATACTTCCTTTTCCGTTATTTAAATTTCATTTTATGGGATGAGAAATTTGAGTTTCTTAACATCTACAGTGTTGACTCATTTCAACTTGGCAGAACTTCAAGCATATCATGAAGGAGTTGCAAGGGGCAATTATCATAGCTTCAGCTTTTCAAGCATTACTTGGATATAGCGGACTGATGTCATTATTGTTGAGGTATATTTCATTTGATATTCTTCAAAGTCAAATTCACCTCTACATTATTATCAGTCCTTTACTGTAGAGAATTGCGAATGCTAATTGCATAGAGTAGCTATGACCGACCATGAGTGTTATAACTTATTACTTATAATATCAACAGTTAAGGGTTCTATAGTAAAAATTTGTATTGAGAAGGATTAATGTAGAATGCCTCTCCATAAGGGCTTTGATATTTAGGTTCTTTTATTATTATTATTATTTTAATTTTGAATTATTTATCCAATTTTCCCTTTTTTTTTCTCTTTTGAAAACTTTTAAAGGAGTTTTCCTTTTTTGATATTTTCACATTGATGACTAGGATATTTTTCCATGCCATATCTTTGGGGTGCTATTCTAAGGCCAAAGTCCTTGATGGAATGAATGTTAGGTGTTTAGTTGCAAAATGTAACTTTTTAGATTTCAAGCTGACAGAATATAGGGGCCAACTTTGTATTTAACCCTTTTTTATATGATTTTTCTTTGATAAATCTCAAATGTCGACATAAAAGTTGACAATGAGGTCCTACTATCAAATTTATATAATGTTAATGACAGCCCTTGGTAAAATACTTCCTAACAATTATCTGTATTTATTCTTTGGGTTTGAACATATAAATGGTTGAAACGAAAACCCAGTAACCTAGCGCTTTTAAAAGTGGGTAGAGTTTGGTTCTTGGTTCATGTCAATAATCGCAACCCTTTACTTGTTTCAATATTCATTTACTCAAATCAACTTTGTTTTGATTCTGAAATGGTGGTGTTAGCTTCTCCAAAGCAGACAGTTTAATAGCTACCCTCCTCCTCTATTCCAAGGTCTGCAACTATGAAGTGGCGTTGAGCTACTTTCTCAAGGCTACAAATATGATGCATCAACAGAAAACATAATGCAAACCTGGTTCTGAAGCGGCTTATATTGTAACTTTTTCGCAAAAAAATCAGATAACCTTCTCTAAACATCACATCAAACGATTTATATTAATTTAGCTGTTTGATCATACTGTACTAATTCTGCATGCACTAAAATCTGCCCATTGAGTGGTAAGTATAAGCCAAGTTCATTTGTGTTTCGTTTTTCAGGTTAATCAATCCAGTAGTTGTTGCACCTACCATTGCAGCTGTTGGACTTTCTTTTTTTAGTTACGGTTTCCCACTAGTGGGGAATTGTCTTGAGATTGGTATCATGCAGATATTGTTGGTTATTATATTTTCTCTTGTAAGTTTCTGAAGCTCATTGTACTTTTTTTTAAAAGAGTTTTGTTCCTTTCTAATTACTGTCGATCACTTTATTGCTGACTGAATGCCTAAATAATTACAATCTGGACATTTCTTTGTTACTTATTTGTGAGATAAAAAAAACATCTGAAAATGTCTTATTTTTGCAGTATCTTCGTAAGGTATCTGTTCTCGGCCATCGCATATTTCTAATCTATGCTGTAAGTTTTGCAACATCATCATTCCGCACACTGTTTTAGCTTTTGGTATGCATTTTTAATGCATTGGCACATGTGTTTTCTGACCATAATATGGATATTTTCCTAACTGCCAGGTCCCGTTGGGCCTTGTAATCACATGGGGAGTTGCTTTGCTTCTCACTGAAGCAGGAGCCTATAGCTATAAAGGCTGTGATGCCAATATACCTGCCTCAAATATAATATCTGAGCATTGCAGAAAACATGTCACGAGGATGAAACATTGTCGGGTTGATATATCTCATGCATTCAAATCTTCCCCATGGTTTAGGTTTCCTTATCCATTACAATGGGGAACTCCTGTCTTCCACTGGAAAATGGCCATTGTCATGTGTGTGGCTTCAATAATTGCCTCGGTAGATTCGGTTAGTTTCCTATCGTCTATAACATTGATACATCTACTGTAGGTTCATAAATTTGTTGCAATTGGAACTCATGTCATAAATTCTAATTCTTTTTCCATGAGTTGCATCTGCACTACTGCGGACGATTCATGGTATATGTTGTGGGTTTAACATTGGTTACCTGGTTTTGAAAGATCCTGAAATTTCTAAGCAGATAAAAGTGCTAAAAGATTTTTGGTTCAGACCTACTAAGAGATGGATTTAAAAAAAAAAAAATCTCCCTTTACCATGGTGCTGGAAATTGAACAGTCTAAAACATATTCTAAGAGTGAATTCTTTTTGAGATCTATCTGAATTGTGTTGTGATCTATATCTAGTGTTAAGATGGTAAAATAAAAGGGCAGAGAATTTAGGTATTGAAATGTTCATGAGGGAATAACAAATTGTTGTAATCATTCATCTGTTGATTGAGATGTCAGTTCCCTGTTATCCCACGAAGTGCTTATCTATGAGTATAGGTTCTTATTTTAACACCTAATGAGCATTTTTGTTATATTCCTTTTAGTGTGCGTTATGTTCGGGTAATGTAAGATTATGCCCATATAATAAGATTTCGGTAAGGTTCCCAATAGTTGACACTGTTTAGGAATATAAGGGGCAATTTCATTACCTCCTATTTCGTAATGTTATATTCCCATGAGAATGATAATTTTTGGACAATTTTATCTCCCAGGTTTATAGCCTTCGTCAACTTAATCCTTTAAACCAAATAAAATACTAAATACAAAAATTGGATTATGAACATATTCATGCATAAAATATATTGGTATATTTATATTAATTATATTAATAGAAGGCACACTTGTTTTTAAACATTATTTAATATATTAATAATATGTTAAATGTAACATTAGGCAGAGTCTAATGGAAAGTGCTCTATGAACTTTCATATCAATATCTTCCAATTTAATGCTGAAGACTAAACTTGTTAAAAAACTATCACGAGGATAATATAGTAAAATGTGTTTTTAGTTAATCTTACATTCCAACTATATGAACCAAACAAGTAATGTAACATACCCAATAATGTGTAAGTTTGTGGATGATAAAATTATCCATTCTATCGTATTCGTGCATGTTTATCTTTACGCCTTCATATTTTGTGTAGTTCTTGAAATGCCTTAGTGTAGACCTAGTGCCCCTATTAGCCAAACTGACTACATGTGGGGACCATCGTACCATAAAAGAATTCAGGACCTCAAGTTGCAAAAGATTGAACTATGGAAACACAAGCATCGTTTGGAAGCTTGTAGATGATTGAATTACCAAAAACTAGCATATTCTTGCATGTATCCCTGGAGTCGAACTGGTTCCTGTATTAACTAAACTGACTTGCATCTAGTGGCTTTAAAGCATAAAGAAGTTCTTGTCTACCTCAAGTTGCAATAGATTAAATTATTTCCCCCAGGTTTTGTAGAAGGATGTGTACTTTATATGATTTCAGCCTTTACTCATCTTTGTTTCCATTTTGTTGTTTGAAGTTGCTTATATGACCCTGATATTGCTGAATTTCTTAGGTTGGTTCATACCATGCATCATCATTGCTGGTGTCGTCCAGACCTCCAACTCCCGGTGTTGTTAGCAGAGGAATAGGTCTTGAGGGTCTATCCAGTATATTAGCTGGTCTCTGGGGTACCGGAACAGGATCCACAACACTTACGGAAAATGTGCATACAATTGCAGTGACTAAGATGGGAAGCCGCAGGGCTGTTGAATTGGGTGCATGTGTTTTGATAGTATTATCCCTTGTAGGTATGTTTTAATCATGTTACCTTCTGAACTTTGAAGATTGTTTCCTGAGCTAAAACTTGTAATAACCTTGATAATCTATTAAAGCTGATGATATGTCCTTGTTTGCGTAGATCAAATAGTTAAGAGAATTCAAATTAACTTTTAAGACTGCTCTGAAGATTCTATTCTGGTTTATATTGATACTTTTAGAATAAAACCCAAGAACATAACAATAGGAAATCGTCTGGCTTAACTTCACAATGACAGACTTAACTCAGCCATTAACAGTCTGGCTTTGTATTCTTGGTGGATAATGTAAGGGGAAGGTGAAGGAAATCGTCACGTGTGAGAGGTGAAATGTGAGCCTCTCTTAGACCAATAGGCCCTGAGCTGATATACATTGGTTTAGCTAAAATTTGGAATTCTATATGCAAGGGTCTGAGGATTGAGGTTAGGGACTATGAACTTGATGTATCTTTTTTTCCCTGTAATTATTTTTCTGCCATAATACAGGTAAAGTTGGAGGGTTCATTGCTTCAATTCCTAAAGTCATGATTGCTGCTCTCCTGTGCTTCATGTGGGCGATGCTTGCGGCGTTGGGTTTGTCAAATCTGCGTTATAGTGAGGCTGGAAGCTCTCGGAATATCATAATAGTTGGATTATCTTTATTTTCTTCCCTCTCCATTCCAGCTTACTTTCAACAATATGGCATCTCTCCAAATTCCAACTTGTCTGTTCCAAGTTATTTTCAGCCATATATCGCGACATCACATGGACCTTTCCGAACTAAATATGAAGGGGTATGCTTCTTTTTAACTTTGTTCGACTGTGAATTTGGCATTTGCATTTTCTCAGTTTTATGTACTTATTGGTGAAAAAACAGAAAGCCGGGAAACGAAAATTGAGGCCTCTGCATTTCTTCTCTCAGTCTTTGTACTGTATTCATTAATCTTTCTTTGCAGGTAAATTATGTTATGAATACATTGCTATCATTAAACATGGTAATAGCCTTCATTGTGGCCGTTATACTCGACAACACTGTACCTGGAAGCCGGCAAGAACGCGGAGTCTACGTATGGTCCGAATCTGAGGCTGCAAGAAGGGAACCAGCAGTTGTCAAAGACTACGGGTTGCCTTTCCGGGTCGGTCGGATTTTCAGATGGGTAAAATGGGTTGGTCTTTGAGAATTGTTTTTTTCTTTGCCGAGGGCGGCATGCCGGCATGTAAGCCTATGATCATGACATGGTCCAAGTTCTTGGGGATGACTGCTCATATTGGTAAGTAAATAGATGTCTGAACTCTTCCTTTTTTTCCCTCACACGATGGAACTGTTTCTTGGGATATAGAGATTTAAGTTATTTTGTGTACATTGGAAAAGATCCAGAGGGATCAAGTTGTGTTGTAATCTTAGAATTATTTTAAAAAAAAACCCATTGTATCTAATTTTTGTTTGTCGCTGAAATTGCCCTTTCGGACAGTTTCACTTTTGCTCAAGACTTGTTCGGTTAATCTCTTCTTACTTTTTGGTATTTTGTAGATCCCGTTATTATTATCATTTGGTAACATATATGTTTTACTGTTCATGTTCAGGGTGTAAGAATGTATCAATAATTTTATATATACTTGATGGGACACATACTCAAGTCAACCTGTGACCCAAAGATTGACTGGAATCGAAAATGGTCTATCTGATATTGACTTGAACTAAAAATCGATCGATCTGATATTGATCTGACATGAAAAATCATTTAATTCGATATTGACCCGAATTGAAAATCAATTACTTTGATATTAATCCAACTTAAAAAATCAATCGATCCGATATTGACCCGACCTTAAAATCAACTGATTTGATATTGGTTCGACTCAACGATTTGAAATAACATAGAGTCGAACTAAATCTGAATCGAACCTGAACTAAAATCAACTCGATATGAAATAATTCAACCCAATTACCACCTCTAAAATTAAACATTGACTACAAGTTTTAAAGTTACTTCATGTTAGGACGATGATCAAACTTTCATCATTAATTAAACTATAAAAACCACTAGTAAATATTAATTTAAGATTAAACCGATCAAACCGATTTTACTAATTGATTTTAAAACAGAAATTTAATCGATTCAACCTCTAATCCGATTATTACACGATTAACTCAAATCCTTCTTTCAATACTCCAAGTGAACAATTCCCAGTAGATTTTTTTATATATAAAATAAACATTTTGCCTGCACAGAATCCAATTTCGACAATGGGTTTCATTCATAAATAACAATTACTACTGTAAATAATGAAAAGATTGAAATCTTCCAAAAACACTTAAAAAAGAAGAAAAAAGAAGAAGAAATCTTCCAAAAGAGAAGCATATAATCATCATTTTGAAGTAATAAAAATTAGGCATGATTAATAAAGGCCAAAACAAAGAAAAGCACAATCTGACAAAGCACTAATAAAATAAAGTGTTTCCTCAGTCCCCAACCATTGTTAGTGGAAACATGAACCATTGTGTTAAACAAAGTTTGGACCATCTTTTTTTCCCATGCAAATAAATTCCATAGATTAAAAAGAAAAGGAAAAATAATGAGTGTAATCATGTTTTCCACTTGGCAAAATAAATACATGTGGTGGTGGGCAACAACTGTGAGCATCTCCAAAAGGTTGACTTTGGTGACACTGTTAAGTGTTAAGCATTAATATTACCATCGATTTTGGCAGAGTTCTTGGATTTTGCTTGGACCAGCATCATTGTGGCAGACAGTGACTAAAGCCTCTTAAAAGTCTTACCCTCTTTCTCTCCACACTCATCATAATACCCAAGCATGGAGTCATGATTGTAGTTTTTTTTAAGTTCGAATAACTCAAAAAATTTAATAAATAATTAATTAATTTTTGAGTTTAAGTCGAGTTTCTCAATTGTGTTCGTTATATTATGTATATCATATATGGATATAAAAAGTCGTTTAAATTTAAATCAATTTATATTATAATATTATAAATAATTATAATTAAATTTGTATAGAAACTCAAAAATTCGACTCGATTCATGCAGGTTGGCCACCATAGCACATGCATGTTGTCTAATTGTGTTCTTAGCTTTGTTTTTGATTCCTTATGGCTTTAGTTATCTTGGTTTTTCTCTTAGGTTTTTAGTTTTTTAACCCCCATCTTTTAATACAATCATGGATACTCTTTTCCTCCACTTAGGTTTAGGGAGGTTTTTAACGAGCCCATGTGCGTATCCTTATTTTTACCAAAAAAGTTCAACTCGACTCAGATTTTATAAACTCGTCTCGATTCGGAAAAAAATCAAATAGAGTTTAAATTGTAAAATAAGACTCGTAAGCTCAACTAACTCGAAACTTTTTTATTCAACTCGACTCGGTCGAACTCTTAACCCTAGTTAGTTTAGGCATAAATAAAATTTTAGGGTTAATAGAAATAAAATTTTAAGTGCGCGGAAACACTTAAATAGACAACTAACATAAAAAAAAAAAAAATCAAATTTTAAGATAAATACTTACCTACCTTGAGTTAGAAGTGCATCCGCCGCTATCTATAATATATATCTATCCAACGTCTCCACCATTGCCATTCAACACTCTCTCAAAAGAAAAGAAAAGAAAAAAACACTCTAGTTTTCTATGTGTCGAAGTGTGTCTAAAGTTGAAACTAAAGCATGAAGCCAAGCTTTGTTTTTACTCTTCTTCTGATCTTCTTTATAATCCTCATTTCCTCTTCCCATGTATCGTCTCGTTTCTCGGGAAACAAACAAGGTGAGTTTCTTCTTTTCTTATCCACCTTCCTCCTTTACCAATCATGTATACGACTTAAAGTTTTAGCATCTTCTGCAGGAGAAGAAGTGGTAGAGCTTACTCAAATTACAGATTTGGAGGACATTGAACTAATGAATGTAAGCTTAAGCTGCACCTTTTTCATCAACTTCATTTCTATTTTATAATGAATATAAATCTTTTTGCCTTTTTTCGGTGTTCCTATTTATACCCCTATACTAAGAATAATAGATTTATGATTAGGCTTTAGGATTAAGGTTTAGGAAACGTGGGATAAGGTATATTTTTTTGTTTAAATTTTAAGGTTTAGGATTTAGGGTTAGTTTTAACATCGAAAAGAGGCAGATGATTTTTGTTCGATCACATGCTAATTAGTGTTTTTTCTTTTTCAATTCTTTGCAGAAACTAATGGGGATGGAAGCTTGTGATGCAGGAGATGATGGATGCTTGAAGAGAAGAATAATCTCAGAGGCTCACTTGGATTACATTTACACCCAGCACCATAAGCCTTGAGATTTGCTATTTAAACCACTTGATTCCAAGTAATTCCCCTTATATATGTTTGATTTTATTCTATTAAGTTCTTGTTGTCCTTCATAGTAGCAGTGGAATGGTTTTTTGTTTTTTGTTTTATTAAAAAAAGGTTGATAATCCTATATGTTAGCTGATTAATGTTGTTGGACGCTAGAAATCCATTGATTTATTGTTTTTTATTAGTCTCTTTCACAAAAAATAGTACAATAAACTTTTTAAAAAAACAAAAATTCTAAATATTTATATAAATTATAAAAAAGTTAAAGAAATTTGTAATTCTTAAAAGTCTATAAAAAAAGGTTGGATTAAGAAATAAATTCAGAGCTTCAAACGAATAACTTATTAAATCTTAAGTATCATTTTTTTTCTTTAAAAACCTTCAATTATATAGTTTTAAATTTATGTCTTTTTCTTGAAATTTAGTCGTATTGTTTTGACCTATTTTTTAAATTTAATTCAAACAATTTTATTTGATTCGAAAAAATTGGAATTAAGTTAAGATGATAAAGTATGATTCGTTAACTCAACTAACTCGAAGTTTTTTCAATTGATTCGACTCGATTTGATTGAATACTCACCTTTACATATAGGTATATGTTTGATAATTTTTAGAATTATTTTGTATAATTGTAAAATTATGTTACTAAATGTTTATGAAATCAATGCCTTATCGATCATATATGAAAAAAAATCGAAGACATAGATTAACATAACTTTAGACTAACAACTAAAGTTAAAAGTCTAATTCTTATGCTCAAAAAAAGTTTAATTCTTGTAACAAGTTTTAAGAAAAAATGTTAAATCTGGCTAATTTAACCAATATACCTATTATATTAATTATTTATTGAAATACTCCCACCAAAAATTATTTATAGAAATATCCCTGTATCAGACACATAGGACAAAAGCGCACAACGTCAATTAGTTAGATGCACTTTCAGCTTACATGGAATTCCACACGAAAAGCACGCCTAGTTAGAATCTTCACCAAAAGCATGACAAATTAATCATGTTTTAGACGAAAAATGAAAAAAAATAAACTATTACTAGAATTTAACTCTATGAATTGTAGAAAATAATATTGACATTAGTTTATTTACGTATAATTAGAGTGTGAGTCTTTGTTTATTATCAATGTAAGATTCATGAGGTAAAGAGTTTGCTCTAAATTTTTTGATATGATATTTTTTTAACCTATAAATTTCATATTGATAATAAACAAAGACTAACAGTCTAACTAAGCATATATGAACTAATCTCAATATTATTTTTACAATTCATGGAGTTAAATCTAAAAAAGTTGGTTTATAATTCATTTTTTTTTCATTTTTGTCCTTCAAAATAGAAGACGTGAAGTGAATTCTTAATAGTTTAAATTTTTCATTTTCTCCCTTTAGTAGATAGAAGATGTGGTTGATATGGTACACTTCTCAAAAAGTACGGTTAATGTGATGTGTTTTCGTCATGTGTAAAAAATGGAGTATTTTGATAAATAATTTTTGAGGGTGTTATTTCAATAAATAAATAATATAAAAGGTATATTGGGGTGAATTTTTCATTAAATCTTTACGAACTCCCACCCCTCATAGGTGTTTTACTCACCGAATTGAGTAAAGAAAGGAGAGAAATAATGTCCATCTTCATGATGCATTCAAGGAGCCATTGAAGAACATTCAAACTTCTAGAGTGAGAAAGCATAGGAAATTATTTCATTGACTATCTCATTAAGTTATATAAACTTATTCATTGTTTATTTAACCGTCTAATATTTGTATTTAATTGTTTTGGTAGCTCGAGATTATATTTTCAAGGGTCACAAGCTCTCTTTTGTGTAATATATGTATTTGACTATCTGTATTTTGTACATGAACTCAGTAGACTCTGTGACATGTTAATTGTATCCGAGATTAACTTGCATGTTCAAGGGTTTAATATCACAATATAAAGATCATTAGCATTTTCATATAAGCATAGCTTTAACATAGCATTTGTCACATTTCACAGTAGCTCATATTTCACTTTTCATTCAATTATAGTTTATGTTTTCGAAACATAACTTATTATAATTGATATGTCGGAAATCATACTAAAACTTATCTTATCAATAAAATTTTTATTTATTAGAGGTGTTTATATTTGGGTACCCGAGATTTTTTAGTACTAAAAACTCAACTTATGACCCGCCCAAAAGAATCGGGTAGCCGCAAGTCAGTTACCCGATTCACTTTTTATTTATTTTTAAATCTAATTTTTTAAATAATGACACATGAAACAAATAAAATTTAAAATTTTATAATACATAATTCAAACACACAAAGCTAGTTATTTCAAGTTAGTTTTAAGGGAGAATTATTTTGATATATATATATATATATATATATATATATATATTAAAAAAATTCACCAAAAAGGTATTAAAAATATTAATCTCAATCTTAATTTTTCCTATCTCATATTGATAAATTAATATAAATATTTTAAAAAAAATTAAAACTTAAAAGTACATAATACAAGGATAAAAAGAATTTAAAAAATTAAATTTACTTTAAAAATAAAAAGAATAAGGAACTTAAAATAAAAAAAATATTTTATTTTGATAAGTAATGAAATTTTTATGCCACCAGCAGCAAAGGTTCCTCTTCTAAAGAACGCAAAGATGGAATCAAATCAAACAGTGGAAGTCTTGGAGTTTCTGTCGACAATGATCATTCTAAGGATTCTTCTCTAAATGGCAATAATGGTAAACCTTGTGTCCTGAGGGCAAAGGTAAATATTTATTATTTTTTGGGACATGAGTTCGAGCACCAGTAATACATGTTGTGTGTACTATTTTTGAAAAGATTACAAAACTAAACAAATGCTACTCTTACATCACACACGTATAATTAAATATATATATATATAATTATTGGATCGTATCGGGTACCCGATTAGCATCTATATGCTCCAAGTGAGCCAACCACAATTATTAAATATAACAATTCACACAATATTACACTATTGACTACACTCACCTAATCTAAGCTATCGTACATTTCGGATAACAATTCCTGAACCTTAACTTTTCCTTTTCGATTTCTAAATTTCCTCTACCAAATCTTGATCTAAAAGGAACTAACTGGGAATCCCCAAACACAAATCATTGTAATCAAGAACCGAGTAAACCTTAAGGTTTTACTTGGTATGAAGGATGAAAACGTGGAAGGATGAAAAATTGTTAATCAAATGGTGAAGATTTATAATCACCTTTTTTATTTTGAATTTAACTATTTGATTAACAAATTTTCTAAATTCATATCAAGCAAAGCCTAATTTACATGAAACCCTAAATTAAAAGGGTTAAGTATTTCACTTGTACTTGGGGAAGAAATAGGGAAAAATTATCAAATGGTGACCTCAAATTTGGATTTGACTAATCCTAAACTAAGAATCTCTCATTTAAGGTTTAGGTATCAAAGAGATTTTTGCTTGAAAATTAAAGGGAGCTATATGAAATTGAAGCTTGTGGCAAGTACTCTTCAAATCAAAGCTTGGATTTAATTTTGATAGCTATATTTCACGAAATGAAACTCGGAAGGTTTAGAGTCCTAAGAATGCACTCAACAATGGTGAAAAGGAATATGCAGAAGAAAATGAAAGGCTTTCTCTTTCCTCACTTTGCCAAAACGTGGGTTTCCCAACAAATTAGCTTAATTTACATTAAATTTTAACATCTTTATTTACTTGCACATCAAGATACTTTCTTCTTGTTTCTTGCACTTTAATCCTTTTAACTTAGACCCATAAGTTTAGTCCTTATTCATACAAAATTTAATCTAAACATGATTTAATGAACCATAGGCTTAAATTGATCATCAAAAAGTGTTTTTTCGGTTACTGCTAGTTAAAAAATTCTAGACTGATATTCGAGGTGTTACAATTATCAATACTGCTTTTAAATAAGTATCGATGTTGTTTCTAGTATCAATATTATTTGGAATGTTGGATTAATTGAATGGTTTTTTAGTACTGATACTCATAATAAGTTCCGATAAAGTTAAATCCGTTTTAAAACATCAACGTGATATTTATTGCTCACTGTCTAGGACTGAAAATTAAGATGCTGGTTTTATTCCTTTTTTACTTTTAAATTCTATTAAAAAATGAATATGCAATATTTAAATCTTTACAAAATCAACAATAAAAAAATTAGAGTATAAATCTTGACCAACATACAACTTAAACCCTACCCCCGCTTCTCCTATTACAATCCAGCTTTTTTTTCTTAGTTCTTAATTCATCGGCGGTAGCGTCGGATTTAATGTAAGTTATCATCGTTTGTAGTTCCTTTTCTTCTTATTTTTTATATGCATCGAAGCATATTTTTTTCTGCTTTGTGACACACTTTTTCTCTGCTTTGTGGCACAGTTATCGTCTACCGTTGTGATAGATTTACGTTCGTGGAACATTTTTCACGACGTTCAGCCCTAATTTGCGGATTGTCGGGGGTCTTCAGTAGTTTGATCCCCTTTTGCGGTTCGTTTGCCGATGCAGTCAGATCTATTTTACGAAGTAGCCTCCAAGATTGTTGGTTTTGCTCACCACTCTTACTTCAATCCTTAAGCATGTAGGTGGATGGAGACAAGAAGACTTGCTCTCTGCTTCTATTTCTCTGGTGTTTCATTTTTATCTATGTTTTACAACCCACCGAAAGCGTTTTTGCAGGTCTGATATTTTGTTTTCTAATTTTTTAATTTAATTTTTTTATATTTTTCTTTTTTCTGCTAAATTTTATCTTTTTAAATCATATTTAAATTTTAATTTTTAATAAAATTCAGACGATATATTATTTAAAAAAATATATGGGTTCTCTAAAATGAAATAAAATAATGATCATCTCTATAATTTTACAAAAAAGAACTGTGTAGGGTTGATTTCAGTCGTCCACCCCATCATGATTTAAGCTGGATTTTTCAGCAGTTAGCGCTAAATGAAACCAAGCCCGTAACCGTAAACACGGTGACAAGTTTTATTCCCATCCATTATTTACGTGTCATTTTCATCCAATACAACCCCGACATGTGTCTAATAAACTGACACCCAACATGCCACATCATAAAGCACCGAAGACGTCCCTCTTCTGTTTGCTTTTTTTTGTCTCGTTATTTTTCATAATCTCATAGCAATAAATTGAAATTAAAAACAAACAAATAAAATTCTGCTCTCATTCACTCACTGTTCTCTTAAATTTTCTCGGAAAATTTGGTAAAAGTTTGTGAGATGTGAAACCAAACAGGAGGTGTTGGGTTCCTTGTTTTCGACACCAAAAATGGCTTCTTTATGCTGCAATAATCAGGTAAGAGATTCTTGCTTTATTAACACAAACTATGGAAGATCATGTTCTAAAGCTCAAGCTTGTCTCGCAAAGATTCTTCACTTAATCTCAACAATCCCGCCGCCGCCTGAAAATAGTCCAAATCCTTTTAAGAAGAGAGGGTTTGATATTGACTTAAACTTAAGGTTGGGTTCTTTTCTGGACGACGAAACCCAAGAAAAATCCGAGTCTTTAGCTGAGAATAGCTTCGTTGGCCAAAACCCAGATGGCGACGAAGAAGAAATTCAAGAGAAAACGGCTACAGCGACGGACGTCTCTTCCGATGTGACGGAAATGCAAAAAAGCGGAACTGAAGGCGAGGGTAAAACGGCGGCGACGCGGTATTATGATTCGTTGGATTTGCTAATCGAAGCGGCGGAGATGATCTCAGGGAAGGATAAGGAAATTGAAGACGACGTTTCGCCGGTGGTTAGATCAAAGAGGGGGAGGTGTCAGGTTTTGCCCCAAAGGTTTCGAGACTCGATTCTGGAGCCATGGAAGAAGAAGCGACCACAGAGATCAGCGGCCATGGTTTCCGACAAGAAACGAAAATGAAAGGTTTTAGTGGCGAAATGAAGGTTTTGTATATTTTTTGTTTTAATGTAGTGTTTGTTAGTATGGAATTATATTATATAATCCGGTCTATGATCTTTAATGGAATCACAATATCTTTATTTGAATCCAACAAAGTGATCTTAATTGACATTAAAAAAATATCTTAATTAAAAAGCAAATAATATTTATTTTAAAAAATTTGAGTTTAAATATTATGTATACACAATACATATTACTATTTTATTATTTTTTATATAAATAAAAAAATATTAATGCAAAAGAGACCTCTGCAATACAACAACTATCAATCCACATCCCAATCGGAAAATATATATAAACTTGTAAGATGCATTATTAAAAGGATTCAAAACACGAATAGACCTAGAAGGGTTGGAGGAGGTGGTCGCCTCCTCTAAAATTTTAAAATTTTTATATAATTTAAAAAAATTAATTTTTTAATGTATTTTTTATTGAATATTTATTTTTATCTCCTAAAATTAATATAAATTCGTCCCTCTTAAAATTCTATAAATTTATCCATTAACTTAAAATTTTGCTTCCATCTTTGATTAAAAACACATATAAACAAACATTAACTTATAATCAATCAACTTAGACTATTAAAAAATTACAATATCTTTGTTTGGTATTTTTGGTCAATGCAAAGTTTCAGTTTTGCTTTAAACTTTAAACAACGATTAAAAAGTTGTATGGTCTTGGATTATCTTGTCGAGAAACAATGTCACGTGCTCAAAGTTAGGGGCCCACTTCCCCGACATTATTTTGTCATTTCCGATTACTCCTAGATTGAAATAAAACATGGAAAGATGTAATACATGATAAACTTGACATGCCCAAAGATGAACCTGTCTGCTAAATTCTATGATCTTAAAGCAATTTTGACAACTTGAGTAACTAGAAGGCTAAATTCCCATCCACTGGTTCGGTTATAATTACATTTTATCTTAAGGAAAATATTTTGATGCACAAGCTTGTATAAACTTTAGTTTACACAACCCCTTTAATTTTAGGGTTTAGGGTTTAGGATTTTAAGTTAAAGTTTAGGGGTTTAGTATGTATGATATATAATTTAAGGTTTATGGTTAGAATTTAGAGTTTAGGGTTTAGGGCTTAGGGTTTAGGTTTTAGGTTGCTAGGGTTTATGATTTAGATTTTAAATTTTATAAAAGGATTGTGTAAAAAAAATTTACACAGCTTGTGCATCAAAATAAAACTCTTATCTTAAACCTCTTTTAATCTTCTTCAAATGAAGCTAATTTATCCGATTTGAATTTTAAACAAACATGTTAGGAAAATTAAATCCAAAATTAATTTTACACCAACAATGTACAAAATAAATAAGTACATGTCTGAAAACAAAACATAGAAGCTAGTAATGCATATTATTATAAATAGAGGCAGCAACTTTTACTAGCATGTAGGTAGACACACCAACTAAGCCTAAAACAACGCCGCAGTCCCGATTCAATGGCTTTGCTGTGCCTGTGCACACAGGGAAGGAGTCGAGAGTGTGAGAGGCCGAAATATTGAATTTAATAGATACAATGAAGCAATCAAGTATTTAAATTTAGAATTTAAGGATACTGTATAATTTATTTAATATTTAAATTTATAGAGACCGTGAATTTAAATTGTTGTTGTGCCATCGTTTTCTGTCGCATTGTGTTACTCATAGTTGCGGACATAATAAATTTTATCATAGTAACTGTGGGTAATGCGATCGTAATTTTTTTAAATTCGTACAGTTTTTTAAAGGAGTTGTGTTTTTTTTTAATTTTACAGTAACAGAACAATAACGAGAATAATAACCCGTTATTGCCGCCATTGACCATTACTCGTTAAATTGTGGCCATGATCAACCGGTATTTTTTACAATATCGTTTTCGAGCGGCATTGCTACTGCTTTATAGCGACCACTATTTTGCTATCTGACTGTTATTTAAATCCTTGATAGTTCTTCAATATCTAAAATAGTATCGGACCAAAAAATTTGAGAGCACAAATTTAATTTTTTTTAGTTTAGCCCTTAGTTAAATATTTAATAAATATTTATATTTTTTAATTTAAATATTTATATTTTTTATCGGGGTCAAATTGTATTAAAGTAAAATTTATTATATATTTGAAATTTTCAAAAGGGGCCCTTGTTTGGCCCAATATATCTTCGCCTCTGTGTGCATAGGACACCTTCCAAATTGTGTCATGTGGGACTTGAGTTTCGGCGTCGGTTTTCTATGGGTAGTTAAAAAGTAAAGAAAACGTTTTAGGTTTAAAGCACCCTTAAGCCTTAAGCCCACCATTAGTTATTATTAGGTACGGTTTCATTAGTCATCACTTCACTTTATAGTGTTAAGATGATATAAATACCCCTTAAATTAAAGATAAAGGGGACGATTTTACTACCTCAACACTTCTACAATTTTTTTACGAGGGCCTCCATTGATGTTCTACGCCGATCACTATTTTTCTTTCTCTAAATAATTTTGGTTATCGGTTCTACATTGTTCGCGACTTTTAGTCTTTAGTCAATAAGGGGTGAACTACCTAATTCAATGATCAGTCATGGTTTTTTGTGGTTGTCGGCTCGTCCAATGACGAGTGAACTACTCATCGTCGATTCCACACCTTCTTCTGACTACCATTTCTACCTTATTGTTTGATGTTACCTAAAATCGACATCAACAATATATAATATATAATTTAATAAATCAATCTAATAAACCTCAAAATATCATTCATTGTCTTTTTCTATCAATTGAGTATTGAAAATGTTGAGGGTATTACTGGTACACAGCGAGCAAAGCTATATAGGCGCGGAGGTAAAATCGGAGAGTAGAGACTAGATAAAGAGAAAGAGTGGGAAAGAATAATAAGTTAGGATTTGAGTAATTGGGGTAACATCGAGGGATTAAATTGATATAATTTTAAAAATATTGATGATTGGTTTTTAAAATTAGAGTCAAACTAAAAATAAGTAAATTTTGATGACTAAATTTATTATTGTCATTTTTATTAAATTGACACGTCATTTGTCGTTATTTTTTAAAGGCAACAAATTAATTTATTTTATTTTTTCTAAGTCGGATAGTTATTTTGTAACTTTTCACAGTTGAATGACTCAATAAAAATATCTTATAGTTAGAAGACTATTTTTATATTTTATCTAATTAAAACTTAGTGATAATTACCGATATGAGACCTTTATTGTAGAATATTCCGAAACTATATATATATATATATATATATATATATATATATATATATATATATATATATTCGGTTAGTGTTTATTGTATTTACAACTTATGTTGAGTTCACATGAAATTGCGAAACTTGGATATTTTAAGACAATAAAAAATAATAACAATTTATAAGTTTTATAAAATAATATTTTAAGAGGTGTTTAGTTCACGGAATATAAGATTATTTTTCAGAATAGGATTACTAGAATGTAACATTACCTAACACATTAGTGAGAATGTTACATTACCTTGTTTAGTTTATTTGGTAGGAATATAAGAATGCAATGTTTGCTTGGAGGAATATAAGATTAATAGAAAATAAAATTTACCAATTTGTTCTATGATAGATTTTCTCTTTAACAGGTTAAACTTTCAATTATTAAATTAAAAATATTTACATAAAAATTTATAAAATTATTTTCATTGCAATATTTAAAATTTGCAAATTTTTTAATTTTTTTTATTACTTTTAACATTTTGTTAAATAAATTAAAGTAAATAATAAAACAAAAATGAAAGTAGTAAAACATTGATAAAAATAAATTAACCTACTAAATTTTAAAGATGAAAAATTCTTATAAATCAAATAATAAAATTAATAACATCAACCTTCAACTCGTTCACTCTCAAGCAACATAGAATCTCATCTTATAACCCTACAAATATTATAAATATAATATTATTAAAAATATATTAAATATTACAACACTATTTAAATATATGCAACACCATTTATGTATTAAACTAATATTAAATAAAAATATTTAATAAATTTACACCATAAATAACTAGCCACCTAATTAAAAATGTAATAAAGGATCAACATGAACATAAATACATAATGTATTATTTTAGGGTAATATTGTCTAAAGGGAAGAAATTGTGTAATACCTAAGAAAATGATGGGAATACTAATCCCACCATTTGGAGGAAAAAAGACCACTATTAGGAAAAGAATATTACCTCATAGTGGGAATCCTCCCAAACCAAAAATGAGAATATTACACATGGTAATACATATATATATATATATGTATATATATATATATATATATATATATATATGGATGAGATCAAGTTACATGGTGTAAAACTCATTTAGTTTTACACTAATTTAAGATCATTAGATGAGTGAAATGTATGGATGAGATTAACAGTAAAAAAATTGAAGATTATCACTTGGGAAAAAAAGATAAGTAAATAATCTGGGCCATTAATTACCATCATACAACGGTCCGAAAACTGTGTAAAAGTAATTGAATTTGATACAACGGTCCAAAAACTGTGTAAAAGTAATTAAATTTGACACATTGTAAGTTGATCCTAACCCATATATATATATATATGGTATTGTTAATTATTACATGACTCGTTAAAAAATCCCCCTAAACCTAATGGAAGAAAAAGAGTACACTTTATAACAAAATTACATTCAATACATCAACTTAAGCATTCAAGGATAACATATCTTCACGTAGAAGATCAACAACATAGGCCGGGAAAGATTAAAAAAAACAGCTCTAATTTCACATAACTAACATATTTTACCAAGGAATCGCAACTCAATTTTCATTCTTAGGGATAGAGCGACAAGAAACCCTCCGACACAACTCTTGAATATAACGTGTAATAGCAAGAACTTAGCCACCACGATCATCTCATTCGGAAAGCTTAATGGCTTTAATATTTTTGGGTTAGATGAATCTAAATTATTAGGGTTGTTTAAAAAAAATTAATTTAATTCGAAAAATTAGATATTTGATATGTTTTTTAATTTTTAAATAATTCACATTGAATACTTTCGAAAAATGTATAATTATTTTAAATAATAAAAATAAAACATATAAAAGTTGCCATAAGTAAAACAATGTAAAATAAATAGATTTTCATTTTCACAAAATTTTAACCACAAGTGGGAAAAAAACAATCAATTAAATAAGATACTATAATTTCATATTAAAATATAAAAAAATAAAATATGGATAATTATTTGACACTCTAACATTGAAACATTTAGTTTCCATAAATGCCTTAATTTTATGGCTTAGGGGTCAGTTTTAGAGTGGAGTGTTTAGGAGTTTATGTTTAGTAGTTTAGAATTTAGGGTTTGTGAATAAAATTTAGGGTTTAGAGTCAGAATCTAGGGTTTATAAACTAAAACTTAAATTCTCAACATAGTACTCTAAACCTACACCCTAATTTCTAAACCCTAAATTATAAGCGTAACAATTAAATTTTAATCATTATCTCTAAATTTTAAACCCATACACTAAAAATGTTAAATCTAAAAGTATGATACTCGTGAAAACTAAAAATTTACACAGTAAATGTATTAAATATAATTACATAAAATATATAGGTTGTAAAAATGTAGTTGTTCTAAATTTACCAATCCATTAAATGGATGGATAATAAGGAAAAAAGAAAAGACAAGGGAAAGGCCAAAATGCCCAAAACCCTTGTCAAGTGATAAACCCACTCTTTCAAATCCATTTCTGCTTCACATCCTCCGCCCCGCCTTATCTTCTTCAAGCCCTCCTTCTCTCTGCTGCAACCCAATGTCGAACGACCAGGAACAGCAACTCACTGAGTCGCTAGACCCCGAAGATGAAGACGATGACGGGCAAGGGCAACAACTCACTGATTCGCAACTGCAGAACCCAGACTCCGACTCTGACTCCGACTACGACTCCTCTTCCTCCGATGACTACATCGAAGAATCTGATAACGAATCACTGACCTATGTCCGACCCGGAGAGGCCCTTCCGGAGTCCGAAAACACACCCGAGGCCAACATCCGGAGGTACGCTCGGGTTCTGGAGAGCAAGAGAATGAAGAGGCTCCAAGAGGAGGAAGACGAGGGCTACGTTTACTACGAAGACTTATGGAATTTTCCTCCAGACCCCGAGAATTGGCGGGAAGAGGATTTGCAGGAGTATTGGGTGGATGCTCCGTTGGAAATGACAAAACCCGGTTGGGACCCGGTTTGGGCTGATGAGGAAGATTGGGAAGTTGTTAGGGATGAGATTCAGGACGGCCGGGACCCGGGCATTGCCCCGTTCTATGTTCCTTATAGGAAGCCTTATCCGGCTATACCGGAAGATCATTATGATATTTCCAACCCCAAAGCGGTTATTGAAGAGTTGGACAGGATTGAGGAGTTCCTCAAGTGGGTCAGCTACATTTTCCCTGATGGAAGCTCGTACGTTCGAATTCTCTCTCTCTCCCTCTCAAAAGTAGGATATATTTGTTGAAAGTTATAGTCCTTTACACCTTTTTAGTCTAATAGTTTGCTTTTGACATGGTTGAATTTCTGAGTAATGGTATGCCTGATTCCTGTCTTGCTTTGACTTGTTTGATTATTCATTTTCATCATTCTGCATTTTAAGGTATGAAGGCACTGTTTGGGATGATTTGGCTCATGGAAAAGGTGTTTATGTTGCAGAACAGGGGCTGGTCAGGTTTGTCAATGTTTACCTCATCAGCCTTGATTATTTGTGTTTGGTTTATCTCTGTTACTGTATTTAATGCTTCTCCCAGCTTTCTTCATCCATCTGTTCTAGTACCATTCTGCATTGATAGACCCTTAGACATGCATATAAGATTGTGCTTTAGTTGTAGGATTCAGTAGGTGCAAATAGAAGCTTGGCCAATTGAAGTTCTACCGAATATGTTTTTTTTCCATTAACTTGTTAATAGTAAAAAAGTGGAGAATATCAAACTCTCTACTTGTTTTTTGTGCATTCAACAACAAACTTGGGACCATATTGGCGAAAAAGGGAAAAAGAAACGGTTGTATGTTTTTTAGGATCACAGTGAATCACTCTTTAGAGTTTATTAACAGAATCACATATCGTAAGCATGTTGTATTTACGTACACAACATAAACATACTGTTCTTTACTTGCAAGCATTGTTTTGCATCTTGTTCCTTGGGAAATATAAGGGCTGTAGTGCCTTGAGTGCATCTCGTACCCTTGATTAATGGTGGTAGGATTGAAATGATTGCATTTGCATTTTTTCAACCCTGAAGGTGCTCTTTGAATATTCATTTTCCTCTATTTTATGGGTCCATACATTTGTCCCATATTGAGCTAATGAGTTGCGTCAAGTACTTTTTGAGTTTACATTTGACACACACACACACCAAGAAATAAAGAAAAAGAGAATCTTACAAGATGGTTCCTTTCTATAGGTATGAAGGTGAATGGCTGCAAAACAACATGGAAGGTCATGGGGTTGTTCATGTTGATATACCTGATATAGAACCCGTGCCAGGCTCCAAGTATGTAACAACTTGTCAACTACTTATAACGTGCTTATGTTATAAAGTACATTTTGCAATATTAACAATAAATTCATCAATGATACAGTGAAGTTAGATTTTTTCCTCTTTTTTTAGGCTTGAAGCAAAAATGCGAGCTGAGGGAAAAATAATATCAAGAGATTTCATGACTCCTGAAGATAAAGAATGGTTAGAGATGGATGTTGAAGATAGCATTCGTCTGGCAGATGGGCAATATGAAATACCGTTTTATGAGAATGATTTATGGATCAAACATTTTGGGAGAAAACCGTATGTTTCTCTATCAAGTATTCTATTCCTTTCTGTCTTACTATTATCATTCTTGCATGAGTCTGCCCCTTTGTGACCATGTGCATGTTGCTTTTAGTTGTATCATGCAAGGCACTTGTACCTTACTTTTTCTGCTTAACTTTTGCGACTTAAGCTTGCATATATCTCAGTTTATGGTGTTATGAAGACAAGCATGTCTATTTCAGGGAGAAGGGTCGATATCGCTATGCTGGGCAGTGGAAGCATGGCAGAATGCATGGGTGTGGTGTATATGAAGTCAATGAGCGCACCATTTATGTATGTGCTTGAAATTAATGGAATCTGTTTCTTCTATGAAGATGTGGATTGTTTGTGCGTAAGATTTAGTACATGTTGCTGCACCTCATGGCCTCTACTTTATAGGCCTTAATTTTCTTCAAAATAATGCTTTATAATAACATAAAAATTTAAAAAAAGAGAAAATTTATGTCATATTTTTTAAAAGAAAGATGCTAAGTTTAATGGTTTGAAGAGAATGCAATACATTCATCAAAATTTGGTTAGTGGCTGATTCTCAATTCTTCTTTCATTCACTTCTTGTAGGAACCATTTTGGCTATTCACATTCTCTTATAACAGTGCTCAACTGCTTTTGTGTTCCATAATTTGTATGGGTGCAGGGTAGATTCTATTTTGGAGAGCTATTGGAGGGTTTTTATGGTTGTGATGAGGACACTTCAGCGGTATTCTCAATTTTTCTTTTAATACTTGATAAATAGTTCTAAAATGAAGTAGGTGGAAGAAATTCTATATTATTGTATTTCTCTGACATTGTAGTCTTTCAGATGCATGCTGGTATAGCAGAGGTTGCTGCTGCTAAGGCTCGGATGTTTGTCAATAAGCCAGATGGAAGTATGTAATCTTGACTCTATTAACTATAAGATTCGTAGAATTGCGAAATGTTGTTTGCCGCAGTAACTTGTAAGATTTTGTTCATGAAAACATGATAAATGTCTATATCTTATGTTTGACAAAGAACTGTGATAGTAGAGTAGTACTTTGGAATCCTAGATAAAAATGCATAACATCTTTAAAATTTGACTGGTTCAGGTATATGTGACATAGTTACTCTTAGTGGAGTATTCGATCGAGTCAGATCGAATCGAGTCAAAAAAATTTCGAGTTGATGACTCTTGTTTTATAACTCAAAACTTATTTGAGTTTATGAAATTCGAGTTAGAGTTATTTGAGTTTCTTTTCAAATTTAATTGTAAATATTTATAATATTATGATACTACTTGGTTCCAATTTAAATGACTTTCTATAACCATATACGACATACATATATATTTCTCTATATTTTTTCATATGCAATATACATATATATTTGACAGAGTTGAGGGACACAACTCAAACTTGAAAAACTTATCTACTAGTTACTAAAAATTTTGAGTTACTTGAGTCACATTTTATAACTCAAACTTTATTTGAAACTTTTTTGTGTTGATTCCAGTCAAAAAATTTGGCATTTTCGAGTCGAGCCGAGTTGAGTTTTGCTCACCCCTAGTTACTCTTGTTAATTGTTCCAACAAGAGTCCGGCATGATTAACATGGGGATTCTGCCCACTAGTGTCAATCACTCCAACTAGACCTATTCAAGGGCCGGGCTATTTGTCCAAGCCCAAAGGTCCACCCGAAATATGGGAGGGTTTGGACAAAAATGTTAGGCCCCAAAAATGGGTTAGACAATAAAGTTGGACTCGTTTAAAATATAGACTGGCCTGTTTTCTATGTTTATAATATATTTATGGTTTTATTTTAATATTCTATAATTTATACCATGTAATTTTTTATAATAATATATAATACCATAATGTAAATATTAAAAATATATTACATTCATGTATAAATAAGTAAAAATAATTTTAATAGAAGTTAAAAATATTTAAATTTATTAATATTAAATTAAAATAGAATAAATATTTTAAAAAAATAAACGTAATAATCACACCAGCATATTCAAAAAAATAATAAACGTAATATGGGTGGGCCGAAAACAAGGTTGGGTTAGCCATTTATAAATATGGGTGGGCTCGGGCAAAATTTTAGGCCGGGATTGGGCAAGTATGAAGTTTGTTAATCCCATGAATTCAAGCGTGTGCTAGATCTTGGTTGTAGAACCGTGCTTGAGTAAGAAACAGAAAGAGATGAAAACAAAAAGGAAAATTATAAGTGGCTGAGCTTAGTACCTTGTGGTAACTGGACCAGTCAACATTTTGGCATGTGATGAAGCTGAATCCTTTAAAGTTGTAGAAACTTACAGCTAGTGACGAATATGGGTTAAAAGTATAGTTGGTAAAAGCCACTTTTGAAGTTTTAGAAACTTAAATTAAAAGATGAATATGGGTTATAAGTCATCAATGGTAAAAGCCTTCCTTGAAATATTCTGCTTATCTAGTTTTTGCGTGCAAAAAGAAACTCTTCGGAGTTTTCAAAGGAGCATCTTGTTGATTGTTTTTGTAGAATTTGTTTTTTGGGTCCTTTGGAATATATGATTTGAAGTTCAATTGCAGATTGTCTTGCTGGATTTTTCCTCATTGTGGAGAGCCTGACTTGAATATTCTCTGAAACTTTAATACATGACTTTCTCATCAACAGTTAGCAAGATTGAGATGATACTATAATTTACCTCTACGTGATACTTTGGAATCACTATGCCTTTTTACATTTAGTCACCAACAAATTTAAACATTAACCTTTTATGATCATGACTTTTCTCTTGGATTGCATGTGCAGTGATTAGGGAAGAGAGGGGTCCTTATGGTGATCCTCAACACCCCTATTTCTATGAAGAGGATGATGTGTGGATGGCACCGGGCTTTATCAATCAGTTCTACGAAGTAAATAAAAATTTCTTCTTTTGCATGTCAGATTCTTCCCATGATCTTGAAAAGGGAGAGGAAATAAGTATGTTTGCTTTCAGGTTCCTGAATATTGGAAGACATATGTGCATGAAGTTGATCAGGAAAGAGAAATGTGGTTAAACTCATTTTATAAAGCTCCCTTGAGGTTACCTATGCCTGCAGAGCTTGAATATTGGTGGTCAAAAGGTACTCCTTTGTATTCCCTTCAGTTCTTAGTCTCTGGAAGTGCTATCGGGAATCCTTTTTTCATTTTCGGTTTGTTAAAATGGATGTTTACAATTTCTTGATCAGACGAGACTCCTGAATTTATTCTTATCAACAAAGAACCGGAGCCTGACCCTGAAGATCCATCAAAGCTAATATATACCGAAGACCCGCTCATTTTGCATACCCCAACTGGAAGATTGATAAATTACATCGAGGATGAGGAACATGGTATTCGAATGTTTTGGCAACCACCTCTGAAAGAGGGTGAAGAGCCGGATGAAGAGAAGGTTCAGTTCCTACCCCTTGGATTTGATGAGTTCTATGGACGGGAAGTGATTCAGAAAAGGGATAATATATGGAAGCGTTTTATAATGGCAATAGAAAATGCGTTGAAGCCAGGATTTGATAAACTAGAAAAGTGGACTGAAGAGAAGAAAAAAGCCGGTAAAATGAAGATGGAGCTTATTGAAAAGGAACTTGACTTTATAGAGGCTGAACTGTGTTTGGAAGAAGCCATTGAGGACTTGGATGAAGAGCTAAAGAAGAAAGAGAAAGAGGAGGAGAAGAAGATGGAAATGGGTTTGCTGGAGGATGAAGAAGATACTTCTGTGGTGGTCCAAGAGGAAAAAGCCATTCCCAAAGATGATGTTGACAAAGGTGTCAATGAAGAGGAAGATGGCGAGGAAGGGGAAGAGGAAGAGGATGACGATGATGATGATGATGCTACACCTTCCAGTTTTGGATCTGTTGCTGCCGACCAGAAGGGGAAGAAGCCTTGGGAGCCTCCATTTTCTTCATCTTCATTGTCGTTTGCTTCTTGCAGCCTTGTTTCAGCAGTAAGTTATTATTATTCATTTTAATTTCCTTGATTTGTTCTCATTTCTGTGCATACTTTTTGATTGCTCAAGGAGAAAAAAATTATCTGAGGTGAAGCCTTTGCTCTTTAACAAATATTACACATAAACTTTGTTGAGTAGTCTCGACTTTACACGGTCCATATGATAAATTCATCTGATATGCTTTTATTCGGATATCAAATTTTAACCGAACTGCACATTCATGTCTATTCTGTTTGCTTTCACGATCCTTTATACTAATTAAATAGGTAGTCTTTTGGAGGTTGCCTTACTTTTCATATTTTGCTTCACAGGTTCCATCTACATTGCGGGAATCGATTTTATCATTGAAACAAGGTAAATTACCACTAAAATCCCATCCTCCCTCACGTGTGGAAATCTCCAACGAGGCCTTGCAAATAATCGATTCGGTCAGTTTCCCTCCGGTGCTAGGCCAGAAAGGAAGGTTGAGAGCATTTACACAAGATCATCGGAAGTTTCAACCACAAAGTCGATCTAGTGGAAAGAAGTCTGAGTTACACTCCTTATGTAAGATCTTATCATGCCCTTCAACTACTACGAGAAGACGTCTAAGACAGCCCAGAAATCCCAACTGTTTTGATCTGCACGCTGCACCGGAAATGTATTCAGACGACATTTTATCTTTGCATATTCCGGTTTGTTACTTGGGAACATATGCAGATACTATAAGGTATTGAGCCTCATTGAATGGATGGCACTTAGGAGGGTCAGTCTTGTGTTGAGGTTGCATTTGATTGCTTTGTGGCAAACCTTAATTTCTAGCATGTACTTGGCTTTTTATTATTTTAATAAGAGAGGAAATAAACATAAAAAATCAAACAGTGAATGCTTTTATTCTTGTATTTTGCAAGAAGAATCTAAAAAGAAGAATGAAGGTTTCTTTTATTTTGTGTAATTCACATTTGACCCTTCAATTTTAATTCTTTTTTATAATTTGATTCTTCAATCAAATATTTTAAAATTTTATTTAAATTTTAATTTTTCCTAAATACTTTTAATTAAGCCCCCTTTATTGTTTTTTAAAATTCTATTTAAGTTTCAGTTTTTTAAAAATAAATTAGCTAGATCACAAAATTAAAATAAAAGGGGCTTGCTTTAATGCTTCAACCCTCTTCTTCATCTTTTGTCACTTTCACCCTTGCCTTCCTCTTTCATCTCATCTCTCTTTTTCCTCCATTTTCAAGTTGAAAGCTGTGTAAAAGAGAAAACTTTCAGAGCTTTATTACTCATCTAATAATCAAAAAGCTAAGATCCATCTTCCCCATCTCATAAGCTTCAAGTTGAGCTCAATAGCTCAAAAAATGCTGTTTTTTTTACTAAGGTCACCAAATTTAGTACATTTGTGTCTCATATTAAGCGAATAAGGTCATCATTTATTTCGACATGTTAAACTTGCTCAAATTATCAACATCATATAAACACCAAATTTAGCTTTCTAGCTCACACATAATTCTTGAAAACATTGTCCGTGCTTCAACCTAAACATACTTTCATCCCTCAATAATTCATACTTGAAATACCCCATTTTATTCATCATCATGAAAGTTCAAAGTTCAATCGCACATGAAAATGATTTAAAAATTATCAAATTTATCCCATATGTCCACATTTGCCTTTTCAAAATTAAGTTCAAAAACATTTAATACATACTTACAAAAGATGTCACTTTATGCACCCAAAATCATGTGCAATTGCTGTTATTCAATAAGTCTCGTGCTCTATAGGCTTGAAAATCATATGCCATCATGCTAACACAAAATATATCATCCAATGGTTTTACAAGATTACAAGTTAATATATTTGATTTTTAACAAATGCATTTCTTCGTTTAAATGAACAATTTTCATCATAAATTCATTCTAAAAAAAACATAGATCATCTCAAATTAAAGGTTTGGACCACTTTTAAAGGTTTGATCAGACAAATCTATTAATTTAGATATTTGGTAAATAGAAGATTATAATAAAAAATTAGGATGAAACCAGTCAATTTGAAAAACTCTTAAAATGAGCTTTTTGAGTTAAAAGTTTGAATAAATGCAAACTCTTTTGTACGTGACAGTTACAAAAAAAATCTTTAAATAACATAATTGTAAATAACTAATAAAATTAAAAAGCATATTTTCATAAATAAAAAATCAATATATACATCTAAAGTTTTAAACTTAATAATTAATAAAATTATATTCAAAATATAATTTTAAAAAAATTAGTATATAAATCTAAATTTAATAATTAAAATTAAATTAAAAATAATTTCACAAATAAGAAATCAATATTTACACTTAGTGATATTAAAAAATTAATTTTTGTAAACTATTTAATATTAATAGATATAAAATATTAATAACTTGTTTATATATCATTCTGCTTGTTCAAACAATCAAACATCTATCAGCTATTAGTTAATTTTATTAAATACTTTTATAGTACCTGCTAATGCAAACCGCAAGTGAAATCAACTAACACTATTAGCTAATGTAATTTACTATCAGCTACCCGTTAGTTACCAAACATACTCAATTAGTGGGTATCTTCTTTCCTTTATTAATTTTAAATAAATACATCCTTTCATTTCTTTACATTTCCTTTCCTTTATTATTATTATTATTATTATTATTATTATTATTATTATTATTATTATTATTATTATTATTATTATTATTATTATTATTATTATTATTATTATTATTATTATTATTATCCCAACATAGAATAAATTAGCATATTAATTGCATATTCTCACTTCTAGGTGAGTATGCGTCGCCCTCTCCTTCCAAATTAAGCTCTCTTGTCTTACATAAATAAATAAACAAATAAATTATATTTTATAATTTATAATTTTCTTCGGACCTAATTTCAGAAATCCGTTGCTTTCCCTCTTTTAATATTTTTGGTAAAGCAAATTAAAGTAAACCAAAACCAAACCTAATTTCCCGCAAAATCTGTAAAAAACATGAAATCCAAAGAAAACAGTGATTAAAATTTAAAACAAACACGGCAAGGAATATATACAACTCAAGGCCGATTTTTTTTTTTTGAATGGAGAGGAAAAAGCGCCTAGCTAATGAGCCGGCTTACAATAAGGTGGTCCCAAAATGTCACGATGCAGTAAAGGAAAAAAAAACTAAAGGAGGTTGATCTAGAAAATGACAGAGTGCTCCAAAGGGTCAGCAAACTTTGCAAGCATGTCGGCTACCTTGTTTGCTTCCCGCGGTATCCAGTGGAAATAGATAGACCAATTCTTTTTGATCATAGAGACAATGGCTCGAACAAGAGAAATAGGACTTCGTGATGCAGACGGTGCTTGGATTAGCTTCAGAACCTCCGTGCTATCTGATTGGGCTGTCAAGCTAGGCAAGCCCTTGCTCCAAGCAATTTGTAGCTCTGTGAGAATTGCCCATAGTTCTGCATGCAAAGGAGAGACGATTCCAACAGATTTATGGAAACCGAAGTGCCACTCACCTCCCTTACCGCGAACTACCCCACCAATGTAGCCAACTCCGGTGGATGGCGAGACACCTCCGTCAATATTCAAACAAAGCCCATCCAAGGTAATGACAGGCCATTGTACTTCCACAACATGGTTGTTTCTAGTAGGTGCTGGACCTGCGCTGACATTATTATAATGACGAGCCCAAAGGAAGCTTCGACTTAAGACAATTTCATTTGAATCATAGGTTCCACTAAAGACCAAGCTATTCCTATTCTTCCAAACATGCCATAGGGTAGAGATGAAAAGAATATGCCATGGGAGTTCATAACTAGTGCAAGGATCTCTGCATGTTAAATTACCTTGTAGCCATTCATGAGGGAGTTGATTAAAAAACATCGGCGCAGCAGCTTGGGGTATCAGCTGCAACCAGATCGATTTCACAAACCTGCAGTCTCGAAGGGTATGTAGGATGGATTCATCCAATTCTTGGCAACATGGACAGGTCGGATTATCACCAATGAGGCGACGACAACGCTCAAGGTTTGTCATCAGACGTTGCCGATAAGCTAACCAAATGAAGAGGCGAAGGCGTTGCGGCACAGGGAGGTGCCAAATTTGCTTCCAAATCGGTTGATGAGCGTCCCACTGCTCATTTGACAAACAAGCATAAGCAGATTGAATCGTAAAAATATGTTTGCTGTCATGTTTCCAAAAACAGGAATCAGAAACATCCTGGAAAGTAGGACATGTGATGCCCGCAATATGCTGGACTGCATTTTGGGTAAAGAACAGCGAAAACTTTGCTAGGTCCCAAGTGCCATCATTTGTGATAAACTCGACAAATGAGAAGGTGGAGTCAAGAGAGACATGATGAAGAAGATGGTTACGCAAAGGCCCTAAAGCAGGGATCCAAACATCCTGAAGGAAATTGACAGACTCACCATTTCCTAGAGACCAAGCAAGGTTGTCGCGCAACAAATCCCATGAGTTCGCTATTGCACGCCATAGAGGAGTGCATGAACCCTTTCAAACCGACTGAGGGAGAGTCTCTTGCATCCCATATTTCTCACGTAGAAGAGTGACCCAAAAGGAACTAGTGCAAGTGACAATAGAATAGCTTAGCTTAAGGATGAAAGCCATATTAAAATTATGCATACGACGTAAGTCGAGACCCCCTGATTGCATAGGTTGACAAACAGCCTCCCAGTTGATCAAAGAGATCTTTTGAGTTGGGGAAGCCGAGCCCCATATAAAGCGCCTAATCAAGCCTTCAATATCATTACAAACTTTTTTTGGGAGGATCATGGTTTGCATAAAGTAAACGGGAATTGCCGAGATAACTGATTTGGCCAAAGTTATCCGTCCAGCCATAGATAAAGTACGTGCTGCCCATCCATTGAGGCGAGCTTTGATTTTATCCAGGATGAAGTCGAAGTCAGAGCAACGGAGCCGCTGGTGAATGGCTGGAACACCCAAGTATTTACCCAGAGAGTCCACAACTCGGAAGCCAAACACGTCACTAATCTCTGCTTTAATAGAATCAAATACAGCTGCCGAAAAATAAATCTGTGTCTTATTCTTACTAACCCTGTGCCCAGAGTAATTGCCAAACGCAGAGAGAATGTTGTTGATGATCAAAGCTTGAGAGACATCCGCCCGAGCATATAAGATTAGGTCATCCGCGAAGAATAAGTGGGAAAGGCATGTGCCATTTCTTCAGAAGAAAAAGGGCGACCAATCCCCTTGAGCTACAGAATGATTGATGAGGTGTCCTAACCGCTCCATTGTCAAGACAAAAAGATATGGCGATAGCGGGTCGCCTTACCGAATGCCCTTCTGAGGAAAGAAAATACTCGAGAGGGAGCCATTCCATTGTATTTGCATGCTTGCGGAGGTGATACAATTCATAATGAGGCATCGAAAATTCGGTGAGAAGCCTGCCTCAATTAAGGAATCAGATATAAAATCCCAACGTAGCCGATCGAAAGCCTTTTCAAGATCGACTTTGATCGCCATCCATCCATTCTTAGCTTTAGAATTCTGCATGGAATGGAAAACCTCTTGATTTATGATAATGTTCTCTGTAATCGATCTTCCCGAGATGAAACTTGTTTGATTAGGAGCAATAAAATGGGGGAAGAGAGGCTTCAAACGGCGAACGATAGTTTTTGTTATCAGCTTATATAACACAGTACATAAGCTTATTGGACGGAAGTCAACAAAGCTTTGGGGAGAGTCGCACTTAGGTATGAGAACAAGGATTGTTCTGTTGAGATCATGCTCGATAGGGTCACCTCGAAAGACTCCTTGGATCATCTTGCAAACGGACGGTCCTACCCATTTCCATTGGCGTTGAAACAATTCTGCGTGGAGCCCATCCCACCCCGGGGATTTTAAAGGTGCCATGTCCAAAAGTGCTTCGTGAATTTCCTGTTATGAGGGCATAGCATCAAGGGATTGCAAAGTGTCATGATCCATTGTCGGAAAGCCATTAATTTTTGGCCAAGGATTCACCGGTGATAGGTCCAAAGCAAAAAGAGACTTGTAAAACTCAGTCGCGGCATTTTGTAGTTGGGAAGGTTCATTACACCAGCTGCCATCGTCAAGCTTTAGTGACGAAATATTATTACGTTGCTTACGAGCAATAGCTTATCGGTGGAAAAAATGGGTGTTGCGATCCCCATGGACAATCCAATCAGAGCGAGATTTCTGTTTCCACAGAAGTTCTTCATGGTCAAGCACTGCTTCAAGCTCAAGTAAGAGATCCGCTTCAAGATTCATAAGAAAGCGAGAAGTGCGGACACTAAGGGCTCGCTGAATTCCTCGGAGGCGAGCCATAATTCTGCGCTTTCTTGCGCCAATAAAATCAAAAACAATGTTGTTCCATTCCTGGGCAGCATGTATAAAGTGTAAAATTGTGCCAGTCATGGAAGAGGATGGAACCCAAGAATCACCAACCATTCTTGTAAAATCTTCATGTTTAGACCGATTTTTTAGCATTGCATATGTCGGTTCTACGATTTATATTTAAATTTTATAATTACTCATTTGATAACATTATTTTTAAAATACAAATTTAACAACTATGTAGTACATGAACTAACTAGTCTCAGTAATTAAGGGAATGATTGTTGATTCTAGATATCACGAGTGTTCGAACAGTTGAGAGTATATTCGGAACAAAAATCACCTTAGCTTTAAAAAATTATTATATTCTCTTTGATGATATAATGTTCTTATTATTACACCCGACAACCAGAGGTAATTGAAGGCCAGATCTAATGGATAAGAAAGGTTGAATATTTGGGAAGGATAAAAGAATCATCAGTAGCCAACAGGGGCGAAGCCATCTGTTAATATGGGTGGTCAGATGACATTTAAAATTTTTTTTTGGATAAAATTTATTATATAATTTTTATATTAAAATACTAAAAATAAATAGATAATATTAAATTATAAATAATTGGCATCCTTTAAATATAATTTTAAAAAATAATATCTTTTAAATTAGTTTTTAACTCCGTCCCTAACAATCATTCCAAAAAAAAAAAATAGACGGGACCTTGTAAACTTGGATCTCTTCAATTCGGCCGAACATTTCCCATATAATATTCTTCTTCTACTTCTTTCCCTTTTGATTACGTCTTCTTCTTCTTCTCATCATAATGTTGTAATTACCAACCTCAAATTCAGGATAGTTGGTTCTAGCCGTCATTCCTTTTTATTTATAGTAATATTAGAGAATAAAAATCTTTTTAATTTTTTTCTTATGTCTCACACTAAACAATCATAATAAAATTAAAGTTTAAAATTATTGTTTAAAGAGTTGAATGTAAGTTTTAATTTTTAATGTTTAAAATTTAAGATTTAAAAAGTATGGTTGAAATTTAAGGTTAATCTTTTTAGTGTTGGAAATGGTAGGATCAATGTTCTATTATTTGGAAATTTGTGGTTTTGAATCTTAATGTGTGATATTGGTTTGTTAGAAAAAAAAATTTTCAACATTTTCTACTTAGGGAGAGGGGAGAGAAAATTGCTGTCTTGAACCCACAACTTAAGGCAATGAGAGAATGTCAACTAAAATTAATCACTTATACTGACAACAAGTTGGTTTTGTTGGATGAAACACTAAATTTTTAAAAAAATGTCTGAAGTTTGAGTCGTGACGTTGTGAATGTAATAGATTAAGTAAGTTAAAGAGGGTCGTTTTCATAATAAACTTTTAAAATATTTGATCTAAATTAATGAACTAATAAATTATATATTAATGATTATAAAAAAATAAATAATCATTTATATGCGTTTATAATGAGTATAATAACAATAAAGAATTAGAGCGTATGTCGTCGTGATGAAAAGACAAAGTTGAGTTAGAAAATGGGCAGAGGAGACAATGGAAAAGTTGCCACAGTGGCCTATTGGCTATTGCTGACTCAATCTTTATCCCTTTTATTTCATTGCATTTAATATATATTGTTTGTTTTGGAGACGCACCTACACCAGTCAAACCCTTTTAGGGTGGACCCACTTTCCAGTCTTCAGTTGCAGCCTCTTCCCACCATCTAATTAATTAATATCTCACCTTCCCTAGATGTTACTATGGGTTTTTTTTCCAATAAAAATAATAATTTTCTATTATTTATCAAATTAATATTTACAGAAATAATAATTTTAATAAGAATAATATTCTCACATTGGTTATATAATGAGTTTATTTTAAGTGTTTAAATAGTCTTTTTTATATATACAATCATTGAGTGATTGAACACAAAATATATACAAGCTTGATTATTCTACTATGTCAATTTGATAAATGATTAAAAAGCCATCAATATTATGCCCTTCGGTACTATGTGAAGGCGAGGGAAGAAAAAAATTACTCATAACAAATATTGAACCTATAATTTAAGAGAAACAAAAAGTGTGAATTCAGACTTTTAATCCTCTGCTTTAAATTGTCGATAAATTTCGATTATTTCTACCATAAAAGAGAAAACAAAACTTTAAATAAAATTTTAATTTCAGTTCTATTTTTTTAAATATACTGGTGTGATGCAATGATAATATCTGTTTAATTTTTTCAGTCTTTTTAAAGACAACACGCACAACATACATTACTGATGTTCGAATTCAAGTCCCAAAGAATGATTGACATGAACCTTTGCCCTTCTATCACATGTATCCGAATTTATAGCATATTTTTATTTTAACTGAATTCACAACATTTTATTTTCATTTGAAAAAAAATTAAGTTCAAGATAAGAGAAAGCAATCGGTAACTGCAAAGTGACGTCAATATTCTATTCTAAAAAATAATAATCTCGCCAGTTCTGTGGGTCCATCTTACCTCGATTATTTTAAATATCCCACGTGGCAAAACTTAACTAGACCTTACATTTTACAGTTTGGCTCGGCTTAGCTCACCGCTTCCGATTACCGAGTCCCAGCTAGCTTACGTCGAATGAAACATCCACCAGCCTGATTTGAAAATACAATAAATCGCACGTGCAAATCACATCATTTGTTGTCCCCAACCCGGCATTCCAAATCCCTCCACGTGTACGCTGTGCTCACCCAAACAACCTTGCAGTTTACCACTTAACCTTCAAGGCTCAAGCAAAGCCATACAGATGTCGCGTCCACGGGCAATTGCCGGTCACCACTTGATTTTATCATTTATCACGCGCAAGACGGAACATTCTTTTTTCACAGCCGTAGCAGGTCACCCCATGAAAATTCAGAGATCCACAGCCGTTTTTCACTCTCTTTCTTCGCTTTCCTTCCTTATAAATTGGCTGTGGAAGTTTCAGGCAAATTCGTGTCCTTTCCGCTTCCCCATTACCTTTTCTATTCACCCTTGGGTTCCCTGTTTATTTACGGATTTACCATTCAGGTTATGATAGCTTCTATTCACCGGAAACCCGAGAGCCGCCGCACCGCTCCCGCTCTCGGTTTCCCTCGCGTTAGGTTCTTCCGTTTCCGGCGCTTGAGGTAATCGTTGATTTCCGCTCCGCCCCTTCTCCCAAATAGAGAAACAGAGAAGAAGAAGTTTTTCTCTTTTCTTTTTTCCTTCTTTATTTTCTCGTTTGAATTATTGTACAATTGTATACTCCGAGATGCCGAGCTCGAAAAATAACCGTAAGGAACCGGAGAAGAACCGCAAGGGAAGGTTATCGGAAAAGGCGTCGTCGTTTCACGGGAGAATCCCGACGATGGCACCGGTAGAGCTGAGGCGGCCGAAGACGCTGCCCAACCTACTTTCAGATAGGACTGTTACCATATCACCGGATGCGAGGCCGAAGTTGACGAAGCTGCTGTTGAACGTGACGATGCAAGGAAGTCTTGGAGCTGTACAAGTGGTGATGTCGCCGGAGAACACAGTCGGCGAATTAATACGCGCTGCCGTTGGGCAGTACTCGAAGGAAGGTCGCCGTCCGATCTTACCTTCAACAGACGCGTCGCTGTTCGACCTCCATTATTCTCAATTTAGCTTAGAAAGTAAGTTAAATGAAACCATAGAGGATAACTAGCCGTTCGATTAGTAATCTCAAGATTTTGAATACACGTGTACGTTTAAGATTGACTGCTGATCTTTCCTTACCTGGTGTGGCGCAGGTTTAGGGAGGGAGGAGAAGCTGATGGCGCTGGGATCGAGAAATTTCTTCTTGTGCACCGAAAAGGCGGCGCCGAAGGACGGTGACAAGCAAACGACGTCGTGCTCTAAAGAAGCGCAAAAGGTTGCAAAGAGCGTGTTACCTTGGCTTAAATTCATGAATTTCTAGTTTAAAGAAACATGGAATTTTTTTTGTCTTTTATTCTACTTTTGTAAAAATATCGTGAAAAAAAATATGCCAATTTGAGGGTCAAAATGGCATGTAGTATTGTGTTTATTTGGTTTAATTATAAGTAGTTAGTGGAAAATGTGTATGGTTTTTCAAGATTCAATCTGGAATATTTCATTGAAGTTTTCTTAAACTATGATAAGGTATGATAGATGTATATAATTTCGCGAATTTTGGCGTCAGTTGAACATGTTTGTAAGCATCTAATTGTTTTCTGGAGATGATTAACGAAGTTAAATATCAAATTTATTAAACCTGTCCATGATTTTATGCATAAATAATGAGTTCTAAAAATCACTAAAATTTTTATATAATAGGAAGAGATCAATGTGTCGTTGTAATAGTTGTAATTATGAGTAAGTATAGTTTCGTTTAAATAATCAAATATCTAAAAAACAAAGCACCAATCTTGATACTTGTTCGGCATTGACTTTAAAAATGAGTTATCAATTGTACACGTCAAATTAGAAATACCACCCTAGTTAGAAATACATTTGAGTCTAATTTCTTTCGGAGCAAACGAAATGAAGCTTCGAATTTTATACGGTTCGATTAGAGAATTTTTTTTGAAGGTAGTACATCTGTAATAGTAGGTATGGGTTGGGTGTTGGATACCTAGATGGGTAATTAGTGCAAAGGTGGATTCAAAAATGTACCTACATGTAGGTGTGGATTAAAAAATTGGGTTTTTTTGACAATTAACGAATAGCTGATAGCAGATTATATTAACTGATAACTGATTGTATTTGTTGATTTAACTAACGGATTGAATTAGTTGATTGTATAAAAGTGTTTGGTAAAATTAACTGATTTGACTAACGGATTGAATTAGTTGATTGTATAAAAGTGTTTGGTAAAATTAACTGATAGTTGATAGCTGTTTGATTATTTAAACATGTAAAATGACATATAAGGACATAATTATATTCGATACTTATTTGAATAGTTTATTAATTATCAATATTTTATATATATTAATATTAATTAAATTATAAAAAATAATTTTTAATATAACATTACTAAGCATATTTGAAGAATCTATATATTGATTTATTATTTATTTTTAATATAATATAATATAATTAAATATTAAATTTACATACAAATATAAATGTTTAAGAATAAAGAAAACTAAAAAGTATCAGTTTATAAATGTTAGAATGTAAATACGAGATGTTGAATAATTAAAATAAAATTAGTTAAATTAGGTTATTTGGAGATTTTTGATAATTGTTAAGGGTAAAATGATCTTTATAATTCATGTTAAAATTTTTAATATCAAAAAGCTCCTATTGGTAGCTTTTTTCAAAATTAGAGATTTCACCCCAACTCGCTATTTTAATTTATTCTTTACCAAACATCCAAATTAACGAATTTAACTGATTAAATTTTTAATTTTAATTTTAATCTTTAATTTTAGGTAAAACATCTCTTTACCAAATATGGCGTATACCTTTCGTAGATGGTGGATAAATGGCATATATGAACTTTTAGATAGATATGAATACGGAGAAAGGATATATGTATCTTCCCGTCCCACTTACCATCTCTAGCTAATTCAAATTGCTTGCCATTCTAATTTCTAAATACCTTGGGGATTATTTATTTTGTTAACATTTGATAAATTGTCGTAGGAAGAATAAAAATTCAGGTAACACGTGTAAAAATTCAAAATATAAGTAAATATCACATATATCATCATCTTAATTATACATGTTTTTTTTTCCATAAGAATATCACTAATCTTAGGTGAGCCAAATAGAAACTGGTCTCTCCAAAGATAAGCCTACTTAGATTTAAGATATAATGTTAAAAAATATTGTTAATATTTGATTGAATTGTCATTTTGACTTATATTTATTTTTTGAAATAATTTAATCTTGATGTTTTCTAATCAAAATAGCTCATCTGCAGATAAAAACTGTTAGTCAACCAACAGTAAATGACTTGAAATAATGTGACAAACCTACATGATAGTGCACGTCGCGATAGCATTGTCATATAAGTAAATATGTTGGCTTTACAAGATGACACATCAATCAAAAAATAGTTTTAAAAAATTGTATAAAATATTTTCTTAGGGCGTGTCATTCTGCCAAATAATTTCAAGTTGTTTATCGCTAGTTGACTAACACTTTTCATATATAAAGGAGCAATATTGACCCAAAATAAAACATTGAAGACTAAATTGCTTTAAAAAGAAGAATATAAATCAGGGTGACTATTCATTTTAATGTTAGTGACATTTTTTGACATGATACCTAGATTAAAGTAAAATGAATAGACTAAATCACTAAAATTTAAATATTTAGATAAATCTACAACCACTTGTACATGATATAGTTACCCTAACTTTATTTCATTCATCGTTTGGTTTCAAAGTGACAAAACATACAGAGCCAGTTTGAACAAAAAAAACATACAGAGCCAGAGTTTTTCTCTCCATCAAACCTTCTGTTCTCATCAACCCCAGTACTCGGTGAGATTTCGTCGGCGGACGCCGCCGCTTTTTAGTTCCAATCTTTCCTCTCAACCTCCGATTTTTAAAATACAAATCTTTTAAACTCTCTCAATTTTATCTTTCCGGCTACGACGAAGAAACACACCCTGAATTTTGCACAACCCTGTAGAGGATTCAAGCTAGAAATCTCTCTATACGTAGCAAGGTAGTGTTTCTTTCCATTTTTTGCGAATCTCTTCACGTTCGCCATTGGTTTTCTTAGTTTTTCTCTCGTTTTGGTGAACAAATCTGAAAAATCCCCTTAAAACCGTTCGTCTTCACTTGTTCCTATAGCCGATTTAGAACATTTTCATTGGTTGTTGATTTTTGCTCATTCTCATTGTCTGCATGCGTCTGATTTTCTGATTTCTTTCTCTTGTTTTCATGTGCATTTCCGAAAAGGTTTGTTTGCTTGCATGCACGAGAGAAGGTCAAGAGATAGGGGAGCAGTACGAGCGACCGCTCAGAGCTCTACCTTCTTTTACCTTCATATTTTCATAGATTTTTTCAAGTAACAATTTAATAAATTAATAGTCGCTCTTACTTTTAGTTGTATTTATAATATTTTCTTAGCAAAACAATAAAAATATGGGTAAACTACAACGAAGGTCTGGGTAAATATTTGGGTTACTCAACTATTAAAAGTTACGTTTGTGTCACTCAGTTATGGGTAATGTTATATTTGGGCCACCCAATTATTAAAGGTTACATTTAGATCACTCAATTGTGGGTAATATTACATTTGAGCCACCCTTCATATAAAAAAGAGTATATTAATTTGTGTATTAGGTTAATTAATGATTTCAAATGAAGTATTCTAATATTAACAAGGGTATACAAGTGATTTAGAAGAAAAAAATGACTAAATTAATGTACTTTTTTAAATATGAAGGGTGACCCAAACGTAACCTTACCCTATAATTGAGTGACCATAATGTAACTTTTAATAATTGGGTGACCCAAATATAACTTTACCCGTAATTGAGTGACCCAAATGTAATTTTTAATAATTAAATGACTCAAACGTAACCTTACTCGTAATTGAGTGACCTTCTTTGTAGTTTACCCTAAAATATCGTGTTTGGTATATTTTAATCATGTTTTTATAATTTATTAATATAATATTAAATTAATTATTCAAAATAATGGAACACATTTTCGTTCTATAAGAGTATTTTTTTTTTCGTTCAGGCCCGAAAGTGTCAGAAACAGCTCTACGTGGCACAATGAGAGACTGATGATGAAGGCCAATGATCACGGCCTCGGGTGAGATGGATGGTCATGATCTGGCTGCTGGGAATCCAAATCCAACTTTTTTTTTTGAATATGCTGGTGCGATGTAAGGGTATCATCTGTTCAACATTTTTATACAGTGATAAAAATCATTGAAGTTAGGTGAAGTGCGGTGGGTCAAGTTGTTATTCAGTAATGGAGCTTCCACTAACGCCACTTTCCGAGAAAGGAAAATTGTTGTTTAATACTCTGTAAAGCGCTCAACCTTAGGCTAAATCCAACATCATGAAATCCCTTAATTTCTTCATCTTCCTTGCATTCTTCTTCACCCTAACTTGTTTCTGCAGAAGTGAATTGTCGACTGTGAATGATGCGTTCATGCGCTGCAATGGATCTATCGGAGACTGCGATGAAGCCAATGAGATATTAATGGAGTCAGAAATAAGCCGAAGGCTTCTCGAAGGGAAGAGGTATATATCTCCCGGCGCACTGAAAAGAGATCAACCGGTTTGCCGTGGTGGCTCCGGCGGCGAAGCTTATAGTAAATCTGGCGGATGCCTCCCTGAACCGTCCAACCCTTATGATCGAGGGTGCTCCAAGTACTATCGTTGTAGGTCAGATTCGTGATCCACTGCCGGTTACACCGCTTAAATCGTTTGAAATTGTCATGTACAAGTAATTTCCATTTCCAAGTTTTTCATGTTTTGTGAATTTTTTTAAGGTAAATCCACCGGATAATACTAAACTTTAAGTTTAGTATCGATTATATCATTAGATTAAAAGTTTATATTATTTAGTACCGAATTAAAAATTAATATTATTTTAATATTAAATTTTAATTTATGCTTTAATTATATCATTGAGCCATTAAAATCAATGACGTAGATAGAACTTTAGTTTAATAGTATAATCGATATTAAGTTATTTCGTTTTTTTTCTCAAATTTGAATTCCCTAATATGAAATCCTTAATTTTTCCATTCTCGTTGATATGAAGAAACACGACTAAAAGATTAAAACTATCGATTTAAAAGATTAAATTAAAAAAAAAAACATAGATCGGGTTCACAACTCGATAGTGAAACTAGAAAGAAGGGTAAAGTAAACAAATTATCCTAAAAATTTAAAAATATCATTAAACTTTTAAAAGTTATATAATTAACATAAAAGTTTAAATTTTGTTACAAAATAGTCGTTGAGCTGTTAACTGACGTTAAATGGGTGATGTGATAGTTATTAGAATTTGTATAATAATACATTTAGTACTCCATATTTATACGTTTAATCAATTTAATTTTAATTAAAAAATTAATAAAATTAACCTTCATTATTTACCCATTCTACCAATTAAAAGAAAATAAATAGAAGAGGAAGAGAGGGGAGGGGACTTGAACCTAAGTAAAGAGTGGAAAATGATACACACTAACCACCAACTCAAAAGCAATCAGAATGTGGAGTCACCGTGTTGTCATAGTGTAAGTCCCCGGAGTGAAGAATCCGACCGTGATTTTAAGGAACCGTAAAATTTTCGAGTCTCCAAAATTTAATGAACATTTTGTAACATTTAAAAGTTGGATGATTAAAATGAATGTTTTAATATTTTGTGTGAACTTTACCAAAAAAAAAATAATATGATTTGGGCATTTCATAAGAAAACCAATACGTTTTATTTTTTATTTTGTAGTTGCCATAAATGTATCGGATTGATTTTAAAAATTCAAAATCAAAATTTTAAAAGCAACTAGTAAAAAAATTTCCAATATTTAATTAATATATTTGGTAATAATATCTCAAAATTATAATAAAATCATAAAAGCTATAAATCATTTAATATATTTTAATTTATTCATAAATAAAAGATACTCTTTCCATTAATCAGTAAATAAAATTAATTAAATGATAACAATTTTATTTTCTCAATCATTCTTATAAATCTCAATAAATAATAAAAATTATACATCATTGAATCTACCAAATATAAAATATGTATAAATTTATTACATCCTTTTTCTCCTTTATATTTTTCACAAAAATTTCTCGTCTGTCATCTTTTGCAAATTAGAAAATTTCAAGGTTTTCAATAAAAACCCTTTGTAATATTCATGTCTTTACGTTCCTTTCAACGTTCCTTTCTTATTCTTCTTTAAAATCATTATTTGTTTTGTTTTCAGTTTTCGCTTTAAAAAGGGTTCATGGAAGAGAAAACAGCGAATCTTTCTCGTGACCCTGCTGTTAACAACGAGGCACAAAACCAGTCGTTACCGGAGGAGCGACGGGAGGTTCAAACAAGTGGCGCAGCCGACGGTTTAGGGCCCGGAGAAGGGTCAGTTCGGGATGCAAACAGTAAAGAGATGGTTAATAAGAGAGGGAGGGGGAGGCCTAGGAAATATGAGAATGGTGTTGTTCCAATCAGTAATGGCGAATTTCAAGCTCTCCCGCCACCACCATCGGTTGCGTATTGTTCGACTAAAAGACCTCGGGGACGGCCTAAGGGTACCGGCAAGTTTCAGGCTTTGGCTTCTATCGGTGAGTTGTTTTTTATATGAGATTAGCTTTAGTCAGCGCTATACTTTTTATGTCAAGTGGTGAATTTGTAAAATTTTAAAAGACGAACTTATAAAATTTAGGATGAATTTTAAATTGTCTAAAGTGACGATTGCTCTCTGCAGCTCCTCGTCCATCCTGACTTTAACTACAATGCTTTAATAGTTTTGATTTTGTAACGTATTATCATGCTTTATTGCATGTTTGGTATGTTGTAAAATCTTATTCCCGCATTCCCATAGAACTTAGAAGTTGTGATTTAATTTTTTATTTTTTTTTTAAATTTTGACAATATACTTATTTTCGAAACTAGTCAATTTTTAAGGGGACGAAATTAGGATTTAGTTTTGAGTGGCAAACCATAAATATTGAAAATGGGAGAAAATTCATAAATTGCTAATAGTTTGATATACAAACTTATAGAATGTAGGTGGTTGAACTAATTAGCCAACCTTAGTGCTTATTATTGAACCACCCAAGACATTATTTGAGTTTCCCAATGAAAAACTATTGCATGGTACCGGACCATTATGTCATTCATGGTCCCTCTAACTAAAAATCAGTCACATAATTTTTTTCATGTCATTTTTTTTAAGGATGAATCTTCACATTTTTAAGCTATGTAAATAGGGAGTGAGTGGTTACATAGAAGTTGATTATAAATGGATTAGTGACACGGAAAAAAGAAATTATGTGGCTTACTTTTAGTGGATGGGGATCATGGATGACGTCATGGTCTCGGATCATCACGTCATTCATGGTCTCTCTCACTAAAAATCAGCCACATGATTTCTTTTTTTCCATGTTATTTTTTTAAAGATGAATCTTCACCTTTTTAAGCCATGTAAATAGGGAGTGAATGGTTATATAGAAGTTAATTATAAATGGATTAGTGACATAGAAAAAAATGAAATTATGTGGCTTATTTTTAGTAGGCGGGGACCATGGATGACGTGGTGGTCCGGGACCATGTAATAATTTCTCCCAATTTAGGAATATTGCGAAACCTTTGAAGATTGATGAAATGTCTTACAGTCACACTTGAACTCCTTTGATTAAGGTGAATATATGGACACTGCTGGAGGAAGCTTTACACCCCATGTACTGCCTGTGTATAAGGGAGAGGTAATTGTGCATATTTTTTTGTCTTTTCAGTTAATCTTCCCTGCAAGAAGTTGTTGTAAGTTTTGTTTTGGTGACACAGGATCTTGTTAATAAGATAGTATCGTTTTGTGCAAGCGCTTGTCGCTCAGTTTGTGTTCTTACTGCTAGTGGCGCTGTTTCCAGTGTTACCCTATGTTCCCCTGGTTCCTCTGCTGGAACTTTGACATATGAGGTGTGCTCAATCATTCGAATTTCGACCGATCTTCGACTTGTCTAATTACAAGCATGAAAATGCTGTTTCTGAACTGCCTGAAACTGAACACTCATTCTTGCAGGGGAGGTTTGAAATTCTTACTCTCACTGGTTCTTCTGTTGTGTCCGGTGAACTGGGGACTCGTCGCAAAAACCGTCTTTTGAGTGTTTCTTTGGCTAATCCTCATGGACGAGTTTTCGGTGGAAGTGTTGAAGGTCCTCTAATTGCAGCCGGACCTGGTCCCATCCAAGTAGGATCCTTTACTTCTCTTCTCTCAACAAATTCTTATGGATCTAGTTTACTTGTAGCTTAAGGCTTAAGTTTACTTGTAGCTTAAGTTTGTGTTCTTAGCTTAAAGATAGTGATTGCAGTACCATATGAATTCTTGTTCATGTGGTTTCCCTTGGTGGTTTATCAGCTTATTGTTGCTACTTTCAAGCAAAACATCAGTCGAGAAATCCGACGGAAGTATTGTGGAGGAACACCAACATCAACATCAACCAACAATTTTGCCAGTTCAGAAATGGTGAATGCTCCAATTAATCAAGTTACTCCAACGGCAGATGAACATGACAAGTGTACTTCATCCCAAGTAGCGGATAGCCCGAAATTCGACACGGTTGTAGCGGAAAATCATAACTTCAACTCTACTTCTCTACAAAGTAGTGGTCCAAACAACATGCAGAAAACAAATAATTTGATTGGAGAAAAGCAGTATGATTAGTGAGATACACAGGCCTTTTGCCGCCGACTGTGCTTCTTAATAAACTAAATTTGTAATGTATCGTTGTGGTATTTAGTTTAATTCAGATTAACCCACAGGTTAAGGCTTATTTAGTAATGAGCACAGATTAAGCATCTACTTTCTCCTATTTTCATTGCCAATACTTTTACCTGTGAACTCGTATTGCTTGACCCTACACTAAGCCTCAAACACTCTCTCACAGCTAGGGTCGTAAAAACAGATAATCGGATGAGTTTCAGGTCGAGTCAAATCAGATACAGGTCAATTTAGGTCAAAAATTTTTTTTTGACTCGACTCGGGTCGGGTGCGGGTCAGTAGCAGGTCGTGTCCATTTCGGGTCGAGTCCATTTCAGGCAAACAGATCGGGTCCGAACCAGGTAATTGTTAGGTTAATTTGGGCTCGGGCAGACTTCAGGTCGAGTTCATTTCAGGTGAAAATCGGTTCGGGTCCATTCGGTTCGGGTTCACTCGGTTCAGTTGAAAATCGGTCCAGGTTCGTTCTGTTCAGTTGAAAAATCGGATCAGGTCTATATCGATTCAACTAAAAATCAGGTCGGTTTCAATTCGGTTCTATTTGTTCGGGGTTTCGAATCATCCTATTCGAGATCAGATCTCCAATCAGATAAAAGCGGTTTGGGTCATTTGGGTAGGGTTAGGTTCGGTTTTGACTGCATTTGGTTTCGGTTCTATTCGGGTCGAATCTGATCTGGTTCAGTTTTAATTCGGGTCGGGTATTAGTCTGGATCTGGGCACATCGGTTCGGTTGATTTTCGGGTAGGGTCAAGATCAGGTCAATAGGAAATTGATATGTTTTAGTCGGGTTTTCAGGTCTGATCAATTTTTTAAACTCATATATGGTTTTATAAAGTCAATCTTTCATTATTTCTTTTAAATTTTTTTCTTTATTTTCGGGTTACCTTCGATTCGGTTAAAAATTGGTTCGGAATCGTTATGTTCAGTTGAAAAATCGAATCGAGTCTATATCGGTTCAACCAAAATTTGAGTCAATTTTAATTCGATTGAGTTTATTTTGAATTTTGGATCAAATTTAAATTATCCTGTTCGGATAAATATCAGATCTCAAATCTAATAAAATCGTATCCATAAAGAAACCATCTGGCAGTTTCGTTCAAATCTCTGTTCGGTCAGTTTGACAGCTCTAGTTGTATGCCATTCTATGGAATATTTGGAGACGGAAGAATGTCATAACCTTGATAATAAATTAATAAAAAAATCGTATCCATAAAGAAACCATCAGGCAGTTTCGTTCAAATCTAGGTAAAAGTTAAAAACGTCGCCTGAGAGATTCGAACTCTCGCGGGTGAAACCCATGTACTTAGCAGGCACACGCCTTAACCACTCGGCCAAAGCGACAACTTGATGATAGGTGAACAAACAGTTTAATATTTACTATAATATTTAGATATGTAACGTTTATAATTCCTGAAATATCTGACATTTTGAAGTTCAATATATTTGGGCATATAATATCAGAGACGAGATTGTTGAAAATGAAAGTCAAGAATCCAAGCATAGACCATAAAACATACATGTATTAGATATAAGAAAAAAGATTGGGCATACAAATTAAAAGATGCAAAATTTTGGACAACAATAACTTGAATATATTGATTTTTAGTAAATGCTCAAACAAACTTACAACCTGATTCACAAAACTTACATGTGTAAACCCATAGGAAGGCACAAAATGACTCCTCTAAAACATGAAAGAAACAATAGACCTATTTGCTTCTATGATGCCACCAACCCTAAACATGTAGGGCTATACACTCTATTGACAAGGGTGGGCTAAGCCTCACAGATTCAGTATGTATTCCTAAACCATCCAACTACTTTTACTCAAGGACTCATGTCACCTACAATCCTACATCACATGAAATCTTGACCATTCATGGAAGTATATGCCACCACCATTTGCAACACCATTAACCCAAAAATCATGAATGGTAAAGATTTCATAATTTGAAAACTCTAATACCATAACTGTAGGTGATATGAATCTTTCTTTCTTTTTCACACGTTCCGAAAACTATATTTCCTATACAACACAAGGCAATCTTTCTTCTTTTCTTTTCTTTCTTCTTTGGAGTGACTTTTGAAATAGAACACACCCACACACTTGCTGTTTGGAGCTTGAGTCGATGTTAGTTTCAACGTGTTAACTATCAAAACAAGGAGAAACTTTTCCGATGCCTGGAATTACGGGAAGAACAAGCTTGCTCAACTGATGGTCTTGGAGTTGGTCCCGTGCTTCCTACAACATCTGTTTGAACATCTGAGGACTTTGCACGAATCTTGCATCCAAATTTCCTGGCAACTATGCGGGGTGAACTCAGAGAGCTGTGTGATTTAGTCACCCTTTTCATCTCTTGCTTTATTTTACTGAATTCCTCTTCAAGTTCTCCAACTCTAGACCTCATCTTTTCCATATCCACCTTCAAAACTCGGTTTTCACGTACAACTGTTACCCATCCATCTCTTTGCACAATTTGGCCAGCCGTCTCACTAGTAGCAGTCACATTAGCAGTTATCTCTGTTGGGGCAATCCCTTGACCTGTAGGAGCACTTTCAGCTTCCAAGACATTGAGACAGCCGGCTAAAGCCGTTCTTAAATGCATCTGCTCGAAGAACAAGACTTGCAGAATTACTCTTAGTGGCAGTCTTTCATTTTGGGATGCATGGGCACAAGCATCCACAGAGAGTTTCTGGTAGTCGATGATATTGCAAAGTTCTTCTTTCTCTCTATCAGAAAGCCAAGGGTGTGCCTGCAAAATGATAGTATTGATTACAAACCTCGAAAGAAATAAAATCCATTGAAATAGAAGTTGGTTCAGCAAATTTAAACCTTGAAATAGATGTCCAGTGCTCTGTATAGCCCATCATGCAGAGGTCTTGAAGATTCGGGAAGGATCTCTGCAAGAGATCTTATTTTTCCAGGTTTCAAATTTACATCAGAAGCAACTTCTGCAAGATAGCTATCCATTAATCTGGCAACTTTTCTTAAGGGCTCAGATGATGGAGATGATTCTAGGTCTAATGATGGTGGTGAAAATAATGTTAAACTCGATTCTGAGGACACAAAATGACGGATGATCTGTTCAACACATTCGGTATTGTATAGTGTATCAGAATCCGAGTAAGAAGGAATCAAAAGACCATCTAGGCTAGCCAATTCCAGCTGCATTCCAATTCTCCTCTCCAATGAATCCTGGCATGTTTGACTAACACCTAATATTGATGCAACGCGAAGAAGTCCGAGCAAAAAACGGCAGAAGGACTTGCCCTTCTTTTTAGGCAGAAGCTTTTCGATGCTTTCCAATAAAACCTTCTGATCTACAGTGGCAGGAGTCAGACTAAAACTTGTGACTGTCCTGGCTTTGCCACCCTGCGTACTCTGCCATCGGCCAAGACCCGGTAGATACTTTCTTGCATAGTACATTATGGCACCTGCTAGAAGTTCACATCTTATACCCCTTGCTTCCATTGTTTTAATAAGCCTTTCAAATAAGTCTACACTGAAATATGAGATGTCTTCAAACCACCAGTCAGATTCTGCGCTTCGTATTCTCGCCCCAGTGTTTATTCCATTCCATAAAATGCTTCCACCAGGGCTCTGTAGGCTACCGTACATCATCATGGGCCAACCAAACAAACTAGGATCTGTACAAACCATCATAGATACAGCATTTAAACATTTCTGTAATATGTGGAGCTTTTCTACTCTTGGCATGAACGATTCGCAACTTTGTAAAGCCAATATACAGTCCTTCCAGTTGCAAAGTACATTTTTGTGAAAGAAGTTTTCGGTCTTGGAAAGTAAATTATCTTCCCCATACTCATCCGTCATCTCGAGGTAGTCTGCAGCACAGTACACTGTTATTATATTTCTTGCTGTAAATTCCACCCGAATGCCATAGCAGAATTTTACTGCAAACAAGAATGTGTCTGGTCCACCAGGGAATTCTTCAAGCTCCGTGGTAAAAGTCTTATCATGGGTACTCTTTAGTTCTTCAAATACGGAAGAGATCTTCCCACATTTTGACATGAGAGGAAACTGCAGTCATACATAATCATAATTCATAAAGCATAGCATTTTATTTTGATCTTTAGACCTATGTGCAAATGCAATAAAAGCGGTAAAGGCGAGTTTTTAGACATGGTTAATCGTTAACACGATGAAGCTATTTTATGCTATCTACAATGCAAGGAAGTTGCCTAAACTGCAGGGTTATATCATCAGATTTGATCCCAAAAAAAGGTGAGCAACTTCTTTTCTGTTTGTAAATCAACACTGCAAGAGGTTGTCTGATCTAAATTCCATCCCGGTTTAAGTCAAATCTCTTTCTTTTTTTCATTCAATGGTATACATTATACAAATCTCTGCTCCTCTATCCACATATAGTCCTTAACTATCATGCCAAAACAATAATAAAATGCCTCTATATGATCACAGCAGCAAAATCACAATATTTTTTCTCTCTCAAAAAGTCTCAAAACCAAACACAGAAAAAACCTCAGATGAGTGTGGAAACTGAAATTGACTAACCTTGTGAAGATGAAACTTCACATCATCCACAATAATGGTTAAGTCACTTGGCAATCCTGCATTGAAAAACCTGCACACCCCCATAAAAGCTAAATCATTAACCTAATTGAATAACTTTGCTTATAGCCCCAACCTGTTGTCTTCCATGAATCCAAAACTATAAAAAGAAGCATAATTTGATCAAAAGATACAAAGCTTGTAACTTTTGTATTCCTTCATGAGATTTGACTTTGAGGGGGGAAAGCAGTAAAATTTTCCAATTTTCTCCCAAAATTGAACAAAACTTCAATTAGGCTATGAATTAGATAGATAAACTCTAGGAAAGTAAAGCGTTCGAGCTTACCAGTCATTCCCATGTTTATAAAACCCAGAAACCTTGGCAGGTGCCATGACTGAGAGAGAAAGGGAAAGACCCCAACTTTGAATTGGGATCTTATAATAAATGCCTTCCAAGCAACAAAAGGTAAAACCCCAGATATCAAAACTTTAAAATGAAAAGCAAATCGGTATAATTCTTCATAAACATTAAAAATTTAAAATTTCTTTAAAAGAAAGAAGAAAAAAGAGAACCACAGAGTCCCAGGGGACAAAGGCTAAATGGGGGCGTGTGGGGAACAGTGGAACTTTACAGCTAAGAAAACAAAACCCCCAAGTGACATGTCTTCCTCTAACAAAAGCCGCAACTCCATTTCCATGCACATTTCAAGGATTATAAACAATGCAGAGGAAAAATATATTAAATGTTTTCTTCAGTAGGAAGAAGGAGAATAAAATAAATAGATAAATATATTAAATGTTACAGGAGAAAAGCATGCACAGATGACGACAGAGAAACAGCCAGGCAAGGGGATATATGTAAGTAATCTCCTTGTGTATTAGATTAGATTAGATTAAATAATGAAAAAAGTGGGTCAAAGTGAAAAAAAAAAAAAAGGTAAAACAAGAGAGGGAAACAAAAGCCAAGTGATGGGGAGACTTTTAGACGGCCATTCCAAGGAGGAGGAGAAGCAGGGGAGACAGCGGGACAAGGCAAATGATAACTGAGAAAAGTCGTATATTAATTAAACAAATACTACTATTACTACTACTCTTACTCTATATCTATGGCTTTATGTTTCTCAGGCTTTTCTCGTCTAGTACTTTGCCTGCATCTTCGTATCATAATAAGTAATAACCATAAATGCGTGCTGAGTTTCTGAGTTGGGAAAAAATTTCTCTTTTTTTTTTCTCTCCCTCCTTGTTGAGTTTTTTTTAGACTTAATAAACAAATATGTGTTTAAACCATGTTTTTTTTTCCAGTTAAGTGCTCAAAATATTTTTTGGGCTAAAAAATGCTTAATGTTTCGTTTCGTTTCGTGACTCATTTAAAGTTTTCTATTAATTCTCACCGTTAAAAGACACATGACATCTCTTGAAAATTGTAAAATTATATTATAAATAAAATAAAATAAAAACAAAAATATATCATGAAAATTTTTAAATATTTTCGAAACAGTCTCCAAATCCCTAAACTTTCAAATCCGACCACTCCCGCCGGCGTTGGTCACGTTGCTAGCGACTGAATGAAGAGTCCTCCCCTCGTCGAACAACCCACACGTTGTTTTTCTTCTGTCATGCCGTCGTTCACCGCAAATCATTCGAAGGAACCATTCGACAATTTCAACGTTTCGTAGAGTGTCAGTCGATTTTCGAAGACGAGGTGGTGGGAGAAATGGTCTTGATGGTCCGACGACTGATGTGGTGGGCGACAGCGTGATAATCGGCGACGAAATCGACCCAAATCGGGATTTAAGTTTTGGGGAGTTTGAAATTTTGAAATTTGGGGTTGTTTTGTGAAATCTGAAAAACTTATTAATTCTCTGAAAATTAAGTAATTTTATTTATTTTAAATATAATTTTGAAATTTTTAAAAGATGACACGTGTGTGGGTCACGGAATGAAACGATAGACATATATTTGGCTAAAAAAATAGCTTGGGCACCTAACTCGAAAAAAGGCATAGTTTGGGTATCTACTTAATGATTATGCTTTTTATTTGGATTTTAAGATTTGGTTGAAGTTTTTTTTTTAAGTTTTAGTTAGTGACGGATTTAAAAATATTTTTTATAATAAAAATATTTAAAATTTTAAGGTGAGCACAAGTCATAAAAATTAAAAAAAAACAAAGACTAATTTATAAAAAAACTAAAGCTAAATATATGAACTTTAAAAAGTTCAGGGTGAGCACATGCTAAAATAACAGTTAACTATTTAAAATAAATTTTATTTATTTATTTATTTATTTGCATTCAATATATCTATTGGAACAAGCTCAATGATCTTTTATATTAAGTTGCTTATTAAAAAAATTTATGTTATTATATGTTCAGGACAAAGATTAAACCATCAACCACTAGTTAAGATATAAAAAATTCTTACCATCTCACATAAATCTCGATAAAAACACATTTTTAATAACAAATAAATCATGTATGGATGGCCTTTAACAACTTTTATCAGGACGATCAATTTTTCTCTCCATATTCTTCAAGATATTTATACTTAAAACTAATATTTGCTATATGCTATGTATTTTTAATGTTACAATATTTATTTTTTTAATTAGAAAAAAAGTTTTTTTGGATAAGAGCTGTAATTTTATTCAACATTCAAATTCACCAACACCATTACAATAAATCTAATCGGGATCCACATTTAGATATGGATATCCCACTCTGTACACAAACTAACATTTACACTATCATCTAAATCTATATTTTTTCTTTGAAACTTGAGGCTAATAGTCGTCTGTACACCTTCAACCAAATCAGCCACTGTATGAGAAACTCCCCTAAAAATTCGAAAGTTCCTCTCCTCCCAAATACTATAAATGCAAGCAGACCATGCAAGACATAAGATGTTTGCAATAAGGGACCTCCCTTTAAGTCTCACTACTGCCCACTGCAATTCTTCTTCCCAAACTAGAATTTGTCGATGAACATTGCATTTCAGCAAGATCAAATTCCAAACTGCAACAGCAAAAGGCCATTCAAAAAACAAATGATTACGAGTTTCTACACCATCTTGACACATCACACAGCCAACACAAGAAGCAATACCCATTCGGCATAAACGATCTCTAGTAGGAAGTCGATCTAAAACACACATCCATGCAATGATACTATGTTTCGGAACATGAGAAGGGCACCACACTAATCGACTCCAATCAACTTTCTCCTTTCGATTTCTCACCTTCTCAAAAATCCACGCGGTATTAACTACCGACCAATTCGAAACACCCGAAAAGATCAAGCTAATTTCCGCCCTCATCTTCAGCATTTTCCTCACCATCCAACTAAAGTGAGGTTGATTCTCGAGCAACCAAAAATCAACCCCCTTAAATCATATTGTTAATTTATTTGGTACAACTTTGACTTGGGGATCTAATTACATAAATTTTGAATTAATTGGTCGTTTTATCATTCATATTAAGAATGTTAAACTCCAAAAATTAAAATCCATTTTAAACGGCTGATTGTCATTTTAATGGTTTGAACTTCATGCATGAATGTGTCTTTTGATAGTGCTATCAGTCTAATATCATATTTATATGTTAGGCTGAGTAGGCTTGTGCTTACCCTAAGATTTTTAAAGTTTATACATTTAACTTTAATTTTTTTAATTTTTGTGGATTATTCCTTTATTTTTTTTAATTTTTATAACTTATTCCAACCAAATGAACCTCAACAAAAGTATGAATTCAAAAAGTTAACCTAAAAGATTTAAAACAAAGCTAATTATTTAACCTCCCAAAGGATTAATGTCAATGCCCACCTACCATAAAAGCAGACAGGATTTTCTTTTACCCCATGTTTCTGTCTTTCTCTCTGTTTTTTGAACAATGCATTTATAGTAACTATTAATCAGTCTAGTAAAGGAATAGTTAGATTGGTTTAAAATCTAAAGTTAAAAAATGGATTTTTTTTATCAAAAAAAAAAGATGGATTTTTTATAAAAAAAAAGAAAATGGATATTGGGATTTAAAATCTTTATAAGTTGAATTAAGTCGAGCAACCGATTAAATCTTTTTTTTTCTTGCATAAATATCTATATGATATTGAAATATTATCTTTTACTTATATTTATATAGTCTATAATTAGCTTTCAAAAAATATATAGTTTATAATTAAAGTTTTTGGTCTAAACTCGAGATATTCTTAAGCAACACTTTTTACAACTTTTTTATTTTTGTTGTTTTTAATTCAAAAATAGTAAAGTTATTGGAATAAAAAGTGGACAAAAAAGTTAAAAAAAAAAACCTAAAAACAGTCCAAAAAGTATTTTAACGTATTTTATTCTAAAAAAACACGTTTTAGGTCTAATGATTTCAAAAGTTATTAAATTAGTTAACGATAAATATCAATACATACAATATGCGGTATATATCGGTACACGATGTTTACTCTATAATTTTTCTATTTTGATATATTTTTGTTTAATATGGCTTACTATTTTTCAGGGATTTACTCCATATTAGATGAAATATTCTGAAGATAATATTTGAAGAATCCTTGTAAAATTAGGTCGAAAACTTGTACCAACTAAAAGTTTCTTAATTTACTTGGGACACTTCTTCAACACTCAATGCATATAATGAAGATTACTAAAAAAAATCCCCAAACGTTTGACTGAATAGTCATTTTGGTCCCTATTTTTTTGGATCAATTTAACCATCAACGTTTTATTTTTTAGTCAAAATGGTTTATCTACGGATAAAAAATGTTAGTCAACTAACGATAAACAACTTGAAATGACTTGACAGAATGACGTTTTATTTCAAGCTGTTTATCGTCAGCTGACCAATAGTTTTTATTCGCAGAAGGCCATTTTGACTCAATAAAATATTAGGGTTAAATTGATTCAAAAAATTAAAATTAAAATGACTATTAAGTTAAATGTTAGGGGTAATTTTTGACATTATGTTAAAATTATATAATATATAATATGTATTTTGTTAATAACAAGTGTAGTTATCCAAAATGATAAAGAGAGAGAATGGTTGTTCGTTTGCTATAAATATTAATCATAACCCATATGCTCTCTTTTAAACATGCAATTATTTGAATGTCTGGACCTCCCAACCCTTAATAAATAAATGAAAAGAAAGAAGCATTAACACATGATTAAAACCCTTTTTTATCGATTTTCTTTTAGGTATAAAACTAAAAGCCTTAATTTCTTCAAATTGCAGGTTCCATTTCCAGTGGGCTCAGGCAAGGAAAAGATGGCTCAACTGAAATAATATTATCCAGTTTCTAATTACTTTATTCAGAACGTTAAAACTCAAGTTCCTGCTCTTGTTTAAAAAATAACCCCACAACAAATCTTTATAGTAATCGATCCGCATTATTTTGCTAATAAATTAAATAGCACTGGTTAAAGAAAAAGTACATCAACAAACAATTTAGCAAATACCAACAAGTCCCCTTTTTTTTATCATATAATGACTATAATCTCAAACTAATAAGTAGGGTTTAACTTTTAAGGTCCAACATATATTTACAAACAACTTCTTTTACTAACACAAATCAAATAAAAAATGCTGTTAATCTTATAATAAATCATTTTCAATGCCCACTACAGCAATAAAATGTCCACATCTTATGATATTGGACCTTTTCTTACAGGAAAATTTTGTTAAACATGCATGAATTTGTGTTCGACCAGAACATTTATAGGAGCAGTGGTCCTCTTTTAAACTATCTGGCACGCAAAATAAAAGACAAAACAAAAAGGTTAAAACTTTGCTGTCGTTTGTAACTTTGTCGACCCAAAGAATTTGGCTGAAAATTCCATATCAAAATTGCAGAAGGGTTTCAGAAACTGAACTAGTTTTGGATTTTGCTTCAAAAGCATCACGAGGCAGAAGATTTTTTATGCTATATGGGCAAACAACAAATTGAACATGTAGATTAGAAACGGGTGGAAATCGTCTACCTCCTAATCACGCCTCCACAATAAAATTAGGGGTTTAGAGTTTAGGGTTAGAGTTTATAATTAGGGTTAGAGTTTAAGATTTTGAATTTAGGGTTAGGATTCCTAATTTAATTTTTAAGTGTTTTTTTAACAAAATGCATAAATAGAGTCATGATTAAGGGCAGAAAACTTTTACTCACTAGAAACCCCTTTCCCATAACCAAATCCCCTATTTTTTTAATTAAGTAAAGAACTATTACATTCTAAAAACAGTTATCAATATTCGAATTTATATAAAATAAGATAACGTAAATATTTTTGACCATTCGGTCAAATCTTAAAACCAAGTAATAGGGATCAGCTGCAGTGTCAGAATATAGATTTTGTTGTCAGGGTTGCAGCAGAAATTTGGACACTAGTCAAACCGGCATATCATCAAGGCCAATTAAGCCCACCGATAATTATCAACCGGACACCAATGCAAGGTACTCCAAGTACATCTCTTTAACTCAATGTTTAATACCACACCTTTGGTAATTTAAGTATAAGAGAATGTTTCGAATCCAACCAGTGACTCCAGTAAGAAAGAGAATGATGTTTATTTCAGGAGATTTGAGTTCAAGTATTTATATATATATATATATATATATATATATATATATATATATAAGTTATATGCGCGATATCAAATGATTAAAAAATATGAACAAATATTACAATGTAATCATAGTATTAAAGAATGTTTTAAAATATAATTTCCAACCTAAGTCAAAAGTACCAGAAAAGCTTCAAAACTCATTTGATATAATTTAAAGGGTTAACTACAAAATAAGTATTCAAACTATGTCTCTTTTTTACAATAGGTGCTTAAAGTTTCGTTTTTGGCTGAAATAGGTGCCTAAAGTTTCGTTTTTAGTTAAAATAGGTGCCAAAGTATGTGCATTAGTTGACTTTAAAACAAGTCAAAAATAAAATTTTAGACGCCTATTTCAACCAAAAATAAAATTTTAGATACTTATTTCACCCAAAAAAAATACTTTAGGCACATTTTGTAAAAAAAAACATAATTTATGGCTTTATTTTACAGTTAAGCCTAATTTAAAAGACGAATATTTTTTGTGCAAGAAAGATATGAAGGAAAAAACAAGTTATGTAAATAAAATAATAAAGTTGAAAGAGATTTTTATTTTTTTAGCCTTCCTAATTTTGATATTGTTTTGGGGCAGCTCACAGAAAAGAAAAGAAAAGAAGCATAGAAGTAGAATCTTTGGAGAAGTGTCAACCAAGGAAAAACAACTTTATTCAATCATTTTGGATGAGTGGCATTGAAAAATTAAACAAAACCCACTAATCCACCAACCCCTCATTTTTTAATAAAATTTATCAGTATATAACGTGGTTCTATAGCATACAGTCATGAACCAACATAAATTTTATTCAATAAAATTATAAAATTTTGAAGGTTGTAATTAAAAAATGTGTGTATATAAAATAAATCATTAATTTTGAGAAGATTTAAATGTGCAATTCTTCTATCTAATCAAAGAATAAAAAATAAATTATTAGTTTTGTTTTAAAAAGTAACTTGATTAGTATTTGAATATGCGGTGGAAGAATTGATTTTGGATCATCGTGATTTTAAGAATTGGTTTTGTGTAAAATTGACTTTTAAAGTAACGTAATTTATGTTTGGGAGTTTTTTTTCTTCTTAAAAATCACGATTTTGTAAAAATATAATATAAAAATCACGACGAAACGCAAAAGCTATTATCCTGTAACTTTTCCTAAAATTACGTTTGGTGCCCAGAATTGATTTTGAATTTTTACATCCAAATATGTAGGCACGACACTGCGTTCTAGACACAAAATCTTGATTGAACGAAATTTTGGCCTTTTTACCGCAGAAACAAACACGTCAGTATTTTTTAACAGAACCGATTGAATGGGTCACCTCTAACCACAACATAAAGCTGTTGGTTTGATTGTAAGAAGGATTAGACCCGAGCCACGAAAGGAATATTTTTGATGATTGAGTCGGGAGTAGGGCAAGGTCCCAGCGGAAAACGTGAAGATGTAGTAATATAAGTAGCAACAGACACCATTGTTGTTGTCGCTCAATTTCAACTTTCAACCTATTCAAAAAGCTCACACTTTTAGCTTTAACCCCCACGGCTACTCTTTTTTTATTATTTAACCAACTATATTTGGAGGGCTAATTATTAACTTTTCAAAACTAAATATGGGCTAATTGTTTTGAAACTTTTTAGGACTAAAGTGGAACAAAAGGCTCTTTGGGAGTTAATATGGGCTGAGGCTCATGGGGTATTTCATTTAAAGGTGTAATGGTCCCAAAACCAATTCAAGGGTATAATTTAGGGTGAATATTCGATCGAGTAAAATTGAATTAAGAAATTTTAAGTTAGTAGAATTGATGAGTTCTATTTTTATAATTTAAATTTTATTTAAATTTTTTTGAGTTGGTTCGACTCGTTCGAGTTTCTCTTCAAAATTAATTGTAATAATTTATAATATAATGGTATAAATGTGTCCTAATTTAAATGACTTCATCTATTCATATAAAATATAAGAATATATTTCTTCATATTTTTTCACATGTGTATGGTTTGTAATATTTCATAAATCAAATATCATTTAAAATTATAAAATATATTTATAATGCTATTTTAAAGAAGAATTGAAATTTGTTGTAAAAATATGAATTGAAATTATATATATACATTAATGGTAGTGAAGCATGTGATTCAAATTTAGTTAAAAATGAACTTAAAATAAAAGGAATTGAAGAAATAAGAAAACAATACAAAATTGAGAGATTAAGTTGCAAAAATAAAAAAAAATGTTTTTAAAAAGAATAATTGAAACTACGCATGTATTTTATAGTGATTTAGGAGTGCGGTTCAAATTCAATCAAAATGAATTTAAAACGAAGGAAGAAATGAGGAAGTCAACGACTACCGTAAATTTTAGTTTTTCAATTTTTTGAATTGGCAAACCTCAAACTCAGTTCGAACTCCAAAAGTTATCAATAATGTTAAGATTTTTTCAATTAAAAAACTCATGTAACATTTTAGGTTGTAACCGGTTTCTTACCAAATAGATAACTTTTTAGGTTGACAAAGTAAGAATTTAAGTTGGAACTTAAAATGTTATGTTCTCCGTAATAAATCATGTAGATCGAATAACTTTTCAGGTTAAAACGTAAAAAGTTACCATCAATGGTAAGATTTTTCAATCGAAAAATTCATATAACATTTTAAGTTGGAACCTAAAATGTAGATCAATAACTTTTCAGGTTAAAACCTAAAAACTTCCTATCAATGGTAAAAAAAAATTAATCGAGAAACTCACGTAACATTCTAGGTTGTAACCAGTTTTCTTACCAAATATGCAACTTTTTAGCTTGGACAGTCTAACATTTTAGGTTGGAACGTAAAAAGTTCCTATCAACGGTAAGTTTTTTTTTTCAATCGAGAAACTCGTGTAATTATTTTAGGTTGTAACAAGTTTTCTTAGCGGTTATGTAACTTTTTAGATCGAACAATATAACTTTTTAGGTTTGAACCTAAAATGTTACGTTCACCATAATAAATCATGTAGACCGGATAACTTTCAAGTTAAAATGTAAAAAGTTACCATCAGTGTCAAGTTCTTTTCAATTGAGAAATTCTTGTAAAATTTTAGGTTGTAATCCATCGAATATGTAACTTTTTAAGTACATTTTACATTGGAACTTAAAAGATTACGTTCATCATAATAAATCATATAGATCGGATAATCTTTCATATTAAAACATATAAAAGTTATCATCAGTGTTAAGGTTTTTTCAATTTACAAATTCATGTAACATTTTAGGTTGTAATAATTTTTTCTTACCGAATATGTAATTTTTTAGGTTGGTGGTAACATTTTAGGTTTAAGTTCTCCATAATAAATCATGTAGAACGAATAATTTTTCAGGTTAAAATGTAAAAGTTATCATTGGTGGTAATATTTTCAGATAATATGTGTTACATGTAAAAGCGCAGGACAAAAGCAGGAATGGCAAGCCAAGTTCCCGAAAGAAAGACAAAATTAACAGCTTTACTTCTCTCCTAGAAGAATCTAATGTCCTCCACATAATTCCATTATCAGAAAATAGCTGTCTTTGCTACAGTTAGCTATCATCAACACATAAAAACGACCAAAAAGAAGAAGAATATCTGGTATATAACAAAAATAGACAATTAAGATAGATTTAAAGACTTCCTAAAAGAAAAACGAAACTGAAACATTAACGAACAAAGCACATTTTGATTTTACGCAAGTCCCTTTGCTTATGCATGGTCTTTGTTCCCTTAGGATGCAGTAGGTTTTACCATGGCTTTCCTAATAGCCTCAGCATAAGTCTTGTGTTGGTAGGTCAGCGTAGAGTCAAGCAAGTCCCAAAGGGATGTCTTTGGGTTCCAACCTAATGCAACGTTAAATTAAGATTTAAATGCTCGGAATTCTCGTATGGAGAAACTAAAGATACTGAGAAAAAACAAGCATGCAAGAAAATACCAAGTTGTTTGTTTATTATGGTCATGTCTGGAATTCTCTTGTCACTATCATCATACCCCTCGCCGTAAAATTCCTTGGAGCTGACATCAATTGTCGGCGATTCCAGAGCAGGTTCACCACTAACCTTGGTATAGACCTGAAGTGCCCGATGGCATATTTATAAATTATATACAATCAATACATCACCATAAGCATAAATGATTATATGAATAACAGATACTATATATCATCAATTATGCGCTTCACCTTAGTCATCATTTCAGCAAGTTGCCTAACTGTAACTTCATTGTTAGGGTTGCCAACATTGAAAATGTGACCATTGGCCCTGTCTGGGTTTTCCTGTACAGAAGACACCACATAGTTTAGTTACATTCTGTGGTAGAGCCGCTGTGGAGACGAGGAAAGGGGGAGAAGAATTAATACGGACAATCATCAACAGAACAGCGTCGATAGCATCTTTTATGTAAACAAAAGTTCTCTGAGACTGACCACCATCAACAAGCTTAAGTGGCTCACGCCGAAGGAGATTCTGACCAAAGAAAACGAAAATAGAGATTAGAATTAAGACTGACGATACCGAAAACAGAAATTCTAGATGCCTTCTAGGATATTTTCTTGAACTGTGAAACAAGTTCAACATACATTACTGAAGCATGCTAAAACTCTTGGAACTCCTTCACTTGGACCATCAATGCCGGGAATGAAGTCCATCCTAGGTCCAATCCAGTTAAAAGGCCTCACAATGGTGAACTCAAGGCCATTCTCTGCCCCCTCAGCTGGAATAGATAAGAAAAGAAGTCAGTAAATCATGTTTAAAGCATCTCAACACGGGCAATATCATTACAAATGATGCTAACCATAAACGAGCCTCTCAATCAATTGCTTAGCACATGCATATGACCACCTCTGCTTCTCAATAGAACCAAAAATGCAGGGTGAGGTATCTTCCTTAAGAACATAGTAGGCAGGATCCTGTAACATGAATCAAAAAATGCGTCAAAGATTCTAAACTTCGTAAACAACAAACATATTAGTGTCAACTCAAAAGAAAAGAGGGAAAAGGAACAGTAACACATAAGGAAACTTAAAAAGCTTAAAGGAGAAGAACAAAAAGAAATATACTATTAAACCAATTTCATTTTCTGAATTTATAAATTCATCAAATCTTTGCACGATGAAAAACAGCTCGCTTGAGAACAAAATTCAATTGAAGAAAAGGGCCTAGTTTTAACCTTTCCCTCATGAAGTAAATGGATAAAGAAAAGAGCTTATACACAGGCCTCTAAATTTGTTACAACTACAACTTCCTAGAGGTAATGTTGTATGATAAACACCACCAAAAAAAATAAGGAATGATATTCAACAAAAACTAGTAGATCTAAAACAAGAAAATCAACAATTAGGACAGGAATAAATAATTTGCATGGCTTGAGGTTCACAAGCAGGGCATTATAGGAAATATGAATGATTAGAACCACTAATTTAATACTACAATAAATTGTTAATTACATTGAACAAAAACTACATAACCTCCCTCTTCCAACACCAAGCCTTTCAATGTTTAGTGAAGCAGAAAATTGTAAGAGTTAAAAGAAAACAATACCACCAATAGATCCTTGCTATACAATACATGTTACCCAGTTAAAAGCAAAGTATAGATACAGCATCATTCTATTGAAGGATACTCAATACAAGTGATGCAGAAACATCGAAAGGTTACCTGACGGAGAGGAGAATCTTTGGGAAGAAAGCTTTGAATGGTTTTACCATACACTTCACAAGTAGAGAAATGAATAAGGCGCTTGTTGTTCTCCGAGCAGTATTTCACCTACCAAATCACAAATCCACATAAAAAGACCACAACACTAATTTCAACTTTGATCTTCGAAACATCAGTAACAATCAAATCCCTCCTCAGTCCACACTCACATCAATATCAATTAACTCAAATAGTTAAAGAACTGGTACCGTTATTAAAGAAATGCTTATCAAATCTCTCCCCACTCGCATCAATATCAATCAACTAAAATAGAAGAAAAAAATGAAACCGTTGTAAAAAAAACGCTTACCACGGGAAGTGCATCAATAAAATTGCTGTAGATCGTGTCAAGCGGGCGTGTATTATAATCTGCCGGAGTACAGATCGCCGCAAGATTTATCGTCTATTTTGTCGCAAAAACAATAACAACTAAATTAATCAACCTAAATAAAGCAAAATCTTTTTGAAATCAATAAAACATAAAATAAATCAGAAAAATTAACTTCTAAACAACAATGAGATAAATTAACACAGAATTAGCTCAAGAAAGAAATTTAAAAATAACACAGAACTGAACCAGATCTAAGAAATTAAGTCCAAAGAAAAGACTAAGAAACAGAAAATGAAATCAAATTAGAGAAATAGAGATACAAATTCAAAAGATTCTTGATCGCCAGCAATTTTTATCAGCAAATAAAGAAACAGCAAGACATGGAAGAAATTACGAGATCTGCCATCTTGATGAGGCCTTCGAGCCTAGAGTCGTGCTTGATGTTAAGTCGGTGGAACTGGATACGGCCAGCCCAAGGGAGCGAGTCAGGCTCGAGGAGGTGCTTAATCTTGTCATTGTAAACGTCCAAGGCGAGCACCTTGTGAGGCGTTTCCGACATCAATTTCTCGCAGAGATGAGAGCCGATGAAGCCTCCGGCTCCAATCATGCATATAGTAATTGGCTTTATCGGCCTCCCGTCCAGATCCATTCTCGTCGTCGCCATTTCAAACGACACCGGTGTTCCCGATCTTCTAACGCCGACGGAGACAATAGGAAATTATTAGCAGCGAGAAGGAAACTAGAGAGCGAGAGAGAGACACGAGGATGGGAAAAAATGAAAGAGGGAATGGCCTTGTGTTAATATATGTGGCATGAAGGGAAATGAGAGGCAAAGGCAGACCCTTTGACAGTGCTACATTAAATGAGGGATCGGGATCAAATCCTACTCTCGCGAGTAGGGGTGTAAACGAGCAGGGTTGAGCTCGAGTAGTGCTAAGCTCAGCTCGTCTCGTTAAGATTTTGAGTTGAGTTCGAGGTTGAGTAATTTCTAACGAGCCTGAGAAATTAGAGCTCAATTCGACTCGTTTAGAACTCGAATCGAGTTTGAGCTTGATTCGAGCCTAATCGAGTCAAGTGTTGATCGATCTTTGACCGCATTGGACTCGAGTAATTCTGCATCTATCCTGTCTCATTTAAAGTCATATGAAGAAAAAATTTAGATACACAATTTTTGTAAACTCAAACTTGTTGATTTTAGGGTTTAAAGGTTTAGGTTGTTGGGTTTAAATTTTAGGATTTAAATTTTAGGGTTTAATACTTATATTTAGGGTTTTGAGTTTAAGAATTTAAATTTTAAATTACAAAAATTTTTAAAAAAATCAATATATTATATTTTCAAGTATCTCGTGAGCTTTTCGAGTCGGGTATTAAGTAGCTTGGCTCGGCTCGTCAAGAACTCGATCCGAGTTCGAGCTCAAGTCAAGCCTAATCGAGTCAAACTTTAACCGAGTTGAACTCAAACAGCTCACGATCAATCTCGTCTCATTTACCGCTTACACGATTGTGTAGCCATTGATTGTACTCGACTGAGAAGGGAACATGGGTAAATTTTAAATTAGGCTTAAATATCCTAAAGTTGTTACCGAATTGCTTTATTGTTTGATAATTTTATTATCGAGTTTAGTTTTTTCTGATGTGACATGTCATGAGAATCATAAACGTTGCCGAATCTCTGAAAATAGTCCATAGATACAGCCATGGAAACAGACGAGAGAGAAATGGAGACAGAATATGATCATTCATCTTTTAAATTTCATCCCATTTTCTTAAACATTGTGCCATTCCTCAACAAGCTCCATATACATTGCTTCAATCACATACGCCTCCCAGGATATGTTTTTTTAGTCTTCGAAAAAATCAAAACAATTGATATTCAATTTATTAGTTAATTATTCGAGTATATTATTATTGCTGTTGTAATATAAAACTTAGTCTTTATTTAAAAATATTTTTATGAAATATATTTGAGTTAAAAGCAATTGTTTTTGGGGCGTTCTGATTTGATTATCTTATATTATGCGCACGATTGTAAAATTTTATAATATGATGTGTTACAAATAATATTGATATCAAAATAATTTAATAATATAATGTGTCATAAATAATGAATAATATTAATTTTACAATTATGATGGAACATAGATAATATTATTTTGGTGTTACTCAAAAGTTTTTCAGTGTTACCTTATTGACATTAAACTCTTTCCGTTCTATTAAAAATATTTTACTATTTATTTTAATAATATAAAGTGTCCTAAACAATTATTAATGGATTAATATCCTATACACAAGCGGAGTTTCCACAAACGTTTTAATTTTAGGGTACATAGAATTAATTTAGGGTATAGGATTTAGGTGTTTAGGTGTAGGTGTAGGTGTTTAAAATTCAGATTTTATACTTTTCAATTATTAATATGAAAACAATTAACGTTAATAACAATGTCAAGTTCATAGTTAATTTTTTTACATTGATCATCGGTTAATACAGAAGAAAAAAAAACATGGAAAGTTTTTCTAACGTCAAAGGTTTAAAATCTGGTGTTTTGACTAAAATAATTATGTTGAAAAAAATCATTGTCAAGCATCTATAATATCTGATTTAAATTAATAAGTCAATAAATAAAAAATATTCAATGATTATACCAATATATATATATATATATATATATATATATATATATATATATATATATAATCTACTCCGATAGCACAGATCACCATTTTGATCAAAGAAAAAATTAGTAATGGTACCCTGCTGAACCTCCTTCACTCGGTGCATTAAATACGCGTTATGGGGCTGGTCTGCCTTAATCTCAGCAACCAAGGTGCGCTTAACTCTAAGCTCTGCCAACAAACTAGTTTCATCAAATAAACTCATCCTGGCAAACAAAACTCTTAGAGCAAATACCACGTTGCAACTTAAAAGCATCTGCTACAACATCAGCCTTGCTCGGATGATACTCGAGCTCACAATCGTAATCTTTGAAAAACTTCAACAATCGACCTTGCTTTAAATTAAGCTCTTTTTTGGGAGAGCAAATACTTCGAACTCTTATGGTCTTTGAAGATATAACACTTTTCTCCGCAGAGATAGTGTCTAAATCTTCAGTGCAAAAACTACCGCAGCTAACTCAAGGTCACAGGTAGGATAATTACGCTCATGTGGTTTAAGTTGTCGAGACGCATAAGTAACAACCTTTTCATCTTGCATCAACACACACCCCAAGTCGGAGTGCGAAGCATCACTAAAGACTGTATAATCTTTCCCAAACTCGAGTTAGATCAAAATTGAAACCTCGGTCAAAACCGTCTTCAACCTCTCAAAACTATACTGTTGAGTCTCGGGCCAAATAAAAGGGACATTCTTCCTCAAAAGCTTTGTTATTGGGGCTGTCAAAATAGAGAAAAGTACGACGAACCTCTGATAATGACCTGCCAAACTCAAGAAACTACGGATCTCTGATATATTCTTCGGCTGCTTTCATTTAACAATTGTCTCAATCTTCTTTGAGCCTACACGAATACCATCAACTAAAACAATATGCCCCAAAAACACGATCTTTCTGAGCCATAACTCACACTTACTGAACTTAGTAAATAGTTTATGCTCCCTTAAAGTCTGAAGAACAATCCTCAAATGCTCCTCGTGCTCCAACTCCGTCTTAGAATGGATTAGAATGACATTAATAAAAACTATGACAAACTGATCCATATAAAGTTGAAACATTCGATTCATCATATTCATAAAGGCTGCTGGGGCGTTAGTCAAGCCGAAAGGCATCACCAAAAACTCATGTGATCGTACCTAGTATGGGAATATGTCTTAGGGACATCAGAACCTCTAACCTTAAATTTATAGTAGCTCGACTGCAAATTAATCTTAAAAAAAACAATGACTCTTCTACATTGGTCAAACAAATCATCAATACGGGTTTGAGGATACACAACCCTAAGGTCCCATTATTTTTCTTGACAAATAGAACTGTAGCTCCCAAAGATGAAACACTAAGTCGAATGAAAACCATTGGACCTTCAACTCTTTTAACTCCTTAGGTTTCAAACATGTTAAATTTGACAAAAGCTGTGAAGAAATTAAAATATATTGCAGACACTGTACTTTAACAAAATTTATTTTTTATTTAATAATTCTATCAAATCAGTAAAGCCAATAATATTTTTTGTCAAATTTTATTAACTTCGTCATTTTTATTAACATGTTACAATGTTAAAAGTAACAAAATTATAAAACATATCAAGTTGAAATACGTGACGTACCATACGTCCATACGTTATTGGATGACATACTTGACCCAAAAATATTAACGATTAAATTTTGAAGTTAAAATAAAAAGTTAATATAATCTAATATTTAAGTTTTCAAACACCAGAATAAAATTGTAAAATTCACTAAGATATAAAGGTTGATGGCATATTTTAATTTTTATCAATAAAAATGTAAAAAAATGAATTTGGCTTTTATTTTGTTTTTGTTAAAAGAAGTGTGTGCAAATAGCAAGAGTGGCATGGCAATTGGCAGATGCGACAGCTAGAGAGAAAGCAGAGAATCCAAAGAAAGGGGCACAGCCTTAGCCCTCAATCATAGGAATAACAAAAAAAAAGCACGCACTACGAAAAACACAGAAACCAATATTGTCAAATCGCTTGGATTGGGACAACCAGCCATGGCCATGGCCATGCACTGAAAAAGCTGTTTCTCCACACTGGACCTGCACCCATTTTTTACATCATTTTTTTCCAAAATAAATAAATAAAAACTATTGCACTGCTCAAATTTCATAGTTCTTTGACCCACGACTTTGTAAGTTTCATACTTCTTTTCTTTTTGGGTCTTTGGTTGAATTTCTGGAAAATTAAGCAACATTAATTCTTCTTCTTCTTCTTTTTTCTGGAGTTTAAATTTCTAGCCATCAGTTAGAATGCAACACAATGCAGGTTACAAACACAAGGCAATTGTAGAGATTCTTGTCTTTCTTTTGATTGATCTTTATTACTTATTTTTTTGCTTGATTTGTTTTGTATAATTTAGGCGAATGTTAGAACCTACTATAATAGGTAAATTAGCAATTTGAGTCAATTAGCAATTTGAGTCAGGGACCATTTTATAATAGGCTAAAGGGGACCATTTTAAGTGAAATAGATATTTTTGTCCTCGACTTTGACTTAAATTAGCAGTTTAACTTTTCACGTGAAAACATAGTATATTAAGTATTTCAGTTCGCGAATGGTGTTAAATTAGTTCCTTGACCAACGTTAACCGTTACAGTACTAATCTGGCAGTGTGTTTGTGCTGACGTGGTAGTGCACACGTGATGATGACGTGACAGAGGGCTTAATTATTTTTTTAACTGAATTCGAGGGAATAATTGAATTTTTTTGTCGAGTTCAGGAACATAATTTATTTTAATTGAAAGTTCAATAACTAATTTAATATGTAAACTAAAAAAATAAAAATTTAAAAAATTATTATAGTCCTAAAAATTTGGAGGTGTTGCATTTTGTTGTACCCCGGATTCAATTCTACAGCTTCTTCATAAGGATTTGGATAGGAATTGTTAGGTATTTAGTTGTTTTATTAACTTTATACTCTATGTATTTTAGACGTTTGATTGCTTTGATTGTAATTACTTCCATGTGTACTCTTTTTCATCCATTTAGATTTAGGGAAGTTTTTTAATAAGGCATATAGGAGTAACCCCTTTTATAAAAAAAATAAAAATATTAAAATTGGATAAACAAGTTGTTTAAATTTTAAGTTAATTTAATAGATTTATTTAGTTTTTGAATAAAATTAGATAAATAATTTAATTTTTCAAGTTAAACTTCTACCTATGGAATATTTGAAAAATCGATTAAAAATTTGGTGTAAGCATATATTTGGGTCCTTGATAATTTTAAAAATAAGCAAAAAAAAAAACTCTTACAAAAAATCAAAATATTCTTCCTTTAAAAAAATCATAAACTTAATAAAAATAAATAAAATATTTTAAAAATATTGAAAATAAAAACTAATATAAAAAATTAAAATGTATTAGAGATTAAAAGATGATAAAATAAAAATATAAATTTAAAATATGTTTGCAAAGTAGTAAAAAAGTTGACCACTTTCATCGGAAAAGTATTTGACATTGTCAGTTTGAGTATTAACATTCGTTAAACAAATTTTCGTTGGAATCAACCTTGCAGTAAAGTAACAATAAAATTTATTTTTTCTCATTTTTCTACGTCAAATCGATGCTCATTAATATTTAAGATAACTACATATTTAGTACCCCACCTATTCTCGCGTTTCTATTTTAGTACCTCACCTATTCTCGCATTTCTATTTTAGTACACCACATTTTTTTTGAAAAAATGATGCCTAACGTTACGTTTTTGTTTTATTTTGGTACCCTGACCATTAAAAATAAACATAAATGATGATGTGAGTTATTTTTAATTGGGATAATCACAATTTTAAGTCTCCAAAACTTATACATTTATATTATTTTGGTCCAAACTCTATCAATTTAATAATCATCCTAAATATTTTGGGTTAAAACTGTAAATATCTCATTTTATTTTTTCTTCCTCAAAACTTAACCCCATTTCAAAAAAATCCCTTAAAACTTTTGAAATCACGGCCTTTGCAGCACCCCAAAATCCCTCACGAGTTTATAGAATCCCACAGTCCAAGTACATTGACGCCGTCCGCTGGCTCTCACCGATTTTCGCCTTGGACAGATTCACAGCAGTCGTCTATTACGACACCGATACCAACTCTCCCTCCATCGAAATAATCTGCATAGACCCAAACCCGCAAGGCTCGTCTCCAACCTTAACCCTTCAATACTCATGGACCCCACCTTCCCGCATTTCGTCCCTCAAAAGCGCCCACTCTACCCATCAGTCCCTTCTCACCGTCGCTGCCACTTTTTCGAATTCTTTTCACATTTTGGCCTCTGATTTGATAAATGGAGGATGATGGAATTTGGAGTTGGGGTTTCATTCCGTACTTGTGTTGGCCATAGATTTAATCATTTAAGGGAGGGTGGGAATTCGTGCGTGAGTGTTGGGGAAGATGAGAGGATTAATTTGGTGAGTTTTGTTGGGGATTCTTCGAAGCTGAGTTACAGGAAAATTTTGAGAAAGAAAAAATGAAATGGAGTGAGGGTTTTGGGGAAGAAGAAATAAAATGGGGTATTTACAATGTTAACCTAAGTATTTAAGATGATTATTAAATTAATAGAACTTGGATCAAATTGATAGAAATATATAAGTTTTGGGGACTAAAATTGTGATTATCCCAATTAAAAATAAGACACGCCATTATTTCTGTTTGTTTTTAACGGGTGGGTACCAAAACAGAATAAAAACGTAACGTTAAGTATTATTTTGCCAAAAAAATATGTGGGGTACTAAAATAGGAACGCAAGAATATGTGAGGTACTAAATATGTAGTTATCTCTTAATATTTTATGTAGAAAAACGTTGGGGGATTTTAATTTTTTACTACTTTAATATAAAGATGGTTCCAAGAAATATTTGCAGGCTTAGCATAGCCAGAAACAGTCAAAGACTTTTTCAATAGTTAATAAATTTTTTTAAATTTTGAGTTTATTTATTATAAATTTATATTTTTAATTTTATGTTTATTATTTAATTTTTTAAATTCATTATAGTGTTTTTATTTTTTAATATTTTATAAATATTTAAATATTTTAAAAAAAATTAATTATGCCTTCGAATACTGTTAAAAAATCAATTCAACCCCTCTGCCACATCATTATTACACGCGTACTACCACGTAAGCACAATGGACTGCCACGTGACGTGAGCACTATAACGACCAACGTTCGTCAAGGGGCTAATTTATTATAATTTTCAAAGTGAATGACCTAACTTATTGCATTTTTAGACGAGGGGCTAAATTCTTAATTTAGGTCGAATTCGATGACAAAAATATCCCTTTAATTAAAATAATAGAACCAGTAAACTTATCATGAATATAAAAGTTATTTGTACCATTCGTCTCCAAACTATGACATTCAATTTAAATTGATCTCTAAATTTTGAACAATTTAATTTCATTCTTAAACTATGACATTCATTTTAAATTGGCCCCTTAAATTTTTAAACAATTTAAAATAAGGGTAATTTGAGAATAAAAATAAAATATTTAAAAGTTTGTGTACTAATTTAGAATGAAAAATATAATTTAAGAATAAAATTAAAATATTTAAAAAAATTAAATACAAATTTAAAATGAGAGTCGTAATTTGGAGACGCACGTCGTGTAGTTAACTCAAATTATAAACATATGGAATACATTATACATTTGCACTTGCAATTACAGTCCTGAATAGGACGCAGTTCATCAGAAATGAAAGCGTAAAATAGAAAGTCCTTGACAGAAAGGTGACAGGTGATGAACGGCCAACAGGGCATGCATGTAAACACCAAGACAAGTGTCATTAAAATCCATAACCAATTCTTGTTACACCCTTTTCCATCTTCCACCTATATACACCACCACTCCCTCCGCCTTCATCCGCCTCAACACGTTTACTTCCACAAACAACTTCACTTTCACGGAATCACAGCCCATATTCTCAAAAACAGACATCCACTTATCTCCCTCTTTGTTTCTTACCCATTTTTCAGACACCCATATCGTCTTCTTCCTCTTTCCGTAACGCTTACTCTTGAAAAGCTGAATCATATTAATAATCCCGCTGTTTTTACTTTTTCTTCTCAACTCAAGCTGGACGATGTTCTTGTTGCGGTGATTTCTGCATTTGTGTTCTCGGAAATGGCTTCCATTCTCCGGCTTAGGAAACTACACTATGTAGAGCCGGCGGTTAAGTGTTGTTCAGTGGGGTTTGAATCGCCCAAGATTGATGAAAAGCTTGACAAGAAGGAAGAAGATGTCATTTCTGCTAATAATTTAGCTTTGGGAATCAAAAACAAGAGAAAGCAGGGGAAGGAATGGAGGTGCGTGGATTCTTGTTGTTGGCTAATCGGCTGCCTTTGCACCACGTGGTGGCTTCTTTTGTTGTTGTTTCACTGCTGGCCGGTTACATTGCTTAGGGCCCCTGAATTACCTGGTCCCGGCGTGAGGCTTAAACGTGAAGGCTTGATGGCTCTTCACCCGGTGGTTTTAGTCCCCGGCATTGTCACCGGTGGACTCGAGCTTTGGGAAGGCAGGCCTTGTGCTCATGGCTTGTTTCGTAAACGCCTTTGGGGTGGTAGTTTCACTGAGATATTCAAAAGGTACTTAAAAAACTAAGTGTTATATCGTTTGGTTGCTAATTGCTTTTTGAGATTGCATTGATTGAAGTTATTCATGTTTAGGCCTTTGTGTTTGTTGGAGCACTTGTCTTTGCGCTATGAAACTGGCCTTGACCCACCAGGAATTCGGGTTCGTGCCGTACCAGGGCTGGTTGCAGCCGACTATTTCGCTCCTGGATACTTCGTGTGGGCTGTTCTCATTGAAAATTTGGCAAAAATTGGCTATGAAGGGAAGAACTTGCATATGGCTGCTTATGACTGGAGGCTATCTTTCCAGAACACAGAGGTATAATGGCTAACCCTTGGCAAAATGCTCCTTCAAGCTTAGCATTTGACAGCAATGGAGATTATTAGTATATATTTGTAATAGAAGTAGCAGTTTTGTTTTTCCTGAGCATAGATGGATTGTGTTTGTAAGAATTTGGATATAAACAACCCTTCATTTGACAGAAATTGAGTGCTTACTGATATATTTTTCGATTCGGGAAAAGCAGATTCGGGACCATTCTCTTACTAGGCTGAAGAGTAAAATTGAGCTAATGTATATAACCAATGGCTATAAGAAAGTGGTTGTGGTGCCCCATTCCATGGGGGCTATCTATTTTCTTCACTTCCTTAAATGGGTTGAAACACCTCCTCCTATGGGAGGCGGTGGTGGTCCAGGTTGGTGTGCCAAGCACATCAAGGCAACCATGAACATCGGTCCGACATTTCTCGGTGTTCCAAAGGCTGTTAGTAATTTGTTCTCTGCTGAGGGAAGAGATGCTTCTTATATCAGGTTAGCTTTTCAAAATCTTCCTCATAATTCGGTGCCACGATGCTAAAGATCGAACATAGATTACTTGGCTGTTTTGTGCATGATTAGCTTGAAACATGTACCATATTTGTTGCAGAGGTATGGTACCGGGAGTTTTTGATCCTGCTATGTTAGGGCTTCAAACATTTGAACATGTCATGCGGATGTCTCGGACGTGGGACTCCATTGTATCACTGTTGCCGAAAGGTGGAGATGCCATTTGGGGGAACATGGACTGGTCCCCTGAAGAAGGTCATGTTTGTGACTTCTCCAAGAAAAGCCACTCTCAGACCTCTCTAAGTGACAATAATGTCAATAACAGCGACGTAAAGGGAGGTTTCCGAGTGAAAGATCTCGCTAAGTATGGAAGAATAATTTCCTTCGGCAAGGCAGCCTCAGTATTACATTCTTCAAAGCTTCCCACTGTTGATTCAAAGGTATTTATATATACATATTTAGACACATGCACATATTTATGTTGATTCGAAAGAATAGCTACTATGTTTGAATCAATAATTATGTTCAATTATCAGGAATTTTCTCGAACGAGTACTTCCCAAACGTTGAACACCTCGTGTGGCGAGGTATGGACTGAATATGATGAGATGAGCAGGCAGAACATCCAAAATCTTGCGGCAGATAAAGCATACACAACCGCAACTCTTCTCGATCTGCTTAGGCTTGTGGCACCAAAAATGATGAGACGAGCAGAAGCTCATTTTTCTCATGGAATAGCTGACGATCTTGATGACCCTAAATACAACCATTACAAATACTGGTCTAATCCACTTGAAACGAAGTAAGCATAATTACACTTGCAGATCTTTAATTTTGAACAGATCTCATAGTTATATGCATATGAAACTGATTGATTCTAAGTGCATATGTATTATCTTATTTATCAGGTTACCGGATGCTCCGGACATGGAGATATACTGCATGTATGGTGTCGGAATTCCGACTGAAAGGTCATATGTGTACAAGGCATCACCTAGCAGTAGGTGCAAAAGCATTCCGTACCAGATCGATAGCTCACACAGTGGAGAAGATAATAGCTGCTTGAGAGGTGGAGTATATTTCGTAGACGGAGACGAAAGTGTACCGGTTCTAAGTGCTGGATTCATGTGTGCGAAAGGTTGGAGAGGAAGAACCCGGTTCAATCCATCTGGTATAGCTACACACATCAGGGAGTACCGGCACAAGCCACCGACTAGTCTACTCGAAGGGAGGGGGATCGAGAGTGGGGCACACGTTGACATAATGGGAAATTCCGCTCTAATCGAAGACATAATGCGCGTTGCAGCAGGAGCCACCGGAGATGAGATAGGAGGCGATAGGATTTACTCGGACATCCTAAGAATGTCCAAGGGAATCAACCTTCCGTTGTGATCATAATTTGAGGGTTCGGTGACCAGCTTTGGTGTCGAAAGACACGCCGCCGCAGTTGCAAGAACGAGTAACGACGGAATCGGAGGGAATTTAAGGCCAGATAAAAGCAAGTAGAAGGGTGGTTTGATGAGGAAGAGAAAGTCGTAACATATTGGCATGTTAGTTTGCATGAGTGAATGAAAGGTGTGCATTAAATAGGGTCATTCAATTTTCATGTATGGTCTAAATGTTGTAATTTTCAGACTGTAATCTATAGTAATAAATGTTATGCATTAATTTTGTTTCGATGAATGTTTTATATTCATCTTCCCGAGAAGAGTTTCGTTCCCCAGGGCCTAGAACAAACGAACCATACAAACAATGCCAAAAGGCCTAGAACAAACGGTTAACAAGGAAACTCGAGAAACACAGGCCGAAACCACGGCGGATGCTCAGTAGAGTTAGAGGGGCCTTGCCACCCCAAAATTTTGTAAACATTATACTATGTTCTTAGAATATTTTTAAGATTTTAATTAGGTTTATGATCAAAATTCTCATAAAGTACTATGTTTATTCGGTTAACCATTAGCAAATTATTTCGGTTAACTGGTAAATTAGGGTTACTTAATTCTCAACTTTATATTATAACTATTAAAACGGTTGAATGTTTATGATATTAATATTTTTTTAATACTAGCGAGTTAAACACTTAACGATTATAAAATGAAACTAGGGTTTTAATCTTAGGTAATGAGAAGGGAAAATAAATTCAAATATTTTTAATATAAGATATTAAAATGACAAATAATATAATAATATATATTATATAACAAGTCGATTTAGTTAGCCAATTTTTCTCAAAATCGTAAACCGTAATCGAACTGATTTCTTTTTAAAATTAAAATCAATTTTTTTTCAGGTTTTCGAGTTTCAAGTTTTGGGTTCAATTTCTTAAATTATTGTACATCTTTATATCAAAACTATACATTCAAGATCCACCATTGGCCTAAACCGTAATTGAGTTTTTACACCTCGAGTAAAATTTTAAATTTTTGAGTAGAATTTTGTTTATTCCTAAAAAATATGAACTTTGAAAATGAGGAGAGAGAAAGGAAAGGAAAAGGAGGGCTGTCAACCGCTTCAAAACAATCCAAGCGACACCCCCAAACAATCCAGGCAATACAATAACTATTATTGTTTTGGTTGTTCATTTTAGGACTAGCTAGTTACGGATTTATGGGTAACACAATACTATAATGAAAAAAATGGAAATGAAAAGGATCGAGTCTTGTATCTCTTGGATGCAAAGCAAGCATTCTACCATTTGAGTTTATTCTATAATTTTATGTGAATAAATTTAAAGGTTAGTTTAGCATTCTTTTAAACAGTGCGGTGGAAAAGTATTTTTGCGAAGATTTTTTATTTAGAATATAAATATTTAATATTGTTATCAAAAAGTGCTTTTGAGAAGGTAAATAATCATTTTATATATGATGTTGTAAGTTAAAAAATATATATTTGAATAATATTTAAATTATTTAATGTTATAATACCAACTTAAATTATGATAAAAATATTTTTATTAATAAATAAATATTTTTTATTGAAAATTTTTGATAAAAAATTATATAAAATATTTATACTAATAAATATAATCTAATAATAATATAATTATGTTTCTGATAAAAAAAACTTTTTTTTGAACAAATTTTACTCAGAGGAGGAAGAAGAAAATTTTGGCTCTTACTGAATATTGAACCCACAACTTAAGAGAAAGTAAAAGTGTCAACTTGAGAGCTTTAACCACCATAAATTGTTGACTAATAAAAAAAAATTTAACTTGCAATTAAACCGACAAATAAATCCAAGACAGTGAGGCCATATTTAACCAGAGTCATTTAGTGGCACTTAAACACGTAATATCAGCCTTAACACTTGCAAATTTATCTCAAACTCAATGCCACAATATATTTTGCACCAAAAAAAAATCCAATTGTGTTAACACTAAATGTTAACTTCACTCATAATTAAACCTTGTGAAAGGGAAAGGTGAGCATTGTTTGCAGCAGGCAAAAGTAAATTTACAGTATCTGATAACTTCACAGACAAAAGTAAATGATAATGAGTAAATGAGAGGGCACACAATACAAAACAAGGTACAAAGACAAGGTCAGTGACTGAAGATTTTTTGGGGTTTAACCTTCTATATCCGACTTATTAGTCGATTAATCCGGTCAAGTTTCATATAAGCTCAATATAAAATCTAACCTAGTTTCCTCCATTCACAATGTTAAAATTCGAACTATTAACTTTGCTTAAGAAACTTAGCGTTTCATCCGCTAAAGCAACTGGTTGTTAGTAATGACAGAAGATTTTTTTTAAAAGCTAAGGTGATTATAAGTAGTATATGCTTTGAATATACTCTCAACTATTTGACAATGCATGCTCAATCAACCTATTGCAGCTATTGATGCTCAAACCCGTGATATCTAAGAACAACAATCATTCCCTTAATCACCGAGGCAGTGGAGTGACAGAAAATTTTTGACTTTACGGTTTACATGTTTGTAAATAAATGTAAGGTCCCTTATTTTAGCTGACCCCTTTGCCGTGAATTTTGGACAAAAAAGATGGAAAGCACAAGTTAAGACAGCCTAAAAATGTACCTCCTCAAGACACGCCACCGGGATTTAGTTGGAACTAATGCCGATTTCTTTGGTTATTCTGATATGGAATTTGAAACTCCTAGATTTTACAATGCAAATTCCATCCTCTTTCGATACCTGATTACAATTTTATATCCAATAGTTTACCAGTTGTCTTGCTAAATAAATGAAAGCAGGTGACTGCTCGTATTATCTACTCACACAATATAAAACTTTTAGTTAAATAAATATTCGAGATTGAGATCTACTAATTGACTAAGTGGTCATGTATGTTCATCCGCTTCACCCTCATATGAGTTCGAATCTCAACATTTACTTTAAAATTATTATTGTAACACTACTTAATCAAATATATATTCGACTGGATTTACACATTTCCCTAAAGAAACTTATTAAACAGTAGCTTAAATTGCATGTGAAGACTTAGAAGAATTAGACTTAGCTAATCAACTCAACAAATCCCAGCTCAAATTATACCAAGACTAGCATTTTTTTAAATAAAATACTTAAGGGTTTTGGATTTATAGTAACTGAACTTATTTTTTTTAAATAAAATATTGAAGCAACAAAGTGTATATATATTGAACTTCATCCCAATTCATGTATTCATATATGAAGGAAATGAAGTTGTCAAGCTATTTCATGGCTCTATTTATTCTCTTTGCTATTGTGCTCTCAGGGACCAATGGACAGCCCCTTGTTCCTGCCATGTTCATCTTCGGGGACTCGGTTGTCGACGCCGGAAACAACAACGACCTCAAAACTATAATAAAAGCAGACTTTCCTCCTTATGGGAGGGATTTTCTGAATCACGAACCAACCGGAAGATTCTGCAATGGAAAATTGGCTTCAGATTTCACTGGTTTTTTTTTTTAATCTCATTTTTATATTCTTTCATCTTATACATCTTCCTCTAAATATGGATTTTGTTTTATTGTTTTTGAACACAGCTGAGAACATTGGCTTCACCGATTACCCACCAGCTTATCTCAGCGAAAAGGCTAAAGGAAATAACCTGTTGATTGGAGCCAATTTTGCTTCAGCTTCTTCTGGTTATTATGAGACTACAGCAAAATTATATGTACGCAAAAATAATAAAAAATTAGCATAATGACAAAAAATTCTCCTAACGTTTGACTGAATATACATTTTAGACTATATTTTTTTTTGAATTAATTTAACTCTTAATATTTCATTTTTAGTTAAAATGGTCACTTCGCAGGTGAAAACTACTAGTCTACTAATGATAATTCTAGGGATGGACATTTCACTCAGGCTCGACGGGTTCCGACCCAACCCGGCTTGATTGGGTCGGGTCGGGTTTTTGTGTATGGCAAGGTCGGGTTCGGGTTCGGGTTTTAGGGTGAAAAAATTCGACCCGAACCCAACCCGAGACTAATAGTGTAATTTTCCCCTGAATTGTTTAGGGATATTTGTAATAATACTCCTTTATATATTTTTTATAATTTGGTCCTTAAAATTAGTTTTTTATTTTCAATTTAGTCCTTAAATTTATTATTTTTTATAATTATGTCTCTTAAAATTATTTTTTTACAATTAGGTCCCTAAAATTATTTTTTTCTATAGGTCGGGTCGGGTTTAGAATATTTATTTTCGGGTCGGGTCGAGGTCGGGTTTAGAATATTTATTTTCGGGTCGGGTCGGGTCGATTTTAGGATTATTAGTTTTGGGTCGGGTTCGGGTGGGCCCAAAACCCGACCCGACCCGTGCCCATCCCTAGATAATTTTGTCAAGTCATTTACCGTTAGTTAACTAACAATTTTCATCCGCGAAGGGTCATTTTGACCCATAATGAAATGGGTTAAATTAGTTCGAAAAAAAATATGAGCCAAAATGGCTATTCATGCATTTTTTTTTTGACATTATGCCTAAAAAATTTACCATTATTTGTTTTATAGAGTTGGTATCTATTGTTTGTTTTTACAGCATACACTGCCATTGAGTAAGCAATTAGAGAACTTCAAGGAGTACCAGAACAAATTGGTGACCATTGCAGGGAAATCCAATGCTTCTTCAATAATATCAGATGGAATCTACCTTATCAGTTCCGGGAGTAGTGATTTTCTCCAGAACTATTACATTAATCCTCTCTTATACAAGTTCTATACACCTGACCAATTCTCGGACATTCTCATTGAATCCTACGCCAACTTCATTCAGGTTATATTCCGTATTGATTAATCCTAAACATATGCTTTTATTTGCTAATTACAACTTGGTTTAAGTTCTAATTAAAGCTTTTGTGACAGAACTTGCATGGGATGGGAGCAATGAAAATCGGAGTGTCGACATTGCCGCCGTTGGGATGCTTGCCGGCAGCCATAACAGTGTTCGGGTCCGATAGCAACCAGTGTGTGACCAAGTTAAACAGCAATGCAGTTTCTTTCAACAACAAACTCAATGCCACATCTCAAAAGTTACAGGAAAACTTTTCCGGCCTTAAATTGGTCGTCTTTGACATCTACCAACCTCTCTATAACCTTGTCACTAAGCCGGCCGACAACGGTACGACATCGATTGTTTAGTACTTGTGTTTTTTTTCTAGACAAGGGAATTATAGTTTAGGCAATGATTGAACAGGTTTTGCTGAGGCGAGAAAGGCTTGTTGTGGAACGGGATTACTGGAAACATCAATATTGTGCAATCCCAAATCGATTGGAACATGTTCGAATGCGTCTGAGTATGTTTTTTGGGATGGGTTTCATCCATCAGAGGCTGCAAACAAAATTCTAGCTGATGACCTGTTGAGCAGTGGAATCTCTCTCATTTTCTGATTAAAGAACACAGTGTTGGTTATGTCGTAAAGAGTTTGGTTCAATTATGTTGCTATGTTGTCATTTTCGTTTGTTTTTATTACTTGAATTGTGAATTGGAAAAGGAACCGGTTCTAATTAGAACCTGTGATTTTCCATTTGTCTCATAAGTAGTACTGTAATAATCCATCCAATTTAGCCGCACAATAAAATAATGAAATCTTTATCTTCTTTCATTTGCCCAAGTATGACTCTAAAATATTAGATTTATGATACAAGGATGAGAGGAGTGAAATGAACAATCTTAAACATGAAGTTGAAACTTGAAACTATTTTTTAAATCTGGAATGTCAGCCGATTTGGAACAATCTTTTGAGTGAGATTCAAGTATTTCTTTGTCGATGTGCTTTTCCACAAGCACACATTTAGAAAGTCCAATTGTTGAGTTGAATGAGTCCAACGTCCAATACATGAAGAAGAAGAAGCCCATGTTCACAATCTTTTCAAGAGCAGTTAGATCATAAAAACGGATGGAACTCTGCTATTTTTTCGGTGCCCCTATGCTCAAAATTAAGTTTAATGTTTTAAGTTAGGTTTAAGAAATTTAGGGTAGGGTGTATTTTTTAGGGTATATGGTGTAGGGTTTAGGATTTAGAATTTAAAGTTAAGGCTTAGAATTTAATTTTGTAGTGTTTTTTAGTGTTGGAGTCATAAATAGTGGCACCGAAAAATACAAAAAAAATTTATCCCGTAAAAACCCATATTGTTGCTCCAAGTGATCCACACACCTAGGAATTATTTGAGGCTCATTAGATTTATAAATTAATTCAAAGCTGAATTATAAAGCTTTCAGCAGAATTGGAAGTTCTATTAGTATTTTAAACTATTTGATGACATTCATTTTAATTAGCTATTCATATGATGATTTTAGGAGATTCCATCTGGTAAGCTTTTCATATGTTGATTTTAAGCTCTCTCTCTTTTTTTAATTCTCGGCCTAAACTAATGTAAGTAAATGATAAAGGATTATTATCCTATACATCGTCGGTGGAAATTTTTTCTTTCCACAAGCGTCTCAATTATAGGGCTTAGAGTTAGGGTTTACGATTTAGAGTTTAGAGGTTTTGGTATATATGTTTAGAATTTAGGGTTCATGTTTAGAATTTAGGATTTATGGTTATAATTTAAGGGTTTAGGGTTAAGGTTTAAGTTTTAGGGTAATATAGGTAGGGATTTAGGTTTTAACCTATAAATCCTAAATTTTAACCCTAAACCTAAAATTATACCAACAACCCCTAAATTCAAAACTACTACACTTATACCTCTAAACTTTAAACCCTAAACGACGTCTCTAACCCCTAAAACTAAGACAATTGTGAAAAAAAAAATTCACAAGCGCTTGTGTACAGAATAATTACCCAATAATAAAACCCTAAAACCAAGTTGAATGGGGAGTTTCCTTTTTGTTTTATACATTGAATCAGAAATATTATACTTTAGAGTACTAATTATATACTAGTAATTCAATTAACTCATTCAACGAAATTAGTTTTTAATTAATCAAAATTTTAAACTATGCTTTTGAAAAAAAGCATAAAGCTAAAAAAAATACCCCTTTATGTTAACTAAATAGTCATTTTGATTTATATTTTTTTTGAACCAATTTAATCCCTAACATTTTATTTTGGATCAAAATAGTTTATCTACAAATAATATATATTAGTCAATTGACATAAACAACTTGAAATGACTTAAGGGAATGACGCGTCAGAAGAAAAAACATATTATATTTTATATAATTTTATAAATATATTTTTTTAATTATGTGTCATATGTAAAGTCAGCATATTTGTTTATATGACACTGTTATCGCGGCGTGCACTGCCATGTAGGTTTGTCACATTATTTTAAGTTGTTTATCATCATTTGACTAACAGTTTTCATCCGCATAGAGACTATTTTCACCCAAAGTGAAACATTGGGATTAAATTAGTTCAAAAAAAATAAAAACCAAAATAATTATTCAGTCAAACATTAGGAGAATTTTTTAACATTATGTCTTTTTGAAAATTTAACAAAAAGAAAACCAAAACACATACGGCATCGTTTTAAGGTCACGCGCTTAACACTTTTCGAATCCTATCCTTTACCTTACCACACCGACCTTTTTAGTGGGCTATTTTAATTTTTAACCATATAATTAAATAATAAACCTAGAAATAGAACCTTTCAGAAGATTTTAAAATCGAAAATCCTATCCTTCCCTCAGATCGCGTCTCTCTTTTTCTCTCAATTGCCGACTCTTCGATTATCAATTCCAAAGGTGAGGTAAGAATCCCAATTCCTGTATTTATTAAAACTTTCCGAATTCTAACATTAAACCCTAACATTTGTGTATTTGTGTGCGTGTTTTGTTTAGCAAATCGAAGTTCAATTTCCCTATCAAATCAGAAGAAACCCTTGATTCGAAAAATTAGGGTATCTCAATCGCTTTAAGATGCCGGCCACCGCAGGGAGGGTTCGTATGCCCGCGAACAACCGGGTGCATAGTAGCGCCGCCTTACAAACCCACGGGATTTGGCAAAGTGCTATTGGGTATGACCCTTATGCGCCCAATAAAGATGATTCGAAAAATTCATCGAGTCAGGTCACTGCCGCTGCTGAACCCGATGGTGAAAACGCATACGCTAGCTTTCAAGGGCTTCTAGCCCTTGCCCGAATCACTGGTTCGAACGCCGATGAGGCTCGTGGAGCTTGTAGAAAATGTGGGCGTGTTGGACACCTTACTTTTCAGTGTAAGAATTTTGTGAGTTTGAAGGAGAGTAAGGAGAAAGATCCTGAAGCGATCCAAGCTGCGGTTCTGAACGGACTGGATAAGTTGAAAGGAGGGAAAGTGAATGGGAAGAAGGAGATGGAGAGTTCGGATGAGGACGAGGACAGCGAGAGTTCGGATTCGGATGTGGATTCGGAGATTGAGAGGATTATTGCTGAAAGATCTGGGAAGAAGGTTACTAGGAAAGGGATGAAGTCTTCAAAGAAGAAAAAGAGCGAAGAGGATGATAGTTCAGATTCTGATCATAAGGAGAGAAAGAAGAGAGGGAGGTCAAAGAAAAGGAGTAGTAGGAAGAGAGGAATTTGTGATTCTGATGACGAAGGGGAAAGTAGGAGGAAGAGGAGAAAGGAGAAGAGAAAGAAGAGGGATGAGTCTTCAGACGACGACGATCATCGCCGTCACAGGAAAAGAAAGAGTAGGAAGGAGAAGAGAAGAAGAAGAAGTCATAGGCATTCTGATGATTCTGAATCATCAGATGAGTCTGACTATTCTGGTAAACGGCATAGGAGGAAGAGCCAGAGGCACGAATCCCCCTCTGCTTCTGATGTTAGCGGTTCGGATGATTCACGGGTTGGAAGGGGTGCAAAGAGGTCTGAGAAGAGGAGCAGGAAACGCCGTCATGAAGACGATGAGTAGAGGCTTGTTAGCGAAGGTAATACTTGTCCGTCAATCCTCAAAGCTGTTGATGGTTTGGTCTGTATTATCTCTGCACTGTGTTTACATATAAGATTCTATGTGGTTAACAACCGAACATATTTTAAGGTGCATTTGGAACTTACTTTTATCTAGTTTTGCTGGCGGTTTTTCCTTTTCGTTCCAAGTGATTGTTTGCTTTCAAAAGTTACTGATATTGGCTTTGGTTTAAGAACTCGGTAATGATATTTTCAGTGCTATAGGTTCAATGGTAGGGTTCTTTGCATGAATGATTTCACAGCCGCTCATCGATTTTGGTATGGTATATATTTTTATGTTGGAACACAAATGTGTATGGCAACAAACTAGTAAATAGAAGAGATGAAGAAAACAAATTAGTACTAATATCAAATGATAAACATGGAAGTTTTAGTTTGTAAGGTCTCAAGTGAGAAGGTATGAGCTTCGTTTTACAGGATGTTGGAAGGGATTGAATAAGAATTACTTTGGGTTTTCATTTCTTCCTTGAACGACCTCCAAATTTATCTTTGTATTAGCTTTCAAAACATCAATAACTCACTGCCACGCCTCCTCCCGCATCTCTATATCTTTGTAGAGCTACTTTCATTTGAATATTGTCCCTAAATTGCCTGCTATCCTTTGCTTGGAAACCTCTCTTGCATCAAACTATGTTTGAGTATCTCACTTCTAAGGCGGAGATATGTGCCAGTTTTGAAAGGGATTCAACATCTTATATTCTGCGTTTTGTCAATTATGCAGGGATTCAAAAGAGTGGATATAATGTCTGTGCTAGAAGTTGTTGATGTGTTGGAGGACAAGATTATTTAAGTTATTTGTAATCGTAAGTAATATCTGAAACCTGTAGGGGGAAAAAGATGTGAGAATTTGCAGGGGTATTTTATGTCTTGTGTTGAATAAAGCCTTGTTATGGACAATTGCTTGTTTGAAGTTGTTGCTATTAAATTGGCTAATGAAACTCTTTCAAATGTTTGTGAGGATTTTCATTCTCAAGCAAAATGACGGAACTATGCATATATTGAGAGCGGCTCTTGTTCCTCCTAAAATATTTGGCATAATAGAATGTGAGCTTAAATACTAGTAAAATAAGGATTATGTTAAAGTAATCTAGTTTAGGTAAATCGCTAAACTCTTCTTGATAGGTTGGTTATTGTTACCAAATAAATCCCCTAATAACTTAATCTCTCTTTAATTTATCAGCAATCAAAGATAATATCGAATGATTATTTCCCTTGATGATTATATAGCCCTACGGATAAGCTCTTTGGATTTAATATATATTGAATTCTTAATTAAATATATATTGAAATTTTATTACTAATTGAATTAGGATCACAAATGCTGTATGCGACCTTTCTATATGCTTATTGGATAATTTTTTCATTGCGCCATAAGATATATCTGCGTGACCCAACAATATAGACACCATCACACATAAAGCAAAACATATACATATACACGCTTCGACAAACTATATCAACTGCACTGCCTTAATTTGAACTTACAATATACCTTAAATTGACGAGTTACTCAACTAATTTAGTTTTCCACTTTTCTTTAAAAGTTCTCACCAAATCATCTCTAGATTGAAAAAACAAATACATAATTTATCGTTTTAAACGAAAAAAAAAATCATATTCAAAGCACAAACTCAACCATGCATGAAAACCTGACCTGAAAAATAGAAATTAATGGTGCCCAGAGGTAAGATGAACAGAGGCGGATTTACATGTAGTTTAGTGCCACTTGGGTATAGAAAATCTTTGTAAAAATAGAAAAGTTTGGGAGAGAAGAAAATATATAAATATAATTCAACCCACTTAATTCATTATATGGAACTTAAAGTGTTAAACTCAGGCAAAAACTAAAAATAAAATCTACAAAAGTAGAGTAGAAGATGGTAGTGGGCCTCTTGGTTAAATTCTTTGGTATTTCAAATTCTTTTGGTTAAAAATATAGTATTTCAAAATTTAAATCATTTTAATTTTTTTTTCTAATAGGCAAAGTCATTAATTGTCGGAAAAAATATCGAAAAAGAAAGAAAGATAATATTTAGACTCGTGTTAGTTTATTATTAATACTTTTATTATATTGTTAGTTTTGTTTAATAAATTTAAATGTATTCAATAGTTTTTTATTTTTATATTGTAAAATTTTTAATTTGTTTGACTTTGAGTTTCTTGAACACACTTGATAAGAAGTCTAGATCTGCCATTGAGGATGAAAGGCACAATACTAAAAAATGCCCTTAACGTTTGACTGAATAATCATTTTAGTCATTTTTTGAAGCAATTTAACACTCTAACATTTTATTTTGGGTCAAAATGACCCATCTGCTGATGAAAATATTTAGCCAACTAACAGTAAATGGCTTGAAAGGACGTGACAAACCTACATAGAAGTGCATGTTGACATGGTAGTGTCATACATGCAAAGTTGTTGACTTGAAAGAATGTCACATTAGTCAAAAATAATTTTATAAAATTATATAAAAAGTATTTGTTTTTTTACTAACGTGTCATTCTGTCAAGTCATTTACCGTTAGTTGATTAACAATTTTCATCGACGGAGGGGCTCTTTTGACCCAAAATAAAACATTGAGGATTAAATTGTTTAATAAATAGAGTAAAAGTGACTATTCAATGAAATGTTAGAGACATTTTTTTGACTTTATGCCGACATGAAACGGATAAAACCTTTTAAATGTAAGCTTTCTTACACTAGAACTTGTGTGTTCTTACATGGAGTTTAAGAACTCTAAGATAATATAAAGGAGAGAAGATGACAAGCGATAAAATGGAAATATTTATATAAAAAAAAATCTTGGGGATTTCCATCATGCACCCCGTCGCCATGGCTTCTTTTTCAGGTTGCAGGTACGAGGTGAATTGCAGAGGATTCACTCAAAGTTAGTAGATACAAATGAATTTGACACAATCTTTTTTCTTCTCCTCATTGGAAACGCTTGTTGTTGCAGCTCAAGAAGATGTGTAAAGAGGGTGCTTATTGGAGTAAGTATGAAACTACACATACAATCTTCCCATCTATGATTATGATTGCTACTTTGCAAACATGTCCGTGACTGTAATTTAAATCTCGATAACCCGAGTCGCTTGGATAATTTCCACAATGACCTACCAATTTGACCAAATGTACAAGACATTCTCTCTCTTGAGAAGGACCAATAGGAAAGAATAAACACAATCAACAAATCACAAGGATACAGGCTGCATGTTTATCTTTGAAACTGCTCACTAAGTTTCAGTAAGCTATAGGTTTCAGCATCTGGCCTAGCCCCTCCAAGAATCATCCTTTTCAAAAGATTAGGATCATAGATTTTGGCCTTCACATAAGCCTTGATCAAAGTATTGTACACAAAGGTATACCGGGAATAGTTGGCTTTTTTAACCTCTTCAAACAACTTCTCAGCATTCTTCACATCACCTTTTTCAGCAAAAATTTCTATCATCGAAAAGGTGGTCTCCAACCACGGTGTCGAACATCTGACTTTGTTGCTTGTTGTCAAATTCATCTCCTTTTCTAGAGTCTTCAAGCATTCCTCCACCAGTCCTGCTTTTAAGCACCCCAGGGCAAGTTGTCGAAAGGTAATGGAATTTGGTTTGCATCCATTCATCCTCATTTCTCTGTAAATCTCAGTTGCTTTGGTGAGAAGCCCGTTTTTGCAGTATACGGATATCATTGAATTGAACTGCTCAGTTGATTTCAACCCTTTTACCGACTTCATTTGTGACCAAAGCTCTTCAGCTTGACTTAGCTTTCCTATCCTACCATATGCTTCAATTGTCAGAACATAACTTTTCAATCGAACATGGGGGAACTCTTGCACAGTGCCCCAAGTTCTCTCTATTTCCTTCCCTTTCCCCAAATACCCATACAATATAATTAGGACGTCTAGTGTCGACCAGTTATTCCCAGTCATAGCCTCCTCAACAGCCTCAACATAAGCTTCAGCTGCTGTGTATAGCCTTGCCACTGCATGTGCCGTAGCTAGTATGCAGTAAGATACCTCATTCGGATCAACTTCTACTCGCTTCATATCATTGAACACCTTTACTAACCCTTCAATGTTATGGTCATTTGCCTCTATTTTCATGAGAATGTTGTAGGTGGAGACGTGTCGAACCACCTTATCTGCCTTCATTTGATTTTGAATTTTAGGAATGGTCTTCCTACGTCCCGGAGATGAATGGAGGATTATCAGACGGTTGAAAACCAAGTATGAGATAGGGTATCTCAATTCCCTCATTTTCTTCATGTACTCGAGTGAAAGCCTTATCATACCTTTATCCAAGCATGCAATCACAAGATTATTGTAGAGCAACTCATTCCGAAACTCATGAGGGACACAACTAAATAGCTTTTCACCTTGTGATATGCCATGGAGTTTTGTTGTAAATTCCAATAGGTAAGAGTAGTCTAATTCTTTCGGCCGATACGGCCTCTCTCTAATCACCCATTCCATCACCTAATAGAAGTAATCAATTTTTCAGATTTAGACCCAACTATTCCCCAAGATCACATTCACAAGTACAAATGCACATAATTCCAATGCTAACAAATTTATATACGCACACATATACATATAGGTGTATGTATGATAAGTGCTCAACTGATGAAAATGCAACATCTTCTTTGTTCTAGCATAGTAATCAAGCATGGACAAGATAACAATTCAACATTGTAAATTAAGTTCTTCAGCATTTGGGATTTCTAAAGGAAACAAGAAATGAAGTATTTACATGAAAATGAGCTTATTAAAACCATTTGGAATATTTGAAATTATGCCACTTCAGTTTTTGGAATCAACTTCTTAGCAATCAGTATATAAAAAAATTAGACTAATTTCTGAGAGAGAAAATTACCTCAAGAGCTCGTTTATTCAAGTTAAGTTTCCTCAATCGATTAATGGCGTGAAAAATATCACCTCTATGAACGGGAAATCCATCAGCCATCCAGCTTTTAAACGCTAACCCAACAGTTTCTCCTTTAAGGAGTCTCTCAATTCTCAACGATAAGCATTTGGGTTCTTCTTGTTCTGACTCCGGAGTTTGCCCTTGAAGGTTATCAGCTGTTGTGGAACAAAGAAACTTGAGAGAAGAGGCACCACCAAGTGTTCGATGTATTGCTTGAAAGAAACTACGGTGTCGAAGCAAAACTAGTGTTCGCATGCTTCGGCTCTGAGTTTCTAGCTAAAGAGTAGAATTTTCTTTTTTTTTTCTGATAAATATTGGGTTTTGAAGTTAGGCCTCTTTTCAAGACCGAAACATCATAACTAGCCCTCAGCTAGCTTCTTTTTTTCATGGCTCGACCACTCAAGTATACATGTAAGTTATGACCCAGCATTCGCCGGGATCTTTTAATTTTGTTTATAATTTTAAAGTAATTAATAATTGCAGGATTAGTGGTATAAAAAGTTTATAAAAATTTCACAGCTAATTGAGACATGGGGTGACATTCGGGTGTAAAATCACCAAAAATTATAAAGATTTGAACATGACAGAGAATAACTGAAATTTTTACCTACGAAAACGGAGATGAAGAAGTTTTATCACCGAAACTCAAATGAAAATGACTATAAAAATTGTTATATTTAAATTTTAGGGATTCCCAAAAAATATTCATGAAGATTATAAAATTTATTTATATTCAAACTAAAACTCTTTGATGAAGTTATTTCATTCATATGAAATATAATATTTTTATAATTATTATTATTAATGTTATGTCGGTAAGCATTTAGAAGAATTTGGAATGATTAATGGAGTAAAAAACCCAAGTTTATAAAATCTGTCCAAGATTTTATGCACATGTAGTGAGTTTGAAAATCACAAAAAAATATGTATAGATAATTATTAAGTGATTTATACTTCGTTGTAACCATAGGTAAGTCTAGCTTCGTTTATAACGAACAGTGATTGATTTTCAAAATCTATTTTAAAAGATACAATTTTTAAGTGGTAGGAGGTCGGAAGAAAAAAAAAGTAACAGAGTGCTCCTAATAAGGGTGATAACGAGCCGAGTCGAGCCCGAAACTGACTAGGCTCGGCTCGACTCCAGCTCAAAGCTCGTCGGGCTCAGCTCGAATGGACAATACTATAATTTTTTTTTCTATAAAAGATGAGGCCTCGTTAAAAGCCCCTTTCATAATCAACATTGAAACGAAATTCATTATCAAGAAAAGGGAAAAGAGAGCATAATAATTAGATTAATTCAAATAACTAAAAAATATTCTTACAGTACAAACACATAATCAAAGAAAATACAAAATTAAACAACTAAGGAAAATGCCCAATTTATAGTTAATTTACTTTTAATGGATTTTGTCCTAATTTGTTTTATTGATTTTCTTTTACTAAACATATTACTTTTAGTGTATATGTAGTATATATATAATTATTCTAAGCTTATTCGCGAGTTTGGGTCCGCTCTACTTGACTTATTAAGGTCTCGAGCTGAACACGAGCTCAAATCAAATTAATTCAAGATGAATTTTGACCAATTTTTAATCGAGCCGAACCCAAATAACTTACGAGGCGGTCAGGCTCATTATCACCCTTAGCTCTAATAATAACTCGAGCACTCATGATGCCATACTTAGCACTCATGATGATAATTTTCAACAATTTTAATTTTATATTTATTTCATTAAACTATATTATCCTTCGAAATTTACCCTTATCAAATATTTAATTTATATTTAATATATATTCTCAAGAAAAATACGAAACATATTTATAATTTAAGTTTAACAAATGATTTTTAATATTTTATTTTATGATATATATATATATATATATATTTCAATTTATCAAACGACACGAATCTTAAATCTCAGTATAACAATAAAACCCTAGCTTCCTTTGGGTTAAAACTTAAAAGCCCAAACATGAAAACCAATTATTCAGACAATGAAATTGCTTAAAATTTTAAATTACAACAATACCCGTACCATTTCTAATTTTCCTTACGTCCCTGAAGGTTAATTCGGTCCATTAACCAGAGAAATTGAAAAACCCTAGCTTTATTATCCCACTCTTTGCAACACCTCCCTTACGGAAAACCCTAGTCCCCTTTTTTCTCAGCCATCAAAGAGTAAGCCCAACAATGCCGCCCAAGTTTGACCCAACGCAAGTCGTGGATGTGTTCGTCCGCGTCACCGGCGGCGAAGTTGGAGCTGCCAGTTCCCTCGCGCCGAAGATCGGTCCACTGGGTCTCTCTCCCAAAAAGATCGGTGAAGATATCGCGAAAGAAACCGCCAAGGACTGGAAGGGTCTCCGTGTTACCGTCAAGCTCACCGTCCAGAACCGTCAGGCGAAGGTCACGGTCGTTCCGTCGGCTGCGGCTCTGGTAATCAAGGCGTTGAAGGAGCCCGAGAGGGACAGGAAGAAGACCAAGAACATCAAGCATAATGGGAACATCAGCCTTGATGATGTCATCGAGATCGCCAAAGTAATGAAGCCGAGGTCGATGGCTAAGGATTTGAGAGGGACGGTGAAGGAGATTCTGGGCACGTGCGTCTCTGTTGGGTGTACTGTTGACGGGAAAGACCCAAAGGATTTGCAGCAGGAAATCGATGATGGCGATGTTGATGTTCCTCTGGAGTAAGAATGCTTGTTTCCGTATTACTAATACTACTCTCCCGTTTCCCCCTTTTTATTATTGTTTAACTTTAAGGTTTTGGACAATTTTTGGATATTTACATTATCAGTGGGAAGTTTATTGAGGTCAATTTAGACGATTTTAACTGTTATGGTTATTCAAATCGCTCTTGATCTGATGCTTATTCATGTTTCTTTAAAGTTCTGTTTTCATGTTTCTTATATTGCCTATTGAGTGGAAAATGCAAGCCCCTGTTTTGCAAGTTATGAATTATTTGAAAAATGCCAGTTTTTGTTGTCCTTCTGCGTGATAAGTAAGAAATGAATTGAAGTCTTGCATTGTTCACTGTGACAAGATTTGGGTGTTCAGTTTGCATGGTGTTGGTTTTTATGAAGGATGATAAATTTGTTAGATTATGTTAAGATAATTTGTACCACTCAAGAAACATGGCTAGGATTAAACTTCATTTGCAATATGACATTTTTGGTTTTTTGAATTGATTTACATAAACTAGAGATTTTTACAACTCTTCAGTTGCATGCCAATTGGTTGTCTATGGGATTGGGGTTTAGTTGTTTGTAGAAGGTTTAGAAAAGCTCATTCTTTTTTGTTCTTATTCTTGGAAGCAATTACTACTTGTTGACATGTTTCCAGCTCTTATAAGTAGGCTGCATTGTAACTTTGTTTATGGGATTGGGGTTTAGTTCTTTATATAAGAATTGGGGTTTTATATAAGTAGGATGCAATGCTTTGTAAGTTTTTGATGTTGGGTGACCGAAAACAGTAATTATTTTTGTTTTTGACATCTATCAAAGTTTTTGATGTTACTAATAAATTATTTAAACAAATATCCAATATAATCATGTTTTTGTATGTCATTTTGTTTGTATAAATAATCAAATAACTATCAGTTATCAGTTAATTTTATCAAATATGTTTATACAATTAGTTATATATATTTTTGAAACTATGAGGTTAATTTCATAGTCTGTGCATAATTCATTTTTTTGACTTATAATTTTTGTACGAAATTCTATATATATTTTAACATTTTATTACGAAAAAAATTATAATTTGATTGTTAGGTTACCTATTTTGTACTACCAAGGGACCATCTTTACGATGCCCCCAAGTTGTTTATCCAAATAGTAGTTTAAATAGAGTGAATTTTCGATTGAGTTGAGTTATGTTACAAAATTTTAATTTTGTTAAATTGATAAGTCTTAATTTTGTTGTTATTTATTTAAAATTGTTCAAGTTGATTTGTTCGAGTTTTTGTTTAAATTTAATTATAAATATTTATAATATTACGGTATTGATTGATTTTAATTTAAACGATTTTTTATAATCATATATGATACACATGTAATCATGTTATTTTTCATAAGCGTGAATAAAATTTATAATTTTATTTATTAATAAAATATCATCTAAAGTTGATGGAGTATAAAAGAGTAAAAGAATTGATGAAAATAATTAGGCAACTAACAGTAAATAGCCTGAAATGACGTGACAAACCTACATAAAAGTGCATGTTTACGTAGTAGTGTCGTACATACAAAGTAAAAATACAAATTCAAAAAAATATTAATAATACTAAAATGATATAAAAAATAATAAAACATTTATAGCTAAAAATAATAAAAAATCTGCGAAATACAAATCTGCTGGACTACCAACTCTTTTATATATAGCAATAAGTTCGTAAATATATCCACGTCCTTTAATTTTATCCAACAAAGCTTAAAAACATTTTTTATTCTTAATATTTAACTGAATAGTTATTTTGACTCTTATAATTTTAATTAATTTAGCTTTTAACGTTTTATTTTAGGTTGCAATTACAAAATTTGAATAATAGGGTTGTTATTTGTTGTTAGCTTTCTTTCCGCGGCATATGGGTGGGTAATTCTAGGTTTACGGTGATTTATTCTTTGATTTTTGATGTTCGTTAAGTTTTTGTTTGCAAATTTAGAAGAAAAAGAAAAATACTTTGAAACCCGATTGACAAGGGGAAAAGAAAGAGATAATCTTGGTAGAAGTGATGATGATGGGAGAAGCATATAAAATGAGAGAGCATGTGATTTTAAGTTTTAGAGAAAAGATGATCGTGGAGCTTAAATGAGCGCCATTAATTTCGAGAATGAAGGTTGTGAAGAAGGCAACGATCAAAGTTGGCGATCAAAATATTACTGTTTTTGTTTGAAAGGGTGAAAAAAAACTTTTAAAAGTTTAGGAGTTAAAATTATATTTTTTTTTATTAACGGACGTTAACAGTTAAGTGACCAAAATAATAAATGTCGAAAATATAAATGGTCATTATAATATTTTTTTAAATTAAGTGACTAAAATAGAACACAACCCAAATAAGAAGGACATCCAGTGTAGATTATCCTAAATAATATTTATTAATTTAATACAGAGCACCAATTGAACTAAACAAATTAATTAACCGAAAATCTCGTGGAATCGAATAAGTATCCGATCTTTAGAAGAATATGTTTATCAAAGTATTTTTTTATAAGTCAAATCAATTAACCTAAATTTCCGTTTCTCTAGATCTACGCCGTTGTTACCCTTTCTTCATATACTCCCCCTTCATTCCCTCCACAGTCTCTCTCGTTTTGAAACCTCTTTATTTTGTGTTCTTCAATTTTTTTTCCATCGATTCTCAACTGCATTTTTCTGAAATATTTCGCCAGATCTATTGAAATGACAAAACTTTGTTTCCTTACCATTGCTTTATTCCTACTTCTTGAACTCGCCTTCGCTGCCGATTCACCCGCGCCCGCGCCTTCACTCGGAGTGGACTTGCCGCCGCATCTCGCGCCCACTCCGGTGACCGAATATCCCGATTCGCCACCAGCAATCTCACCGGCGTTGGATGCTTCCCCTCCGGCGCCATTGGCTCCATCTCCATCAGATCTGGGACATGGAAGTTCACTGCCGCCGGCGAGTTCTCCTGCTCCTTCACCGGATGAAGCCAGCGATATCAACCACAGCAACATCAATGCAGACGTAGGCAAAGAGAACACCGGTGGTGGAGGAGGAATGAGCGGCGGAAAGAAAGCGGGAATCGTGGTGGCCGTGGTGATCGCAGCGTGCTTGGTTGGTGTCGGTGGATTGGTTTACAAGAAGAGGCAAGATAATATCAGGAGATCTCAGTATGGAAACGCCGCCAGGGCAGAACTTCTCTGAACAAGAAGAGCAGTCTGAGATTATACAGATTAAAACAAACAAGATCTGAAGAGGTTATATTCGAATTTAGTTCTACATGCATTTGATTTAGTTTGTTATTATCATTAGTCCACGAACTTAAAATTTATTGTTTTATAGATAAACTACCGAAATGATTATTTTTGTTTTAACGTTTTGGTTATTAGTGTGTTAAATATGGTTAGTTCTCACCTTAATAAAAGAATTAATTTTAATTTAGTCTCTTTATTTTATATAAAAGGATTATTAATTTGATATATAAAATATTAATTTGATTTTTCAGTTTCAAATAAAATATTAACTATTTTTTGTAATCTAGCCAAAGTTTTTCTTCTTGTTGTCGCTCACATATCGCCTTTAATCGCCACCGACTGTCGGTTGTCGCTCGTCGGTCATTGTTGACTGATACAGAAATCATAACATTTTTTTAATTCAATGAACAAAAGTTAATACTTATAGAACAAAAATAATCATTGTTATTTTCTACCCTATTTTATATTCTTTAGACTATTTTTGCACTAGATTAGATTATTGTAGTTGCATTTTTCTTTTCTTTTTTATCACTGTACTTGCATTTTTGGTCAGTAGTGTATTCTGCACTATTATTAGTATTTAACTTTATGCTAAGAGTAGGGTAAATTTCTACTTTTTATTATCATTCGTTTATTTAACGATTCTTTCGGAATAGAATTTTTTTATTTTTTGGTTTCTTTTTTTATTTTCATACACTAAAAAAATTGAGATTTAGATTTAATGTTTAAAATTAAAATTTAGGATCATGATTTATGAAATCAAGGACAGTTTTTTTAGGTTTAAAGTTTTATAGTTTAAGATTTAAAATTTAAATTTAAAACATAAAATTTAAGTTTTAGTCTTAAAGCTTAGAAAGACATACCGAAAAAAGCGAAGTATTTTTGTTCAATTTCGAGTTATTCGAATTGACGAGTCTAATTTTATCATTCGAAAATTTTTTGGGTCGATTCATCTTGAAGAAATTCGAGTCGAGTTGAGTTTTTGAGTTTCTATAAAAATTTAATTGTAATTATTTATCATATTATAGTACGGTTTTATTCCAATTTAAATGATTTTCTCTAATCTTATAAGATATGCATATATATATATATATATATATATTCATATTTTTTTCATACGTGACAATATTTTTTTACATTTTTATATATATGCATGTACATACCAATAAAACATTGAGGGACTCGTCTAAAACTTAAAAATAAATCCCCTAATTACTAAAAATTTTTGGTTATTTGAATTTCCATTTTACAACTCAAACTCTATTTGAAATTTTTTCAAGTCGAATCAAGACGACAAATATTTTCGCCTCGAATTGAGTCGAATTATTCGGATTTTTTAGTTGATTCAAGTTTTGGTCAAATCTTCTCTCAACAATTGGAGTTATGGCTAATTGGCTATGGACTTTAATTTATCTATATTTTTAGCATAAGTTAAATTTTGGTTATAATTCATAGTTCATGACAACTGTCTCTTGTTAATGCATCTTCTTTAATGGGTGAGGGCTAAAGTTAATTGCTCGTGGCCCCTCTTATATACGATTGAAAGGGTTTAATGTGACATCGCCATTCACGAGGGCATGGGTCCAATATGAATTTTGCCTTTTTCCATATTCAACCTTGTTATTTTTTTTAAAATTTCGGTTGGGAGTACATCCATCAAAGTAGGTGTGTGACGTGAGTCAATCTGAATTAATCAGGGCAAGATTCTAAAAAACCGAGAGATAAATCAAAAAATGTCAAATTATTTATTCATGCCATGTAATAAATGAATTCCTATGCTCCATGTAGAAGCAACACAAAACTATTCTTCTATATCTATTTTCCATGCAGGAAAGCAATGTCTGCATCTTGAAAAACAAGTTCTAAAAATTCCGACTTTTTAAAAAAAAGTTGATTTTTTTATAAATTATATTATATTATATATATATTGCTACATTTTTTTGATTTATGAGTATATGTCTGTTAATTTTTAATGATTTTATACCAATTATTTTATAACTTTTCAAAAAAAAATGTTCAAAACGTAACGGTTACAACTTCAGTCAAACTGAAAATATTTAAGGGGGGAAATGAAGTAATAACTGTGAAAAGCTCAGTATAAATTGAATTTACTGTTAAAGTGATATATATGAATGTAATTTACAGCATTGCCAATAGACTAGACCTCTAAAATCTATAACTGCAAGAAGGCACACTCAGAAGAGAAAACAGAGCCCTTAAACTGTGTTCCACAAAAGGCAGCCAGCCACAAGCTTAGCTGCAATGAAATAATTAATCGTGGCTCCGCTGTTTGCTCGGTCGAAACCGGCGAAAAACTATACAACGAAAACCAAATGTGTTAATTCCAGAATCCTTACAATATATGCTAGGAAAACAGTAGAGCGTTAAGCACGAATATAGGTATTAGTAAAGCTATCATGCTCCGGAGATGCTCCCTTGACGAACCATCATTGCTCATCTGCCCCGCATTGACGAATTCCGTTCTTCCGGAATTAAGATTTGCCGACACATTCACAGACATTGAACCTAATCATATACAGAAGGGAACAGATTCAACATTGATATAAACTTGGTTCTTCTGAATTTTCTTGGGGCATAAGTAATCACATAAAGATCAGTTTAAAGTTTCGTCATCGCTAATATGCAACCCTGATATGGTGAAAGTGCAGCTTTAACGGATTAAATGGTTTGTTGTAGGAATCATGCTATCCAACTTACAGTCATAGTCGGTCCATCCGATCCGTTGATTTGCCAGATCATAAACGATGATTTTGTCTTTTAGAACAAGATCTGCAAAACAAAGATTGAGGCCGAAAGCATCCAGCTCAATGATTAGAAACACGAAAATTTCTTGCACAAGGTAATTTTAATCATAACTTCAAGAAAATTGAATGCTTTCAGGAATATCCAAAGTTCATGAACTCTTCAAACTATTAAAACATTCAATTCAGTGAAAATACCTCCCAAGATCGTTATCCCTTGGCCCGGAATTTTCTGAAAGCCAATGCACCAAACTGCTGCACCACCCTGTAAAAATCAAAGTCGCCTATTACATTAAAAAAACCGGGTTATGAAATAAAAATGACATGACGCTGAAACAAGTTCTTACCAAAGTTAAATTTTAAAGCATTTTTCAATAACTTCGACTTTGGAATTGAAAATTTGGGTACAGATTAGACTAAAACAGTATATTAGGAAAAGAAGATCAACCATACAGCATAAACCGAAAGTTTTCAGTAAACATAAAGGATCTGGAAATAAATAAGGTTGAAAACACACAATAGAATTCTCCTGTACGAGATAGTCCGGGGGATTTAAAATCAAGGAGGCTCCACCAGCAAAGTTCAGACTAACTTGAGGGAATATGTCGGCGACACTGAATCAAATGTTAACATGATGTCAGTTATAATTGTGTTAGACAATGGAACGAAGTGAAATACCAGAAGTCGGAACTTGACCTCGAGGTTATTAGATAGCATTGGTTTCCTTTGGAAAGAACAGGCCGCACAATTTGTGAAACAGTTTTCGTTATCTGGACAAGAAGAGGATATAATTGAAGTCATTACGCTCATCCTTCACAGTCATGGTACTTTTTTCATTAACCAGAAACCCGAGCATCGCAGATAAAGCATAATTTTAACTGAAGATTCTCCTTAGTAATGTCGACGTGTCAGTAAAACTAGCAGTATACTTACAGCATCGGCGAAAGCATCATAAGCTTCGTCAGCTAGGTATGCCAAAGTTGTCCCGGAATCGACTATTGTTCCTCGGCTGGTTGATGTTGAAAATACTGATGGATCAATTGGTAAAACTTGTCCGCCAACTGAAATGCTCCGCAGATCAAGATTATAGTGAGGCCTGAAATTCAGTGGGGCAAGATTTGATTAAGCAAATTGCCATCAGCCCTTCTATATTCCAATCACAACGAATATATTATCTAACAAGCTGAAAGATGATTTCTCACTAAAGCAATATCTTTCATTCACTCAGAAACTACACTGTAAGTCTGTAACAATTCGAACCAGAGAAAATAGATGTCCAATTAGCAAACTGAAAACAACATTATGATCGGGCTTTTCCTCATGCCCGGTTTGATCTCTACACCACCAGGCTAAGAAACCTATGCATGTAAGACTCTATTGCATCACACCAAAAACCGATACAAACAGCAAGTCGGCAACTGTAAATAAACTTCCAAACAGTTAATATAAACTATAAAGCATGATAAAAAGAAACAGATATGCAAACAAAAATTAGATAGAAGAAAGCAGAGTTTCTACACTAAGATAAAACGAGAAAGAAATGTAACAATTTCAGGCAAGCAAGCCAAAGAATAACTTACTGCGATGGGACCAGCGGAGTATAAACCATATTTGGTTCCAAAATCTCGCCAAAAACAAGTATACCCCCACCACCATTATTTCCCTTTAAGCAATGAGAAAATACTTTAGGTGCTATTCCCTGTGAGGAAAGTTGTGAGATTACAGATAAACTCTGTTGTCCCAAACCGAAGATTCCATCAACCGCTCGCTCAGACTTTGTCAAGTCTCCGGTCTGTAACATGCTGCATCTGTTTCACAATCCACAACTTAAAGCCAACAAATAAGAAACACAAACATGCACCATTCCTATAGCAACATCGATAAACTATTTGACTCACCCGAACATAATGGGAGCCGTAGAATTCGCAGTGGTGGATCCCTCAAGAATCGTATCGAAATACAACAAATCAGCTACATAATACCCTGATGTTCCACTGCCATCTCCATACTGAAATGTGTAGCTGCATTGATTTCCCTGGCCCGAACAACCGGAATCCAATGATTCAAGTCCTGCATTACATCTTGGGTCTGAACATGAGATAAACGAAGACGTCGAGGAGCTTCCAGGATCATACGAATTAAGTTCAATCTGTAAGAACAGAACAACAACAACAACAACAACAACATAGTAGCTCTAAGTACTTTATGTTTCAATTAAAAAACCAAATTGAATAATAAAAACAAATATCAGGAAAAAAAGTGAAATTTACTCGAAGTCCACTAGATTCTGGGCAACCATTGCAGGAATTGCAACCAATCCATAAAACATCACTTCCAGTATCAATTTGCACGTAGTATTCCTTTGGAGGAGAACCTAATTGTAATTTTGTATAATATAATCTAAAGAACAAAACAAAATAAATCAATCAGTAAAACTCAAAGAAAAAGAAAGGAAAAAAATATGAAACACAAGTAAATAAATAAAAAGAAACAAACCAAGTTTAGCCATTGAAATGGTGAACAGAGAAAGAAGCTAATAATAGCATGGTAATTTAATTTGAATATAAAATATTAAAAAATGGATAACCAAATTCAAGAATAAAAAAAAGTATTACCCAACAAGAAAAGGATCGTAGGTGCCTTGAACTGGAAAATCCACCACACCGCCTGAAGACTGCAGCAACCTTCCATGCCTGAGTCTGTCGCGTTCTCTGAGTCGACTCAACTCGAGTTCATGACTCACCAGTGGAATCCTTCTGTCCAGCTTCAAAGTCCGTTGAAAACCGCCCATAACTATTGCGGCCTCCATAACCATAACCGTTACCATAATCCAGGCGGCAAAAACCGCCGCCATTTCACTTCTCTTACAAAAACTTCTTAAAACTATTGTATTCGGTGTTTTTAACAAAAACAATAACGGGAATGAAATTGGATTTTGGGGAAAAACTAGAAAACCAGAAGAAACATGAATAGCAAAATTCGAACAAACACCAGAAGCTTTTGAAATTGCAAGACATGGATTACGTTACGTTACTCTACATATTTATATTTTTAATTATCTATTAAAAAATAATTTCATGGGTTTGAAGAAAAAAATCCATTTAATAATTACCGAAATTTAATTACGTTAACAAAAGGTTTAGAGCTTATTGATCTAAAATTAATTAATTTGGTCATGTACTGATAAAAAGCACTTCATAATTACTAATTAGGTCTAAATCAGTACTAATTCCGTATGTCTACCATCTTTTTGTTGATTTAACTTTAAAGTTTATCGGTTACATTGAACCCGCCGTCAATTCCCTTCAATTTTTTTATTTTTATTTTAATTCTATTTTTATTCTTTATTCTTATTATTATTCTTTGTTATTTTATTTACAACAAATTTTATTTTTTATTAATAATCTTTCAATTTTTTTTAAAAAATAGTATAATTTTCATACAAGTTTTTAGTTTTGTCTCGTTTAAATTTTGATCTTGTTTATTTGTTTGATTTTGTTTTAGAGTAAACTTATTTCAAACAAACTGTTTTATTTTGAACAATTTTAAATTATGTGTTGATAATTATTATTAGCGATAAACGCATAAATAGTTACAATTTTTCATAAAAATATAGATTTAAGTATATTAAATATGTCTATTGACTTGAGAATAATTATCATTTAAATTTTCAAAAAAAAGTTTTAATTTAATAAAAAAAATTTAAGCTTGTGTAAACATTGTTCTAGAAAGATAAGAAATGCTTTGCACGTCACGACTCACGATGCAACAGTCATAAATAAATTGCCAATTAAATGAATTAAGTATAGATTAAACTATTCGCATCATGCTTATATTTTAATGGTGCGTTTATTTCTGATGATCTGAATTTAAATGTTTTTATATAATATTTGCACTATCCAACCTCAGTGTTTAAAAAAATAATAGTGGATAGGTGGTTATAATATATATCTGTTTATATAAATTTTTAATATTTTCGGTACATATCTTACAGATAAAACGAATTAAATTCAAATTTCTTAAGATAAATATAATTCTCTTTTTCATTGTACCACTCATTTAGTTCAATACTTTAAAAAAATAATCCGTTTAACTACGTCCAAGTTTATATTTTTGTTAAATATTACATCAATAATTATATCAATTAAACTACGACTTGAACAACACAACAATACTTTTATATTTATGCCATACTTATTACTGTGACATTTTAATTATTCTTTTTTTATTTTTTTTATATAAATTTTCTTTTGATATTATATAATCATAATATATTTGACGTTATTAACTTTTATTTATTATATATATGTCACAATCTATTCATAAACATTCAAATCTTAATTAATTATATTTTATACAAAGTGAAATATCTACACGAACCAACTTGCCTCAGTGGTTAATGGAGTAATTGTTGTTCTTAGAGGTTACGGGTTTGAGCACCAACAGCTGCAATAGGGTGATTGAACATGCATTGTCAAATGGTTGAGAATATATTCAGAACAGATACTATTTGTAACCACCTTAACTTTAAAAAAGTGAAATACCTAAATATTTCGAACCAACAACCTTAAACTCTAAAGGTAACCTAACTTTGAGCGTGAGACACAAGTATTAATACTGAAAAAAGACAGAAAATTTCTATCCTCATTAAAAGAGTTAGATATATAATTTTTCTATTAAACTTAAAAAATGATTGAAAAGAGAGAGAGAGTTCAATACAGAAAATTATATTTACTATTAAAATTATATTTAAAACATTAAATTTGTTTAGATAAAAAGAATTGAAAACAATTTTTTGAGAAAGGGGATAGTGGAACTACATTATTACTACTTTATCAAAACCCAATGCACAATTATTGATTTGTTTTACATATTTTACTTTTTTAAAAGCAAAAAGGAATAGAAAAAAAATATAAATGCAAATAAGCCACGTTTGACGTTTCCACTAAAAGATCCTTAAGGGCAAAGGTGCTGCGAAATGCCCAAGGTATCCCTAAGTGGCCTCTACTTTTAGCAATGATCTGTGGTGGGATGACGAAGAACATGAAGGACATTTTTGACAAATGATTTAAAAGAAAAAGTTGAGGTTATGTTTTTCTTTTCCTTTCAATCTTGAGTGAGTTTTCCAAGGCGATGGCTTTGTGCCTTTGACCTGAGGCCGCCAGCCAAACAGGGCATAAAAGTACACCTCCATTACGGACGCTACGTACCCGAGCATAGGTGACCTAATAAGTAAGGTATATATATATATTTATCTAAAAGTTCAATTATTAGTACAGTCCAAGTCTTTAAATTTTTATTTATTGGTAAGTTTAAATTTGTTTTTCTGATATTTATTTAAATCTTGAATAATACAAATAATTGAACTTTAAGATAAATTTATATACGCTAGGTATAGACTATTTATATTTAGATTTAATAATATACATGGAAAATGTTCTTTCAAAATAAATTAATCCTTTTTATAGAAAATTTTTATTAGTAAAAATAGACGTGAAATGAATCAATTTTAATAACTACACCAATTATTTTATTATTTTTAAATTTAAGTAATTTTATTAATTAAGATAATGCAATTAGATATCAATAAAGAAATTTTTTAACAGTAATTTTTCTCACACATGCAAGAATACCTTAGATAATATATATGTAAATAATTAAATTTTTATAAAACAATATAGTTTTTAAAATATAATTATAGTTTTTGAATGGAAATGTAATTTTTGAAATGTACTAGTTTTCAAAGAAGGTGATTAGGGGTTTACAAGGCTTAGAATGAAAAATTGGGTTTAATTGAGAAATTTTGGAATTTGAGGATTAAATTGTAGGTTTTTGAAGTGCATGAGGTACTTTTATAAAATATGAAAGTGCGAGGGATAAATTGTGAATTCTAGAAAAATTAGAACCAAATTACAAAGTTTAAATAATTTGCGGTCAAAGTGTAAAATCTAAAAAGTTTGGTGCCACTTCTAAAAACTCTAGAAAGTTAAGGGTTCTTTTGGTTCTAAAAAATAAAGACATTTTATTTTATTTTTTTGAAAAACAGAAAACATTGATAAAAGCTTGAATGTAAAATTAGAAAATATTTTCTAAAAAAAAATTAAAAACATAAAAAAATATGGTTTCACTATTTTTATTAAAAATATTTTTAAAAAGTGAAAAAAATAAAAATCTTTTACGTTTAATTTTATTTGACCCGAATTCAAATCCTTCTAACGTCAATATTTATTAATTTTAAAAATCTTGTTTAATCAATCATATTTTTTATTATTATAATAACATTTTTTGAATAAATATAGTTTGATTTAATTAGTTAGTAATTACTTGGCCTTTTCTATTTTGAAGAACTCTATGTCAAATACATTTGTACAATTTTCGTTTTTAAAAACAAATTTCATTTCTATTAACCAAACATATTTTTCATTTTTTGAAAAATTAAAAATGAAAACTTTTTTTTTGAAAATAAAAATAAAGTATTTTCTAAAACCATAAAACCACACGAACCCCAGATATTTCAATTTGTATTTTACTCGATTTTAAATTTTACCATGTCAACTACCATTAGTCATTCTAACGGTCCACAATGGTTTTAA